>JBBCBC010000009.1:33815734-35015734 GCA_037126765.1 Stenogyne calaminthoides
AAAGACATTCGATGTGAGCGTCGAATTACGCTGCCAAAACACTGACTCTTGCGTCTTGCACTCTCGTGACCAGGAATAGATGATTCGGTATCAAGTACCATGCAGTACATAGCGGTGATTCTGTTAGTTTATAATCTTCCTTTGAGTTGTGCATGAAGCGCTTGCCACTGATGTTGTCTATGTTGATGCTCGGGACCCCGAACAACACAGTACTGACATAGATGTATATCTGAGCACCAGCCCCGATAGAGACTTGAAGGCTGCATGTGGGATAAGGGGTAGCCGATGTATGATCTTTGTAAGAGAATTTCAACGAAGTATCTTGTTTGGATTTCTCAATGACTTTCAGCTGCAGGGAATCTGCTCTGAATATAGTGTGAAAAGGGCGTCCGTATCACTTGTTGTCTGCCAGAAAACCTGTCGCATTAAAGCAGGCGTTGTAGGAAGGCGGATTTATATGGGACATAGGAGGTGGTTGGACCCGACCCGTAAGTACAGAACAATGGCGATCGTTACGTTAGCACACGGGTAGGCAATTGAAGCACCACGTATATTGCTGGGTTGGATGTATTAAATGAGATGAAGAATATCGACCACTGGCGATCACGGAAGAATCTTAACGAAAGAGTGTCTACAATAGCGGTTGGAAGAAGGAATCGATTTTCTTTCCAGTTGCTGGAAAGAGAGTTGTATTTGAAATGACTACATTGATCTAATGCGTTGAAGGCGACATGCCGAACGCTCAACGCTACCAGGCGATAAGAAGTCGATGATGGTTCTGATCGGGGGTAGTTATGATTGATGGGAATAGGCATAATTAAAACATGCTGAAAGAATTGACCCAGATTTCTTACCTCCTCTTCTGTACCTTGTCGAGAATGAGAGAAAAAAAGAGTTACTTAATTTGCTAAAGGATGTGAAATTACCGGAAGGGTTGATGCTCGACATCGAGACATGAGATGATGGGCGTGAGGCTGATGAATCTTCGTCGCATAGTATCATATAAGTCATGAACTTTCTTTGCGGGTGCGATACGTTATCTTGCTGAAAAATGTCGCATGTACATGTAACAAAAGTTATGTTGGTTCCTTAATGATAAATGTAGTCGTAGATCTGAAAATTGCTTGATTTTGAGAGGCGGTTAGTAGGGGCTCTCGCAGGCTTGAGATGTATTTATAAAATCATTTTTGATGTAATAGTTCACTAACAGTTCATTTGGTACCTGAGACGGATGTGTGGTCACCTTTCGTATCACGATAGATGTATAATTGTAGAGATATATGAAATTCTTTCAAAAGATATGTGATGAATATCTTGCGGAGGGATGCATTCTTGAAGCAATATTTAGTAAACTTGTTCATCTTTGGTGAAATTTATCCCCGAATATCGATCACAATTGAGCACGATTACGATACGCCGTCGGATGGATGGTGAAGGCATTACCGTTAGTCGACACGTAAGTGTTAGCATGGAGGAACTATGGCGGATCTTTGACATCGTGCTTCTGGCTACGATCAAGCGTCTTAAAACATTGACGCACATCGATCACTTCTTGAGAGAAATCGGCGAGATAGATCATGGATTGAAGTTGAAAGCGTGATCGCACGTTTGTTGGTAGTTGATGGTTATATATGAAATATGTTGTCACGAAGGCGAATCGGTGAATAGAAAGAGTTAAGTGGTTATCGAGAATGCTGATGAGCGTATTATTATCTGAAGTGTTATCTTGCTTAGCGTATCTGTTGTTTATACGAAGATCATGATGCATAATCTTTTATCACGAGAATAGTGGAGTGTCCATTCTGCCAGCTAGGTGGATCAATCAAATATCACCGGAATGATTGTCAACATTTGGGAACTTCCATTTATGTTGTTAGCGTCTGACCAATCTTAGTGTGGTTGGGTGAGGATCCTATGAGGTCAGTTGAAAGTTCACAGGTTAAAATGCTTGGCGTTGATTTGAAGAATGTGGGATACCAGGGGTATTACTTCTATAATAGCGGTCGAGCTCGACAAGTTTTTCTATGTCTGAGCCGAGTTAATAGAAATGGTCCATTGTGGTTATGTCGACGGAATTTAACGATAGTTTCGATTAGCGACCCGTATGGAGTGAAGATGTTGACATAATTGATGATCTTTTCAAAGCTTCACTCGTTTGCCATCTTTCGATGATCCTATGAATCTGGCTCCAATGCAGAAGAATATTAGAATGATGATGAATATGGCAATCCGGATCTTGTGCCATTTATGAAATTAATGAGCGAAAAGGCCATTTTTATCGCGTCTTCCGATAATCCCGCCGCAAATCGACTCCATGCGAGAGAATAGTAGAGATGATGATGAATATATGTCAGGATCTTGTTAACATTTATGGTGTGAGCGAGAAAAGGTCGAGCAAAAGCGAAAAAAGAAAAAGCGAATACTAAAAAGAAATGTAGAGCACAATGAATGTTGTTTTATATATTTAATATTAAATGTTATTCTTTAATGATTTAAAGATATTGAAGGCATAATGCAAACCTGCTTGAACATTATACCGATGTAAATCGATTTATCGATTGTTAAATTGTTATTAATTGAATAAAAATTAAATCTTATATTAGTTGATTCGTTGTTTTAAGTTTATTGTTATGAGCGTGAAACTCAATTCTTACTCTAACAAAAGTGGAGAAATGGAAAAATTAGATATGCTGGTCATTTCTCATTCGGTCTTTATATTAAATAAATCAATGCTTGAGCGTTGTTTGAAATTTTAGTGGCGTGATTTCTTTTATATATTTTTTTTTAGTGATATATATTTAAGTATTTTTTGGTGTATTGGGCGTATATATATGTTTATGATTGTATACATTTATTTCGTGATGTATGTTTATTAATCGATTTGATGTTTGGTATATATATGTGGTATAAGTTTTGGTTATGGTTTTATTATAAATTTTTGGTTTTATGGTTTATGGTATTGAATAGTATATATAAGTTTTGGTTTTATAGTTTTTATTATAGGAATTTTAAAATATAAATTAATAATTAAAAAATATATATTAAACGTGGTTTTTGTATTATCATCTTCATTAAAAATTAGGCGGTTGATACTTATTTATAAAATCAATAAAACTTGTAAGCTTGATTTATAAACTATCTGAAATCTTCTCTTTAGACGGTGATCTTGAAAGCCAGTTTTAAATATAAATCTATCCGTTGCTTGTTGTCGGCGAAATGTATTAGTGATTATAGTAGTCGAATGTATAGGGTGACTAAGTACATATAATATGCAATTGTACATGTATTATATATATATATATATATATATTTGATAAATACCAAAAAATTATACCCATAAAATAATTTTTTATATACTAATTTGCAGTATCAACTAAAACGGAAGTCTCATGTTCAAGTGTAATTAGCAATTACCCTGTAATGGAGTTATAATTGCGGATTGCTTTACATGGATTCTCTGTCCATTCAAATTTACAGTTTTTTTTTTGCATAATTCATATACTATAGGTATGACATATGTCAGTATACTATATAAGTCAATTCATTCTCCCTCTCTTATGTTTCACTCACCTACTAATAATTAACTTATGCCTAATGAGCCTAATAGCTTCGGTTGTTTTATATTTTATCCAAATATTTATTAATTGTTCTAAAAAAAATATTTATTAATTTATTTTTAGCTATCGTTACATAATTTTAAATAATATACATATTAGATATTTTGTAAGTAGCATCATCCATTCTATTCCCTATAATATATAAATTTAATGTATTTGAAATATAAAAGCTTTATAACATATTATGCGTAGTTTATATTTGACTCTATTATAATCAATTAATCATATTATGGTGAGAACTCCAAATAATGCTTTAACTTTTGTCATAGTGCCAAAAGTTATCATTTATGTACTTTATCAATTGTAATTCTTAATATTAAACATGTTATTTTTCAATGGGAAAACTTTAAAAAGTGGTCAGTTACAATCCTCCTTTGGCCAAAATGTATGTAGTCAGGAAACACGCCAAGTTAATCTACATTACTGCAACATCATCAAATAATAATATATTTCGCCAGATTTATTTTGATATCAAAGAATATAATTGATAATTAAAAGATAAATGGCGAATGCGGATTAGTAAAGTTAAAGAGATCGTAGAAAATATTATGTGCTGTGATAACGTCTATGAGTGTCTATATTTGTAAATCGTATTTTATAAAATAATAAAATTTATAAACGATAGTAATAATATCTGTAAATATAGTCATAATATTTTTTAATACATAAATTATTAAATAAAATCTGAGAAGATGTAGGCAAACTTTATATTCGTTACGACAACCTCGTTTCAACTGTCGATGGATTTGTTATTATAAAATTAAAATAAAACATACTTACAATATTGTAGAATGTAGACAGTAGACACTGAGCCAATATGTTGAGACTACTTTTTAATTCATAAAAACGATTCAAATAAATTAAACTCGATAAAAAATGGTGCCGCGCACAATTCTTGTTGACCACTAACTGATGTTTCACAATGGAACCCTACGTTAGTGCATCCATTTATTCCTATAAAAAGCCCACTTAACTATTCACCTAGTTAATTAACCGCAAATCCCTTCCCTTCTTCTGTTTTTTTTCTCTTCACATGACTCCAACCATCGCAGTGCAAGCTCCAGCCACCGCCTTGCAGTGGCCGCCGGCAACAGAGAACGAGATGCACCTTTGAAGAAGCGAAACTGGAGAAAGGCTGAAGAACAGTCTGGAAGGGAGGAGAGAATGAACCCAAGAGCTACAGAGAACATTCGAACGGCTGCGCGTGGCGGGAGGAGGCGGAGGAACGGCTGTGCAGCCAGCTCCGGCGGCTCAGGCGGGAGCCGTCGATCATGTACAGTTATATGAGCAGATTCTCACTTTGTCAAAAGCTCTCTGGCGCAAAAACTTCTACAAGACCATGCTTCCGTGAATTCTCTCTTTTGTGACTAATTAAATATTTTGATTTTTTGATTTTTTTATTTTACAGAATTTGTAAGATAGTTTTTTAATTTCGGTTTGGTCCTTGGGTGTAGGGAATTTGCGTTTTGGGTCCATAATTTACGTTTTTGTCCCTCTGGGATTTTCATATGGAACTTCTGTAATGTAATTATGTAATGAGTGATAGAATTTTGCTCTTGTGTGTGGATTTGTGATGATTTTGGGTTCTTGAGTTGAAAGATTTTCTCATGTTTGTGAACTTTTCTGTTCTTGATCAGTTATTGTATATAATTCTCTGAACCTTTAATGCTGGATTCTTCAAAAATTAACAGTATGCAATGCTCGGATCGCCTGGTGCGATTAAGATTGGAATGTGATTACGATTAAAT
Organism: Stenogyne calaminthoides; assembly: GCA_037126765.1. Lineage (NCBI taxonomy): Eukaryota > Viridiplantae > Streptophyta > Magnoliopsida > Lamiales > Lamiaceae > Stenogyne > Stenogyne calaminthoides. Next base: position 33,821,100 of record JBBCBC010000009.1, read on the forward strand.
ATGATAATAAATCACTTTTTATTATTCAGATCTGGCGTGTCACCCATTAGAGATCATGTCAGATTTTTGTGAAATCTAGTAAATTTGGGGTTTTTTATGAAAATTAAAAAGCTTCTTAATAATTTGAAGACCTTCTTAAAACATTAAATATTAAAAATTTATTAATTTTTTATTATGATTTATTTGTAGCATATATTAATGATATTTGATTTAATTGTTGTTTTGTTACTTATGGAATGAATGTGATATTGATGCTTGTGTTTTTAAATCTTTCTTGATATTATTAAATTGTGTTATATATAATTATTTATAAATTTTTTAATATTATTACTGGTGATATATATAATTAAATTAAGTGCATTATCACTGATAGTATCCATTATCAAAATTTAATCTCTACGAATCACATATTTGAATACGTCTCCGTATCTGCTTGGCACGTGGCCCGTCTAACACAGTCTCAAACTGGATTAATTATACATAAGTTTTTTTATATTCTTCATATAGTATTTATATTTGGTTTTAATTTATAAAGTTAATTACAACACTTCTATATAATGACACATTAAAATTAAAAAAATCAAGTCTTTAAGTTGTAACTAAAACTAAATCACATACTACTTAAATAGATGTGAACTAGCTTCTTGATTATAATTCTGCTTTTCATTATTTATAAATGCATTTTAATTATTCACTACGTCTTAATATCGATTTGTAATATATCTCCTCTAAACTTCAACAATACGAATAATACTCTATATATAATAATATAAAGCCGTTAGAATTATTACGATTGATATTATTTTTGTAATATAAATCGCGTTAGCTCTTATACTGCATAAATTAAACAATTGCCATAAGATTAATCATTGAAAAATGTGCACATTAAAGTCATTTACTCATTAATTGGAGTTTTTATTTTTATTACACAACTTCAGAACCCATCACCCTCTAGCACTCTATGTATGCATCAGAAATACTTGATATATGGATCTGCTTGGAATGCGATAAGCCAGAATGAGTGAACGACGAAGAACTCTGATCCTTGAATTAGTCGGTCTTTGGTGAATATCGATTATAAAAAAATATAATATATATGAATGGATTCAAGGAAGTAAATTGACGACAACCAATTAAATAAAAAGGATTTTGATAGCAACAATCGTTAAAGTAGCACATGACCTTTCCCAAAACCAACTCTCTTTATTATTTCCACTAAAATGCGGAGAAATGTACACTTATTCAACTATATTTCTTCCCCAAAAGGCTCGCTCTATGCATTCACGATACACAAAACAACCACTGCATTAAGATATGATGAGCTATAATAACTTCTGTACTCCTCGTCGCCAGCTGCAGCCACAGCTTGTTTTTTTCTTTATGCCATTAGAAAAAAATAATTTTTAGTGTTTTGTTGGCGCACTGACGGGATGAAAGGGTGAAAATTGTGATGATATTTCTTATTTGAAGAGCGTCTTGAAATTGGTAAAGACAGACGAAAAAAGAAAATGTCTGAAATTCTTGAGGGCGAATGGGTAATTATCGACCATAATTGATTATTTAAATTCGTAAGCTAGTAATCACTAATGAAATTTTATTTCTACTTACTTAAGCCACTGATTCTTCTACGTTAATAAAGACTTTACATTATAAACTATTTTCCTATTTAAAGTATCAATCAATAATATCTTGGACCATCTCAAGATGCAAGACTAAAAGACTTTCTGATTTTGTAGTTAAGGTTTCACTTACCCTTATATTTTACTTAATGAGTAATATAATTAATATTAATATTGTGCAGAATGGTGATGAATAAATATTTGAATAATTTTTTTTTTTTGAAAAGATAAGCTTCACTACCGTGCGGCCTTTCGGTTAGGCGGGTTAGCAAATCAGATACCAAAAGTAGCAGAGGCAACATGGGAAGGCAGCATGGTCCAATCACATGTGAATGTTGAATAATTACTGCGTAGGATGATGATCTCAAATGGGAGAGGTTTTTCTAGAGCTATTTAAAGCCAATAAATTTTTTTATATAAGTGCACCAAAAAACTCAAAAGTATACTACAGTGTACATGTTGAATTACAATTAAATTTCTTTTTGTATGAAAAGGTAAGGCTTTGTAGATTTGTAATGTGGAGAGAGAGAGAGAGAGAGAATGTGATTGTAAAAATTTATTATATAGTGATGTTTTTTTATGACTCATGGTTTTTTTCTCAGTTTGATTTTAACATCAAATTATTGTTGTTTTGTTACTTCGTTTTATTTTGCCATTTATTTCAAGTATTCTCTTGGTGTTGCGAATAAAACGTAATTTTAGCAGTGGTATCAGATACAAGGAGCTCACGTCTTAAGCTTATAATTATATACCAACAACTTAAAACGGCGGACAATATAATGCTCATATATATATATATAGAATTTTACCCAGGACATAAAATATACATTGACCAAGACGTCCAAGACATTATAATACATGAATTTATTTTATGTATGGGCTCCAATTAATAATACTGTAAAAATAAAACATGTTTATAGAATAAGCCATGAACGTGCGTAACGAATCAAATTATATACATTTTTTAGGAAAATATATTTTATATATTTATTAGAAATGGCGATGGAGGAATAATTTGATATTCAATTATATTTAGATGTGTACTTAGATTGTAATACATATAAAGAATATCTTTGGAATAATAAGATCGTTTACCATACTATTTAACTACGTCTTCTATTTTCTCTTTTATTTTTAAAGTATATTATCTGTGGCACGATTATATGCGATTGTTACTACTTGGAATTTATTGTTTCCAAAATTCGCCGGAGATCGATCACAGAGAAATCAACCAATGAATCTGCTACGGCGCCGCGCAAACATCCGCCGATGATTCTGAAGGAAATTATTGGTTGGCCATTCTTGTTGGTAAAGTTATTTTGGTCGAATTAATAGAACTCATTAATTTGAGCACTGAAAGAATTTCTGGTAACATAATAGATTTTTTTATGTTTAAAAATTAAAACTACCATAAGCTTTTCCCCCATATTGCACTGGTGTTCTTATGGAGACTCATGTCATATTTTTATATTACCGTGTTCATATAAATAATAAATCTATAATACCCGATAATTTTGCCCCTACTGGAAATTTCCAATTATTTTTTGAATTTATTTCGTCAATGTTAAATTTGATGATATTCATCTCCTTAAATTTAAAATTAGGTCTATTAAATTTATACTTGCTTTTATTTTGATTAATCAAGATACTACTTTGATGAGTTTTTATCTGGATTCGAAAGTCACTTGTATCTGTTGGTTCTCTGCATTTTGGAAACGAGTTTAAAGTGAAGGAATTAGCGTATGGGGGGCGTGCAGTAGATCATGATACCAATCCGAATATCAAATTAGGCGGTTAGGAAGGCACTTCTTAGTAGGGATTCACATTCGGTGTCAAGCTTATGTCCATGCACAAATTTATTGATTAGAATTGTTTGCCATGATATAAACGAGAATTATTTCTTTTTTGTAGATTTAGGATTTATGTGATAATTACGTTATCTATCTTCTTATATCATGTTACGATTTAGAACTTTTTTATTAGATTCGTTTTCCGTCTAAAGAAATAGGTGGTAGCCGATTATATTTTACAAATGAAGCCACATATACAAATATTATATTGATGAAATTGTTTTCAAATGTTCTAAACTCCTATGATGTATTTGGGCAAGTGAGCTTATGATTATTATTTGAACAGAATTTTTTGGAATTGATTTAAATTTAATTATCATCTATATGGCATTACTCTATTTATATATAAGTAACATGCTTGTTGTTATGCATTTCATGATAAGAATATTCGTAGACAAGCAATAGATATAAATTAATGTGATAAAAGTATTTTAAATAATTGAAATATGCTGACATTTAATTCTCAAAAATTCCTATTTTTATGCACATTCTTGAAAAAGAGAATGTATATAAATATTACTATGTTTATTGTAATTAATATATAAGCTACGACTTTTAACTTTGCGATAAATGAAACTTAATAACTTGGCGCGAATTTAAAATATTGGATTCAAAAATTGGTACCATTGTTGGAGTTTTTCGATGTGGAAAATACCTTGGAAATATTTTTTTACAATAAACCATTCACGGGTCTGATAATGATGAAGCTTGTCGACAAAGGTCGAAGTAAATCCCTGTCTTTTGATCCTTGTTGATACACTTTTATATTGGAAGTGCCTTCAATTGAAAACACCCAAGAAGCGTAGGAAGCATGGCGTTTTGGCATCGTAATACTCTGTTTTTAGAACTTCCTTTAATCGTGGAATGAAATAAAACACTTTTCTATTAAATCAACAATTTAATACCATATATGTTGCTTGCGTAGCCAACCATCGTACTCGCGTGAAGCCAAAATCTGAAGATGATGTAATCTGATAAAACTCTGCATCCCACTTTAATAAATATCTTTGGTTGGCAAACCAATATAGACTTGAATGTGAAAAAAAAAAAAAATCTATCACGATGTAAGTTACATCCCAAGGAATATAATTAATGAAAAAGTAAATTATACTACGCAATTTAGTAAATCATTTTACTCGAGATTGATAAGTAATTCGTTCTGCTACAAATTTTTGAATCTCTTTTTTCAAGAGGCCAGATTTTATCGTTTAAGTTCTAATTATGAACTACTCGCCTCTTAATTCAATAGAAAAATGATAGATTATTTTTAATTAGGTGTGTGGACATTATTACACTATTATCTGGTGAATTAGAATTTGTAGTAAAACTTGTACATTTTAATTAGACTTTTGTCGTCTGAGTTATATTAGGCAATAGCAAGTTCGCCCGATGATGTGGGCCATCTTTTAAGCAATTGAAAAGTATGATAAAATTCTTTATAATATGTTACTGATGAAGCCGAAAAAATTAAGCGTAGTACTATTAAAAGAGAACTTGATGAAAAAGAATACCGAAAGTGGACGTGGCCATTGTCCTCTTCGCGTAAAAATAGCCGTGCACCCACATTAGTGGGTTGTGGGACCCACATAGTAAGGGTCACCGTACCATCTGAAACACAATGCTTGATCGTTATAGGCGTGTGGAATGCAAGCGTGAAACTGCATTATATGGAAGTCGAACCGTACGTAAAGATGTTAATACTGCTTGAATCTGATTTAACTATGAGGACTTTGCCGATCGATAAATTCCGTGATTTTGGCCCTTTCTTTATCGATTTCTCGTTTTTTCAAGAATGTTGTTAAAACGTAGTGCCATTTATTTGAGCAATCTTGTTGGAATTTAAATAGCGTAAAACACCATCAATAGCGGAAATAAAGTTCGCGACAACGAACAATTAATTGCGTACAAATTCTGATAATCATAACGAGGAAATCTTGATGTGATGCAGTTCTCTCTTCTGGTATCGTAATCGTTCACGAACTTGCCTGCAGATTTGCGGTATTGAATCTGAGGCCGAACCTTTAGAAGAATTATAATACAGAATACAGCAAATATGAATTAATGTTGTTTGTGAATTTTGAAACGTATATAGGAAAGACTAAATTTAAATTTTAAATTCTTTGATTCAAGAAATAAAATCCGTAATCTTTATTTTAAAATAAATCTCTAAGATTTATTTAGCATCTCTCAAAATCTGCGAATTTAATTCTACTTATATGAAAATCTCTGCGATTTATTTCATATACGATTAAATATACAATTATATTCCCAGGCTGTAATTATTGGGAATTCTTATTTAATTAAATACAATTTAATTAAATATTATGTAGTCGTTTCAAATTAATCTATTAATTAAATTATATAAGTAAAATATTAAATCAATTTAACATTTAATCATTATGTCATCAAAAGGCTACTTTGCAATGTGGCCATGAGCCTCGTATATCGAAGCGATTGAAATCAGGCTAGCAGTGCTTGGTGAACAGACAATAAATGAGACATTATGATATACGTTGCGAAAAGCATTATTCATACTTTAAAACATGGGCTATTATATTTTGCTTGCTCATTTCGTTCGCGAATATAAGTTAAAATGCTTGAACTTATGATGAAATTAATACATTGAATAACTTAATTATGTTATCTGCAATCCTTAATTGATCATGTATGCCACACTTAGCCTTGAAAGTCTAAGGATGGCGTCATCGGCGGAAGCGGCTTTACAGTCAAATTATGATGAAGATGAGTATTAAAATGCTACTTTGAGAATAGATTCTGATAACGGCTCATTACCCGCAACGCATCTCGCAACCGTGATGAACCCGATCGAAATCATATACCATTGGAAGAGGTGTAAGTGTCGATCGTGGTCCAAAGTTCATCCTCCGCACATATGCGATGCGTATTGACCTCAAATCGAAGAATATCGCTTGCTCATATTCTTAAAGGCCTTGACAGCGTATAGTGGAAATAATAATTAAAGCGGTTTCTTGGATGGGTATACGATACCACTCTGAGTATTTGTCGTCCATCGTAGAATATCTTAGTATCTCTCGTAGTAAGTGAGATCTTTTACCTTTCTCCTGAAAGTATGATCAGAATGCTGATCTCAATTGTATCATCGATATCGTTCTTGATGATCGTGATGTTGTTGAGAATGTTATAAGTCATCTGAGGTTCTCACAACTCGGTAAGAAAACAATGGCTTCGTACAAGAACGCTCGCGTGAATAAATGTGAACAATCAAGCATATTCGAAACAGTGTATTGACATCGTTAATATTAAATGGTATAATATTAAATCAGCCCGGAATATCATCGAGTATTATGTCCTTACAATAAATTTGTCTAGGACAACTAACAACTTCTTGATGCTGGTCTTAAAGTTATTTTAGACCGATGATTTCTTAGTTTGATTTTTGGATTAAGATCTTTTAGTGATGTTAGAACTTCCAATAATTTGAACCTACTATTCTAAAAGTAAAAATTTATTTCAATATATTGTGCATCAAACCTTTGTTCATTTTAATTTAAGATATTTTATTATGACGTTATCGTTTGAAAGATCATATTGAGAATATGAAATTTAATTAAATCTGGTGAATGTGGAAGAAAACACGTTTTAGAGAGTGTGGGTGATCTAGTGAATTGTATGTCTCGGCTGTCATATGAATTCCGAATATGTGCCGCCCGATATTGAACTATGAGACAACTGATTAATATAGGGCTTTAATAGTATGTCATGGAACATCAAGTTGGCGGCGTGATGATCCATATTTTAATTAATATATGACAACTTTTGCTAAGTGAGAAACATAAAATAGAATACATTGATATAATCTGCCATGATATGCATTATTCTTTCGCCGCAACACTTTGTTTCTGCAATGCGGAAAACACTATTTACATTGCACTACATACGTTTATAAATATCGAAAGACATCTTTCGTTTTAGAAACCTGCTCTTTAATAGTAAAAATAAGACCTCTGCATCTTCAAGATTCAAAATAAAATATTCCGTTCTCCTATGAAGAATCACAGATGATATTTGGCAGAACAATTTCATCCAGTCTCAATTAAAGTATTTTATAGTTTACGGTTGATTCTTTTGACATATAGTGGCATATTAGTTCAACTTTCACAGTAATTATCACATTGCGAACTCTTGCTTGTATTATATGTTTGGGGCTAAATCCTTTCTTTATCATCGTAAAGCATTTGATGATTATTGCTATGTTGGGATGATATGAAGCGTCCCTTACACCCGCTTGTCTTTTGACGAATCTCGCGACCACCGTCAAAAAAATACGTGGTGCATTTGAAAGCCTTGTTATCTTGGCGTCAACATCTTATCACGCGTAGGGTTATACATGTGCATCTGACTTTATATATTAGATTTCAAACCATTTTATTGACGATCATTGTGCTTTTTGATTGATAAGCGGATATAAGCACGATGTTCACATTTACGTATTTGATTGTCTGATATCGTTACTGTGTGCCCCATGACGTCTTAAGATGGAGTTAAGGCGATTAAGTATATATTGGATATGAATCACAACAATTATCAAGCTATTCTGCATAACTCTTGTGACGACCTAATTACCGCTAAATTTGTGGATTGTCACTTTAATGAGGAGCGATCTTGAGTTGTTAAGGGAGATAAGAAAAAGAGAATTTTTCTAGGAGCAGCTGGAAGTATAAGTGGTATCACATTGTATCTCATTGATCCCCAAAATCCTAGCGTGAAAAGTGAAATGTCTGATTAATAATTGATATTGAGCGGCTGTAGTCAGATATACGTCGTTTGCCTCTAACATAGTGGTAGGTCCATGCTGCTGAGGGCAAATATAAGGTTAGAAGTCACTAACAAGGGCACAATAATCTTAGTAGAAAAAAGGTGTTGTAACCACATGGTGGAAGTGTGGTTGGTAACTGACTCTCCAAAAGTAAATGGAAGCACTTTGGTTAAATTGACACCTCAAAGATAATGAAAGGTGTGTACGATTCGATTTATTGATGATCATGTCTCGATAATACATCTCGTGAAGATTTATACGATTATAGTATAATGAATGCATTCTTGGAGAATGACTTAAGTTTTATATGATTAGTAGATTAGAAATCTCGATATATTAGAGTGCGTATGGAGTCGATGGATAGACATTGCAGTTGATGATGTTTGTGATTATATTGTTTGCTTTCAGGAATATATAGAGCGCGATGATATGAACTTTTTCGATTGTATAAATGACAGCAAAGGCGTATTGACCTAAAAGCTGAAATAAACAATCCGGGAAAACTTGAGTTATATAACGAAGACTACGAGAATTATTTTGATGCAGTGACAGCGACCCAGTGTAAAGCAGCCAGGACATCATGGAGTCTTTAATCGAGAAAGTAATGAGAATATAAAGAGTCGTATATTTCTCCTTCCGCCACTGGTTGACGTAATTGGCGTTATAGCGTTTCTTCTTAGTTATTTAATAATTTCAAAAGTGCAAAATCTGACACTTATGAAATTAGTTCTTTGTATATCTCTATGGGGATATTAATTTAGAATATATAAGGAAGTGCGTGATGGTTTTCCATTTCCCCAAGTCAGTATTTCACAAGCTTGTGAGTGTGTTTGTAATAAACTTAAAATATATTTAGATTGAAAAAGCAATCTAGCGGATGTGAGTATGCAAATCCCAAGTGGCCTACTTGATTGGGAAAATATTAGGAATATTGAAAGGTATATATTTTTATAAGAAACCGAAGTCTCGGTTACAATTTATGTTGATGGATAAACATAGTAGGTACTACTTATGAAATAAGAAGAAACCATAAATAGTAGAGACCTATTGCTTGAATAAAGAGAATCATGAAATTTCTTGCATAATCGAAATTGAGATAAAGAATCTTAGGAAAAATCGGAGTTTTGTCTGGGCGATTTGTCTTTATAAAATTCAGGCTTGTGGAATACTTATCCGCAATCTGCGTATGTCAAAATATGTTGACGATTTAAACCGGACAAGATCACGTCTGGTTACTTATTTTCGCGTAGTCGATGATATGGATTTAAGAAAGAATCTATTTTGTCTAAAGAAAGATGACAAGAGCTATTGGGATGCAAAATTCACTATATAAGTTGATTATGCTTACGTTGTTGTATGGCTACATACCGCTTGATTGATTATTACTTTCTGATGAACTTGTTATCCTAGATTCAGTAAGGACGATGTGATGTCGTCAGATAAATTAGCCATGAATCATTGCGATCTTAAAGTAACATTGAATGGACTTGCTATGTCATTATTTAAATCTTTAAAGATTGTGATCTTGATTAACGGCCCGCAAAAAGAAATCTTAAAAGGGAATGAAATGAAATTATGGCATAGAAATGTTGAAACTCTCGCACACCTACTCAGATAAATAATGTGTTAGTTAATTTTGTTTATGTTGGTTATCTTCATAATCCACATAAGGTCATTTCCAAAATGGTTTTATAGTATTTACCGTAAGACAATGAGTTTACTCAAATCTGATAACCATCAAGCTCTAAAGTAATTGTGTTTTGATTTGTTTTATAATTGTGCGAAGAACAATTCTTGAAGTATGTAACAAGTCAAGTTGCTAGCTCACCGCGATAAATATATTTATCGAGTGAGGAGGTGTAATATGACAGTCTACGGCGTAGGTGTGTATGCTCTTTCCTTGATCGAAGATTTATTTTCTAAAACAGCTTTTGTTATTTAGCAGGAGCATTAAGCGAAGAAGCAACATTCATGCACCATCTACCTCTTGATTTTTCTTGTGAGGAGAGTGTTGAAGAAAATATATTTCATGTACGTCAATGTGATGGAGGAAATTGGATTTGGAATATTCGGGTATAATACTGATATGTAGCTAGATTATACTCATATATAAAGGGATCTCTGATGTAATGTCGTCACGAGAAAAAATAATTAGCACTCACCGAACGCGTATGCACGAGATGTAGTCGTTAGCAGCCAGATTAGATACATGAATCTGTGTCACTATTTTGCATATCTACAACATTATCAAATTATTTCACATTTTTATTGTCCAGATACATCTTATCCCTCTAATATTAGATTAAATGGAATAATTATTTTCTTGCCTCGCTTGTAAGCCCAATGTCCAAGTCATATTTTGATCTACTGTACTTATATTATGATGAAAAGATATTTATATTAATAATGAGAATGAAAAATAATTCACTTTTCTTTGTCTGTAGAACCTAGCATCCATCGAAATTTAGAATTTTAAGAAGTCCATTTTCGGTTTTTATTAATTTGACGATGAATAACTTGATAAAATTATTAGATATTTTACTCCCATACATTTCCGAATAAAGGTATTTTATAATTGAACTAAGTAAAAAAATCATTTCTTTTGTTAATTTGATGATTATGCATCCCAGAATTTTTTAAATGGCTAAAAGAGCTAATTTATATAAAATTTTACAGCGGAAAATAAAATAAGTAATAAAACTTAAAGATTAAAGAAATTCTGCATGGAGATGTATTTAAAATTCAAAACAAAAACTTGTGTGAGCAGGTTAAAGTGAACTCGATTTCTAAAGTATCCTTGTTATATTATAAAAAGCTATGGCAAATTGTCATTAGCTTTTAATTGATGTCTGTATCATTGTTTGTTAAAAATAAAGTTATGTTTTTAAGGTGAAAGTTTACTGTCTTTATCACTGGTAATAAATTTTACGCATGCTGATCGATTTGGGATTCATCAACCATAAATCTGGTTAAATTATTCTCCAAATTTAAATAATTTAAATTTAAATCTTATCTTGTCATCGGCAGCCAATAATTTTCACTCCAAGATACATCCAGTCTCCCTCCACGCCTTTCTTGCTGTCATAAAATGTTAAATGTATGGTACTCATGGCGTTAATTTCGGTGGTCGCGCCCGACAAACTAAATATAAGGTATAAATAAAATGGATAACCCATACAAACAAATTCGCGTCGTCCTTGAAATAATATGTATAAATTTTCGTTATCTTTCTTTTTACAATTTAGGTTCTGTGGTTATCATGGATCTCTTGTCAATCTCGTTAGGTCACTCGAAACCTCTTGCAAAGTCCAGGGATTCTTGTCTTGTCTTGGCATCTTGCATAAATTTTATAATCACGTATTAACTTTCGTATAACACGTAAATATGGCAAGATGTAATAATCGTTAGCTAAAATATTAGGTAAAACAAAAATAAATCGTAGCACGTAGAAATTCGTATCGTGGATGAGATCTTAGCAAATCATTTTAATCGCATTGAAAATGCGAGGAATTGTGAAAAGTGTGAAATAATATTTTTTTTCGTTTGATTTTTAAGAAAAATAGTCCGTATGTTTGATTTTGTTAATAGTAGATAGAGATAAAATTTTAAAATATATTTTGATAAAATCTAATAACTAAATTAATAAATTTAATTATAAAATTAATAAAAAGGGATTACCGGTGTAAGCATAGAATCAGATTTGATTCAAAATTCGCCTTGACCAAATTATATTAAACTAAGAGGAATACAACTTGAAACTTTACTTTAAATAAATTTATTGCATTAAAATTTTTGAATTTACAAAACACGTATTATACGTGTGAAAGATATACTGATGATCCTTTTGAAAAGATTAATTCAAATCTTTTGTAAATTTTGTAAGAATATGAAAAAACAGTTGGAGGAAACTCTTGAATCTTGATAAAAATATCGCTATAAATATTAATTGATACATTTGAATTTTAAAAAGTATTACAGAAATCTCTATGAAAATTTTTAAAAATATAATTTCTCATGGGGTACTGAGTGTTACAATGGTTGATCAAAATCAGATCTAATGAACTTATTTTGGCGTCAACATCATGTGTGTAATTAATGTACAGTTTGACAAGACATGTTAATTTGCTTGTAATTGTTTTGAGGTATCTAATTCACAGAATTTGTGTTTATCTGATCTGATCTGCATACCAAATTATCATGTTTTATATTATTGTTTAATTTGTGGCTTTTCTTTCTCCCAAAGAATCAACAAACAAACTCTTTAGCCTCTTACTGATTCTAAATTTTGATTTTTAGCTAAAAATATGGATTTGGAAAAGGTTTTGAAATTAAATGCAAAGATGAAGACACGTTTCCAAATTAGGTCCACAATTTAAAATCAAAGTCTAGCATTATTCTTTTTTATTTAATACTGGTCAGTATTACGAATTAATCATGGTCCTGAAATTGCATTAATACGATTAATTTTTGAAGGAGAGCATGAAATATTATATGTGGAAAAAAAAATAGGCATGAAATGCATTTTTAATTTTTCTATAAATTATCATTATTGTTTGTATTTCTCTTTTGTGCTTGATTTACAACCATAATTTTCAATAAAAAGTTTTCACTGTAGTAGTTTGGAAAATTAAATAGGGATAATATGCAATGATTTTGCGAATATCTTATAAAATCAATGAAATTTAATTTCTTACTATTAGGTTCTTGAAAAAAGAACCGAAAGTTTTGTCGAAGTTAATTAGAGTTGAGATACCTATATTTCATTTTGAGGGAGAAAAATGTTCCTCAACCCTCACCTCATTAGTCCAAAAATAATTTGTATGCCTCGTACCATATTTTTTTTTTCATAAACTTCACTCTTATAATATATATAATTTCTGAAAAATATTCTTATTACTTTTGAATCAAGCTAAATACTGGCTAGCAATCACTTGCGTTTATTTACTTTATATATAAAAAGTTTCACAAAATTATCCTTAAATTTATCTTTCATTCTTGGCTTTTTTATTTTGTTAGTAATAACTTCAAATAGTATGAAATTCATCCCAATTAAGAGGCATCGATATACTAATAAATAATTAATGTTTTTAAAAATATGGGTGTATATAAGTTTTTGTTATAGGTAGAAAATATTGATGTACCCATTTTATTTAATGTTTGAGATTATTTTTACAATTATAATTAGAGATAATTCTTTAAGTTTAAATTTAGTAATTATTTCTGAAATAAGATTAAAAGGCTTTTTTAGTATTCTTAATAGATTCTAGCTTCTTGGTGGTATGACTTTTACCTTTACTTTTACCCGTTTCTTCCTCCTCTTTATTAAATTTTATACTTTAAAACAAAACCACAAATCGTCTATTAAGTTTCCAGTTTAATCTTGTGATCATCTGGCCTATACCAAAAGTCACTTGGTCTTTTCTTCCACAAAATCCCTTGACCTCATTCCTCTCTCTCTTCTCGTAATTTTCATCCATGCCACCATCTTGCAGTGGCTGGCAGCGTGACAAAGACCCCAACATCTTCGTGACGATGGCCAAGCAGAGATCTTGCCGATAATGGCGGCCCAGCTCGAGAGCTTTGGGTCAAACACTAGATCTCGGCGAAAGAACCGAATCGGCAAAAATGCAGCAGCAACGGAAACACATATCTATGCGCTTTTAGTTCTTGCCAGCATGGTGAGAAGTTTTGACAGTGTCGTGAATACGTTTCCGTTTTCAATTAATAAATTGATATAGAAGCAGGATAAGCGGAGAGCAATTTGAGCGAACACAATGTTGAAGCTATTCATTTGCCGCTATAGTTCTGAGCTGATTAAAGTGTAAATTAGTTGTACGATGGTGTATTACTTTGGATCAAATTTGATTTTGAAATTTAGTGATTTGATTTTTAGGAAATATGATTTACAGATTTTTTTCTTTTTTTTGAGCCTTAATAGTCGAATAAGAATGATTTACTGAATTTTAAACTTAGAGATTTGTGTTTTTGGTATCTATTGTTTATACAAATTTGGTGGATGGAGGAGAAGAATATGGAGTCTTTGCATAATGTTTTTAGGGTTGTTTAATTTTAACTATGTTTTGAATTTTGGAAACAGAGGTGCTTGCATATTGTTTTGGGTTGTTTAATTTTTGCTTGTATTTTTTGATTTTGGAAACAGGGTGCTTTTGCATATTGTTTTTAGGTTTAATTTTGTGTATTTTGAATTTTTGAAACAGAGCCTCATGAATTTTTATTTTTGCTTGTATTTTTTGTTTGTTTTATTTTATTTGACATGTTTTGGTGTTCTTGGTGCCAGGTGATTTTTTGGGGAAGGGGGAGGAATGGTGTTGAGCTTGATGAGGTCATTTGGGGAAGGAGTGTGAATATTTGGTGGAGGTGTGGGAATTGGGAAAAAGATGAAATGATATCTTTGGATTGCTAGCTTATGTGAAGAAAGATGTGGTTGAAGATCTCTTGATCTTGATTTGAAGAGCAGGTGAAAAAAGAATGAAAGATGAATGGATATGATTTGAATTTTTCAAATTTACATCGTATATGTGCGGCGTATTTATAATGCGTGTCAAAAAAAGGCGAAAAATATATAAATTCTTGAAATTTTTGTGAGGATGTAATTTTTTTGCTTTAAATATATATAAAATTTGGTATTTAATGTGATTTAGATATGAGAATTTTGAATGTATATCACATGCTTGTCGTTATTTTAAATAAGGAAAATATCAAAAAAATATGTATTTTCACTTTATTTTACAATCGTATAAAAATTAGGAATAAATAAAAAAATGAATGCTGAAGATAAATATGAATAAATAAATCGAGATGAAAATAGGAATGAAGGCAAAAAATAGTAAGCGATAAAAGGCTTTATTAAGAGGCGTTTATGTAGTAAGCCCACTTTTGAAATGCTTATAGTAATCTTTTAAAGTTAGAAGCGCAATTATTAATAAATGAAGATTAGTGATAAAAGTCTATCCATATCTTATAATTATCCTACTAGCTAGTTTGAAGGGATTTATCCTACTAGTTTGACATTAATCAAAAATTGGAAAAGTCATTACTTGCAGTTATTGGAGGGACATACACATACATATCACTATCAAGACTTGCTTGATGAGAGGATTTTTGAACCCACTTAGCATAACATTTGTCATGGCCTTTTGCATATACATCCTACTACAGTACTAACAATTACTTCTCAATTATTTATTGAGCTTATTGATAATTAAGTTGATAAGGCAGTGCATGCAATTATTTAAATTAAATGATGTTTTCTAGGAATTACCGTTTATTCATCGAATGTGCTTACATAAACAGAAAATAATAAATTCCAATATCTTCAAATTGATCACGCGAAGATGATGTAGATGATTCAGCAATTGAAGACATGCATTATTTATATTGTGAGATAAGCGGGTTAGAGATACATTGTAAATAAAAGAATAAAAATTCATTCATGGCCTAAATTAGGTAGTTTATTTTGGTAATAAATAGAGCGTTTCCATTGCTTCTTTTCTCATATGTTTGTTTTTGGATTCCATCTGCTTTTGTTGAGCAGATTTGATGTGTTTATTTAAAGGTCCCATCATTTTGATTGGTTTGATTCTCTTAATATGAAGTGTGAATTCATTTATTGATAATTTGGTCCAAGAAAGAAAAAATGTGATGTGCAGGTCATTATACAGGATATTACGTTGTGGAGCGAGGAAAATGAGGAAAGATAGGTGATGAAGTGTATACCAGTATATCATTTTCAAAAATTGAGTTTTAATTCTTTCATAACATTTAAGTCTTATAGAATTTAGTGTTTGATGCTTGTGGGTTTAGTGTCAATTGTATTCTTCTTTTTAAAAATTTATCTATCGACAAGTGTGGTGTCAATGGGCTTGATTCTTGGTGATATTTGATCTAAATTGACTTACTTCATTATATGATTTAATCTTAATTCAGTGTCTTGATTTACTTAGAACCCTCTTCATATTAGGTTGGTTGATTCAAAAATTACGTGATGGTGTGATCCTCGGTAGAATGGTGGGAGATATTCAGAAGAAATGATTAGGTAGCCAGACATTGTTCATGATGAAGATCTTTGGAAGAAGCGAAGGCATGGATCTTTTATCTGAGGAAAAGAATATGATTGTGAGATGAAATCTTGACAATAAGTCATGTTGTGGGTAAAGAATCTGCGTCAAGTCCCTCTTCATTGGATTCTAGACTCAAGTTGAAGGTGGATTGAAGATCTTGGATTTGACCTCAGCTATTTGGGTTCAGAAAGTAGGAGGTTTCAGTTTAGGATCTCAATTGAGAATGACAAAGAAAGCATTGTTAGTAGTAGGCAAGTTAGGCCCGCTTGAAATATATTCGGGGGGTTGAAAAAGAGCATTATTGACTAATCTGATCAAGAAGCGCAAAATCGGGGGCTTAAACTGAAAAGCATGAAATTGAATCTACAATAGAATACGAGATTTATTGTAGAAGAAGGATAATATAGCTAAAATTGTGTGAAGAAAAACCATGGAGGAGTAATGCCTTGTGATTCAATCTTGGGACATCGATGATGATGAGATGAGACATGAAGCATCTTCGGCTGGGTGAAGTGATCTCGATGAGAAAAGAATCAGGCAGTATTATCAAGGGTTGTTTTAAAATTGATTTATCTATCCAATTAATTTTAACAAATTAGGATTATAATTCTTTTTTACAATAAAAAGTAAATTATATCAAATCGAATATTCAAAACATATCAAGCAGTATAGCGACTTTCTGTTCCAGTTTGAAGATTTGTTCTGCAAAATTATTAGTTAAATAACATTTCGTATTACGAAATTAAATTCATAAGATAGTACACAGACTCTCTCAACAACAACAACAAAAATATATTTAATTAAAATTTTGCTGGTGGAAAAAACATAAAACAAGAATATTAGTTTTCATTTTAATTTATTTTCTCCGTCGATGTAATAAAATTCTCCAAGAATGTGAAATTAATAGCGTAAGCGATGACGTTGATTAACGGCAGCTTATGTATCCAAGTCGGCAAACGCGTCGAAGATTCTCTCAAAATAATGTAGACTCTCTTTGATCTAGGATCCTCTAATACACTATTTAAAATTTAAATTAAAGATACTTTTTGTATTCGTCTCATTATCAATTTTAATATTTAATTTTAGTTTGACTTTTGAATACCAATTATATCTCGCCCTCCAGAAAGAAGCTATTTATTTTAAATTTTTAAAAAAATTAATTAAATAATTCATCATTTCAATATCTCATTTATTGCATGTATATGCTCCATTTTGTTAATAGCATCTTATATTTTTTTTTTTTTAGAGGCCATGTAAGATACAGTTTTAAGTTGATTTTAAATAGGTCTCTATTTTAAAAGGATTTTTATTAATTCGGGTTTATTTGCCATTACTATTTACTCAATTCAAGACACGATTCAAATTATTGTAATTCAAGACTCAAAAAATTTATTTCAAATAATAAAATTACTTTATTATGATAAACATATGACTTGTGTTTAAAGAAAAAAAAAAAGTTCATTGGCAGTTAAGACGGATAAAATAAATATACAACCTTTATGAATATATATATATATATATATATATATATATATATATATGATATAAATAGATTATACGGTTTTTTTTTAAAATATTAGGATTAATAATGATAATAAATGCATTGATATAATAGTAAACTAACAATACTAAATCATGAACCATACATTGGATCGGGTGAACCATGAACCACTCGGACCGGGTTTAATTCAGGATAGATAAAAAAAAATTAGTTAATTAATGGCCCGAAGCTGAAAAAAATTACATTTTTCTTGCATTCCAGACCAACTCGGCTTGAACAGTCCGAGTGGTTGTGGATTTCACTTGAGCAGAATAGTTCGTGATTGAGATTTATCAGACCATGTTTAATAGATAGTCAATTCTATATATATATATATATGGTATACATAATAGAATTTTGATTTAAAATTTTTGTATCAAAAAACTGAAAAAAAAAAGATTTGGTGCTAAGAAATTTTAAAAAGTACTTACAGGAGACATCATATACACAAGCACACCATAGTATTTTATTATTATTATTATTATTATTATTATTATTGTGTGTATTATTGTGTGTGTGTGTGTGTGTGTGTATTGTGCATGAGGTGTAATGAGTCATATACTCAATCAAATATATTACCCAACTATCCCACAAAAATAGATCTATAATGCATTTTTCACAAACTTAAAAATAATTTCTAAGTTAAGTTTTTTTTTTTTTCTCATCATGCCCTTATGTCTTATTTCTACCACATAACAGATAATATCCTAATCACCGGTACATTAATTTAAACTTGATAAGATGTATAGGAAATGGATAATAAATAATTAAATACCTCGCTAATATATAAATTATATAGATCATGAAGTAATGTGGTGTATTGTTGAAATTAAATAAATAAATAAATTTTAAATATATATGATTTAATTTTTAGTAAATAGAATTATTTATTATATTATTTCATAAAAAAGTAGAGAATAATTAGACGTATAAAAAAAGGAGGTGAGAATTATAAATCGGACGAAGAAACATGATTTAAATTTGAATAGACGTCTGGTAATTTCATAATGTATTTTAAGCTTTTTTTCGATTTAATTCTTATTTGAAGCTTGCAGTGATTTGTTAGAATTGAAATGTATAAATAAATGTAACAAATCACAGAAATTTTGCAGTCACGATAAGTTCTTGAGTTTAAAAATCTTTGTGCTCAAGTACTTGTGATCTTGTACCGGTGCACATCCTGAAAACCTAACGCTAAGTTATATAGTCATGAGTGGAGTCACCATGTGTGGCACGGTCTTGTGATGTAATCATGAGTGTATTTAGAAGCGTCTGTTATTTAAAATAAACGTGTAACTGTTACCGTATACTTGATTTGTATTTTTGTGTGTAAATAAGTATGTTTTAAACAGATTCTTTGACTCCAAAATACATTATGAGTCGCCTTAGTCTGTCGGTCATCGTAGTGTATACCAGAAGCAGTATATATTAAAAACATATTTCTGGGAAATTGAGGTAGATAATAATATTCGTCATTACTCAGATATTGAAATGAAAGGGTTGAAGTGTGAACCGATCGACCGAATTAGATTATTTGAGTCAGTTAATTAAGCAAATCCAGTGCATTGAACCTAGACACATATAATTTCGTAACACCCTATATATAAATCTCATGCGTACATTACAATGATATTAACAAAATCATCCTCATCACAACCAACCTTCAAAAAGAATACTGAAAATTCTTTTTAATTGAAAATATTTGTTATGAGTTTATCGCAATGTCTGCTGTTGGCGAACCACCACGAGGGCAGGGGCTGGCGGCGGAATGGGGAGTTAAGGCGGAGCTGAAGAAAAGTTTGGAGAGAAAAATAAGGATCAGAGGAGGAGTTGAGTGAGGGCGTGGCGGCAAGAATGGCGGCAGTTGTGCCGCCAGTTATGGGGAGAGCAGGCAGACTCCGTCAATCGCGCCCGACAATATTTGACCAAAATTATGGAATTGATGGACCAGCTTTCTCTCATGCTCCAAAAATAAACAAAAAAAACACCGGTTAATGATCTCCCCAGCATTTGCCATTAATTAATTGATTGATTGATTTTTTGAATTATGATTATATTCTCCATTAGATTTACTGTGGAGTGGAGTTTATGGGTTCAAAGTTTATAGTGGGCCGAGATCTATTAAGGTCTTGAATTGTTGTATACTTTTGAAGATTTGATTATAAATTGATTAAAGTGAAGTTAAACAAAGTGTCTCATAATTTTACTTTAATTGAAATGGTTAATAATTTAATGCTTTTTAATTTAAATCTCACGTGTATTGATTTGATTAAATTTAATTTCGAATCGTAAGAATCATTTCAGCTAAAACAATCATTTTGCGCATGTATATCTATTTTCCCCCAATTTTAACAGCGATTTTGAGCGATACTCGGCGATTTGAAATTAATTGGGATGAGTCATCATATATATGAGATTAAAATTAGAAAAATGATTATGAGGCTATTTTAATAAAATGAAAAAAATTATTGAACGATTTTGGTTTAAATCATAAAATTAGAGATTACGGATAAATAATTTGAGTTAATAGTACAAATTGATCGTGTCTGTAAATTTTAAAAAAAGTCAGTTTCAAAATTGATATTATCCGAAAAAAATGATTATAATCTGTCAAAACCAGCCTATTTGCAGCTTTTAAATTATACTATAATTTTAAGCAATTTATTTAATTTGTTAAAAAGAGATACAACACCCTAACATGTATAAAAGGTTAAAAAAAGAACTATAAGCTAGTGGGATATCTTTGCAAGACACCCTCACAACTTGTCTCTTGTAATTTCTTTTTGCCAGGTGTTATTTAAAAATTGAGTAAAGGTCTACAGTGTGAAAAATTTTAAATGTGAAAATGTAAATTGTCTGTCGGCCAATGCAAATACTAAATATTGAACTTTTTAAATTATGGCGGCGTATTAGATGAATTGAGCAGCTGGTGGCTTGGGTCAGTGAAACCCAATACCGAATCAGCTGATTTTATCTTTACATTAGGTGCAAAAATTTAGTTTCCTCATAAATTAAAAATGCATATATAAAATTACTAAATTGAGAACTTTGTCTTAAAATTATATCTGAAATTGCAGATCATTTGAAAGCGTGTGAGGTAAACTTGCACTTCGGTCCAACGCGTGGAAGAGCCCATTTCTAATGAATGTGATTTGTGTTTGGGAAAATAAGTTGGAAGCAAAAGATGGACGAAATTGCTTTTCCACTTTAATTTGTCAAAATATAGACGATATCAAGTCTTCCATATAAATTAGTCTAGAAGTCGTTACTAGTAAAATTTTGATAATAAATCACAACACGATGGGATGTTATATTATATAGTAATAGAATTTCATTATATTTATTAACAAAAGTTCAACACAACAATTTTTTTTGACAAATAAAAAAATAATTATATAGATGTATAAATGTATGCGACATTGTGCTGAATTCAAAATACAGTACTTGAAATAAGATTACAACTTGAAATTTCCTAGCATCTTTATTCATTACATATTATTATGATTATTATTATTATATTATTTTTGCATTTTTTGACAGAAGTCAAATTTTGAATTTTTCAATAGTAGCCCAATTTCAATAATGCTACTGATATTTACCAGCTAAAAAAAAAATCTTATATGTAACGATGCATTAAATGCATTTCGTTATCTGTTTTTGAAAAAATAATTTGTTTTCTAGAGCGATTAAAAGTAAACTGTGACTTTTGTTAAGCAGAGTTTGGTTAGACGTTTGATCTTAATTAATAAGTTCGGCGTTCAAACATCTTTTGAAACTCTCCAACGGCAAATGTAAAAATCTCAAACAAATGCTGCCTAAGAGAACAATTTGGGAAAAGAACATTGACCGAAAAAAGGATATTTAGGTAGCCGATTTGTGGAGAGAAAAATTAGAACGAAACTTACCTTTTTTCACTTACAAATTATCTCACAGTTTGGAAACATCAACAAATGGACTTCCGTGCAGCCACCACATGAAGACCCGATAATACATTTCCACTTGTATATTCGGATCTCAAAGGTAATTCGCATCAATATTGGGTAAGCGATGTGGACTATTTGAAAATAAAATAAAATTAATAGGTGTTACGACAACAGCCGATATACCCAACAAACATACTTGATAGAAATTATTCACAAAGAGGCTTGGTCGTGGATGTAGCAACAGAACATAGCAAAGTGGATTTATGCATATAACGCTTTATGTAATGAAGCTCTTTTGTCAATCAAAAAAAAAAAAAAGTTGAACGTTTCAATTCAGAATTACAAATTCTCACATTTAAAATACATTTGAATTGGGTGTAAACCTACTCTTATATTAAAAGGAAATTTCAATATATCATCAACATTTTAAAAAGGAGAAAAGCATCAAACTGGGGTTCCCTATTAGAAATGTCTCCATCAATATTTTAAGTAATGAATAATGACTTAATAGGCACTTTTTTTTTTTTTTTTTTTTGACGGGGACTTGTGTGACACGTTGAAATAGAAAAAGTGTTTCAATAATTTTTCCTTGAAAACAAAATATAAATAATATTCGATTCACAATTTTGAATTGGGTTTGTATGCTACTGGGCTGGTGATGCATACGCCAAATTATTTTACATTAGGTAATGACATGTTGTTCAGTTAGCGAAATTGGAAATGGATTTAAAATATATGATATATTTACTTTACCGTATAATGTATTTGATCTTATGAAGTGTTTGCTATAATGCATTTAAATCGCATTATTTGAATCAATTGGCGTACCGAGGATAGTAGAGTTATCTTTATATCCGCACTTTTAACTAACGAGGTGATGGTTGATGTGTGCACTTATTAGCGCCTGCGGACATAACCATGGCCTTCATGTGATCGCCTGGCGGACGGGTTAGCCAGCCTTGAGGTCCGTAACCACGAAAGAAACTGATGTCGTATGCGGATTCGCGATACCATTAAGCGCCACCGGCATGTGGGTTGGCCATTTTCTGACATCTTGGCGATATTCAGCGTAACAGCAACAAATTTTTTTTTAATTTCTATTTTTATTAAATTAGGAATTAATTTATAATTTAATGGTTTATAATTAATTATATTTAACAATTAAATGTGATAATTGATATTATTTGATTAATTTAAAAAGTATTAATTATTTGGTTATAAAGCATTAGTTCTTTCATTGAAAAATATTATCGTTGTTTGGTCATAAAGTATTAGTTCATTAGCGAAAATTATTAGTTATTTGTTATCAACAATATTAGTTCATCAATTTGAAGAAATATTAACATCAATTGAAAGTATTAGATTAGTTGTTTATAAAGTATTAGTTCATTCATTGAAAAGTATTAGTTCAATTATCAATTTAAACATGAAAAATAAATATTCACATTATATGAAAAAAAATATATACACGTTATAATTTTACATCGGAGGATGGTACTGCGTCAAATCTTGTAGAAAACTTGATCATCTTGAAATGTATAATATTTTCTCGTTATTTACAGAACTATAATTAGCCTCGTATCACGGATGCATCAGGCTAAAGTGTAATGTCTGGGTGGCCTCTATCTACCGCTTTCAAATTCTAAATCTATACCATTTTCTGAGAAAGGTCATGTTAGCGATTAAAATTATCTGATTATAAGCAGTCTTGGATATAGTATTGGTTGTCATATCTGGCTAAGTGGAATTGAAAATTACCATTATAATTAATAAGAATACCATCCATTTTATAAAATAACGTAATATAGATTTTTTCTTACCAATATCGATGAGAATTGTCGTGCACGCTCACGAGGCCAATTTTCACGGTCGGAATACATAAATGTTACATTTCTTTATTCTTGAAGGAAAAGCGAAAATATACATGTTACTAAATGCCATTCTGGCAATATATGTGGTTCTGACCCGGTATAAGTGTTGAGTGTCAAAAACCGTTTATCACGTGTGGCGTAGCTGGCGGAAGTGATTAGAAAGTGATTTTTCGGCTTCGACATATGGTTGTGTAACCCACGTATCGCGTTCTGATATCATCGTATATGCTGAGATCATTAAAAAAATCACGTTAAATCTTAGTATGCATTGGTCCTGCTTAGTAGATTGCGAGTGCCAGTTCTAAATCATGATTCCACTACTCCATTTACGCGTTGTAGGAATGATATAACCTAATATATGGGCTGGCGTCGTCTCGCGGAGATTAAATTGTATTGGATAGTTAATATTTGTTTGAAAATTGGGTGGCTACTTATGGCAATCTTTATTTGCGTCTGGCAGGACGTATCGAAGAATTGGGGCACATGGGGCTTTGAAGTTAGATTTGAGAATTGTGTCCAGTATGCCGGGATTTTGGAAAAGTATTGGTCTCTTGAGAAAAAAGCTACGTAATCATCTTTTTTGATGTGCTATGTCTCTGATAAACAGTATCTAGTCATATTAGTTACACTCCTCTCCGCTTACCTTTTTTTAGTAGAGCATTTGAATCCACTTTAAATATTCTCACCGAGAAGAGTTCCCGAATCATGTATCGGTCTTACATTTTGACTTTTATTTCAACCTTCGATTGGAAGAATATCTTCGTGTCATCATCGAATAATTTTCTCCTGAATCTTACCCTTTGTTATTTCGGTGGTAGGTATCACTAGAAAAATCTATATCTAATATTTTCCAAAAGCAATTTATCTGATTTAAAGAATCTTTGGAAGTTTGTAAGTGTGTAAGCTCCTTGATAGCACGAAGACCATGTTTACTATCTGAGATATAACAGCATTTTTTTTAACTAGTTCGCTTATTCAACCTGCGGCAATGAGTTTGGCAGCCAAACGATATTCTTGCTTAGTTGGTGAAAATCGTTCTGGCATGCTCGATCTTGTCTTGTGGCGCTAAATCTGGAATTCTTTTTATCTCGCGTATTTTGCTCCGGCAAGCTTTAGAAGATCATCAATAAAGAAGTCTTCTTTACACTTCCGTCGAGAGTTTTTCCTACTATGGTGTTCTTGTTCCTTCTACCAAATATATATATTAATGCAAATAAATGCAATTCGATAGTTTTAGTTATGATAATAATTATATGATGTAATAGTGATGGTTTAAATGGGGTGAATATAAATGTAATAGCTTCTTTATAAAAAGTATAAGATTATCGATTTACTGTTCCGTGGTGTGATTCAAAGCTAGTGCGAGCAATTATCGAGATAAATCTACTAAATTCTCATTTATAGAGGCTATTATATGTCGAAATTAGTCATATCAAATCTGTTGTCTTATACTTACAGTCCATCTAATTTTTCCATTGTTGAAATTGTTCACTTTAGTTGCATAATTCATGAATTTAAAATTATCAAGCATAATGTTTATTTAAATCCTCTTGTGCTGAAACTGGGCGTAACAACTTGCCTTTCTACGGCGCTAACGTAATAAATGTGGCGAAAATTTGGAAAAACCACATCATGACATTCATCGTGTGAAAGAAAGCCACATCACGTAACTAAATATATTTTGATAGGTGCTCATCGTTCCTGAATAAATCGTAGATATATTAAAAGTGTTCTGGTTGCTGAGATCATAAATGCATGTCTGATAATTAAACGTCTTGTGAGTGTATTTATACAGCCCGCCTCAGTAAAGAGCATAAATACATGTTAAGTATTGTATGTCTTGTGATGATTATCTTAGGATGCGTGTTGACCATTACATGAACATGGGTGGTAATATATCTTCCGAGTTACGTGTCATCAATGAAATCCATTATATATTTTATAAAACTAATCAAATAAACAACTAAATCACATTTAAATTAATTACATAATTTTTTTATTTCCAGGCTTAACATTAAATATAAATACTGCTTTGAATATTAATTTTTATAATAACCTAGCTTCAATAATAATATTTTAACTAGAGGTATTTATTTTATATTTTATAAAATTGAAATATAGATCTGATTATTTGGAAGTAACAAAAAAGCAGATTTCTAGAATGCTTGGTAGTTATTATATTATAAAAATACTCATCGTAAGCTAATTTTTTAGTGTATATATAATGCATGTAGACTAAAGTTAAATAATTAACTGTCAAGAGATTGTATTGATTGTATAACAGCTTCTTACTACGATAATAAATTATATTGAGTCACGGTGGGATTAAAAGAAATCTACTTGGTGATGAAGTTTATAAGCAATGTCTATAAACTTTACTTTGAAATGTTTTATCTTTATAATTAAAAGCTACTAGCGATAGGTAGGTGTATGAAGTTTGTGTTGAGAGTATAAGCTCGCCCATTGTCTCTCATATCTTTCTTTGTGAATTGTACATTCTCTTTGAGTCCGTACTATTGTGTTGGGATTGATTGTCTTTAAATATCGAAAATGTTGCTCAATGACATTAGGCAGATCCCCAGGTTATAACATGTTTGTATTGTTGAGGTTATTTGACAGTGGGCCTATTTTGAAATGCGATGATTGTGTGTCGATTAAAACTCATTTGATTTATCACATTCAGGATCGGCAACATAAAAATAAAGACGGAGGATATTTTTGCGGTTTGGTATTTACGGCTCATTAAGTGGATTTTTTTACATATATATTTGCCGCATTATTTCGTATGCCCTTCTGGTTGTTGCATTAGAATTGAATAAACCAATGTGATGTTTTATAATACCGGCCAATAATCTTAATTAGGGGGTGAGCGTAAAGTCGGTTTGAGTGACTGATAATTGAAAAATCTCATGAACCAAGCGAAGTTCGTGTTTAGTGGCAAGGCGAAACGAATGAACATGATAGCAGAACTGCTTAGGGCAAGGGTACCGATTCGGTTCGGTTTTAACGAACCGACGAAGTTTTCCTTTTTTTTTTACGCGATTCCAGGCATCAAGCGAAATCGAATCGAACAAAAATCCCGATGGAATGAATCGAACAAAATCGAATCAATTTCATGGTAAAAATCAGTCAAAAAATCCGATAAATTATGACCTCGAAGCGAAATCGAATCGAACAAAAATCAATTCGGTTTGTTCAATTTATCATCATCTAGCATCAATGTCGAGAAGAGCAAATAAAGCGAAAGTTCGAAGCAGGTTAACATGGTGGCGGTACTCGGAAGGCGAAATAGTTTCACAGCGTGAAACTCGGTCGCCCGACTAATGATCGATTAATCAGCTCTGGCAGATGGATCGGGGCTTCGGTATTGCCGTAGTAAACCACTAACCGCGGTTCGGCTTCTCCAAGGCGGCTGGGCAAACTGACCGAATCATGCTTCGCTCAAGTCATCTGGCGACTACCGTTCTTGCCGACCCGAAGGTGGAAGAGTGCTGTAGAGCGGAGGAAAAGTCTGGAAATAAAATCGCGGCGTCAGTCGGCGTCGCTGATTCAACCGCAGTCCGATTAACCCAGCAGCGCCTCAAGCAATATGGCTCCATCGCCCGGTAACGCCAAGGGAATGCGTATGAAGGCGACGATTTGGTTCGAAAAACCTACTGAAGTGATGTGAAGGGGTGAATGAAATCAAGTGCCTGACAAGCAAATAGAAGAACGACCGAATAAGATGGTTCAACACGAGAGACTCACGAGGAAACAACTGAGACTCAGTTCGGAGAAAAGTTCTTCGAACTCGAGGCTAGAAGAAGTTCTTCTTCAAAATTCAGACTTCAGACTGAGAGAAAGTTCTTCTGATGGCAGCTATTTCAACGACTGGGAAAAGTAATAAATGATGAAAAATATATAATATTTTATATATTTCATCTTTTGGTTTGGTTTTGATTTTAATAAAATTGAAACAGCAGACAAAATTGAGTTACAGTTCAGTCCAGTCGTCGATTTTCTAAATTTTACCCTACTCTTGTCTTAATGACTCAAGTCTTCCTATTGATAAAATTAGGAATCAATAAAAGCAGTGGAGCCAGACATCATAGTGGATTGATAATGAATACAGAAAAGAAGTCAAGAAGAAAATTTTATAAGAGAAGAAATTGTAGGAAGAATTTTGAGCGAGAAGAATTTTTCGAAGAGATAAATATGGATCAGGTTGAAGTTATAAGAAGATGTATAAATGGGGACCGAAAAAATTGAAAGATTAAATCATTAGTTAATCATTAAAAGTTGAGAAAACAATGGCATCTTAACGAAAAAAAGTCGACACGGATGATCATACTTATGGTTCAAATAATCCTTATAATATACAGTCTTGACCGCCACTTCTTGACATTGTACGACATACTTACGTTTAGCGCCAGTCTTTAGAATGGTTATTATTATTTTTTCAACGTCCCAGCCTTTTGACCAGCGTCCGTATCCTTATTTAAACCCGATTTGATTACCCCGACACCGCATTTTGGCTGTAAAATTCCTGTTAAATGATGGAGTATCGAGATTTTATGATTGAAAAAATTAGCAATTGGAATGTTTTCATTTGAATAACGGAGTCATAAAGATTAAGTTTTTTTATGTGGAGAAGTGTGGACTAAAAAGTCAGTTGAGTTTATTTGTAAAGAAGAAGAGAATTGGTTGGTTTTGAATCTTTGTTTGATTAGTCAGTTAAAATTGAAACTTTTCCGTCATTCTTGATTATGCTACTGCCGTTTGGATGGTCGACCAACCGTGCGTGCGCTCGGGCCAATATAACGGACAAGTTTGGGTAAGTGTATGTAGTTGAAGTTGTACCGTTTTTGTACCTTCCTTAATACCGTGTTTATCAGTTGGCGAAAAACTGGTCCGTTGGAGTCTGTAGTGACCATGAATATCCATCAGCTCATGATTCAAAGTTCAGAACTTCATTACACTCACTCAAGAACAAAGAAAGTGAGATCCTGTAAACGGATTAGAACCATGAAAGTCTTGAGTTCTTCAATATATTTTTGAAGTCTTGTAGACTCATATTCATAAAAATATTTGTGAATAATGATATAAAAAATTGAACAATATTTAATTTACCTTACTATGATGTATTAACTGATAATTATCATCACAATTACTAAATTAAGCGATTTCAAATTAAATGCTGAAATTTAGATCAATGTTTATGGAAGCGCGACCGGGCTCATTTGGCTTGACATCGTAATACGTATCTTTGAAAATTTGGGCTATATGGCTCTGCGACTGGTGGCCATGGCCAACATGCGGCAATCAAATTATTTTTCAAAATTTTTGAGTTAGGTTAAATTTTTTCTATATGCCGTATAAATATCTGTCTAACCTCTGGGCTTACTATACCATGTCACTTTAATCTTTATTCTGACCGTCCTTCAGCAAATATTATATATTTATTTTTTATTTTTTTGTGGTTTTTATTCTTAACTTTTATTTTAATTTTCGATACATATAACAATTTTTTTCTTGTTTATGATAGAAAATTAGCCCTGCTACCGGCCTCTTTTATTGGCAAGCGTCGCCTTGAGTGTGTTTTATTTGTTGATTTGTTTGGTATATTTTGTATTTTATTATAATAATGTACGAAGTGTGGTCTGAGGTATTATAATTTAAAAAGTATCGATTGGTATGCATAGAAATGTGGTGATATGTTGGCAAGTGTCAACTTGATTGTTGTAATATTATGAATTGTTGCTGAAAATATATTTAATATGTTTGTAAGTGTTAGTTAAAATGTTTTAGCAAGGTGTCCTTGAATTGTTGTGGGTATTAGTTTGTATGCAATGAGTATTACTTGGTTTTATAAGGTATTAGTTTATGATGTAAGGTGTCACTTGAATTGTTGTAGGTATTGGTTGTATCACATGAAATTACTTTGAATTGATGTAGTGTTAGTTTATGTTTATGGGTATTGTCGGTGTTGTTAGGTATTAGTTTATATGATGTAAGAATTAATAAAAGCAGATTGTTGGTATTCTGGTTTTGTATCTTTTAAGAATACTTGAATTACTGGTGTAGTTTGTATGATGTAGGTATTGCTTGGATTGTTGTAAGGGTATTAGTTTGTATCTTTATAAAATTATTACTTTACTTCTTTATGTCTT
Organism: Stenogyne calaminthoides; assembly: GCA_037126765.1. Taxonomy (NCBI): domain Eukaryota; kingdom Viridiplantae; phylum Streptophyta; class Magnoliopsida; order Lamiales; family Lamiaceae; genus Stenogyne; species Stenogyne calaminthoides. The sequence goes on from JBBCBC010000009.1 coordinate 33,850,931, forward strand.
AGTTTGTATCTTTATAAGGTAGTAGTTGAAATGTTGTAAGTGTTCATGATTGAAGGTATTCTTGATTTAAAATATAAGCTTATAAGTTTTTTTCTTAATTACTATATACCTTGGCCCTTGGAATTACTCATCTGATAAGTACTCTACGATGATCTTCTTGTTGTGAACAGCATCTGTGAATGTGAACAACTCCAATTACAAAGCCTTTGTTGAGTAGTTTTCGTCTAAACACCCCGCTCAAGCAACTGACAGCGAAGCGATGTTCAAATCTTGTTATGTTAATATAAATACACACATATTGATTTGGGTTCATCTTTTCATAATTACTCCCAATTGATTCCTGAATTTTCCCGCATCCAACCATACATATATTCAACCTCAGAGCACTTATGACTAGCGTCTTACGCTCCATCGTTCCCCTTAACATGGGCCGTCTCATCTGTCCTCATTCGCATGGTCGTCATCCATCATCATCACGGGGCGAATCTCTTGACATTGGGGTTATACGTGAAAGTATCTTTTCTTTCAACATAACATGTAATCTGTTATTCTTGAAATAAATTGGTATCATTTGTTATTTAAATATGAATGAATATTATATATATTTATTATAGGCGTTTATAGCATTGTAGTTAGCGTGGTGATGCAGATCCTGAAGATCCGTTAACGGTCGTATGTGAGTCGTCTTCACAACCAGATAGATCCCGAATGATCATTGAAGTTGATCATGAAATTTCCAGGATCGGCTTGTCTTGACCCGAGATTACCTTTAAGTCTCGTTTAGTCTTGTTGTGGTTGAAGAGGCCAACTCATTGGAATTGACTTGGGGATGAAGAGTTAGGCCTCGGTGGTTGTTGATTTAGCAATCTCATATTGTGGAATTTGTGTGTGATTAGTAGTATTAACTTTTGTTTTATAAATGGGAAGAAAATCCTTTGCGAAACGATCACATACCATCTTGGTAGTGTATTGTGACAATTGTTAAATTAATAAAAGGGAATTGTGTCTTTGATGTCTCTTGTAGGTGGTCCTTGGTAGGCGCAGACCTTTATCATACCAAAGTCTTTGAGTGAATTAATTTTTAGAATATGGATAATAAAGTTGGGTTGTCTAAGCACTCGAGGATAAAAGATATTTAATTAATATAAAGCTTTAATTAATAATTAATTGTGGATAATCAATCTTAAACACGGAAATGACGGTAGGAGCCATATTCTTATGTATATAGGTTAAGATTGAATAGTCTGATATTATTATATAGTGGCGTTAATTAATATTGACAGGTTAAGATATGTTGATATTGAATTGAAGCCGTTGGAATGTCACGTCTTGAATTATAAAGGCCCTATCAAAACTAGCCCAATTATAGTCAGAATAAATAAAAGGTCTTTAAAATAAAATAAATATTTATTTGTATTTATCGTAATTTTGAAAATAATAAATTGAAAAAGAGGAGAAGATAATATTTTTCTTGAAAAATTTTATGGAAAGAAAGGAGATAAAGTATTATTTGGAATCACAAAATTCTTCATTAAATTGAGAAAACTCGCATAGTCTCTTTAATTGGAATTTTACCCCGAAAATATGGGGGAATGAAAGGAATCGAATAACTTGGGAATCTTGAGAAGGACTTTTGGTGGTGTCAGGATCATAGTCTTTATTATGGATCATTACCTCAGCGATTCATGCAGCTCTTAGAAATTTAAGCATCTTTGGGATCTTTTTAAATCATTGCATGTTGTTGTTAGGATTAATTATTATTTAGATTCCTTCGGTAAATTCATATTATTAGTATTGAATTTAAATTTGTGTTTATGAGGTGTAGATAGATGGTATATGTTAACCCAACAGTGGTAGCAGGCCACTGGATTCAGACTCTGATCTTTTCCTAAACTATAATTTAAATTGTTGTTCATTAAATTAAATTGAAGTAAATTGTGGAGAATACATTTGCTGAGTATCCGAATTGTCGTGGTATTTTAATGTCTTGTACATCTTGAAATAAATTGTGGTTTTAATTCGATTAGATTCGGATTCGTTTTTGCCTAAATGAGAAAAATCCAGTAGATTGTTGTTTGATTTATTTATTCTGTAAGCATTGAATCTGAATGGGTTCTTTATTTTTCTTTCAATAAATTATATAGGATGCGTCAATGAAAATAGGCGGAGATTAAAAGAGCAGACGATCAGTGCTGGGACATCGTGAGCAGGCTGGGCAAACTGGCAGCCATGTATCGCCAGTGGTTCGAATGATGAGATGGCGATCGGACAGGCGTCGCTAAAGTAGCGTGATCGCCGATTACGGTCGTCATTTACTCGTTTTGGAATCGATCTAACAAAGCGAACTGTTTGAAGAATTGTGCAGTTCGATTGGGAGCCTTTTGAAGACGACGATGAAGAAATGAAAGAGCGATTTCAGGGTCAGATTTGGAATTAAGCAGCGGTGGATATAATACTTAACCAGTTTATTTTGTCTTGATCTTTGTTTTTATTACGTGCAATTTTATTTGTTAAATGTGTTTGCTGATTTGGGGTGTTTAAAAAGAAAATCTCGCTTTAGAAAATTACTAAGTATGTTTTATTGACAAATTTTTAATGGGATAATAAATTCCAATTCAACGCCTCATGGTTTATTTGTTGTGAATTATTTTGAAGAAATTTGAAATATTTTGAGTTTTCACATGGATAAAATTCCCAGATGATTGTGAATCATTATTAATTAGCTGATATTCCCAGGCTACGTCTGAAAGAAGTAATAATTTTGTGATGATCATAGTTATTATAGGTATAAATTGATAATAATACTCTTAAAGTCACATTGATTTTATATTGTGGTGAGTGAACCCATTATTGAACCACAGATTAAAGGTTTATGTATTCTTGTTTGTAACTTGCAGATATTATCCTAAATAAATGAAATACCTTTAACGTGAGCCTATTTATTATTTTGATGTAAATTTGATCGTGTCGTATTGTTTGATTTGATATAGAACAATGTGATCAAATTAGTGATAATTTTGTGCTTACTACGCAAATTGTTATTTATTCGATTCGGCGTGCCATGACCTTTTAATCACTTTGGCAATGCCTGCTTAAAGACCATGATTAGCTGGTTGAAAAACTACGTTTGTTTGAAAAGCAAAAAAAGTATGATTGTCTAGCTTTGCACAATGAAATCGAATGGAGTTGCTTATTTTGAAAACTTCAGCCGGTGAGGATCTTTGAACAACATGGGGCAGATGGGCATGATGAATGGGGTTGACTAATGAATTGGTAGAGACCGCAATCTTGACCAAATACCGTTGGATTTGGCTCTTAGCCATCAGAGTTTGGTCCATTTATGAAGACATTACTGCATTCGAAGGAATGTTTTTCTGATGACCCGTATAAGCGATCAAGCATAAGGCATGAAATATCCGAACAAAATGCCTGGAAGAAGGAGCAGCCTTGCCGAAGCTGCGTTTTAGGGTTATGGTTCTCTTTGAAGATTCTTAGCAACAGGATTTCCATGCAAGGTTGATTCATTCTCCGCTACTGCGCGAAACTGTAATCGTCCTATCTAAGTACCCCAATGGAAGATGTGAGATTTTCTTTATGGATGATCTGATAAATCTCTTACATTGGTCGAAGAAGGAAGGGAGAAGCGCCAAAGAAGAAAAGTGCTTGATCGCGAAAAGTGCTTCACTTTCCGCCCAGGCAATTGGTGTTAAACGATGAGAAGAGAGAATTTGAAGCAGAGTGGGCTCGCGTGTTGAAGTGAAAGTCCAAACAAGAGGAGAAACATTTGAGTGGGAAGTTGGAATGATGGAGTCGGCTGTTTGTTCCATCTAAGGAAATGGAAAAAGGTAGTTACCATGTGTGGTTATTTAAAACTTGTTTGTGATATCTTTACCCTTTCGTGGAAGTATGAATCTGAGATCCATTAGTCATCTTTGTTTAAAATTCCTGAGGGGGTTCAAATTGACTAGTAATAGTGGAAGTGAGGTCCTCATCTATTTAGCAGGCGTCAACTACGAGAAGTAGCAATTTGGCGATGGAAGCATCATCTTTTGAAAATAATTTTAGTTTAAGTGATGTTCTTCACGTTCGATTTTTCACAAAAATCTTATTTCGGTTCTCACTTTATTTAATGATGGATATTTTGTTCGTTTTTTATATTTATTGTTCACAACAAAATGGCGATGTATTTACTCTGTCGTGATGGGCTTTCTGGGCAATCTACATGTATTAGCATGCACTGCTTTCACCGGCCATCTTATAACACTCCCATTTGTTTTTGTCTGCGATAAGAAAACATTGACGTGAACCAGAGACCTTATGGCATCTAGATTGGGTTTTATCATCGCTTGGAACTGGACCATCTGTCTCTTAATGCTTGTCGCCTTTTCACATAATCATCTTATAACGCATGTTTATGCGATAGAAAAGCGATGAAGCGTGAGCAAGGGGCATACATGGCATCTAAAGATTGGTCGTATTAATCTAATAGGATCGAAGGTTGGTGAAAGAAGGATTCATGGAATTCTGATTCGAACGACTTCCATTGCTGCGAATACATCAATGTTGCAAAGCGTTGGAGCAGGGAATGTCTAAGCCACCAGTGTTGCATGTCGTTCCTGCAATTGATGTCGATAAGTGAGGTGGTTTATGGTATTTACGTGACTTTCTTCGATAATTCTTTCGAGGTTGGTCATTTATGCATGCAAACCTGAATCGGAAACCTTTGATAAATTGAGGTTAAGCGAAGTGGAGAATGTGAAAAAGTATCAAGTTTCTCTGATCTAATCGAGGCGAATACATATGATGAGTTTTTGAACACTTCTGTCCGAACGAGGCATTGTTTTCCAGTTCATTGCTTGGAACCCCGCAACAAAGCAGGGTTCTGAGCGAAAAACATAACGCTCTTGAAATGAAATAGGATCGATGGGTTATTCGGATACCGTCGTTTTGGGGTCATGCCTTGAAGCAATGAAACTACGTTAGATCTGGTACCATCCCGAAATCGGTTCCCAGCCTGAAGTTATGCGTTGGCGCGGCCGATGGCTTCTCGGGATTTGGGGTGGCAAAGCATCGTGCTGCTGAAACGAAATAAAATGCGATTGAACATACGTTGAACTAAGGTTGTTTGAGATATCACGTAGAGCGAAAATTCGTATTACATAGTCTAAGATCAGGTAACCATGCCTTTAGATTTTTGGAAAGAAACACCATAAGCGTCGAAAAGCCACGAAAGTGAGATTACGCTAAATAAAATAGAAGACGACTCTGTTGTACAGGTTGACAAAACATCCTGCAAACACCATTCGGAACCTCGTCATAGTGAACGGTTGTTGAAGCAATGGCTAAAGACCGTAGGGATACGAGAATGTACGGTTGGTCCGGGATAGTGAATCCAGACCACAGTCTGGCGTTAAAGATAAAGTATTGAAGTCTGGCAATACATTGAAGTGAGATGAGCTCGATGGATTATAATGTGAAGTGTAGAATAGTTGAACATGGGTGGAGTAAAAACCGTTGGATGCAATTGAATTTCTGAGAAAAAAGAAGACGGGGCCAGGAAGGTGGAAACCTTTAAAATTTGAAACATGGCGAAAGGATTTACTTTTCGGAAGAGATTATGATTCATAGAAAAAACCTTGCAGCACGTGGCCGTGCTTAAGTCATCTGTATTCTCTTTAGTAATAAATTATTAGATTTTGAGATCTGTGTGAAATGGATCTCGGGGCCTGACTTTTCGCTTCGCAGAATGTGATAATCATATCGTATTGAAGGTTTCATCGGAAGAACCCAGAACACTTTATTGTACCCAAAATTGAAGAATCCGTTTATCATTTTAAGCAGCATCTAGACTGGAACCAATGTTTGATCGTATAATCGAATCTTATGGGTTTGATCAATGATTCGAGTTATGTTTATAGGAAGTCAGCCGTAGACTTGCGCCCGGTGTTCTGATGCATATCGTGACGATATTACTTTCATCGGAAGCGATCATAAAATTTACTAATCGAGGGCGATAAGAATATGGTAATCAACAAGGTTTGATATGAAGGAATTAGAGAGGCGGGTGCATTCTTGGGATCAAGATCGCAAAGTCGAAAAATAATGATAGAACATCATACTTTCGGCTATGAATCTGGATTTTGAAGCGTTTAAATACGAAGATTAAAGGGTTTTATATTGTGAAAATATGTGCTATAAGACCACAAAGATGGATGACATGAAGGAAGGCATTAATATCGTCGGTAGGAAACCTAAATGTATCTTAAATGTCTCTTGAGGAATGGGATGCTCTATTTCGTCGTGGGCATACGGTAGCGGTCTCAAGTAATCTGATAAACCTTTGAATTATTTATTTAAGAATAAATACAAGTGTCGAAAAGAACTTCCGAGATGAGAATGTTGGTTTATCGGTCGGGCGGTTTTATTTCTAGTGGGATACCGCGGACTCGGTTCAATCGAACTAGATTCGGAAAAAATACTACCTCGGGTAGAGTGTTTTGTCTGAGGTATGTATAACATGGAGAAAGCGTTAGCGAAAATCATCCAGCGGAATTTTACCTGAAGGCGGTATGTGGTTGGTTGTGGAAAGCGGCGAGTGGTGTGGCTCGGAAGCTTCTGTGGACTTGGGCCGTTGTTAGAATTTGCCCGACACCATGAAGTCTTTGTGATATCTTGCGGGCGATTGCAAATTCGAGGCAAAGGCCCGAGCGGCCGTACATTGAAATGCAAATAACCAGCATCAGAAATGGTTGAAGAATAATTGGCGTAGATAGCATTCCCGGGCCGACTGGGCGATCCGTTCACAAAGATGCACTTTCGGTTAACGTTCAGAAACTGTGGAATGGGTCTTGGCGTTGTCGTCTGGCACAGTATAATGGGAAAATGTTATTAGGTTGATGTAGGTGACGTTCGATCATCCTTTGTATAATATCGAACATCTTTGTGGTAAACTTAAGCAGAGACTTTGAGTATAAGTGGAGATTGTTGGAGTTATCTACATTGAAAAGTATGTTTTTCTTTTAATATAGCACTAACATTAATAACATTCTTTGAAGAATAAATTGTTTATCATTGTTAACTTTAAATATGAATGAATGTTATATATTTGTTGTACCAAGCCGTTCATACGCGTTACATTGCTTGAATTAGCAGTGGTGATACGAGATCTGAAGATCACGTTAACGATTGTACTCAAACAAATGCGTGTTTCATAATAGATAGATCAAGACAATCTGGTAGAAGTTGATGCTGAGGCTTCAGATTGAGCACATGCTTGATAAGAGATTACAACTGGGTAAAAAAAATTCGATCTTGTTGAAGGACCTAATAGAGATAAACTCAACAGCACTGACTTAGGGATGAAGAGTTAGACCTCGATGGTTGTTGATTCTTAATATCATAGCCAGAATTTGTGTGTGATTAGTAGTTATTCTTTGACATAAATGGGAAGAATGCATTGCGACGATACACATATCTTAAAAGTTCTGATTATAATCATGAAGAATGTTATTCTTTTAGCGGTTAATTAAGCGGTGAATAATAACTTTTAAAATCTTTATGAGTGAATTAATTTTTTCGGTACTGGATAATAAAGTTGGGTTGTCGCTTTTAGATATTAATTAATATAAAGAATTTTGATCAAGCAATTGATTAATGGTAAATAATCTTATGGAAATAATAACACGGAACCGTATTCTGCAATATACAGTTAGGATTGGACTAGTCTGATATTAATTTATATAGTGGCATTAATTAAATAATAATGAATTATATTATTGGACTGATATTGGAATTGACGTTCGGTCATCTGTGGAGTCTACAAAAGGCGCAAATGGCGATTATATATAGTTCGATAAATAAAGGTCATACAAATAAATAAATGTTGTTGCTTATTTTCTCCTTGATTTTCGAAAATAATTGAAGAAGATATTTTAACATGAAAAGATTTATGGGAAAGATAAGTATTCTTGGAATGTGAGATTATCGTAATTCCGAAAACTCGCTTGGTCTCTTCAATTGGAATTTTTTTTTTGAAAATATAGAGTCAGAAGGAATAAAGATTTTCTTGATTTTCTGAAAAGATTTTTATGGAAAAAATCCATATAATTAACGGAATCTGAATATCTGTCATTCAAAGAAAATCAAATCTTGAAATCTTCCTTTTTATTTTCAATAAAGGATCAAAATAAGTTATGATTTTGTGGAAAAAATACACATGGAAAAGAATGTAGAGATATATTCAGATTGTTGAGATCGAAAATATATATTCTATAGCTTTGGACTCAATTTTTTCGATCGCGTATATAAATAAGGGATGGTGCTGTTCAGCAATTCCATGTCTTTGAAATATTAATCATGAAAGGTGGTCACCCAATAATTATTTATTTTTCTTTTGTTTATAAATTCGTTAATTGAAGAACATAAGTTTTATTAGGCGGAGGCTTAGGAATCTTGAGAAGGACTTTTGGTGGGTATCAGACCATGATCTCTGATCTCTCGATGATGGAACATTTATTAACTACAGAAATTCCATGTATGATTTTCGTGAAATATTATTTAGCTGTTGTTGTGGATCAAAATTATTATTTGAATTGACTTACGTAAACTAAATACTTGAAAGTAATAATTGTTGATTTAAATTTGTATTTATGAGGTCATCCAGATAGATCTTACAGCGTATTATGACGATCTACATCTCGTCCTCCGCTTTCCTTACGTAGTATATCGCCCGCCAAATTAAAGGATGAGGATGAATCTTGAAAATCCTTAGCACTTGACCTGAAAACCTCATCATAATCTACTTATAGTGATTGGTTGGCAACAATCCTGGAGGACACTTAGATCGAAGTGTATTTGTGTCTTTTAAAACCTGAGCAAAAAAAAAAAAATATAGGATAGTTGATGATAAAATACATGTTTTTTTTTTTTAATTATTAGCCTAAGCAGTTCACAATGTAAATTAAAGATCTAATTTTTATGTAAAATAAGTAGACATTTAATGGTCTCTGACTGATTTCAGTGAAATCTTTTTGTCGTCATGAATTCATTCAATCATCACAAATCCTTGAATTCTGTTAAAGCACTAAGATTGAGGTATAGGGAGAATAAATGTTGATCGACAACATGCGCCATTCTGTTGATCGTCGAGCAGTGGCACTACGAGAGCAAACACTTTAAATATCTTCGGGAGATAAGCTGATCATCTTCGCAGCGTTACATGCTATCGCTTGATAAAGGCGAAAATAAAAAGTGGTGCAATAAATCAAATTTTTTAATTTTTTATCGATTCATTTTACTAATAATAAAAATAACTTTTTCAATGTAAGCGAACATTAAATGGCCTATAAAAGTCATTTAGCGTTTCAATACGGCATTGCATTGATTAATCATGCGGTTGATTCATCAAAGTAGCGCCATCGTGACACCCGTATCGACGCAGGTGTCGAGAATAACTGGCGATGTCTGCATTAACCGAGGTTACTATGGTATGATGGGGTCTGCTTTTTGTTGATAAAGCGTGTGATTCTGTCTCTGAGGATTATATCGGTGTTGGGTGATCACAAATCTGAAGTCACCCTTCTCATGGGGAAGCGCGATGGTGTTATATCACCAACGGGGTGTATCCAGAGACGTCCAGACTGAGGATTGGAAACAACAGCATTCTTGAATTAAAATTCCATTCAATAATAGTGTTTAATGATATTGATACTCTGTTTATTGTCGATATATTGTTGCATATAATACTTTAAACTCATTCGATTTTTAGGTGTTGGATATCTGAGTACTTCAGCGAGTTCGCAAACCTTGTGAAGTTATATGTAATCACTGATTCGATTAAGTGAGGCATGTCTCGAGATTAAACTCGGGAAAGAGATATTGCCATATGACAAAGTATTGGATAATTCTTACATTGAGTGTGTAACACCGTTCTCTGACATGCTTGTGTACTCAAAATAAATAATTTATAATTTAAATAATAAAATGTCTTATAAAATTATTTTTTACATGCATTTATAGGTCGGTGGACTCAGATTGGCGTTGCGTCAATCTGTCGTTTATTCACAGTTCTTTCAATTTGGTATTCTGCAAGAAGAATCATATCTTAAAAAATTGCTAACAATTTGGGAGGCGGCATACCCATGCCGTCGGCAGTAGTATTCTCAGTTCCCAGGTGTCGTGTGAGGTGTGGCTGGGTGGCGTGAAACAGATCGATCCTGATACCTGATCCAGCTGATTCAGGATCGTGCCAGTTCTTACATGGTGTCTGCATACTTTTGAGTCTGCTGACCGCAAACGGCGAAATGTGCGCATCCCGATACATGGTTGCGCCAAAATAGAGTTGCGACCGTGATCTGGCTCTGCGTTAAATTGCTCTGAAGCAAGTTAGTGAGGATCATGATGTCCCAGAATTATGTGATCTGAACATACCAATTATGACGTGTTGAATGCGCCAATGTTCTTCGATCACCGGATATTGAGGGGCATGACAGAATATCGTGACGATTCATCGTGTCTGAAACTGGTTGGGTGGAATGATACCATATCCTGTGTGCAAATCTTAAAACCAGCTGGGATAATGATATGATCGATGATGCGTTGTTGGCTTCACATTTAAATGTGTGATGGAATGTTTATTTATATTAAATTGCTCCGGATGATAAATTAAATGCAATTTTTATCTCTTGTTAAATATTTTCTTGTTGGTATTTTGCAATCTCTTGTTAATTTTTAAAATTTTAAAATCAATTTTTTAACTTGTAGTAATTTATTTTAAATAAATTTGTTATCATCGATAATATTTTGAACTTCTTTATAAATATAAAAACTAATTTATTTATCTTATTAAAAAGATGAGGAATACCAAAAAAAACTTCGAGAAACGACGAATTAATGGAAATGCTTCCAGAAGAACCCTTTTACCCGTTTCAGTGTGGACAAAGAGAGGAAGTAATCACAATTTTTATAAATAATATAATTTGATTGTTTTTTTTTAAATATATAGATTCTTATTATGAATATTCTTCCGGAACCTTCAGTTCGTATGATATTTGGATCACGTGAATAATACTAATGCAGAGGCGTATCTTGCTAATCGCCCAGCACTTAAAATGATCAAAAGCGGCAATGAATTCAAGCCGAGGTCTTGAGAACTTTAAGTAATAATTTATATTTTGTAGTAGGTTTAATCGTATTTGCATTTTGCTTATTATTATTTTGTAAAAATGCTGTCTTTAATAAAATCTTTTATTATTTTTAATTCTGAGGAATAATTCATGAGATTAATGGAGAATCAGGTGATTTAGAATAAATTTTTTGAGGTTTGTCTGGCATTAAATACATTCGAGGATGGAATGCATTAGATGTTGAAGAGTCATGGATAAAAAGATTATTGTAGATTGAGGAAAAAAAACATTTCTGAATTTCATGTATGTTTATTATTAATTAAAAGTGTATTAAATCATGTATGTTTATTATTAATTAAAAAGCTGTATTAAATTGATGTAAACAATATTATTTAGAACACATATTTTTAGAGTGTTTAATATTATTTAATATCAATTGATTCTTAATATTAATTAAAATATAAAATAACTATATATTTATAGCAATTAATTAATTATCTTAAAATTATTAATATAATAAAAAACAAAAAATTAACGACATCAATTTTACCAACTCATTACACCATCATCACCAATCATCAGCAACTTATTTTACACTAATCATCACCCATCTCACCAATCATCATAACTTATTTTGCATCTAATCAAATGTGAAAATGTGGTTAGCAATGATAGGATAGTACTTGGTATTATAGATACCACTAGAAGGTATTATGAATAATCATTGCCAAAATAGAAAAAAACTACAGACTTTGGGCCAAAAGAATCACATCAGTAATAACAATGACTTAAAATGTGGGATATGATTTATGTTTCCTTCTTTTCACTTCACCACATCAAAACAACAGACTCAAAATATAAAAAAATAGTCATATTTTGGTGGATTATATGTATTGCAAATTATTTGAAAAAAAGGCAGATGTATATAAAATTAGATACAGAATTAAGTTGGGAAGCATAACCTCTTATTCAGGTATTTAAATTGGTTAATTGGACTAATACTGCAAAATGCTAACCTGCATGTCATTATGGAGTTTCGATGAGCAAATTACATAAAGGAATATTGACTAATGAAATCTCACAAACAAAAAGGGCAATCATTTACAAATCTTGAGGTATGGCTTAATACTATTCTGAAATACAACTAACCAGTGAAACAAGAAATTGACACGGTCTTTTCTACGTCTGAAAATATCCCATTCCATGAATTAGCATTTTTGAAGCCTTCATATATAGCAATGCGCTATTTCACTTTTCTTTTCAGCTCTGGGTTCCTGCTGACATTTGGTTGGTCATCGAAATTCTACAAAGATAAAGGCACTAAATAAGAAACCGGTGAATACCTCTCTATGTGATCTAGAATAAGCAACCTTGGACAGGAAGGGTACCACATCTCTCCAGGCGCTGAAATTAAACAGGAAAAATGGAAGAAATTAATAAAACTAATGAAGCTTTGAAATAACATCTAATGTGAAATGAAAAACTGACGAAGAATATTACCTCATCATTCTAGCAAAAACCAAAGTCGCATAGGCCGTGGCCTCTCTTGAAATTTTCTCCATAGTTTTGTGGCCCAGGTGCTAACATAAATCTTGTTTAACATAGTTCAGATCTTAGGCATGGTTGTTGAGAAAAACTTCTGGCTTAACTGCATTAGCCAAGTATTTCAATGCTCGAAAAAAACAAATTCTGTGTTCTACTAATTTGGATATGATTCACATGAAAAGAGGGGAGCTCCATGTTAAATGACTAAAGCACAGTAATCAAATTTGGATGCAGTTAAAAGTTATATGTGGAGCATATTTCATATTTCGGTATGTATTAAGCAGGACTATGGAGATGAATGTAGGACAATTTGGAGTAGGATATATAAGTTTGATTGCTAGAGAATCACCTGGAAAAATTCATGTGGACAGAGCAAAAGAAAAAGACCAGAGGTAACAGCATTTACTGCCTGATTTGTCCACCATTCCACTCACTAATAATGAAAACATGGCACCAGAACCAAGCTGCAGCCATGCAATTGTAGAAATAGGCAGTCATCATTTACAGCAGAGGAGGAAAAAAGTGCTGAGAATTATGAAAAACATAATTGATAAAGAGGAAGCAGAAGAGGAGTAATCAAATTAATTTAATATGGGAAAAACACACATACACAATGTTGGCATACTTGCAATCTAGCATGGCAGAGCAAATAATTAGGTCAAAATCTGGATTACAGGCTGAGTCAATACAGAAGCTAATCAAACTTCATTGTCCTTATAATAAAATCGAAACAGGTCCAAACAAATAAATTATACGAACCTTGAACTCTATTATTGATTTAAATGATTCCCTATCAATTTAACTGGTCTGTTCCAGTGATATAGGAAAATAAATCTCACGTGTAAACAGAGCATATTTTTAACTACCTTAACACATCGTGTTTATAATGAACTACTTCATTAACTACTTAGTTAATCATCTTTCAAAGTTTCAAAAGTCTGGTGCTGTGCAATATATTTTTAACTGCCAGAAGATGAAAAGAAAATTAGATCTGTGAAAAATTAAAATAGGAAAAAAAAAGGTTCTTTTGGTCTACCAAGAATCTGAAATCTCAGGCTTGAGCTCTAAGAAAACTGCATATACCCCGATCATTTCGTTATAGCCCTTTCAAATTATCCGCAGCAATAAACAGGAAATATAAGCTGATGCACTGGTTTGAACATCTCCTTGCCTCTCCTCTTCTCATGTTGCCAAATCTCAGTAGCCACCCGTCATCACAGCAAAGTGCGTGCCTTTTTGCTGAAAGTCCCTCTGCGACCGAACCAATGATCTGAGCTATTCCCTCTTTTGATAAAATCAATCAACAACTGCACACCACTTATGTGCAAGTCTACATTACCAATGCTGTCATTTTACATGTTATAAAACATTCATTATGAATTCTAACAATACGAGAAATCCACCCAGCTTGAGAACTTCCACAACCTCGGGAATCACTTCTTTTTTTAGAAAGCTAAGTCACACACACTTCAAAAAACACAAAGCACTTCTGTACTATTGGTACAATTTGAAAAGCAAGCTCTTATCTAATAGTACACTAAGATGGAGAGATGTTGATTATTACTATCAACAGGCGTTTCTGCTTAACCCACTGTTGCAAATACATTCGTGTAACGGCATTATAACGATGTAATTCCGTTGCCAGCGGAAAATTGTCTGGCTACCTTCAATTTCCTGAACTCAACTTACACTAATTGAATTCATTATTACATTTTACCAAAACTACCAATGCTCCAATAATCGCGATAATCAAGAGTAAAACGGAGTTATATACGCCAGGTTTGTTTAAGCGACATATCGCATCGGATTGAGGCTTCCGGCAGTCGGCGGCAGGTAACAACGAGGAAACATCACCTGCGGCGTCCCCATGAAAGCGCCAGGGTCACGGCGCCCTGGGCTGCTGGTGACAGTGATGATGGCAGCCTCCACCAGCAAAGACTTCATTTCGCTAGCCAACCCTTAAACATAGCCTCCACCTCCTTCAAGATTTAGCCTGCACCTCCGCAATTGGGTTTCACCAATTCAGCTAGTCATCAAACCGCCGCCCTTCTTTGAAATTTCCCAACCATTACTGTCGCGGCGACGATACCTAATTTTTACTGTACCATCTCAAATTTGAGCAATTAATATTACGAGGTTGCGTTGTGTGCGAAAAATATAGGTGGAAAAGCGATTTTGAGCGATAGTGGCATGAGCAAGAAATAGACCTTGAGTTTAATAGTGTGGAATCTTTATTATTTTATTTAAAACTTGTATTTGACAATTCCTAAAACTCAATTTTTATCCATATTATTAGTATATAATATATATACTAATTATTAGTGTTATGTAATGCAATTTATTTATGGTGCATATTAAATTAAATAATAAAATAATTATCATGTATAATAGTGATCACAATTTAACATATAAAATAATAAAATTTATCATATGAAACATTACCGTAGGTGATAAGGTATTATTATATTGATTTGGGTCTTGTATCTTATTTTGGTCTTTAGTCTGTTCAATAGTCGTTTAAGCGTCTTATTTGTTATCTTGAAAAATCTGATTTTATTTACAGTCTGGTATTAATATGAGAATATAAGTTATCCTTATTTGAAATAGTTTGCGTTCTAATTTTTGTACTATTATCATTTTTAAAATATTATGAGTGCAGCTGATGTGGCAGGTCTTATGAGACCCGCAAGTATCATGTTACAATACTCCCCAATCTACATGAAGAATTGGCCGTCTTTATATTTTTGGATGGATTACTTTTAAAGTGCTATATGATGATGATGTAGTTTAAAAATTATTCAGACTTATAAATTAATTATTTTTTTCTAGAAAAAAAGAAAAGGTTTCATTTCTTTTTAACAAGGTATTTCAAATTAGAAAAAGAGTCCATTGACGATACTCGAAAAGTTAAGTTTGGTATCTTTGAAAACATTAAGTAAAATTGGTTCGTTTTTGGGCATCTTCTTTAGTATTATAGTATGTTGGCTGACTTTAGTAATATGATTATGGCAAGCCGGTTTGCTCATTTTCTGGTGATCTTCTACTGTATAATATAAATCTGTTTATAATATAAATCATACCTTTTATATGAGTAATATATTTTAGTAAGGTAATGCAAGCATAATGCTCTAACTCTTTAGTAATATAAGTAACTTATGAGACTGAAATTTATTCTCTATATTTATCTGTCGAGGAAAGGAGGATTATAATTCAAGCTTATGATTTAAACAATGTAGTGATTATGAGCTAAAATAGATACCAAGTATTCTTCTTTAGCATTTTATGCTAAATATCAATTCTACTTAACTTTTAAAAATATGGCACCAATTTTTAATTAAAATTAAAAATTATATACAACTGTTTTTTTTTTATCTTATGTAAGTTCATAATTTTATGTAACATTTTCTGATATTTTACACTTTTTTTTTAAATAGAAAAATATATTAAAAATAATTACAAGTGTTGCTCGACCTTACAAAGATCAAAAGACTGCTCTATCTTTTTAAATGATTGAACATTACAAAAGATCCAGCGTTGCCAACTGGCAATTTTTCACAACAATCAGTAATTGTTGTTGCAATTGGTACAGTCTACAAAACACCAAACTCAAGTAAAAAAAACTAACTGACAATGAAATGAACTCTGCATTTCGAGTTGAAACTCATAAATTCAAAAATTTTGAAGCTCAAGCTCAGGTTAAATTATAATGGCAGAACTCGAGCTGGTCGAGTATAAAATACTAGGATTCGTGAATAGTTTGAATTAACAAGTGAAAGTTCATTAAATTTAAGAGCGAAACTTTGGTTGAAGCTTGATTGGAGAAAAAAAAAAACTCATTATGTTCAGCTCGAAGCATAGTTCAGGCCACCAGGCTCCAGCAACTGGATTAAAATTGCACAAAGCACCAATGTGAGCCATCAACATCTAATTAAAAGCAAAACCAAAGTTTGTTCATGATAATTATAAATATCATCTATCAGATAACAACCAACTAAAAAGCTAAACAAGACAGTAAATATATGTTTATTTTTAATACTAATAAAAAAGGTAATCAGGCCCGCAGGCTATTCTGCGTGGCGAGCTTATTCTTGGCGAAACCTGACCAGCGAACATGTTCACGAGCTTCATAAGCCGAACATGTTCATGAACTTCAGTCGAATACCATCAAGCTTACACATGATCTAAAATGTCATTCTTGGTTATGATCCCCAACATCGGTGTAAGCATTTATATGACCCTCCACTTTTTTCTTTCCGGCTTCATAAATTAATACAATAATGTTATGTGTATAAAATATTATAATATTATATAAGTAACAATATCTCGGTGAATATATGTTGATGACTAATATAAACTCAATATCTGATAAAATGAGTTTAAGCTAGGTGAGTTTATTCTAATACTACCCCTTTCGAAAAAAGTTATTGTGCCATAGATATTACACACATTAAAAGAGTAAATAAACTTATTATTTGACCAGTAAAAACTAAAGTACAAATATTGCATGATTTGGGTACTTCTATAAAAATGAACCACTCATACAGCCCTATCTACTTTGAGCAAATAAAAAGACGTTACAATCATGATTGTAAGTTTTGTAACTTGATCTGATGCGAGACATGTTTAAAACATACTTCCATTCAAATTATTCTAACAAAAAAAGTACACATTTTGCATTTTTTTATCTATTATCTTTTTCTTTGTGAATTTTTAGTTAACAGTTTGCTGTTTTGTTAGCACTAACTTTCTTAACTTTTACTTCTAAAAGCATAAGAAAAACAAAGAATAAAATGAAAACACAAACATGAATATCTGGAATTTATTGATATCAGTGCATAATAACCTTTTTAACAACATAAATACAAAGTATTGATATGCATGTGAGAGTCAAAACCTGAAAATATGTGGCTAACCAAACAAAACCTGAAAAGGCTATTGGCCTAACCTGTATATTTTTCCATCATTTTTAAAATCACATCCAGCTAGAAGAACTGAAATACATTGGGTTTGTGTCAATACTCTCGAATAAAACCAAGAATCCTCGTTCAAGCTCTTGAGATTTTCACATGAGGGCCCGTGGGAGAAAGCTAATGAATAAGCAAGGTAGTAAAGATGTATTGTACTCCTTTCACGTCCGCTTGATATCTAACATAGAAATCTCATCATACATAAAGTCTCATGTGTTTCAGCCCACATAAAATACTATAATATTGAATGACACCAACAGAATAAGGAAGAAACTTAAAAATTAATTGAAATATAAGCCTTTGATTTGGCTAACTATGTGGACACATCAACACTGCAATGTTGTCTGTTAAAAACAAATTACCAGAATAGTCGAAGCATTTAGTTGTAAAATTGGGTAAAAAATGATGGGTGTGTAGTTTCCTCTCACTCCAACTGCAACATCACTAAACGAAAATAAACTGGGATAGATGGTTTCCACGGAAAACTAACTCATAAAAAGCAACATTCTCGATGATCCGTCATACGACTGAAAAGAATTACATCAGACCTTGGATTTCTCATTAGCTTGAGTCACTAGGAAAAATAAATGTCACGGCGCACCACCATACTCAAAGTGACCCCAAAATGGTACCAATTATTTTGCCTAAAATAGCCCGTTGACTTCAGTATTGGGTGTTTCAAAATAATGATTTGTTACTCTTTGAATAATAATATTAGTTAATGTGCCAAATGTTACTCAAAAAATAGCACTTAACGATCTGATAGGTAAAAAATACAAGAAGAAAGAAAATGATATAGTTTGGGAACTGTGAAATAAAGTGTAAGTTTACCTATGTAGCTTTGATTTGCGATTAAGCATAACTCAAGCTATAATAAGTTCATGAAATACCAACACTACGCTTCCTAGGCACAAATATGTATACAGAAATCGGAAGAGCTACAACTCCAAATAGAAGGTTAAACTAAACGAATGAAAGTTCTTTCATCATAACTAGATAAGGTAAAAGTAAAATAGAGACCAAAGACTTTAGAAATTAGAATTGCATTAATATCTAGCTCATATCCATGCCACCATCATACGATCTGACTTTGAATGCGGGGCCCACTGCCGTGTAGTCTCACCTCAAATGGTAGAATGGCATTGCCATCCCCTTCTGCGCTTGGCTCTCAGTGGAGCAACTCTCAGCATCGAGCTTCTCGCTACACTTTCCACCGGCCTGTTAACTCGACTGGTAATAGAGGAAAAAAATTTGCTTGCTCCTCTGCAGAGGGAGCTGTGGATTATCCACCACAAAGGTCTCTGGTTGCAGTTGTGTCACAGATATTCAGTCAGTTAACCTGCGCCGATACATATTCCACACATTCACCGTTTGCACAATTTCAGTCACATTTGTGTAAGAACCGGGTTGGGGCCGTCTTGACCAAGAATACTTGACAGTAAATAACATTTGTAGGGACAGTTATATGTTGATTTTCAAATGCCTCCATTACTTATCTTGATTTGAGCTGAAAGGTTAAACCTGTGGCTTTAAGAATTCCAAAATCCCTGAAATTCCTTGACGAGCGGTTCTGCATTCCCAAAAAGAGGTTTGAATTATTAGGATTTGATTACAACAAATAGAGAATGAGAAATCTTCTTTGATGGGACATAAACAAAGACAATGGTTAGAAGTTACTATGAAACTTTTAGAAGACAAATCAAAGCCGCGAGTTTGAGGACTTTGGACTGTATGCAATCTCATTTTCATTCATCATTCTCACCAGATTCAATTCCATAAAATCAAGATCAGCGTCTACAAACAAAAATACTAAAAAGCTACCAAAAAGGAGGAAGGCCTAGTACAAACTAAACATGATTCCTAGCACTACTGGAAGGCATTTTTCAGGCAGAAGAAACCCATATGTGAGTTGTCATCAATCGAAGTTATTATCACTCACAAAAGCCAATTTAAATCCCTAACATCTTCTCAAAAAGAACACTGAATGCCTTCCTTTTGTGAATTTAAGGGACTCCCTTAGGAAGTCCAGTATAACTCAAAGTCAAATGACACAAATAAAGCAAAGAAAACCAAGTATATGCTTTTAGAGGCTGAAGCGTAAGAACAATACAATCAGCTACACTATTGGTTTTTTGCATAATTTCAGAAAATGTAGTCATGCATATGGCATAACCTCTCTTTTATCACCAAATTTTTTTGGGCATAAACATAAGAAACAACAAATCAAGCACACTAATTTACAGTTTTTCACATAATTTACAGAAAATGTAACCTATATAACCTCTTGCTCTCCATTTTCTTCTTCATTATTTTTCAATTCTAAAATAAAAATAGCTCAATGCAGATTTTCCTAAATAGCCTTTAGAGTTTGAAAGTAAGCTTGTACCAGGTTAATTGTGGATGCCACACAATAAAATACATAATACATTAGATGCAACCTGAATATAATGTACTACTCTTTTCAAATTTATGTAAAAATATATAAATTTCCTCTTTTGCAATTCACGAATTAATATAAAATAAAGATCTCATAATGAGATTCCAAAAAATAACCAATTCATCTCCTGTTCAATGCAGGAAACAAAAACATGAGCTCAAGCAGCAGCACTTTTTCAACATAAATCACATTAAAAAAAAAAAATCCTGCAATGAAATTGAAAAGAGGCAGAAAAATTCGAAAAGCGCAAAGAAAATATAAGAGAATGCTTACACAAGTAAGAAAGCTATGCCAATCAGAATCAAAAAGCATCAAAATTTCTCTCTCACACACACAAAGCACACACTGCGATGATGCAAAAACCAGCAAAATTTAAAAGGTTGAAATGGTTCTTTATAGAGGAAAAATAAGGTGATCCGGTTATTCTCTGATGTGCAGGTAAGTCTCTCACTTGAACACCTGTCAGAAAAAAAAAAAAAAAAAATACCGTAATAAAGGTTTGTAATTTAGATGGTAGTAGTTCAACACGTTTTTTAATATATTTTTTGTTAATAAAATATATATTTCATCAATATATCTCGCAGGTAGGGTCGAATCTGTCAGGTAAAGTTCCTCTTGTCATGAGAACCATAAATTTTTACGATATTCTCGTGTGCCCCTGGGCGTTAGAAGAGCTTTCCATTTTTAATCATTAAAAATGTCCATATTGTATGTATTTACTTAATTTGAAATTATATTTAGTGCAATGTGCGTGAAATTCAGAACTAATGGTAATTTCAAATTGCCCCTTGGAGTGTAAGGAGTCAATATTGAATCCGAGGTGTGGATAATTGCGTATCACTTACGTATCCAACATTTCTTTTATCATCATCATTATGCTGTTCAGGTATTTTATGTCTTGAAATTATTATTTGAGTTTTATCAAATTCAGGGAATGAAAAAAATGGCTATCAATTCTAAATTTTGAAAGTTTTGCCATGGTTTTGTTTGAAAATGAAAAATCAAAGACGAAAAAATAAAATATGATTTAAAAACTACATATTTAGAATTAAGTATTTATCATTAAAACTCCTCAGCGTGACCTGAACCATAAATTCTAAAAAAGGTTGTATAATTGTAAGTGTATGTTGGCTTGTGATCTTTAAATGTGACCTTCCAAATTGATAGTTTATATCTTTTCAGCCTTGGTTGATTTTTGGGCTTTGATCAGTTAATTTTAAACAGTCAATGAATTCTTAATATTTGAATTTTCTTTTTATATTTTAATTATTAAATGGGCTATTTTAAATTTATAATAAGAATAGCCGTATGTATGAGATGATGCCGTATGGGGGCAATCTGTTTATTATAAATTTTTATTCTACAGTGTTAAAATTGTCTAAATTTATTGTGTCTGTCACATGGCAGATTTTGTCTGGTATTAATATACGTTTTTATAATAACCATATAAGATGCTACTCTTTGGGTTTCAGTTTAATCAAAAATACTCCTTTTAAGTTCAACACCAAATTATGTTTTATTAATTATATATTCTTATTTATTGGGTGTGATTTGTTCTAAATTTGTACTTCTATCTCATCCTATAAAGAGGCGAAATGCAATATATTTTATATGATAATTCTCTTTGAAATATAAATGAGTTTTATGCAATTTTAATTCTTATTTAACATATTAATTGGTTCTGCAAACTGTTGATCATATCATCTGGCATTTGAAGTTATGTAACCACTTCTTGAAATATATTAATCAAGCTTGATTGTCAATCGCTCGGACAACGTTTTTTTAACCGCGTTACGAGGTTCAACGGAAATGACTCTTTCCTTTTTCATCGTATTTAGGCTTGGTAATGGCTTTGGAAGTTATTATAACCCTAATCATATCTGGCTTGGTAACGATAAACAAGTTATCGAAATCGTATTTCAGACAGCGTTTTTTTCGCCGCGTGCAAGGGTTACTTGGAATATAAAAAATCGATTTTGAACCTTGACCATACCGTATATAAATCTCAAATTAGCTCATTAGACATAGGATCGATTCATTATATTGAGTTTATCAAGTCATTATATGTTAAAAATTTTTAAAAATTCTTTATTGATTATCTTATTTATTAATTCAATCAAATTTTTATATAATAATTTTTTTTATAAATTAATTTAAATTAAAAATTAAATTATATATTTTTTTACTTATCTTTTTTTGAAGCCTAAATATTAACAATTCATCTTTTTCTATATCAAAATAAATAATGTTTTTAACTTTAATAGTAATATTTTTCATCTAAACAATCAATACTTTTCTTTAAACAAGTTATCATACTGTATAGTAATATTTTTTATTTAAACAAGTAATATATATCTAATAATATCATTTTCCTATTTAAACAAAACTAAATATTGCCTATCTAAATAAATAATGGCCCTGCTTTCAAACAAAGTAATATTTTTTTCCATCTAAACAAAGTAATACTTCTTCAAACAATTTATACTTTCTATCTAAACAGTATCTTTTCCTATTTAACAATGTAATATTTTAAACAAGTATTTATTTTTCCTATCTAAAATAGTAGCCCTTGGGCAAAATTGAATTAATTTATAAAATATTAAATATTATAGGTATTAATTTATAAAAGAATTAATAGTGATACAGGATTCAGCAGTGTAAGTTGCTGAATTTAATATTATGACAGTTTTAAACAGGGTTTGTCCATCTCTGTTATAAGACAAATATTAAAAATAAAATAACATAGAATTTAAAAGATAAAATATTTGAATTGTAAATAAAAAATTTACAAAAACAAAAAATAAAACAAAAAATACAAGCTTTACAAAAAAAAATATTAATTAATTCACTTGGAGGCGGTTATGAAAACATTTCTGCCATGGACGGTGATTCGCCATTCTCTAAAATCTCAATGCTATTGGTTATGAGCAATTTATCTAAGTTAATCTTAGGCGTGGTTTTTTAACCAGTATCCTTCCCGCAATAAACTATTCTCTCGAGTGACAGGAAAGCTATTAAAAATAGTTGTCCAGTACATTCTCACGAGCTCAAATGTGTAGTAGTGCATTAACTGACTTCATATATCCTTAATTAGTTAATTACATTCCAAAAGTAGATTAAGTAATTAATTAAATGCATAGAAGAAAATTGTGATTTTCAAATAGCCATCATTGACCTAAAATAATATATATTTGTTATTTTTGAAATAATATATATATATTCTATGGGAGGAAAAATATATATACATTTTATAATAATATAGGAGTATGTTACTTGCATTTAAGTTTCGATTAAAAATATGATCACACCTTCGATTCTAATTAAATGAAATATTTTTTACTATGATATAATTTGAAATATAAATGAGTTTTGTACTTTTAATTTTAATTGTATGTTTCTTCTAAATTTATGCTTACTGCATCATTAATTAGGTTTCTGCAAAACTTAGATCGTGACGACTTCCGTAATTCCACTAATTAGTTAATTACATTTCTTCCACGTTAAAGTAAGTTAAAAGTAATTAATTGTGCATAGAAAAAATTAATGATTTTCAAATAAGCTATATATGCATTGATCTAAAGAATATATATTTATTGATTTAAAATATATATATATTTCTATGGGGAGTATAAATAAGAACAAACTTATGAATAATTACAGATTTTTACATACAAATAAAATATATGACTTAAAAAGAAAAAAAAAAGAAAGAAGAAATTATGAGTGCTTATTGGTTACATGATATTTAAGAATGATTGTAATTGACATGAATAATTTTTCAAGTGTTACATTTTTTGCATCAAAGTTAATTAAGTAGTAAAAAAAAGTGAAAGTAGGAGAAATAAATTAGTTTAGCGGACATTTTGAGACCTTGTTGAAAATTCACACAAAAATTTTCAACTTTTTGGTTTTTGTTAAAATAAATAATTTTCACATTCTACATAGAATTATATAAAGCAAGTTAATTTTGCACCTCTGTATAACATATTTTAGCGCAAATCCTACCAATCTAAGAATTTGAGGAATTCTGTCAGCTCCTGTTAGGAACAGCCGATATGATGTGTATATAAGACAGGTGAATCACAGAGACCTTCAGGTCGACATCTTTCGTACTGCTCAGATCCAGAACAAACCTAACATGGCACCTAACTCTACAACCCGTCTCACAGGTAGTGCATTATGATATTTGTGCAATTTATTATGAAATTATTTTGTATATTACTAGAGTTTTATATATATATATATATATATATATAAAATTCGTATGAATATTGTGCAATTATCTAGTGTTTTTATTGTATATTCTGATTTTTTTATATTACTGTCAGATTAGTTATTGATGATTTTAACACAATTTTATTTATCTTTCTTTTCATAGTTGTGGAGGTTTAACTAATTTATTATTTAATCTGATTTTATTATTTTTGTAATACGAGAGTATTAATTTAGTCTTGAATTAGTAAATAAAAGTTTCTTCTAATATGCTCATAGCCATTAATATTAGGAAATATTAGGTAAGTATCGATTTATTATTTTATATATTGTAGGGGAGTATTGGGAGTAAAATAATTGTGAGTTAACATGAATGTTTATTCTGATTGTGTAATTATTTTATATTATTGAAGTTTTATATGAATTCGTTATGAATGTTTATTGCAATTGTGTAATTATTTTGTGTATATATTAACAAGTTTTTTTATATATTACATGAGTATACGATGTAAGAAATAATTTAGTGTTGAGATTAATTGGATGTATTTCTTCTAATTTATCATAATTAGTTGTGGATGAGTTTCTTTAATTTGTTATATTTGTCGATTTTTATTATTTTATATATTGTAGGGGTATTGAGGTAATTAGTAATTTGAGTTATGAGTTGGTTATGAATATTTATTGCAGTATGTAATTAATTTTTTTATATTATGGGAGTTTTATATGTTAGATATTGAGGTAAGTAGTCGAGTGTTAGATTAGTTGTGGTGAATTCACTTATAATCTGTTTATAGCGATTAATATTAGCGTTGTTTTATATTGTGAGAATATTAAGATAAATAATTTGAGTTATGAATTAGGTATGAATGTTTATTGCAATTGTGCGTTATTTTATATATATATAGGAATTTTTTTATATTGCGAGAGTATTGAGTAAATAATTTGAGGCAGATTCAGTTCTTGATGAGTTTTTTTTTATATTGCTGAAAGTATTGAAATTAAGTAAGTTGGTATTGAATTAGTTATGGATAGTTTAGCATAATTTGTTAATGGCGATTAATAATACGTTTTGTATATATGTAGGGTATTGAGTTAGTAATTTTAGTTTATAAATTTGTTATGAATATTCATTAAGTAGATTACTGGCCAGAGTGAGCATGGCAATGACTTTCTTGTAATGGATAATTTTTGTATTGGTGATAAGCGTGAAAAGTCTTCACAGTCAATTGTAAATCTCTGTGACTTTGATGGCTATTAAATTTTACGCTGTTGCTTTATTTTTATATCAAACTTCATTTTATTTTTCGTCGCATAAGCTTACAGACTTGCATCCAGTCGTCAGCGAAATATCATAATATTTCAAATTCTTGAAAATCACATCTTATACACATGTTAAGCAAAAATAAAGATAATTTTTCACTTTAGTTTGAATATATATTTATAATTTTAATTTTTATCACCTTAATTTATACACCTTAATTTTTTTATGGACTTTTAAATTTTGATTTTTTGTTCTACAACACATAGAACCGTCAAAGTGAAAATAAAGATTACTTTATTTCAATCTTGATAGAGCGAAACGATAAATTGTTTATTTATATAGATTCATTTCACGTAATATTAAATATGTCTGTAATAACTTTTATTTTGCCTATCGCAATAATTTTCTATTTATAATGTTGAAATAATTTTTATATTTCTTAAATTGTTCAAATAGATAGATTTCATGAGATTTTTTATGTAAAATATACAAACAATTATATTTTATTTTAAAAGATTTGTATAAATAATATTTGTTGAAAAAAATATGTGCAAATTTTGAGTAGATATGATTTGCTGCAACTCTTTAATATTAATACTTCAAACAACTAGATTTTTCAAAAAAAATTAATAATAAATATTTATAATACCAATTAGAAAAAAAAAATTAATTTGCATACTTTTGAATTTGTAGAAATCTTTCCTCATCAAATAAATAAAGCTTATTAAAATTTCTTTATAACATAAAAAATTATTTCAACCCATGTCTGTGGATGTGAAACTAGTATATTTATACTTTAAAAATGTCCATATTATGCATTTGTAATTTGAAATTATATTTAGTGCAAATGTCCTGCAATGAAATTTAAATTATAAACATTATTTCTTTATTTTTGGTGGTTGTTCAGGTCAAGTATAGAATTAAAAGTGAGATGGAACTATTGGAAATGAGATAATCAAAGATTTAAATTTTGATTTTAACATCAGTTCAAAATGAAAAATAATATAATTATCAGAACATTAATCAGAACCAAAAAAAAAAAAAGTTGTCATTTGAACTGATATTATCCACAAAAGTAAAACCTAATTCACATGCACCTAATAAAGTTAGTATCTTCTCTGAATTAAAAAAAAAAAAAAAATCTGGTTAAGGTTACAATGTCATACATCAATTTTTTCTATTTTTAAAACTATAATATCAAACAAAACACTTGCAACAACTCAAACTATATAAATTATACAACAAGACATGCTTGAAATGGCTATATCATTGGTAGGATATGTGATCAAGAGCAAGAAAAAGCAGACATTGTTGAACCGATGATGTGATTCAATAGGTATTCTGAAATGAGCCAGCCGAGGCTTCAGGGCGCTGAAAGAAATAGTCATGATTGCCAAGGAAGCAGGCCTGATTACCGAGTTGTTAATATTCGATGCATATGTTGGAGGAAGTTTGCTGCCGCAGATTATCATACTGCAGCCCAACTCTATCGCTTCTTGTTATATTGACAGTATTAATTTTCAGAGATACAAAAGCAAGCCAATTGAGATAACGGTAGCTAATAAATGTATGTACTAAGTGTAAACACAATTAACTATGATAGTAGACTCTAAAGGACATGAGTTGGAGGAAACTATGGAAAGGTTTTCTTTGTAAAACTAGTTGGCAACTTCTCTTTATAATTATAAAAAGTAATACTTTTGAATGGAAACAAATAATATTGATAAGCTGAAGATACATTTAATGAAACTTAATAATATTGTTTTAAAATCACACAAAAGAGTATTAATAATGTTGACCGTAAATTGAATACTGATTTTGCATGATGCATTTCCACCACTTTAACATAGGCCACTTTCTAAACACTAACGCCACTAATACTTTGAGGCAGTCTCTTTTGCACCATTTGCACCAATTTAAGTGGTGCAACTGGTTATTTTTCAATTTTTTTTCAGTTTTTTTTCAATGTTTTTTTTTACCCGACGATCCAAGCCAAAACTTCAGTGGTTGCATTAGTTATTGACACAAGATGGTTTAGGGTTCATTGTTGAGTTTGGGGTATATGAACAAGATTTACAGATTCATGGTTAAATACAGAATTAAATTAATTCAATTGCATCCAAGAATTGCATCTTTGTTGATTAGTGCTTTAAGCATCACTCTACTTTGAATCAAACAATACAGGTTGACTGTTTGTTTGGGATTTAAGTGTCTTGGCAGGAAGCGAAGTCGAGTTTAGAATCCAGTTTGAGAATTTTTTTATGAATGGTAAATGTATGTGTTTGTTTGGGATTTAGAATAGGTAGGAGATTTAAACTGCATGTCATCGATGTTTAATAAAGTGATTGATGTTATATTATTATGTTCTATATTGAGAAAAGTAATAAGAACGATGTATTTGGAAAATAACATAATAAGTTTTATAGGTATTTGTGGGTATACGGATTGAATGTTGGATTTGGCAGGGCTCTAAATACAAACTTCGTGAAACGAGGCCTTGAAATCACCAAGTCATCGTGTGAGTCCAAAAACAAAACACAAGCCTATATGATCTGTCTCTACTCTAATCTCTAAAAGTAAGCTAGTAATTGGTATTCCATAAGTTTAGTGGAATAATGATAAAGTGGTGGGAGGGTAGAAAAAGAGTTGTTTATTCTCATCGTCTGATCTTATTGCGTGCTTTCCATTAAGAGGCGTCCCAATCTTAACTGCATTTTCTTGGCTGACCTTTATCGCATAAAATCTTAATAAAATAACTTCACTCTGCCAAAGTACCGTCATTTATATTTTATCTTTGCCATCTATTGACAACTCTTTCTACTAATCTTTGTAACTATTACTTTTTTCTTAAAATTCGAGCACCGGTAACCACCGGTTAAGATTGGAGACCGAGGAGGAGTAGTATTTTTATATGATAAAGTGATAAAAGTGATAGGTAATTGAGGCTAGAAAAAGTTGTTTATTTACTTTATGTGATAAAGAAATGATAAATATCATTACCATTAAGTTTGGGACATAAATAATGCGGATACTTTACCCATTAAGTAAAAAAAAATACAATACACAAGTGCACAAGTGTATATAGAAGTGAGCAAAGATAACCTGACGAATGGAAATATCAAGGGTTCTAACTTCCATCAACCATTGCTTGCTCGGCCCATAGTTGGCTACCACATTTCGGAGAAGAACACAGCCGGGGCAAGAGGCAACTAATGTTTCAATAGCAGTTGCTCGCAATGCTTCCATTCCTGAGATAGAGCATCTTCCGCCTGTTGAGATGACTGTTTGAAGTTGTTGATATTGCTTGATTGCTGTTCAGTTAACGGCTCTAACTGATTTATCAAAGCTGAGCAGATTACCGAAGCTTCAGCATCTAGCAACTGAAATATAATGACAAAAATGGAAAGAAGGATATAGGCTGTACAAGGTGCTCTATATATAAGTGGGCTAAGAATGTAAACTATGGAGCAATTGAGCTTCAGCATCAGGTGTTTCACTAATTCGAGACTATTGACCCAACAGATATTGTGTATACATAAAATGGATGTTCATTTTTCTGTAATATTCGTTACTTGAGGGAGATGGCAAAATTTGGAACCCCATAGTGAAAAGATTTAAATAGATAGCCTCACAGGTTAAATACACAAAGGAGGAGATCAGAAGAAACTCTTCCAGCATGGGAACTTTATTTCTTTCTTACATGAAATGTAATAAATGACCAATTGGAAGGCAAATTTTAGAGAAGAAAGACAAAGAACACAGAATAGCATTTCTTCATCTTTAAATAGAAGAAGCAGGTTACTTTCGTTTTCATGACTACTTATTTTTCTCTCTTTTTCATACATCTAATATTGACTCAATTCATTACCTCAAAGGAGAAAAAAATATCAACATGCTGACAGAATTGGCCTTTAAACTAATTAGGTGTGTTCCATATACAAATAGAATCTCTTCCAAATCTTGTCAACTTATCATGCATTTGTGGCAATCAATGTGTATTCCTCTACTTTACTTTCAGAACAATGAGACCATATGTAAATACATATCTTTTGAACAAAACTGAATAAAAATAAATTGGCAGATCTGTACCAAAAAAAGCAAGTTAATGGAATCAGGCATTTAAAGAGTAATTGCAGAATTGGTCCCGTATGTACTGGGTGTTGGCAATTTTTAGCCCCATAGAATCAATTTTCTCAATCAAATCCGTAACTGAAAAAATATAAAAATTGACTATGACTTGAGACACTTGTAAAGTAAGTACTTGTGAAGTCAACCTAACGAATGGGCCTTGATATGAGGAATTCTTACTCTAAAATAAAAAACTGTCAATCCAGGAAATTGCATCGTTTAAAGGTTATGAGACTCAATTAGAAAATTGTTTCTTATGTGGCTAAAAAATTACTTACGACCTTGCTAATAAATATGGGACCAATTTTACAATTTACTCGGCATTAACAAAATGCAAGAACAAACTAATTCCTGCTTAATGGGGGCTAGAGGAAAAGATGACATAGATACAAAACTTTGAAACAATAGAGATAACTTGCTTTAAGCTCAGGCAGGCAATACTGACAGAGGAAGCACCTTTCAGCAGGTGTCTTCACATGCCTGACAAAATGTGAAAGAAAGACATCAGCCTTTGCAGCATCCTTTTTGTCCTAAATATTTCATCCGTAGTGTGTTGCAGCGCCCTCTCAGCTACTCATCTTGATTCACCATCACCAGCAGCCCAGAATTGGCCAGGCGCCTCTGAGCTCACTAATCCAAATGGTTGTGTTCCTCCAGCCACGCCGAATATTCAACATCAAAGGCCAAAGGCTCCTAGAGATAAGAAGAAAAAAATGCATATTTATGGGAGGCCCAAAGTTGCCAATGGGGAAAAGCCCGCGTATCAAGCAAGAAGAAGTACAACTGAAACAAATATAAAAAGAAATGGTCAAGTAAATTGCAAAAAATTAGCCCGTATTTATTGGGCGTTGGAGATTGTGAAGATCCCGTGCAATTGATTCTATTAGTTTAAGTCCCATAAATTTTTAAGTGAAGTAATTTCAGTACTACTACATATTGACAAAGGTTGTGGGATTTTTTTTTTTTTATAATGCCACTTGCGTGGGTTACTTGAATTCCAGTATAGCACTAGCATCTATTATTTAAGTAAACACCATTGGGCGTAATAAACTCCAATTTAGATGACAAAAAAAATCACAAATTATCGTCTTAAAACAAAGAAATCTCAATATAAAGACTTAATTGCATCATTTTTTAAAGATTCTGGGACTCAATTGAGAAAATTAATTTGTATGAGACTAAAATTAATATGGGACCAGTTTTCAATTTACTCTTACGGAAATGGTTTTCCTACCATTTTTACAATGACTAGTCTCACTTCAGTGTTTTTATTCTCACATACCAAAGGGTTCAAGTGTTCCCATAAATAGATATAACTGCATCAACATGGGCTTTTTTTGTCTTCATTATATAAGTATTATGAATGACAGAGAAAATGGCCTCATGATTAGCTAAGCAAGCAAAATGGGAGGCTTCAGTCAGTAAAGGTAAAAAATTCTCATATTAGTTGTTTTCATTAAAGTGTTTGTTTGATAATGCTTGTTTCATTATAAGTATTAGTTGATTTACTATAAAAGTGATAATTAGTTGCTACAGGTAAAACTGTTTTTACCGCCATAGACCAACTCTCAATTATTAACCTGAAGATGAACAACCATCTTGGCTTTAAAATTTTCAACATTTTTGGCCTGGAGTACAAAAAGTATAGTAAAAGGCTTCTCAGAAAATGCTCATATATGAGTTCCAGAATCACGGTGTCAAGATAACCATACCCATTTTCCACCAGCAGATTGAATTGATCTCCAGAACTTGAGATAAATATCCCTTCAGTAAAAAGCACATTCACTAAATTGAAAGGAATAAAGGCTTAACAAGATTTGCATTTTGGCACATGAAAATAGAACATAATTATAGGACCTGCTGCCTTGCCCTTTGGAGCTCTTTCTTGCTCAAGTTGTGTCATTCATTCTGCTGCTTTCTGGCTGTTAGGAACATATGCTATGAAATCATGGGTTAATAGAAAAAAGGCCAATCAAAGACATGGTTAAAAGTAGTTGCCTCACAGACAAAAATGGCTCAAGAATCTTAACATTTCAAGCAGTTACCAATACAAAAAAAAAGGAAAAAAAAAGATATAGCTCAAAGATCCTGCACCACCAAACTAGGTCATGTTGCACAAATGTTCACAACATTATAATAAAGTCTTAATTGACCAATATAATGATGGCATTTATCCTCTTATATTGTTTTACTGGAAGACTATATCAAAGTTGAACCATAGAGGTAAAAAGAATCTAGAGTTTGATCCATAATTTGAACTACTCCTTTTATTCCACACAACCAATAATCTAACTTGTTAAGCAACCTTATAATAATGTGAGATATGTAACCTTTTAAACTTGCAGCTACACCCTTAAATGTAGATAAGTTAGTAGTGTTTCTTGATGGTGTAAAGGTCAGCATAAAAGACTGCACAATATTTTAGACCATACAGCTTATGTTGAATCTCCTCCTTATCCCAATAAAAAGACTTAAGCTACAAAAATTTGGTTATGTATTAGTGAAATTTCTAATGCCTATGTGATTGAATAAGTTAACTTACAAAGCCGTCGAGGTATAAAGTGACCTAAGTAGACGAGTACTTTTTGATAAGCAAGTTTTTTATTTTTATTTTTGGGGGTGCACTTGAGAGGAAATTGAGACTAGGAGAGCAGTATTTATTTACTAGTCTTTACTAATAATCCTAACATTGCCAGGCCTGCTTAGCCCTAAACTTAAGCTGTTTTCAAAAAACAATTTCACTCGTTTCACTGCAACATTACTTTGACATCTTGAGCTTTTAAACTAAAATTGATTTTTTATATAGCTTTATTTAAGGGGACTGGAGCAGCATTTTGATGTGGAATGAAAGGCATTCAACCCAAATGTTTTGGAATAGGGATTCTAACTATTGAACTATCTAAATTTACTGAAGAAAGGACATTCCATTGTACCAAAGCGTATTTTCTATACCTTTCCATTCAACACTTTTTAAATTTACTATACGCTATTATTTTTTGAACACAATATTATTCAGCAATACAGTATTGATCATGTTGCAGGACTTCTGCTATTCAGTTATGAAACAATGATTTACATGACAATTTTATATCATTTCTAATCTTACAGAATTACCTTTCTTAATCTTTTATACCAGAGATGAACAAAATAATTCCATATAGAACAATCCAAGGAGCCTTGTGTTTCATCACTTTAATCACCAATAATTTACCAAACTGATGGGATATATCATGAATGCATAAAAGCGCATGAGAGTAAGCCTGAAATGAAACAGCCAAACTTTAGGCCGGTCATAAACCAAATCTTAATTTAGTGAATTATAAAAACAGCCTAGATGGTAATAAAGATAAGCTCAAGGGAAAGGCAGTCAAATGAAGATATGAGAGATGCATATAATAAAAGACCTACTTTTTTTCTCAGTCGGCTTTTCTAGCAACCCTTGATTTTGAGCAAGCCTGCGTAGTGTCTGCAGAGAGGTCATTGAGGATTATATGCTTACACAAAATAAAATGCATGTGCTGAAATTAAGTTCAAACACCTTTTGAGTCTCTGGACTTATCACTGCCATCAGAACCAACTGCCTGCAATTGATTGTGTGGGAACTGTGTTAGAAACAACATTTGTTGTTAAGTTCCGCAACAACTAACTTCTTTCAATTTTTGTCAAAAGCATCTGACACTTTTGCATTGTTGGATACACCACTCATAATATATGACCAATCAATGTCGTCATATACATATAAAAAGACAAATCCATATTGTGATATAATGCATTAATGCTGAAAATGAAAAAACAAAATGCATATTATATTACAAAAAGCATGTTAGGTTACTACGATGTATCTTCTGTGTCAGCATCAGAAAGAATCCGTCATAGGACTGGCATCTGCCATTTGGACACTCTTCTATAACAGATTAGTGCTTCACTCAAGAAATAAGTACATAATTCAATATTTTGGAGAGAGAGCAAGTTTAGATCAATGTCACATGAAAAAGATTACACTCAGGCAAGTTACTGCAAAAAGAAGCATTACATAAACAAGTAGCCTTTCGGCCCAGCCTTTAGAATAAAGAGCAGCTAAAATATCGACACATAGTTTAATGGATGACATTCTTCTTGGTAGACTGAGTTTGACTACTTTTATGAGTTAGTATCAGACAGCTTTCTGGATTGCATACTCACACTGAAGTCAGGACATGCAAATTGGAATCTAGACCTTAATAATTCATTATCTTGCAATCTCTTAGAACTGTTTAATTAAACTGCCCAACAATCAACTAACCTCGCACATCATATATATTCCTAAATGCTTATCAGCCAAGCAGCTCTATATTACCGCCATCCATGGATGTAACTGCTTTATTAATTCAACCACCCAGCATAGGTTATAATTGCCACTGATTTTAAATCCAACAGTCACTAGTAGCGGACAGAAACAGCACACTCGTACTGAAACTAAAGGGAAAAAAATATATATATACCAAGAAAAATTCAACAGATGCATATCACTCTGAGATGGAACCATTGTTGCAAGTTAATATTGGAATTGACGAGAAATGTACAGCTACCCAACTGCATGCAGTCTAGCATTCACATTTTAAGAAATGCGCAACAAGCAACATTATTCAGCTAAATTTACTGTAGTAAGATGTCATAAGAGCACACATATGATAAAAGAAAAGGCAGATGCAACTTCTGCGTTCTGCATCTTAGGCATCTAAAACTAACAGAGCACTGATATCAATTTATTAGATCTCATTCAACACTTGATCATTACGACACAATTAAATTTACACTCAATTTTCTTCACAAAAAACAAAAAATCGTTCATATCCCACCACCTTAAACCCACAAATCATCAACCAGGTCCCAATCGTAGAATTCTGAAAAAACAAAACGCTCAGAAAGCTGAAAATTAAAACTTTTACCTCTTTTTCCTGAAGGGCACATAAATCTGTAGGAGAAGATATGAGTTACGAAGCGTGGTTATTAAGAAATTTCCTAGTCAGTTTGACTGGAGTGTAATATATTTTTGTTTGATTTGTGTATTCACCCAAATTACGGATTTTGACTTTTGAAAATGGAATGTTGAAGTGGGGTTAGTTAAAGACACAAATTGTGAAGACTGGTAAGTGACAAAAATGCAAACCAAGAGCAGATCATGCTTTATGTTGAGCCTATAAATCATCTTTATACATTTTGCAAGTATTATTTTTAGTGTGTTACTAAAAATAGTCAGAAATGCATAAATTAGATCGAGGATATTGGGGTTTTATTATACTGTTATTTTAATAATTATTATTATCACAACAATTTCGCTTCATTAAATTAAACTATTATAAACACAAACTCTCCCCGTATAAATTTATTTCATGCTATAAAATTGATAATATTTATAATATTAATTTATAAAAATAATTATATTAATTAATCAAATCTATAATATTAATTTATAAATATATTAATATAAATTTTATATATAAATAAGTATACATTCTGAAATATGGAGAACATATATTTTTTTACTATTTCTTGATTATTTTCATATTTACTATTTATTTTCTCTATTTTTTGTGATGGTTGGGTTTAAGAACCTTTGAGTTGGAGCTGGAACCACTGAACAATAATCAGAAATGAGAGGCTACCCTCAAATATCAGTGTAAGTTTCTACGATATTTGTTATTTATTCAAATTTTATCTGAAATAATTTTATCTGATATATAAATGGTACCATTTATTATAAATTAATATTTATTTATTTTTCATTATTAAAAATATTAATTGTTGGGAATGAATTTAATAAAAGAAGTTTTGATTTAGATCTAAAAAGCACTTGAGTGTAACGTATTCGAGATAATGTGATAGTGATCTAGGGTTCGATATGGAATTGATCGAAGTTATCTGTATGTATGATCGTGAATATAGATCAGAGATAGATTTTGAAGACAACGAAAACCGATGAAATGGCCCAGAAAGGCAAGCTGGGTATGTCATGAAGAAGATCTTAAGAAACCGATAAATTGTTGAAACAGCTGAAAACTTCGATATGTCACTGACCTTTGAAGACTGATCAAGTTCTTTGAAGGCAATTGAAGACTCGAGGATGTCACTAAAATACTTGAAGACTTCGATATGTCTTGAAAATAGCTGAAAGAAACTACATTATGTTGAACGTGAACTCGTGCTATCGCCGGAAGATCTGGGGCAAGAGTGATTCTTGAAAGAAATTCGATGAATCACGAATACCATTCTTTGAATGTTGAAGCGGAATATAATCTATCGAGAAAACTAAAAAGCTGAAAAAGCGCAAATGAAAAATATATATTGCCCAGAAACACGTTCATATCAGGACAAAGGAACTAAGTCTGAAAGTGTTGTTTAAGGTTGTACCGTTAGGAGATTAATGCAGATTTGACGTCTGAATTCATTGAAAGCGAAGAATAATCGGAAGGAAAACAATATTTATCTTGCCGCAGCGGCTGACGAAAGGACCACCGGAATCATGTCGATGTTCAAGTTCGAGACTACAAAATCGGTGATTGGCTGCATAGTACGTATTCCTAAAACATCGCGAGGGTATTAATAAAATATAGTGGATTAAATGTAAGCCAGGAAGAGAAACCCTTGATCTTATCTCCTCCAGCCGGATAGTTTTTAGTGACGCTGAGTGAAGTTACTGTAAATCTTGGGTGAACCTTTCGTTGAGGTTACGGAAATTCCAAAAGCAACTTCGAGCTGTTCGATATTATTGCAAATTGAAGCACTCGAAAACCACAGAATTTCCCGAGTGTTTTCACATTGGAGAAATTTCATTGATACAAGCTAGGTGATAGATATGTCAAAGAACTAGAAGAATATCTGTATAACTATAAAGGATATATCGTCTGATTGGAAACTGACCTTGAAAAACGAAACCACTTTGACCAGGTGGTTTTGTTTGTGTTTTGGTGAGTGAATTGATTTATAAAGTTAGTAATTTCTGGTGGAGTTAGCGACTACAGAAAGAAGAAGTTAATGAAGCTGCGTAGTAATGCGGCAACTTGTGTGTGTTTGAGTTAATGGGCTGGTGAGTCGGCCAGAAAAACTGGTGGCGAGTAAAATTTCTGATGAGTTAGCGGAAAACTTTTTAGGAAGTGGATTTAGGAATTCTCTGAAGATCAGGAGAAGAAATTGGATGTAGGAGGGCGTCTGACCATATAATTTGTTGTGTTGTTTTGCTTTACATCTTATTACTCCCATTAATGTTTTATTTGGCATGGATTCGTACGATATTAGGTTGGAACAATCGCATTGACTTCCGGTCAATCCGCGACGCAATCTTGTTTTATTGAAGGAAGATTTTGACAAAATTAAGCAGTATAACATGACCATTAAGCATAGCAGTATTAAACAGATAGTTAAAGCTGAAGCCTTCTCTTGAGGTTCGGTAAAAGATAGTCTCCCGATCAGCAACGCCGAGGATCTCGATAAACTTCGAGGCTTTCGATTGAAATTTGTCTGAAGCAGCGAAAGTAGCTTCGGGATCGTTATGCCAGCTTTGGTTCGAGCAATCCAGAGTGCTTACCGAGCGAAAATCATCCGGAATGCTGACCGTTTTGACCTCTGATGAAAAGTTTTAAAATCATATCGTAAAAGTAATTTTTGTCTTGAAATTATATGTTATGGAGGGGTAAATATGCAAATTTTAAGAAAAAATATATTATTAAATTTTGATCAAATATTTCAAAATTTTATTTATTTCAAATTGATTATATTCAATAATAGTAATATTTTTAATATTTAATATGCGTAAAATATAAAAAAAAAATTAATTTACTATATAATTAAATTTAAATTGAAATTATAAGTGTAGAAAAGGGTAATTATTTGACACCGAATAAAAAATATTAATAAAACACATTAAATTTAATTTTAAAATAAGTAAATATTTAAAATCACAAATTTTTAAACACTTCTTTGTAACCTACATTTATTGTAATTTTGCAAGATTTTCCATCATGATCAAGACAATATTTTTAATCTTCTTTACTCTTCACTCTTGAGACAATTTAATGTAGTTGAATTGGAAAAAATATATTTTAAGTCTGTAACTATGGGGGTGGCAATTTAAGGACAACAAATTTAAATTTTGTAAAATTAAATTAGGTAGTTTTAGTTTTGACAAAAGTAGGCCTGCAAATTTTGAGTTTACATAAATTTAGTCTCATAAATTGTGAGTTTTCGTAAAAGTAGACCCGTAAGTTTTAAGATTTCGCAAATTTAGACACATCAATATGAGAAAAATGACTTAAAAAAGAGTTAATATCCTACTTTTGTCCCCCCACCCAAAAAAATAGGTAATGTCATATTTTTCTCAAACTGAAACTAATTTTTGTCCTTAAATTATTGCTTCCTTAAGTTGTGGGCCTTAAAAAAATATTTTCTCATATATAGTTGACCCTATGAAAAAACTGGCTTCGAAAGGTACACACCTACTATCGATAACAGAAAAGATTAAAAAAAATCTTTTGAAACTTAATCAACGATGTTTAATCTAAAGTGGTCAAAGTCAATCATGGGATCCTTCTGAAAATGATTTCTAACTTGGTAATAATCAATCTCGTTGCACAGCCCAACATTTTGATCAATATCCTTAAAAACATTATCAACACCCATATCTTCAATACCAAACAGTGATTAGAGAGTCATGAATACTTAATATAGTTCAAAAATTCAACGGACCTACATATATCATTTATAAAATAGGTGGGTGGTGATAATTGAGTTCAATAAAATATATAATTTAAAAAAATTATATAATTAATCTATAATATATAAAATCACTCACTGCCATTATTATTTACCCTTATATTTCTTTTAGAATAAAGTCAAGTCCATAGATAATATTTTACATAAGTATAGATAATATTGTTCGCAATAAATAATGTAAGGAACATATTATTTAAGCATCACGTGGCACGATTAAGATTCTAATTTCTTAACTTATATTTATGATTTATAAATAATTTAGAAACTTTCTACTCCCTATGTCCCACAACACATTGCATTTTTTCTTTATTGGGACATCCCCCAACACTTTACATGCATAAAAAGGAAACTCCTCATTAAACCCACCCTCACAATATTCACATATTCACTAAAACGTCATTACTTTTGGAACACACACATACACTCAATTAAACTACTTTATTTACTTTATACATAAAAGTTTACAAAATTATCCTTCAACAGTCTACTCATTATACATCTTTCTTAAACCACGTGTTGAAAAATTGGCGTAATGTGTTCTGAGACGGAGGGAGTAATATTTATAATTGTATATCTATTTTTAATATATACCAAGTTATGTTTTGGAACTTCAAAAACATTATATAATTAGCAAATTAAGTGTGGAATACAACTTTCTATTACCTCGAAGTAGCATTATCGCAACTCAAATACTCTTTTATATCACCAGGAAATATAGGGAAGACCTTCTCTTTAACGACTTGTAAAACTCATAATTATAACTTTTTATTCTTTTTCTACAACAAAAATTAATATACATTTGAAATGAACTTAACTTAGTTTTAAATATTTAAATTTCTACCATGAATTGGTAAATTATAACATAACAAGTACCCTAAACATTTAAAATGGATATTAGTATAATTATAACTTATAACAAATATACTATATCACATCATAATAATTGAATAAATTTGAACTGCAAACATTTAGATATTACTTGATACAAATGAAAGCTAGTGTTTATAATATTTAAAGATTGCAAGTGTTTCTTCGTAGTTGAAACAAAGAATACTTTGATCGTAATTTAAAGATGTGAAACTAATATACGACCTACAATGTCTCCCACAAATCCTAAAAATATAATATCCTTTTAAATTTTTAAATATATTAGTTTAGGTGATTAGAACAATATAAAAGATTAAGCAATTAAAATTACAATAATCAATCTTCATTAATTAGTTAAGTTGTGATTTTAGGGATTTGGATAATAATTACTTAATCTTTCATATAGTTTTAGGAGAAGATTTGTTACTATAATAATATTTCTTTGTTTAAACACATAATATTCAAAAGATAATTCTATATAAATACAAATCATCTTATTTGTTTATCGGTCTTGATAGTAAAAAAATTAGTTATTGAATTCAATTTAATCTTCATGATACATCAAAAAGCCCAAAAAAAAAAATTACTATTGATTTATGGTATATTTTTCAGTAATTATTATATTTAAAATTTTAAAATGTACATAAATAAATCACATGGAACATATAATTTCCAAAACTATAAGATGGAAAAATATCAAAAATATTAACCGACCAAATCTATTTTCAACATCAATTTATTGCAATCGCGATAATTATGGAGTAATCAAATGAAACAATTATTTTCAATAAAAGATTGACATTAATTAAATAAATAAAAAGATAAATATTTAAGAATGAATAATTGTGTGTGTATATGTATATTCATTATGACAAAAAATCATATGAGACGGGGTACAACCTAGCATAAATTATTCCATATTTTTCAAAGTGTTAAAGCGTCAATGCCCAAATTATGCATCGTCTCACTGTGAGACCGGCTCATGCAAGTGTGTCTCATATATTAATAGACATAAAAATATATATATTAAAATTAAAAAGAAAAATGAGGAAACGTGCAGCCATTTAGAAAATAACAAAATAAAAAATATAATTTAATTACTAAGAAATTGCTTGATAAATTATTTTTTATGTATTTTAAAAGAGATAAATAATTAACACATAAAAATTATTATGAGAATTTGTATTTTAAAATCACTAAGTAATAAAACTTAAATAGTATTTTAATACCATTGAATATTAAGTAAATCAATCACAGAAAAGTGAGCATACAACATTCATTAATGAAATATTAAAAAATGTTTTTTTATGAAACATATATTGAAAAACAGTATATTAACAATACAAAAATATATGAGTAAAACAATTTATAGTCTGATATATTTATTCCTAAAAAATATACCATAATAAAAAAAAATATTACAAAATTTAATAGTAATAAATCTTCTCCTAAAAAATATGCTACCTTTTTAAACACATAATCTTTCAACATAATTCAGGGATTTAATTGCAGTATTTTATATAACCTCATATTATAATAATTTATATTTTTGGTAAATATATTATAAATTAGTTATCATTAATTGTTATAATTAAATGTACTTTGACTTTATATTTTTGGTAAATATATTATAAATTAATTATTATTAATTACACATTATATTTCATTAAAGAAAGAATATTGATATAAAAATAAAAATTACACGATTATTTCATATTGTATTAGTATTCACTATGCAAAAATATCAAATATTAAAATAATCTAAATAGATTAATAGATATAATATATAAATAATTTAAATAACAAAATAAACACAACACAGACTTCTTAGTCTGAAAAATTGTTCATATTACATAAATTGACGTAGAGTTAAAATGACAGTACCTACCATCATGGTATAAAAGTATTGTTCAATAATATAAAGAAAATAAAAAAATGTCAATAACAATAAAATAAAAAATGTAGACAAACAATAAGCTATACTTTTCATAGTCGAACACTACTTATTTATCAACAGTAAATTCCATAATAAACGACATTGATTGAGTGAGTTTGATCTCCATAGTATTTCCTCTAAACATTGGTTAGGTATATTTTACAATGATCTACTCATTTGAACAATACACATACAAATTTACAATAGTCTACTAATTTAATCAATTTTTTACAAAGTTGTTATCGACTTCGTTGTAGAAATTGAATAATCTTAATGTATTCAATTTCATGTGTAATTTTCTCCTTCCCCAAAAGCAATATTTCCCACAATAATATATAAATCTGAAAAAAAAAATTAGAACTTTGAAAAACAAAATAATAATATTCATGTTCTTATGCTATAGAAAAAAAAAATCGACGAATAGGATCTAATGAATTAGAATGATCTAGACATTTATACTTTTTCAAATTATTTGTAAGTAATCTTGTTCATGTGCACACAATAATATCTGTAAAAGAAAAAAGGGATTATGATTGATTTTTGAATGATGTATACAAATCAAGAAATATGAAAATGATCTGCAAAAATATGAAAAACAAAACAAATAATCACAGTGAATCAAAACAATTACTTGCAAAAAATAAAAGAGAGAGAGAGAGTCACAATTAAAAATGAATAAAAGATGTGACAATTTATAGAAAATAGTATAAAAAATCAATGATTGAGATTAAAACAACACTACAAATAAATGAGATTAGATGAATTTTAAATAGAGAAATGTGTTCTGCCACGTCATTGCCACATCATTTTATGGTTTGTCACATCATCTTATATAAATTTTACATTATAGAGATTATAGATATGATCGAAACTATAACATCAAATCAAATTAAGGGTGTTTGAAACTCTTAAAACAACTTCCAGAAACACTTATTTTCAAAGTTTCTTCTCACAACTTTTGAAAATAAGTATTTCTTAAAGTTGTTTTAAGTGTTTCAAAATACGTCCTAAGTCTAAGTTGAAAATAAAAGAGAGGATTTTCTTCTGAGAGAAGACCTAGCGCGCCGCTGCCGCAGTATCTCCACCGGCATTGCATTCCGATCACCTTCCTCCACGTGATTAATACCAATAACTTCGCCTTAATCCTAGAATCATTTCCCCCATATCTATTTCACACTTCATTGCACCGAAAATTGCGATTTTTGCAATTTCAGATCCTAAAAATCCACCACCATATGATTTCCGGCCACCCACCAATTACATCGAATTGGAAAGAATCTGCGTTAGAATTCAACGTATGAGGAAAGAGCTCGCGAGGAAGGGAGAGGAAATGAACCTGAGTCCTTTTTTTGTTTTCATCTTTTTTACCGCCACGAGTTGTACAGGTGAAGGGATGTGGGGGAAGATGGTTAGTGGGGATTGAAAATTAAATTAGACCTTTTCTTTTATTTTCTAATTTGATTAAATTAGGGGCAAAATAGTAATTGTGCATTATTATTTTAATATTTTAAAAATTCTATCCAGGTAAAAATCTATTTTAAGACTTCCTTTTTTTTTATAATTCGATATTCGAATACAATTAATTTGGAGGACCAATCCCATCATTTACTAATTGGGGCTCCAATTGAATTTATTATTATAATGTATAAATCAATTGAAATTTAACTATAAATTAGTCTAATTCAACCATGTTTTAATTAAAAAAAATTCTTACTCTATCTAGATTGTTTTTTAAATAATTTAGTAAAAAAACTAATAATGAATATCACTTTCCTTGCCTAACGTTGTTAAATCATCCACTCAAATATTTTATTTTTTTACCCATAATTTCAAGATTTGATAGATTTTCGTTTCATATTTATTTTAATGTAATACTATATATCAAATTAGTTTTTAGTTTTATTCTTATGGTATTTCATTGTATAATATTCATATTTCAATCACGAGTCACGACATGAATAGAAATCCAAAAGAGAAAAGCCATTTATTGATTTTTGTTTTATGGGAACGAAAAACTTCTAGATAGGAACGAATTTTCAAGCTTCACTGAGAAAATGGAAATTTCAAATAACTGTGATAATAGTTTTCCTTGAAGAGAAAAATAATAAAGATTCAAGTCAAGATTTGCATTCATAATGAATTTTAACCAATACGAATTTTCACATTAAAATTGGACGATTCAATATAAATAAGTTGCATTTTTTTCATAGTTTTAAAATATATTATGAAAGACACTGTGATCTTGGCTAAAATCATCTGAATTTTAACCTCATAAAAATATGAGGTCTAGTTGCCCTGGCTTGCGTCTAGATTGAAGAATTTTTTAAAAAAGTGAAATTTAAATCCACACCTCCTAATAACTCAATAATTATGTAGTTCAAAATTTGAGTGACTGAATTTGAAATTCATCCTCACATTGTTCAAACCAGATAGAGGTTCGTCGTTTATGACTTGCAAAGTGAAACCCCCCTATCAGACTGTTTTCATCATCTAGACTCTTGAGAACCTACAATTATACTCCAAGAAAATTGAGCAGGATATGTAGAGGGCAACAATGTCAAATACCTGGCATATACAAACAAGATAGAGAACAAAGATAAACAAAGTTCCTGAAGAACAAAAACAAACAGAGTTCCTACATATTAATATACACAAAAGATTAAACTAGATCATGTACAGAACATGTGTATGATTGTATCGACCTAAAAACAAGCCGAACACTATAAAAGGAAATCGAGTATTAGCAAGAGGGAGGATGCAGAAAAAATCAACCTCAGAGGGGGAGAAAAAACAGTGCAATTGCATATCAAATCTCAGAGATTTCTGCGCTAGAATTTTTCTGATTGAATAAGTTTAAAAGGAGAAATATGCATATGTTTGCTCACTTTTCTTAAAACCATGAACAATCAAACAAAATTGTGGCAAGCGGTAACGGATGTTCCAAAGATGAACAAAATAAACCTAATTAAAACCGGCAAACAAGTTTCATCCCTCAGCCCATGAGAACATTCCATGGATATATATCTATCGACAAAAACTTATACGAGACGGACATTCCATGGATATATACCCTATCGACAAAAACTCATATGAGACGGTCTCATACATGAGACGGGGTATAACCTAGCACAAATCACAACCACCCCTCCCAAAGTGTCAAAATGCCAATGCCCAATGTATCGTCTCACCATGAGACCGTCTCATGCAAGTGTGCCTCATATCTATCATATTCATTACTTTAATCCTACCACACCATAAGCACATTTGGGGTGTTGGACACTAATTTTCCAACATAAATGGCACTTCAAAGATCAAATAGTAAACCTAATAACATATTTCTTTCTCTATAAAAAATTAACTCTTGGTAATTCCCTAGATACAACAAATCTTTAAGTTGGAAACTTCACATTCAGAATCCACCTTCAAATATGAAAACTAAAGCTCAGATACAGCTATCCATTAACCAAAACAATGCTTGTACACAAAAGAAT
The DNA here is from genome assembly GCA_037126765.1 of Stenogyne calaminthoides. NCBI lineage: Eukaryota > Viridiplantae > Streptophyta > Magnoliopsida > Lamiales > Lamiaceae > Stenogyne > Stenogyne calaminthoides. The sequence goes on from JBBCBC010000009.1 coordinate 33,895,646, forward strand.
TTGAATTACTCTTCAATATGAAAAATACAAATCATCCCTCATAAATACAATCAACACAAACCGCAATGAGAGGCATCCGTAAATCTAAAAATCAGTCAAATTCTAACCTCAAATATAAAGAATTGCAAGAATAAACCTCGAATCAAAGAAGCCCGAACAAGACGAACACGCCAAGCAAGATCAGCCAAATGATGTGAACCAGCAAGAAAGCCTGGCCCGCGGGGCCCGACCCGCCATTGCCGACTTCACAAAAGCCTAATTTCTTGACACGCGCTCCCGCACAGTGGGCCTCAGCGCAGCCGCACCAGTAGGTGACCCCATCGACCCCGCAAACCGGGTCGGGCCGAAAGCAATTCACGGGGCACGTATCCGGATTCGAATTCAACGGGCAGAGGCTGTTTTCTTGTTGATCGGAGGGGAGTTTTAGGAAATTAGGGTCGGATCGGACGGTGGGAGGAAGAAGGGTTGTGGAAAGAACGGCGAAGATGAAGAGTAAAGAGGGTTTGCTGGAAAACAATTGCATTCCGGCGATCTTCAAATTGACGGCGTGAAGATCGCCTTATGCGATTGGCGTAATAGATCAATGTTTTCTCGAATGCGATGAATCGCGTTTCTGGGGCTACGGAATTCGATTGAATGCGGTGGAGATTTCTAAATTTAGGTTTTTGTTTGTGGGAACTTGATTTAGGGTTTACCAAGAAAAAGAAAAGGGAATTTCTTGCTGTGGAATTTGAAAGATGGCGTACAACAATGTATACCTGGACTTATTCTTTCTTGCTTATTCATACCGTGTTAACAAAAATAAATAATAATAGAAATAATACGAATAAAAATGGCCAATTTTGTTCTTAAAAATGGCCAATTTTGGTTTATTTACTTTTATGTACTTTTTTTTCCAACCGATTTCCTAATATTTCAGGTGACTCGATTCCATGACTAAGCACATATTCGAGGTAGGATAAATTTATTTTATTATACATATTTTTTATTTATTTATGCCTAAAATTTATAAAATTGTCATTTTTTTGCCTCTAGTTTACAAAAATATCGTCTTCTTTGCAATGAAATATTGGATTCATGTCATTATCACATGAATTTAAGCGATGATGCTCTTATCAAATTTAGTATACTTGTGTTAACATGACATTATATCATGAATTATTAATTTATTATGGAAGGTATTATGCCTTCAAAAAACAAAAACAAAAAAAAAAACTTGTGGGTGGTATTAGGTGTGAAATGTAGTTGTTATAGGTGATCAACCAGATTTCCTAAACTTCGTTTTTTGTAAAGGCTTGACATTTGACAACCATATTTACAACTTATACATACTGGTTTTCGCTGGCATCCAACCTCATTACCACTAAGCTGTTTTTTTTGTTTTACCTTCATTTGTAGAGTAGATTGTTTCTCCCTTTTTGTGGGAGTTGGTTTATTTCCTATTGGGAGTTATTTCCTAAAACTCCCATTCGATTTTGAGTAAAGCATTTGTTATTTGTGCTCTTATTATAGAGAAATAGAATTCTATGTTAAATATTAGTATTATCAGATGGTCTCACACAGCATACATTTTCATTTCTTTTTTAATTAATAGAAAAATAAAAAGGCATAATTTTATTAAGGCTCCATTCGACAGGGGACATTTGAAATGAATGTATTTAAAAAATAATAGACAAAAAATCATATGAAACTATCTCATGCATGAGATGAGGTACAACTTAGTACAAATCACATCCACCCCTCCCAAAATGTTAAAGCACCAATGTCCAACTTATGTCTTGTTTTACTGTGAGATTGTCTCACGCAAATCTACCTCAAAATAATAAAGATAAAAATACATAAATTTCAAATCATGAATTGTCAAGAGATTGGAGAGGGGAGAGGGGGAGGGAAGGGGTAGAGATGAGAAGATTTCAAATGATTAGGTTTTGATGAGGATTTGAAATCCCTCAATTTTAAACTAGACACTCAAATCTAAGTATTTGTAAATACATTGGAGAGTGATGATTTGTGTGTGAAATCCATGTATTTCAAATCCATCCATCCAAATGAAGCCTAAAGAGGTGTTTGGTTCATTTGACTGGATTGATTAAGTGTGATATGATTGAGTGTGATTGAGTAAGATTGAATTGAATTTATTTGAATCAAGATATGCATTTGGATTGTAGGATTAAATTGAGTGATTAGATGAGATACCTATTGAAATGTCATAAATATCTTTAAATTGAATTGAAACAACCACACTTTATTCTTGTGAATCTATTCAAACAATAGAAGAACAATTTGTACTATTGCATTTGGAATATATTTTATCTCGTCTTTCACATGAGATTTGCATATCCCTCCATGGAGGGATTTTATACATTTTTTACCTGAACTTGAAGTATATCATGGGTTCCTTATCTCACAAACTAAACGGTAGATTAATTGGGATTAAAATTATAATCCTGATCTATCTCGATCAATCCCACGACCAAAGGGATCCAAGAGAATATGACGACGTGCTAAATTAAGGATTACGGACCAACAACTTGGAAAAGTGAATAATGGGCCGGGCTCTGATGCAGGCCCATCAAATGTGTTCACCAACCCCGATCCACCATATACAGTATAACCATCTTCTTTCTCTTGCAATTCTTTTGTTAGATGGATTTGCTACTTTTTCTTCATTTTCTCTCTCCCCATAAATTATTTGTATCAACTTTCAAGTTGAATTTTAAATAATATCGTAAATTAGTATTCTTGACTCGTAAAAATAATTAATGATGTAGATGGATTATTCTCATATGATAAAATCGATCACACGAGATCTTCTATTCCAAATTGTATTTTATCATATTTTAATTTATAACTAGTCGCATTTCTTGGAAAAAAAAAACAACTTTAGCAATTACAAACCTAACTTCATCTTTAAAAAGAAGACATATTACATATAGTAAGTACCAACTCCTCAAACATCCACATTAAATATATAAATCGTGTCACATTCATATTAAATTCTCGATTTCTTTTTTTGGGTATGGTATATTGCTTGTATATTCTCATCCACACTCAAAATTCACCTAAATGAATACACACATACGACTAAATTCAATGGTTAAATCTATGTCTTCAAACAGTCGTAACTAACTTCAAAACAAGGCCTCCCACTTCCCAAATAATATGCCAACTAAAAATTAAGATGTGGCAATGATAAAAGAAAGGTCAATGCAAACAATCTGTCCACACAAACATGTATGCATGTCTCAGCACCCTTCAATATGAGGATATCCATCCCTATATAACCCCTACAACATGCCTCTTTTTTATATAAAAAAAAAAAACGAAAAAAGAAGAAATCGTGCATCTTTAATACAAATAAAAGCTCCGTCTCATCATCATCTTTTGTTCAGTTTTTGTGTTTGACCGTAAAAGAATCCAAGATAAAATCATGGGTGCCTGCGCGACCAAACCCAAGGACTTAGACATCGAGAGCGAGTCAGTCCCCGCTCCCGTTGAAGCACCATCGACAGAGACAACAGAGACAATACCTGTTGTCGTTGAAAAGATGGAGGCAGAGACAGAGGCAAAGGTGAGCATTCTAAATACAGAATAATGTGTTTAATGATAATGCACCTTTTCCTTTCCATAATTATAGTTATTTGGGATTAACTACCTTGTTTTCGTATCAACTTAAGACACATAAAAAAAGAAACAACTTTTTACTCGTGTCGCAAATTAAATGTCTTTTTCGGATGGATAATTTCAGGAGGCGAAAGATGAAGATGAAGAACCTTCGGTAGACACAACCGAAGCAGTTCCAGAGGCAACCGGAGAGAAAACAGTCGTCGAAGAAACTGTTGCAGCTGAGGTTGAGGCTGCGGAAGAAGCCAGGGAGGAGAAAAAAGAGGTGGAAGAAACTGTTGCAACTGCATAAAAACTGCAAGTGCAAATAATGTGCTAGGTGATTTTTGTTCATTGCATATATTATTCATTGTGTTATATATGATCATTGAGTCGCAAGAAAAGTTATTTTTGCAAGCAATTGTTTCAATTCATTCTGAAATATAAATAAATTCTGTATTTTTTGGGGTTCTTTTTAGTGAATCAGCAATTTAAATTTATTCATTGTCTGCAAAATTAAATGGCTTCATGCCTGTTTTACAGGATATATATAATAGAAAATACTTGAAAATCTGAGAGAAACGATGAGATGTAACAATAAACACAATTCTATAATAAAAATTATTCTCAACATCGCAAGAGTCATTAGGTAGATTTCACATAGAATTTGCAAGTGCATTTCACATCAACAGCATAATTAGACACCATTTCAATCAACTTATTCAGGTGGCAAATTGATAATCTTATGGCTCAGACACATTCCCACCTTAAAATTAGGAAAACTTGCAACTACAGAGATCTAAAATGCCATAACAAATCAAGAACAGCCTCACTATGTGAAATCGTACATATAGATATTACCAAAACTACCAAGACATAATTATCCAAAAGAGAAACAATCATGGTTCTTACTAAACTCATAAATACACAATTCAATTCTGGCCTCATATGGTCAATTCTATGGGTGTGAACAAACGACATTCGATTAAGGTCTTCCCATAACAAAAAATTGTAATTCCATCGTCCAAAATTAATATGAGAAGTCTCCAAAAGACATCAACTAAAAAGAAAAACAAGCAGGTTAAAAAGGAAGACATAAAAAAATATCCGACAACTTAACTATAATTACTCCTCCTCAGCTACAGTTCCCTTCTCACTTACATAGATACCATCAAGAAATTTCCGTATATCCTTGTTCTTCACATGGCATTTCTGTACACAAACATCAGAATAGATATAACATTAAGTTAAGGAAGGCACGAGTGACATATGGTCATGTTACTACAGAATCCAAGAAACAGAGACAGTCTATTACCTGATTTATCAAAGCAGCCGATCGAGAAACAAGCTCAATGTCATTCCCATTCAATACAAGTTCGTCCTTAACCTTCTCAGATCACACAATTGTAACCCCTTCAAGCATATCTACCTTCCTCACCTGGTACAACCAACAAAAAATGAAATATATGATCAGCTCCAATTAAAGGTTGATGCAACTTGAAGCTTATACTTAAGCATATCAACACATATCACAAAAACAAGAAATGGAATCACATGAACAGCTAACAAATGCCATAAGGGTGGAGAATCTTTCATGATAAGCAAGACATGAAAGAAAGCTATTTTGCTATTTACAGTTCTTACTCTTGTAGTACATAAGATAGACATTTCAGGCATATGAATTTAATGGCATGTCAATGGTGTAGCAGCAAAACTGCATAATGAAATACTGGACCAGAAGCAAAAAACGAGGTGGTGGAGCAAGAATCTGATCAATCTTTTTGGCAATCTTGTGTGAGATGACTAAACGTAGTTTCCAAACTATAGAGATAACTTCCCTGCATTGTGAACTCCCCATATGCAGCACTACAACAGGATGGAATAAAGGAAAAGTCAAACTTCTCCAAACAGATGACATATCCCTACGCAATATAAGGGAGATATTCTCATGGGAATATTGTTGTGCACCTAGTGAAGAGGTTATCTATTGATTTCCGTAACCTAAGACTAACTTAACCATAAGTGTGCATAACTGATCAATGACATAGTTATAGAGACTAGAGAATACCTTCCTTGAACAATTCTAAGTTCCAAAATCAGTATAATGTAAAGGGGAGGTGGGAACCTGTGCTACAAATTATATTCCATACTTGAGCATTGGACATTTTCCTTTACTATTATTAAGCATTTAAAAGAGTCTAAAGTCAAAGCATATTAATATAGTGGCCTAAACAACAATTTTTTTCACAAACATTATCAAAATGATTCGCTTACCCAAAATTTAACTAACACCAAATAAAAAATAAAGCAACCTCATAGATAAAAAAAATTAAGTAAAAAATCTGAAGAATTTCTGCTACCTTCTTCTCGCCGAGAAAGTTACGGATCTCAATAGCTGTACCGCTATTAGAGATGGACGCATTGATCGGAAAATGAGCATACACAAATCGCATCTTGTAACGATAGCCCTTGGTGACACCGTTAATCAGATTCTGCACATGGCTAAGCGCTGTGCGAATAGAGGCGGTGGTTTTTCGGCGGCCGAACCAGGCGTCGATCTTCAGCTTCTTCTGTCCGGTTTCTTCGTCGGTGATTAGTTGGAAATCGAGGTCCAGATGCTTAAAATTGCGGGAGAGTTTCCCCCTTGGCCCTTGGACCTCGATCACTTTGGCGTGGACCTTAATCGTCACACCTTCAGGGATATCCATGGTGTCCGATGAGAGAATCGTCTTCATTTTTGCGTGTGCTTGATTCCCTCGACCACCGCACTCGCAAATGAGGAACAGAAACTAAACCCTAGTGGAGAAAACAAAAACCCTAGACTTCCTTTTTTTTTTTAAATGATAAACCCTAGGGTTTTAAATTTTGGGCTTAATATTCGGCTTAAAATACATATATTGTTTATTAATTGAGCTATATGCTTTCGGAAAAATAAATTAATTGGCCTATATTATTCCCTAACGAATTAATGGGGGGTGTAATATAACCGACCATCCGGTTTTTTTGGATGTTGTAATTATATAGATTTATTTTTATTTAGAGTAATTTTTTTAATTAATTTATTAATATAACTTCATGTATTAATTACACTGAAAAATGTAACACTTGCTCCATTCCCTTTTTATTTGAATATTTATTCAAAATGTATATTTCTTACTTAATTGAACATTTCCTAAAATGGAAATAAAATTACTTTATCGTTTTTACAAAACACCTTCAAACTTCTCGATATTATTACGGCATATGTCATTATTTTTCTCACACTAAAATCAAATTTACATCCATTTATTTACACAAATGTCACTACTTTACCATTCAACACTCATCAAAAAATAACATGAGAAAGTCTTGTGTGAAATATTGCACACTAGTGTTATGTGCAATACAACATAAATAAGACAAAAGTTGCCTAAATTTCGGGGGTCAGGGCGGGTCGGGCGCGGGCAGGGTGGGCATGGCGCGGGCAATGGGTACAGGTTTACATAACAACTTGATGTGTTACTACATGAACAAAAGAGTGTTACCCTATGAGCAAAAGAGTGTTACTACATTAACAAAAAACAAAGACAAACGATAAACAAAACCGTAACAAACGAAAAGAGAAATTCTCAAATCAAAATTACAGATTTACATAATAATTTGATGTGTTACTACATGAACAAAAGAGTGTTACCCTATGAGCAAAAAAAGAGTGTTACTACATGAACAAAAAACCAAGACAAACGTGAAAAAAATATCATCAAGAAAAAAGAGTGATACTACATGAACAAAAAATCAAGACAAACGATAAACAAAACCGTAACAAACGGAAAAAAAAAATTCCAATTAAAAATTATAGATTTACATAACAACTTGATGTGTTACTATATGAACAAAAGAGTGTTACCCTATGAGCAAAAGAGTGTTATTACATGAACAAAACCAGTACAAACGCAAAAAAAAATCACCAGTCTAAAATTACAGATATACGTAACAAATAACGAATAGAGTGCGTATGATCTCAATTTCAAAGACACACTTTGTGTTGAGGTGTAATCCAAACACCACACACATATTCTCTCTTCTTCTCGCAAAATCCATTCCAAAATTCAAATTGATCAACTCAATTTCATCCAATAATCGGAGCGAATTGAAAAAAATTAAATTGGACAAGAAATATTATGTCCTTTCGCTCTGCGATACATCAACCTTTTTTTCGTTTCTTCGCCTTCTTCAATTGACCAGTTTATGTTATTTGTACACTCAATTTGATTGTTTTTGTTGGATCGAAGATGGGTAACTTTTGACATAATTGATTCAATCAACCAGTTGAAAGTTGTGGTTGTGATTTTTTTTGATTTACAGGTAAGTGTTAAATGATTTTAGGTGTGTTGAGTCCTGCTTCAGTGGAGTCGATCGGCCCGATTTTTTGGGGTTCGGCGGCGTTCGATTCTTACTTTTCCGATATGCCTTCATAATAATTAGAAGCCTGGGCCTGGGAAGATTCATAAATGACGGGTAGCTACTTGGGCCGATTGCACAGTAATGTTTGTATGCAATATTGCATACAAATTTTTGTCTTGTCATTTTTAATGAGAAAAAAAAGTTTTTTGGTCCTAAAACTTTCCTGTAATTTGTTTTTTGTCCTAAAAAAACCTAATTATCCAATTTTGGTCCCCTAACTATCTCGATTGTCCATTTTTGTCCCATTTTTACCAAAAAATAGAAAATTTTATCATTTTCAGTCATGCGCAAGTCACTTATCAGTTAAAAATGCGGGTTTCCGACCTCATATCTGATGTGAACACTGACTGTTAAAAGAAAACTTCATTTTTCTAAAAAATTAGAAAGAACAAGAAAATTTCTCCCAAGTGCAGAAAAATGAATTTTTAACGTTCACCTCAACTATGAGCTCAGGAAACTCCAATTTTAATCGGCATGTGACTTGTGTGTGATAAAAAAAAAGATAAAATTTTATATTTTTTGAAGAAAATGAGACCAAAATTGGATAATTGAGATAGTCATGGGACCAAAATTGAAAAGTTGAATTTTTTAGGACCAAAAACCAATTACTGGAAAGTTATGGGACCAAAAAAACATTTTTTCTTCATTTTTAATCCTAATAAATAACTCTTACATTAAAATTCGTGTAAATAGTAAATGTTCAAATAAAAGAAAGACAGATGAAGTATCAAATAGAATTATGATATAAATTTTGCTTGTTTAATGACCATTTTCAATACAATTTCTTAATTTTTGTGAAAAGTCAAATAAACTTATATAATTAAGATGCAGGAGTAACAGAAAATAAATTAAAATCAGGATTTTATATTTTAAATTATATGATCAATATTTATATTTGGATTTCTTTTAACAGTTATATAATTGAATTCATCAATTCAGTACACATGTTACATTCCCTGAAGTAAAACATACAAGAAGGTGTCTTCGAGAAAAATATAACTTTGTAATCGTAAGTATGACATGTTAAAATAGTATGACATGTTAAAATTAAGTTAACTGTTTTTAGCTTGGACATTAAAATTTGAAATCCATTCTTAAAATAAGAAAAAGAACAGGATTACATTGTATTCAAAAGAGAGTTTCAATACTTCCCTTAAAAAAAAAAAAAAAAAAAAACTAAAAAGAGATGCCATATTACTTGACAAAGTATAGCATATGTCCAATTTGAAAAAAATTAGGCGCATTACTTGCGTTCTCATAATTCATTTATATAACCATGATTTTATTTTATTTTTAAAATAAATTCAAATTAATTGATTAATAAAGAGGGTCGAATATTTGTTGGTTGTCTGACCAAAATGATCCAACATTTAATATATATTGTTTTCAAATGACTATGAAATTGCGATTTTCAAGACTCGTGCGAGATGGTATATACACTCATATATATATATATATAGAGTAATGATATAGAATCAACTATTCGATTTTTTATGGAACCAGATTAATGACGTGTTATGCCAACTATTCCCTAAACCATGAACCATAAACCCTAAATCATGAACCATTCGGATCGGGTGAACCATGAACCAATCGGGCCTGATTTGGGTGCGGGCCGGGTAAAAAGAAAAACTTGAACAATTACACCGTGTGGTACGGCAAAATATTACACCAAAATAGGATTTTGATAATATATTTTCATACGCATAAGACGTCCTTCAATCCTGCGATACACAAATGGAATTAAATCTGTGGACAAATCCAGGTTTACTCACTTTACCATCATACAGAAACAAGTTAATTTACCATTTCTACGTCAACGCAGATGCTAATAAATTATACATGAACATAGAATTAAAAAGGCAGAGAATGACTTGAAAAGAGGACAATAAACTTTAAAATTAGTCAGCAAATATCCAAAGTCAAATAATCCAACAGAAGATATAGGTTATGACTGTCAAAACTTAGGATGGAATAACACATTCACCATAAAATATCACCTATAACAGGACCCCGATAGCTGCAACTCATGATGCCACTCTTTAAAACAACCCAGAAGGATATTTCATTACATAAACTAAGCAGTTGCAGATTGGGCAGCAAGCCTCTTCCTAGACTCCTCAATGATAGACAACTTGATACCTTTGCCCTTGGGAAGTGATACCCAAGGCTTAGTACCCTTTCCAATTGTATAAACATTGCCCAATCGAGTGGCAAACTCGTGACCAGTAGCATCCTGGACGTGAATAGTCTCGAAGCTTCCCTTTTGCTTCTCACGGTTCTTGATCACTCCAACTCGCCCTCTGTTCCTACCACCAGTAACCATCACAACATTCCCCACATCAAATTTGATGAAGTCAACGATTTTGTTGCTGTCAAGGTCAAGTTTGATTGTGTCGTTTGCCTTGATAAGAGGATCGGGGTAACGAATAGTCCTCCCATCGTATGTGTTCAAGTAAGGAATGCCCTTCTTCCCGAACTGTACTGATCGAACTTTGCATAGCTTGAACTGCAGAGCCATACATAGAAATGATAAAGAATAAAAAAAAAAAGTATTAGAAGGCAATGTAAACAATCCAATGAGAACAATTTCAGCTTTTCTTATTTCCTCCCAGCATTACCAACCATTTAGACAAGAATAATTTGATAAGAAACCAGCAATAAGCTCTAATGTTACTTACAATTGCATAAATGCTATTACCAACAGAACACGGGCACTTGAAAATTCTAAACACGACAAGAATATAACAAAATGAGCAGCAAACGGACCTTTGCTTCCTCATCACGGATAGAGTGCAGCCTGAATCTACCCTTTGTATCATAAAGAAGGCGGAAATTTTCATTGGTCTTTGGGATAGAGACAACATCTGAAAAATGAATATCAAGAATAATATTTCAGAAATGTAACATATCTATTTCAGTATTTCTACGAGAATCAAAGAAACATATATGCCTAAAGGAAATCCAAGAATACATACCTAAATCCTTAAAACAAAGGCAATCAAGAAAATAGAAGTTATGGAGGAATGCATACCCATGAAACCAGCAGGATAGGTCTTGTCTGTCCTAACCTTTCCATCAACAAGGACCTGACGCTGCATCAATATAGCAATGACCTCACGGTAGGTAAGGGCATACTTAAGCCTATTACGCAAAATTAGAATCAATGGCAAGCATTCCCTTGATTTGTGGGGTCCAGATGATGGTTTGGGGGCCTGAATCCAGATTTAACAAGTATTAAAATACAGCAAGAATGTCTAATATATCATGTTTAAGGGATTTGTGAGGTGCAAAACACAAATCAGGGTAATTACTTACAAAAGCTCCACCAAGTTTGTCCAACATCCAATGCTTGGGGGCATTGAGCCTCTTCAAATGTTTCTTCAAACCTCTCGCCTGTAAATTAACGGAGCATTGAAAAATAGTTAGACGTTAATAAACAGAAAATATAAGGTATAATCAACAATTGAGGTCAGTTGTTCAATAAATAAATCCACCATGATAGACTTCAAAAGCAAATTCCATGTTTATGGAATCGTCTATCAAATCCACAATTAACATATCAAAAAATCTAAACGAGTACTATTTTAATTGCATAAAATAGAAGGCCGGCATAATTTTACACTGAAATAATTCAATTTACAATGAAAATCACAGAAAACATTCGATCAAAAACATCAAAATGCAGTCTGATTAAAGTTTCAAGACATATATAATGCTATAATTAACACTGAAATAATCTACATACACAGTTAAAAAATAACAAAAACCAATTGATCTCTGAAAGTTTGATTTGTTATTACAGAGGCTGAAAGTTTTTATCCAGAAACATGTGCATCCAAAGAGAAATTCATGCCAGAATATTTATCAAGATTGGTGATGCTTCGAGTTACATCAATAAATGGCAGGGCACAGCATAAGTGGAACTTTAATTTCCATACATATATGAATATTTGCTTCTTTCTCTGCAATTAATATTTTACTCTTCTGCCTCAAACTTCATTGAGAATGTGTGAACTTAAACGAGAATACAAGCAACATAATGGAAGAGATCGCACAAAATAGCATCAAAACAACATCAAACAACATGGAAATTTTGAATTGGACAACATCAAGCACTTCAATGTCCTCTAAAATGACTGAAACGTGAATGAGATAGAAAACCGACCATTCTGGAGTCCGATACGGCTGCGCCTCCCTCCTTCTTTCCGTCAGCTGCTGGAAATGATAAACCTAGGCCGCCAAATTCTCACAAACCTAGACCCTGCTAAATTATATACTGAATAAAAACCCTAGTGGGCTCTTCTGTGATAAGTAATGGGCCAATTATTGGGGTTTCAAATATTTTTCCTTTTATCCCTTTTTCGTTATTTGTATATAGGCTATATTAAGGGTCCGGTTATCCACACCCCCAACATTAGTAAATGCACACATAAGTATTTAACTACCAATTATACCAGTAAAATGATATATAGGCTATATTAAGGGTCCGGTTATCCACTCCCCCAACATTAGTAAATGCACACATAAGTATTGAACTACCAATTATACCAGTAAAATGAGATATATTTTCTCTCTTTTCCTTCTCTTTCCTTGTTGCTCGCTTTCTTTCTTTTTTTTTGGTCAGAAAAGAGCGTTGTTCACCGCCGCTTTATCCTCCCTCACGACCACAGCACGCGCCGCCGCGCGCGCCCCTTCACGCCGTAGCGTGCAGCAACCTCTCCCTTGACATCGCAGTGCGCAGTACTTGTTCGCGCCGCCATCTCAAATTTTCATTGCGTTTATTGCTGCAATTGTCTCTGCGTTCCGTCTCCCCCCTTCATTCACATCTCATTGAATTCCCCCAATAAACCCCATTAATGTCTTTTTTTACCAGTGCATTACACATGTTTGATGAATTGCGTGAATGAGGAAAAAAAACAGGGGTTTAATTCCAAAACACTCGCTTAAGTAACAAAAAACAGGGGTTTTATCACCTGGACTTTTTACAAGACACGATACTCTTTTTTTTAATTATAGTATTCTATTTTCTCACATCAATTTTATCTTGCTCAAAGTGGAAGCTACATCCGTCATCGCTGCCACCGGAGAAGCTTCTTTCGGTGGTGGCGGAGAGGCACAAACCGGAATCACTGACCTAATTTGAACCGCCATTACGAACCTTTGACCTCCGTTGAAACTTGACATTCCCATTTGATTGTTGCAACTTGATTGAAACTTAAAAACAGAACAGAGTGGGGGTTTTACTACAAATGGAGGGAATTAATGAGTCCGTCGTTGTAATGATGGAGGCAGTGGGTCTGAAAATTACCCAATTAACAGTAGCTGCATAAATTTTTTACTAATTATTTGCAGCTTTAAAATAAGCCATAGAATGACACTATTATCCTTAATTTTGGACTTATTGACTCAGTCAAAATTAGAGAAAAAGAACATTCCTTTTTCCTTTTCTTCCTCCTTGTACCATCATTTTCTCATCTCTTTCGCTCTTTAAACCGTTTTTCTTTCTTCAATTTTTACACCTTCAACATTTTTTTCAAAAAGCATGTTCTCAGTAGGCTGATTTATTTTAAAATGTTCATCTTCATGTAAAAAAATATTACAAATTAAAACTTTCATTTCAAAAATTGAAAAATAAAAAAACATTACAAAAAATTACATAAAACATTACACAAAAATTCAATAAAAAATTCTCCTTCATACAAAATTGTACATTTTCGTGGTCCATTTCAATATGAACATGTTCATCATTTTGATGAACATATTGATCAATTTGATGAACACGTTCATCTTCAAATCAGTGACTCCGAAGTGGCTCAATTGACTCAGTGCTGCAACTCAAGCTCCTTCATCACAAACTCAGCGAGTTGCAGATCTTGACTCGAACTTCTCACTCTGATATGCACATACGCATATCCAACTTTAAAAAAATCCAGATCCTTCTTCTTGCCCCTCTCCCCGCCGCCACCCCTACCAAAAACAGAAATATAAAAAGAAACAGAAAAAATAAACAGATATAAGCAGAACTCAAAGATGAAAATGCAACAATAACCTTTCCAGGTTCAGGTTCATGCCCATTCCAGAAAACATAAGTCTGAATCACATAAACCCCATCTTCTTTAGCCCTCTGAATAAGATCTGGCCACATCTACAATACCCAAAAAATATATAATTAAAACATACAATATAAAAAAAACAAAAAAACAAAACAAAAATCAGAAAAAAATTCCATTAAGCAAGAAATTCAGAAAAGAAATGGGAGCACATTTGTGACAAATATACCTCAGGTGTGCTTCTGGGATAATCAATGGATCCAGAAATAAGCCGTTTTGGTTTCGGTTACGGTGGGGGTAGGGCATCCGCTGCCGCCGTGGGTGGGGGAGAGGTGAGCGGTTGGCCGCGGCGGCGCAGATCAGCGACCAGCGGTGTAGTTGCAGACGACGCGGCGGCGGGGATGCGCCTTGGGGATGATGATTTGCGTGGAGAGAGTGGGGTCGCCGTGACAGAGTGGATAGAGTGCCACCGCGGCGACGGCGACGAATTGAGAGAGAGGGGAAGAAAATGGAGCAGTGGATTTGATGGGTTTTGAGATGTGGGGCGAGAGAGAGAAGAGAAGCGTGTGTGGGTGAGTGATTTTTTGCAGATGGGAATAAAATGAGTGGGTGAGAAATAGGGGTAGTTTAGGTTTTGAATAATGTGCTCTTAAGTCCAACTTTCAGCCCATAATAACTAGATCCAAAAAGAAAACAAAATTATTTTCAAGTGCAAACTCCTGTACAAAAACTCAAAATATCCCCATATTAAATAATCACCCCATCCACAAGCAATCAGACGCCGTTATTTCATTTCTCATTTTCTTCTCTCTATTTTCTCTCTCTGACTTCTCCTCTCTCTCCCAAAATAATTACACCACCACGAATGGTGCGTTTTCAGATCTGTGGTGGAGGCGGGGTTTTTTGGGCGGTGGCAATGGAGGCGACGACTGATATGTGGTGGGGTGCGGCGGTGGGGGCGTTTTGGCCGGCGATTGTGGTGTGGTGGGGGGGCGACTACAGATCTGATTTTTAGCCGGCGTTTGTGGCGGTTGAACTCTAAAGCACCTTCCTGATGGCGGTGGCGGTGGAAGCATCTTCACGAGGACGAGGGCGGCAGTTCTAGGGTGGAGGTTGTGGTGATGGAAGCAAATTCGACGGCGACTGGGCCCATTTTCAGAGTCATCCTCGCGCCGCCGCAGAGAAGATGGCGGCGCGGTAGAGACGCCACTGAAGATGGTGGGTTTGTGAATTTTTTTTAAGATAGTTTTTTGAATCTGTTTTGCAGATCTCATTCTTGTTAACAAAATGTTTTGTTTTGATTTTGTGGGAGTTTGTGGTGATTGATTTTTGTTTTGTTTGTTTTGATTTTTGTGGGTTTGTGGGTGTTTGATTTTGTTGGGCTTCTTCTTGAATATTTGAAGTTGGATTACTACTTGAAGATTTGTTATTTGAAGTTTTTGAAGACTTGGGTTTTGCAGAAATATTTGCAGATTTGGAAGCTTTTCAAATTCATTTTCTAAGATCGGGGTTTATTATTTGCTGGATTGGGAGATGCATACATTCATCAATTGGTGAACATATGCATCAATTAATGAACATATGCATCAATTGATGAACATATGCATGTGTTTCGTGCATATGTTGGATGAATATGTTCATGTCGTAAAGAAGAGGATGAAATGTAAATTTTGAGATTGTAATTTTTTGAATTTAGATATGTAATTTTTTTATGCATTTTTTTAAGATGGATGTATGTAAATATTTTGGATTTTTAGATATGTAAAATGAAGAATAATTGATTTTGCTTCTATTTCTCCTACTTTGCTCTATTTGGAGTTACAATTACTCTAGTTTTAATCTCCATAGCTCTGTCATGTTTCATTTTTGCAAGTTGGAGTTGTTATTAGATATGTAAAATGAAGAATAGTTGGCGCATGAAGTAAAAATTCAGTGCATTGAAATCTGTGACGCTGTCCCATCATTTATTGTACAAATGCTGAAAAGAAGGGGGTTTACAAAATTGAAGGGCATATATGACTTTTACCTATCCATTTTGGACCTAAGAGTATTAAGTTGAATTGGTTGGACCTATTAGTACTATAGTGACTCATTTTGGACCTACAAGTTGCTCACTCTTAGGTTTTTTATTGGGTGTTTTGTACTTATTAGTAATTAAAAAAACAGTATGAATCTAAGAGTGTTACTAGATTAGGTTTTGGACCTCCTAATAATTAATTTTAAAAAAGAGTGGGAAACTTTAAGGTCCATTTTGGGCCCAATAAGTATTAATAGATCCAACCATTAGAAAAAAATACTAAGAGGTCCAATTTGGTGTTTGGAAAGACATTTATAACCCTTTCCCCCTCCCCATTTTGCAAACCGGCTGTTTCCCCATGTAACAGTTGATTTGATTGCTTTTCATCATTTCCCCATGCAAAAACTTGAATACACTCATCCTCTCACCTAAATTCAATTATTGAATCACAAAGATGAAAACGGCTGAAACCTCTCACCTAAAATTCACCCTCCGTTTTCCTTCAGAAAAAGCTCTCACCTGAAACTTTAATACACTCAACCTCCATTTTCCTTCATAATATTCCACCGTTTTCGTCATATTGCATCTGGATTTGTTATCGATTTCACCAAAAAAAACCGGTATACATCATAAGGTTTGTTTGTGTGTTCGATTTCTACGTGGGTTTTCTGGATTTCGTCGTATTGCATCTGGATTTGTTATCGATTTCTTTGTTGATTTCTGGATTTGTTCGTTAAAAAAAAAACCACCGTTGAACGATTATGTAGATTTTTTGTTGATAGTCTACGTGGGTCTTGTAGAGATTGGGGATTTTTGTTGGTAAACGACCCCCTTTTGGTTTAGGTATTATGTTGATTTCTTGGGTCTATATTTCTTGCATTTGAATTTATTTTTTATTTCTTAGTTATTTTTCTCTCTCTTTAGAATGACAAAAAAGAAGCGGAGAACAACTAAAAAGGTTGAAGGAGAAGGTGTTAAGAGGGTGAATACCAGGAGTAGGCAGAATGAAGGTGTTTTAAGCCTTTTGCAGTTTTGTACTTGCATATATCATTGTTTTGCAGTTTTTAAGCCTTTTGTGATTTCGGTTTTTATTTGTTGAGTTTTTTTATTCATTTTTTTAAGCATCGCTAGGTGCAAATAGTACCGATAAGGGATGTGCGGGTAAACCCATGAGGGCAGGTAAAATGTACACATGAATATATGCATGTAAATGTATGAATATATGCATGTGTGGGACCATGAATATATGCATTTGTGTTTAATTAAAGAAACATCTTAGATCTGTGTAAATTTTTATAGAGACCTATATTAGGATTGTCTGGATGAATATGTGCATTTGTAAAACTATATTATACATGTATGTAATTTTTGTTGTTTTGTGATATCCTATATAAGATATGTAAAAAGGTGTTGTTTTTATACACAAATAATTAACTAAAAGATGTATCTTTGTTGCCTAAAGTTTTCACACGAAAGAAAATGAGTGATGCTCTTGAAGTTGAAGCTGCCAAAAAATCTGGAAAAGGTGCTCAGAAAGGTGATTGTTGTTTAATATTGTAGTTGAAAAAATATGCATATCATTTTATTTTGTCAAAAACGTTTATTCTTTATGGTAGGAATCAAAGAGGTTAGAGGTGTAATTGAGACTGTTGATGAAGACAGTGATATAAACACATCTGATTCTGGTATGTTCCTGTTTTTTATTGTTTTTTTAATGTGTATTTGGTACAAAAAATATGTACATGACTAGTACATTTTTTGGTGTGTAGATTTTGAGGATCGTATAGTTGTACAGATGAGAGGAAAAGGTAAAATGTTCTTTTTATTTTTTTTGGTTTGTTATGTTTGACACTGATTTCTGGATTATGTGAATTGAATTAATGATAATATACAAGCTGTAGATGAAAAAGGATCTGGAAAGCATACCCCGGGCTCTAAGAAGCGGAGGGGAGTTAAAGATGATGAAGAAACAAGTGAATCTGATGAAGAGCGGAATATGACTTCGTCTGATTCTGGTTTGATTCTGTTTTTTTAGAGTTTAATTATTATTACCTTGTTGGAAATTATTGAGATGCACTTGACATAGTACACATATTTCGTAGATATTGGTAGACGCATATCTGTAACAAGGGTAAGGTTTAGGAAGAAAGCAGACCAACCTGATTATACATCTGACGGTATTATTTTATCCGTGCATTGAGTATTTTTTATTTATTTTGGTATATTTGTACTTTATGCATACGTGAACTGGTTTTTTTTGGGTGGTTATATCAGAAGGAAAAGCTAAGAAGGTGAATGATATACTGGATGCATCAACTTCCGATTACAGTTCTGATTTGGATGAGGAACTGAATGATAACTTACTACGAGCAAAGAACGGTTTTGGTAAGTCCGTTAATTCTATTCAAGATAATTGCACACTAAATATTCAATTTTTAACTTGTGTTTTGTGTTGTTTTTGGTTTTTGAAGGAAATGTAAGTGTTGAGCGAGGGGTAACCTATTATAGGAGCAATCTTAAGACTGCAATTGAGGGTCTAGTGAAGCTGAAGTTCACCAAAGCTCATATTCGAGAGATAGATAGGACACCACGTAGATATTTGTTCAACGCTATTCACAAATTTTGGTGTGACGGTATATTGGAAAGGTGCGATAAAAATGATAGAGACATATGAAAAATCTTGAGATGTTATGATAAAAAACACAAAAAGTTTCATAATTGGGGGGACAAGGTTGGCAATTACTAGTAGGGATGTGGCACTTGTGTTCGGGATTGGTGGAGGCAATGTAAAAATACCACTGACAAAGAAGAACTCGACGAATACTTCCTGGATTATAAGAAATTTTGGGGAGGACACGCAAGTGACCCTGAACAAGTCCCGTATTTTAAAAAATATGAAAGAGTTATTACCAAAAAATGATGAAACGAGTTTGCAGGACGTTGCGAGAATGACGCATTGTTACTTGTTGGCATCTGTCCTTGCACCTTACCAAAGTTCGTCAATCCCGTGCCATTTGACAGATTATGTTGAGAAGATGGATGAGATGGTGACTTATGACTGGTGCGGTTACGTGGCTGATTTATTGAAAAAGCAGATAAGAACCACTAAAACCTTAAAACTTGGATGATGCGCAATACTGTTGCCAGTAAGTCTTTATATATTTCCCTCTCCATTTTGTCACATTTACCTTTGCTTTATTCATACAAAGTTAGAACTGCTTTACTTAGTTTATCAATTCATTACAGTACTGGCTATGTGAGCACGTTAGACTGATTGCACTCGATGAGTCGGTTTTGTTCCCCCGTTTCCTTAAATGGGATTTGGTTATGTTAAAGCAGAGGCTGAACCATTTTAGTCATAGGGATCTGTCTTCCAAATACATAAGTTATTTTAGCGTTATTGTATCTTATATTATTATATATTGTTTTCACCTTCACTGAATTTCAAGAAAAAAATGACATATACGTAAGGTGGTGTTACGTCCGACAAGTGATGAGAAGGATGCTTCAAGAGAGTTGCTTAGTGAAAGTGAGATTGGATCAAACGTGCAGCAGAAACCAACAGATAACGATGATGAGTGGATGGTCAGCGACTCGGACAAAAGTGAAGAAGAAGAAAAAGAAACTGGCCTGGGGGATTGTCTTAATGCATCTGTTTTTAGAAAGCCATTTAGTGGTGAATTAAAGGCTCAACGGACAAACAACGATGTAGCCGTTCCAAAAAATTCCGTGATAGGGGAAGTTCAAGAGAAAAGAATTGATCAAAATATGAAAATGAAAAGTGTTCCAGCTTTCTCGATTGGGAAGGACGACTTGTTTGTTACACCTACCTCATCGTTCCATTTCATCAATGTTCCATCATTCAGTCTTGATTTGTCACAGAAGAATACTGAAGATGCAGCCAACGTTAGTGCAGTTGTGAACAATGTGATCGACGCCTTGAGAGATGATGGACATCGTGAATCACCAGAGAAACCGCATGATCTTTGTGATCCCGATTTAACCGGGTTGACCTTTGCAGATTTGTCACCGAAAATTGGGTGCTTAGGACGAGATTTTAAGGTAGATTGCACGCAAGCAAAAAGCAAGCAATCTTTGGTGTTGACGGGTCGATGTTGGGATTATAATCGAAAGTATGCTTTTATTTTGTATAATCCAAAACGAATTTTGACTTATTTATCAAAATAAATTGTTTATCATCGATGCTTTAAATATCATCGAATGTTACATATATTTACCGCATAACTGCTCAATAAATAAGACGTGTTAAATTGTAGTTAATTTAGTGATACCGGATCACGGAAGATTAAATTAATGTCCCTTTGTAACCAAAAAGTACACCATTCACGACCTAGATGGAAATGAACAATCCATCGTGAAAGGTTGAAGTGTAAGGCTCGGATTGGCTTGTCTTGACCAAGAGATTACACTAAGGCATGACTAATGCACCGAATAGGACCTATATAGGAGGACAAATTCTTCTTAAATCAACAAGGAAGAATTAGACCTCGGTGGTTCGTTATTTCTTAATCTTCGCCCCTTAAATAGATCACGTGTGGTTGGTAACCATTGCTTTGACTTATCACTTGCAGAGAATCAACGAGATTCAATACTTTATATCTTGGGCAATATTATTGGTCACACGCGATTGCTAAGATTTAATACGGAGAATCGTGTGCAAGTACGCTTTGTTCGATTTGCCCCTCGAGGTTCATAAGCTTTATCATACCAAATCTTGCAAGTGGAATTAGTTTCCTGATGGATAATAATGTTGAACCGCTTCTTAACCAAGGACAAAAGATATTAATTAATGGAAAGCTATTTCAAATGGGCTTGAATTAATTAATGAGCTAGATAATCTTAAACATGGGAAATAATAACCGAGCCATATTGACTGTAATATGGGTTAAGATGGATAGTTCAATATTAATTATGTAGTGGGATTAATTAATATTTATGGGCTTGAATAATATTGTGGCTCAATATTGATAATTCAAGATCCATTGGAAGATCCAATCTTAATTATCCTAAAGGCCCCCTAAGTAGCCCAACATAAAGTCCAACAACTGAAAAAGGTGTTTAAAAATAAAATAAATATTGTTGCCTTATTTTTCCTCTCTTTTTTTGAAAATTATGGATAAAAAAGGAGAAAGATTTTCTTTGAATTTTGTTATGGAATGAAGATATGTATTCTTGGAATACAAGATTATCTCATTAAATTCAAGAAATCTCCCACTTGGTTATCCATATAGTAAATTTCGAAAATTTTGAAATATAAAGGGCAAGAAAGATTTTCTTGAAAAGATATTATGGAAGATATGTATTTCTTGGAATACAAGTATATCTCATAAATTCAAGAAGATCCAAATCTTGGAATCTTGATCCTTAAAATTTCGAAAATTCCATAACAAAGAGGAGTTGGGATTTTTGTGGAATATTTTAATTATGGAGAAAAGAATATATGAGATATATTCAAGATTACTTGGAGATCAAGAAAAAGATTTTCCCATATTATTTTATCTCAAAAATTCGACCACTACACCTCTATAAATAGGGGATGAATGTTTCATTCCCAAGTACAATTCCATGTGCTGGAAAAATTAGTAAATCCACAAAGGTGGTGCAACAAAATTTATTTTCCTTTTGTTAATTGTTCGCAAGGATTAAGGGAATACTTGGGAAGGTTTTTTTGGTGTGTCTAATCAACAAGACCATTGCCACTCCAAGAGGTACGTTCACGTAAACTCGTAGTAATTCCGCATGCGTAGGATTTACGTGAACTATTTATATGCATGATTTGTTGTTGAATTATTATTTGAATTAATATAGGATTAATTCATGCTAGTAATAATTATCAGAATTAAATTTGTATTTAAATATTTATCCCGAATAGATGTGTGCAATTAATTCCCCAACAATCGCATCGAGCCTCTGTTTTGCTCTCAATTTTAAATTGTAATTTATTCGTTCATTAAATTTGAAATTGATAGTAGAATTGCTAGATCTGCTTTTGGGTGTATCCAATTGTCATGAAATTTAATGTGTTTATTTATGCATGCATATAAATTGTGGTTTTTTAATTCGATTTGTTCGAATTCGTTTTGCCTCGTGAGAAAATCCATGAGTAGATTATGATTTGTTTGATTTGATCAATGTAATAGATTAGATCTAGATCTAGGTTTATTTATTTTTTGGTAAATAAATTGTAACCGGATTGGAAACGAGGCGAGACGAAGAATTGAAGGATAGATCCGTAATCGTAAATGGACGACGTATACATGCCGAAACGTGCTGGTTGAGGCATCACAGACGACGCTTGATGTCGCTATTATGCTGGATGCGCACGACGCTAGTATTGGGCGGATCGAAGCCTAGACGCGCGGAAGCGGACGCGTAACGACACGCGCTGTATCGGCTCGCGGGCGTGACTACGGGCTGCCGGTTACTGCTGACGCAAGCGGCAAAGGTTAGCGCTGGGACATGCAAGGCCGAGATCCGCGGGCGAAAGTAGGTCGGGCGAAATGCTGCCGGACGACGTGATACGCTACCGCTGAAAGTCGCTATCGAGTACAAGGCCGAGGCACTGCTGCCAAGGCTCACGAGGGCGCATGAGGCTTGCCGAGTATTTACCGCCAAGGGCCGGCCGATTCGCAAGGCATCCCGTTGCATGAGCTACTAAGGTGGCGTTTGAGACGGAGTTCTTTTCGAGACGACGAGAGGGAGAAATTCAAGACGACATTTTCTTCAAAATCAAGCCAAGAAAAATCAAACCATGACAATTGGATAATTTGTGCCCAATATGTTTATTTTTCCGCTTTTGCTTGATTTATTGTTGTGATATCTTGTGCCTTTATTTAATTTGTTTAAATGTGTTTTTGCATGAGAATTACCCAATGAAAAATCTCACCTTAAAAATTACTAAAGTATGTTTAAATAATTAATTGACAATTTTATTCCTGACAATAAAATTGAATTAATTTTGACCTCCATGATTTATTTATTTGTGAATTCTTTTGGAGAAATTCCCCCGGACGGTCAAAAGATAGCTTTCACATGAATAAATTCCGGATGGATGATTGTGGATTATTACTAGTGGCTTATTTATGATCCCCCACGAGGCTTGCTCAAAGCGAAATAATAATTTCAGATTTAATCATGGTTATTACTTAGGTATAAAATTGATATGCATATACTTCCTCAAGTCTCTGTCAATTTTATATTGGTCAAGTTGGAGCCAACTATTAATCTGATATTAAAGGTTTGTAATCGTTCTTGTTTATAACTCGCTTTGAACGTGTTTAAATAATGACCCACCCCACGCGCTTATTTAAACTGCTTTTGAGATGTTAGGTGATGCATGTTCATATTTTTTTTTGAGATTTTAATATGAAACATGTGATCGAATTTTGTGATATATTTGTGCTTATGCATATTATTATTTATTTGAGTTCATCATGTCGCAACTTTTTTAATCCAATCGTTATATACACTCAAAGAACACCAATTAACCGGTGACAACTATAATGTTTGGAAATGAAATATGAGTTTTGTCCTACCCGCACAAGAACATCATTGGTTCTTGATGTACCCAAGCCCCGTAAGCCCTCATCGATGAGTCATTTAATGCGGAAAGACACTTGTATAATATTTAGGAGCGGTGCCAATGAACCCATGAAACGTGTAATCTCTTGACTTCACCGTCGATGATTTGAGACACATTCATGAAGGTGTTGAGTCTGCCGCAGCGAATTATGCAAAGTCTTGAAGAAACGTTTTTAACAAAAGACCGCATGATCAATCAGTTTAAAAATGACGACGTGGCCAGGCTAAAGATGGTTGAGGGAACACCCGTAAGGGAGCATGTTCTCAGAATTAAACGCCATTTTGAAAAACCGGCTTATCTAAATCTTTAAGTATTGTGATGAGGCCCAAATCGAATTTCTTTTTGCTAACTCTTCCAAGATGCTTCGATGGGTTTTACTGTAGTTTTGTGATGAGTGATCACATGTTTACTATGGATATTCTACAAGAAGCCTTGGAGAAAACAGAGAAGCATTTAGGAAAGAAAGATGAAGCATTGGTGACCAAAAGTCTTTTCTCAAGATCTAGGCCAATGGAAGACAAGTCTCAAGAAAAGGAAAGTGGTCAGAACCAAAGCAATCTCATCACTAAGAAAAGTGAGAAAAGACAGCTAGCTGTTTGGGTGTCAAGAAAGTACCAAAAGGAAAATATTTTTAACTGCGGTGAAAAGGGACATAGGAGGTCAGCCTGTTCCAATCCCAAAAGGAATGAAAAGAAAGGTAATTCTCACACACTAGTTGTTGAAACTTGCTTAAGGCGATGCCTCCCATTTATGGGTAGTGGATACTGGGATCCACCGATCATGTTTGTTTCACTTTTGCTGGGGTTCAAGCGGACCCGACAACTTAGTGAGAGTGAGATCCTCATCACACCGGGCAATCTTATAGAGAGTGGCAAATTTGAAGCGATGGGAGAAGTGCACCGCCGTTTGAAAGACGAGTTTTAATTTTAAGAGATGTTCTTTACGTTCCGAATTTTAGAAAGAATTTAATTTCAGTTTCTAAACTTTTTCTTGATGGATATTCGGTTACTTTTAATAAAGTTGTTACCATTTATCTTTATGATAAATTTATCTGTCATGGAACGTTGTCGAATAATCTCTATACAATTAACTGTGCACACCACTCACGAAATGCATCCTATAACACATCAACTGTTTCCAAGAAAAGAAAACGTTCATCAGACGTGAATGAGACACTTCTATGGAATCTAAGATTGGGACATATTAATCCAAAGAGGATCCAAAGGTTGGTGAAAGATTTGGTTCAATCGGAGTTTCTCCAAGTTGAACCAATTCCAACCCGCGAATCATGTTTGGAGGGTAAAATGACCAAGAGGGCATTCTTTGCGAGGGGAATAGAGCCAAAGAAGTGTTAGAAATCGTTCACACAGATGCATGTGGTCCAATGTCAACCAAAGCAAGAGGAGGTTATGAGTATTTCGTCACTTTTATTGATGACTACTCAAGGTACGATTATATTTTCCTTATGTAGCATAAATCTGAGACCTTTGAGAAATTCAAAGAATTTAAGGCTCAAGCACAGAATCATAGGGAAAAACGTATCAAGTCTCTACGATCCGATCGTGGAGGTGAATACCTCAGCGATGAGTTTTTAAACTACTTGTCTGATAAAGGGATTGCATCCCAGCTAACTGCACCCGGAACTCCTCAACAAAACGGGGTTGCAGAGCGAAGAAACATAACTCTTTTGGAAATGGTTAGATCTATGATGAGTTATGCGGATCTTCCCAAGTCGTTTCAGGGTCATGCCTAAATGCAAAGACCTACATTCTCGAACTTGGTGCCATCCAAATCGGTTCCCAAAACTCCCAAAGAATTGTGGACCCAAGCGAAGCCCGTTTGAGACACATGAAGATTTGGGGGTGTCCGGCCTAAGTGTTGGACAAGGAAGCCAAAAAATTGGATCCTCGATCAGAATTAAGGTTGTTTGTGGGATACCCCGAGGGAACAAAAGGGTGTATGTTCTATGGTCCCGAAGATCAAAATGTGGTAATAAGCACCCACTTTAAATTTTTGGAAGAATACTATATTAACAAAAGAAGACCCAGAAGTGAGATTACCTTAAATGAGCTAAGAGGGCCAACCTCAGTGCCAACTGTACAAGATGACATACAAAATGACACACTTACACAACCGAACCCTCGTCGCAGTGGGAGGGTTGTGAGATGACCCCGAGAGATTCATGGGGATAGGAAAGTCCCTCGACTTGATTCCCTGACAAGACGAATCGCACCCATGGACATATGACGAGGCAATCCAAGACAAGGATGCGCCTTGGCAAACAAAGAATGAAAGCCAAAAATGGGTTCTATGGATCATAACAGAGTGTGGGGAGCTAGTCGAACCACTTAATGGGGTCAAACCCATTGGTTGCAAGTGGGTGTACAAGAGGAAAAGAGGGACCGGGCCGAAGGTGGAAACCTTCAAGGCAAGGCTTGTGGTGAAAGGTTATACTCAGAAAGAAGGGATCAACTATGAGGAAACTTTTTCGCCCGTAGCCATGCTCAAGTCCATCCGAATTCTCTTATCGATTCTTCTGCGCATCTCGACTTTGAAATCTGGAAAATGGATGTCAAGACAAATTTTCCTAATGTAAGTCTTGATGAAGAGATCTATATGCAACAACCCCAAGGCTTCATTGAAAAAAGGCCAAGAACACCTATTTTGTAAGCTCATGAAGTCCATTTACGGACTCAAACAAACATCCAGAGCTTGGAACCAATGTTTTGATCATGTTATAAAGTCTTATGGGTTTAATCAAAACGAGTTCGAAAGTTGTGTACAAAAAAGCGTGGTCGAATCGCATTGGTATTCTTAGTACTATCGTGACGACATTCGATCATCCGGAACGATGTAAAGGTGTTATCGACGTAAGGGCATGGCTTTCAAAAAGCAGGTTTGATATGAAGGACTTAGGGGAATCCGCCCACATCCTTGGGATCAAGATCACCGAGATCGCAAGAAAAGGATGATAGGCTTATCGCAGTTTTCATACATGTATTAACCGCCTTGAAACGATTCAAAGATGTAGGATTCCAAGAAAGACTTCGTACCTTTCGGACATGGAATCCATCTATCGAAAAAATGTGCCCTAAGACACAAAAAACAGATAGATGACATGAAAGACATTCCATATGCTTCTACCGTCGGAAGCCTTTACGTATGCAATCTTGTGTACAAGACCGGATATCTCGCTTTGCCATTGGCATGGTGGCAAGATATCAAAGTAACCCGGGAAAGAACATTGACGGCGATTAAAAACATTCCAAGTATCTAAAAAAGAACTCGAGATAGAATGTTAATTTACGGTCGGATAGTCTAATCCCCATCGGCTACACGGACTCGGATTTCCAATCGGACTTAGATTCCAGAAAATCTACCTCCCAGAAGTGTGTTTTGCATGGCGGGAGGAGCCATGACATGGAGAAGCGTTAAGCGTAAAATGCGTCGCAGATTCTACCATGGAAGCGAATATGTAGGCCGCTATGGCAAAAAAAAAGAAGATTTGGCTCAAGAACTTCCTAGTGGACTTGGATGTAGTTCGAATTTGCCTAAGCGTAATCATCATTTATTGTGACAATCTTTGGAAGCGATTTGCAAATTCAAGGGAACCAAGAGCCCACAAGGCCAAAAAACACATTGAAAGGAAATACCATCTTATACGAGATATCGTTAAGAGAGAGATATAAATTGGCAAAGATAATAAGAAGACAACCTAGCGATCCATTCACAAAGGGTCCGCCTCGAGAATACATTCGAGAGACATGTGGAAGGAATGGGTGTCAAGACCGCTGCTAACTCTTTGAGTATAAGTGGGAGAAATTATTAGGTTCGTGTAGGTGACATTAGATGTCACGACAGGAACTACACGAGACATCTTTGTGAGTATACTTAAAAAGTTGACTTTGAGTATAAGTGGGGAGATTGTTGAGATTGTCTTCGAAAGTATGCTTTTACTTTGTATAATCCAAAACCCGAATTTCGGACTTATTCTATGAAATAAATTTTTTATCACCGATGCTTTAAATATCATCGAATGTTACATATATTTACTACATAACTGTTCATTAAATAAAGATGTGTTACATTGTAGTTAATTTAGTGATACCGGATCACGAAAGATTAAATTAACGATCCCTTGTAACCAAAAAGTACACCATTCACGACCTAGATGGAAATGAACAATCCATCGTGAAAGGTTGAAGTGTAAAACTCAGATTGGCTTGTCTTGACCAAGAGATTACACTAGTGCATGATCGATGCCTTGAATAGGACCTCTGAGGAGGACAAATTCTTCAGAATCGAACAAGGAAGAATTAGACCTCGGTGGTTCGTTATTTCTTAATCTTCGCCCCTTAAATAGGATCACGTGTGGTTGGTAACTATTGCTTTGACTTATCACGGGTAGAGAATTAACGAGATTCAATACTTTATATCTTGGGCAATATTATTGGTCATATCACGATTGCTAAGATTTAATACCGAGAATCGTAATGTCGAAATACGCTTGTTCGATTTGTCCCTTGGGAGGTTCATAAGCTTTATCATACCCAAATCTTGCAAGTGGAATTAGTTTCCGGTATGGATAATAATGTTGAACCGTTCCTTAACCAAGGACAAAAGATATTAATTAATGGAAAGCTATTTCATGGCTTGAATTAATTAATGGGCTAGATAATCTTAAACACGGGAAATAATAACCCGAGCCATATTGACCGTAATATGGGTTAAGATGGATAGTCTGATATTAATTATGTAGTGGGATTAATTAATATTTATGGGCTTGAATAATATTGTGGCTCAATATTGATAATTCAAGATCCATTGGAAGATCTAATCTTAATTCTCCTAAAGGCCCTCTATGTAGCCTAACATAAAGTCCAATAACTGAAAAAAGTGTTTAAAAATAAAATAAATATTGTTGCCTTATTTTTTCTCTCTTTTTTCGAAAATTATGGATAAAAAGGGGAGAAAGATTTTCTTTGAATTTTGTTATGGAATGAAGATATGTATTCTTGGAATACAAGATTATCTCATTAAATTCAAGAAATCTCCCACTTGGTTATCCATATAGTAAATTTTGAAAATTTTGAAATATAAAGGGCAAGAAAGATTTTCTTGAAAAGATATTATGGAAGATATGTATTTCTTGGAATACAAGTATATCTCATAAATTCAAGAAGATCCAAATCTTGGAATCTTGATCCTTAAAATTTCGAAAATTCCATAACAAAGAGGAGTTGGGATTTTTGTGGAATATTTTAATTATGGAGAAAAGAATATATGAGATATTCAAGATTTCTTGGAGATCAAGAAAAAGATTTTCCCATATTATTTTATCTCAAAAATTCGACCACTACACCTCTATAAATAGGGGATGAGTGTTTCATTCCCAAGTACAATTCCATGTGTTGGAAAAATTAGTAAATCCACAAAGATGGTGCAACAAAGTTTATTTTCCTTTTGTTAATTGTTCGCAAGCATCCTACCACCAGATTGTCGAGCAAGGATTAAGGGAATACTTGGGAAGGTTTTTTGGTGTGTCTAATTAACAAGACCATTGCCACTCCAAGAGGTACGTTCACGTAAACTCGTAGTAATTCCGCATGCGTAGGATTTACGTGAACTATTTATATGCATGATTTGTTGTTGAATTATTATTTGAATTAATATAGGATTAATTCATGCTAGTAATAATTATCAGAATTAAATTTGTATTTAAATATTTATCCCGAATATATCCGTACAATTAATTCCCCAACAGCTGATGCTGATGTTCTCCATGAGAGCATGCGTAACAAGTTTCTTCTCGATGAAATTGATAAACTAAACAAGGAGATGGTTTTAGATCGAGCCAAAAATGAAGCACGCTTCCGTATGATTGAAGCGTTAAACTCGAGGTTGCTTGCAGAAAACAACAAACTGATATCCAACATGTCAACAGATCCTCCACCACCGTCCACTGAATCTTTCGTTGATACGTTGCCTACCCCTACACAGATATTTGAAGACCCCCATAACCTTAACCGTATCGATGAACTTGCACAGATGCACATATCTAAACTTGACAAACGTGATGCACAGTGTGTGACTGGTGAAGACAAACAAAATGAATTTAAACAGATTGTGCCATTCACGTCACCGAGCTCGATGGCAAGGCGGGTTAAAATCAGAACTGAAACTAGGGATCGAAAGGCACTGGAAATAACACCACAACCAACTACCAAAGAACTGACTTCTATAAACGAACGTGAGTTTGTTGATGTTGACGTCTACAAAGCAAAGGACATTGCACACAGGTGTTCAGCACGGAGATCACCCCGATTGGACGAATCCTACCATGCTATGAGCAAGATTTCGGGACAGTTGCAAAGCTTAATAATCGCAGAGTGGGAAAAAGGGCAAGCCAGGTAAAAAGACATGTTATGATCTATTATATTGTTTTATTTAAAAAAAGATGACAACACCCCTCCGTTCATATTGTGCAGCCAAGTAGTTTGGAGAGGCGTGCAACCATTGTCTGAGGTCACCATGGGGGACATAATCAGCCTACTACACCATGAGCCTTTGAAGGGAAAGGTTTGATTTTGTGCATTGAAGTAGAATTTAATTTTTTATTCCCCCACCACAAATGAATAAAAACATATCAACCTTATAACTTCGTGTGCACACTCTATTTTTAGGTAATTGATGCTTGGGCAGATATGATGAAGAGTAAACATGCAGGGAGTAACGGTGCAGAATCCACAACAATTTTCACTGCATCATGCTTGGGGATGATGATTTGCGTAGAGAGAGTGGGGTCGCCGTGACAAAGTGGATAGAGTGCCACCGAGGCGACGACGACGAATTGAGAGAGGGGGGAAGAAAATGGAGCGGTGGATTTGATGGGTTTTGAGATGTGGGGTGAGAGAGAGAAGAGAAACGTGTGTGGGTGAGAGATTTTTTACAGATGGGAATAAATGAGAAATCAGGGGTAGTTTAGGTTTTTTATTGGGTGTTTTGTACTTATTAGTAATTAAAAAAACAGTATGGATCTAAGAGTATTACTAGATTAGGTTTTGGACCTCCTAGTAATTAATTTTAAAATGTTTGTGTAAAAAGTTAAAAGTACAAATTTAAATTTAATAATAAAAAAATCAAATAAGCCCTTGAATTTACTTTTTTTGTTCATTTAAACCCTTTTTCTTTGATAAAAGGATCAAGCAATGCCCTAAAGTTATCCATCGGGTTAAATTAAACCCTTGAACTATTTTTTATTCATCTAGACCCTTGTTCTCGTTAACTTGGATAAAATAGTTCTTATTTTTCTGAAAATTAAACATGTAGGCCATTTTTTAAATTCTTTTTTGTAAATAAATTTTTATTTGTGAGTAAATGATATTTTAAATATCTCATCCATACACTATAATTGGAAAATATTTTTTTGGATTTTCATTCACAGAGGAATAAAAATCTAAAACAATATATTTTTTTAAATAAACAAAATTTTAGTATTAATAAAAATGTAGATCTTACGTATCTATATATTAGAGTGATTAAGATTAACTTTAAAAAATTATTATTTTTGTTTAAATATCATGAATAAATTAAGATGTAAAGTGTATAATAGATTGATTAAATTCTATTAGATTTTTTTACAAAAATTAAACCAAGTATGGAATTTATCACGCTTAAGCTTAGTTGATCAACTAAATTTAATAACGAAACTTAAATCATGCACATAAAATACTTTATATTGTTTATGTGAATTTTGATGTGACTTTATTATTTACTGACTAACATATATTATATTATATTCATGAGATATTTAAATTATCAATTACTCAAAATTTAATATTGATTTATAATAAGAAGTTGAGAGAAGTAATCTACCGGTTTGATTTTCAGAGAAAAAAGGTTTATTTAATCCAAGTAAAAAGAAAGGAAAAAAAAAACAAAACATTGTCATGTATGTTTTCAACTAGAGAGATTCGGATAGAGGATGAGCTTCCCCCATTTCAGTCACTTTTCGCATTTGCACATCCTATATTTCATCTAAATAAACATTCATACCATTTATACATGACAAAAATGCATATGAGACGGTCTCATACATGAGACGGTCTCATACATGAGACGAGTCAAATACTTGACCCATATTAAAATAACTTGACTCATTTAGCAGGAAGCCGGTTACAACCCGTTCGGCGGCTTGGCCCAACCCTCCAAAATACCCAAAAAGCCATCTTCCTCACATTTGCCCTCCTCTTTTTGTTCTTTTCTAGATTTTTCCTTACCCCTCATTCGCGCTTTCACATTCCGTCCACCATCAATTTAGCTTCATTTTTTTTTTGAAAGGCAAAAGTTAATTTATTATTCCGGGTATAAGGTATACCCTAATCATAGTCAGTTACAAATCAAATCAGAATCACCCAGCCAAGCAAGTAATGAGCATGGTATACAAATTCTGCACCATCAATTTCGAGCTTCATATATCTCTAATAATGTTGCTTCTAATTGCATTATTTCTCTCTTTTGCGCCATTTCTTACTCCGATCACCGCCACACGAACGTTGTTCTTTTAGTTGTTTTCTGAAATTTCTCAGGCATGAACCTCTCTCACAAACATAGTTTCTTAATAGATTAAATATGTTGTTGCCTTTTCGAATTTCTTCTTTGTTCAATTAATTTTCTTATTTTCTTTTAAATTATGAGCTTAGCTAGGTTAAATTTAGATTTTTTTTTTATTATTATTTTTTGTTTAAACTCTAGAAGCACATGCACTGGAATTTCATAAGTGTAATTTGTGTTTTTGTTTCTTTGGAGGGGAAATGAATTATTGTTGTTAGTTAACTTATATGAGCCTGTTTGTATACATCTTTCCACTCTGTTTATGCGTATTCTTGCAAAACCATCATAATTAATTAAAGTCATTTCATTTCCTTGAGTTAATGACTTGAAAGCTTGTTTAATCGATATTAAACCATCATGATAAATTAAATTCATTACATTTTCTTGAGCTGGTGACTTAAGAGTGTTTGTTTGATACTCTTGAACAATTTCTTATAATCTTTGTTTGTATACTCAATTAATACCTCCATTAAAAAGAATTAGTTTTGATACTCTTGACAAAATATTTGATACCCTTGATTGGATTTTTTATACTCTAATATTTTGTACCATAATCTAAATATAAATCAATGAAATAATTTCATACTGTCTTTTCACTAATAGCTGAATGATTGTATAATTTTGAATATTTTTTTGGTAAACATATATGAATCTGATACTCCTGGCCTGAAAACTAATACTCTTGATCAAATAATTGATACTGCTGACCATATTCTTATAAATTAATATTACGATACGAAAATAAAATCATGAAAATAATGTAAATGATTTTACTGGTCCTGATACTCAACTAACACCTACAATACAAAAAAATATTGTATCAATTTTATTTTGGTATTGATAATCCTGAAAGATATTTGATACTCATGTTTGGATACTCTAATACTCTGTACCATAATAAGAGATCATTAACCAGATATTTAAAATACAACACTGAGACAAATTCATACCATAATAAGAGATTATTGACCACATATTCGAAATAAAACATTGAAACAAATTCATATTGTCTTTTCGTAGAGAATATGAATAACTAAATAGGTTGTAAAAAATTTACTTTTGGCAAACATATATGAAATTGATACTCCTAGGTAGATATTTAATACTTCTGGCCAAATAGTTGATACTCCTGATCATATTCTTATAAACTTGTTACTTTTCGGGAAAAAAAAATTATGAAAATAATTTAAAAGATTTTATTTGTTTTGTTATTCAATTAATACCTACTATACCAAAAAAAAAAAATTGATTTGGTTCTGATACTTCTGACAAGATATTTGATACTCCAAATTTTATTATTGATACTCCAAATTATATTATTGATACTTTATACTATAATAACATATTACTTTGTACAATATAAAAGATTCTTTACCAAATATTCAAATATTTAAAATATGAACAATTTAACAATTTTTTGATATTCTAAATAAACATAACTAATGGTGCATAATTATACAAGTAATTGAACAAATATTTAACACTCAAAATTTACCTGTTCATACTTAATAAATCACAAAAACAATCTATTAATTTCCAACAACTTTTAAATTCCATTTCATCATATCACAACCCCTTAAACAATTTATTGATGTCATCTTTAAAGGATTTGTTGTGCTTCAAGTGTCTAAACTAACTTTTAGCATTTGGTGAAGGTGCCACATGCATAGCTTGCATCTTATTAGAGGAAAAACCTACATTAAAGAGAACATAAACTATATTAGTGATACTACATCAATTATTCATTAATATTTTAGAACTCAAAACATGAAGTATCAATATATAGTTCAAAGGTATCATTTCTTGGTTCTAAAATATGAACTTAAAATCTAAAGTACATATTAATACTCTAGTTCATAAGCTGTTAATTTGGACCTATAAACTGATACTCTAATTCAAAACACTGTTACTTTAAACCTATAAACTGATACTCTAGAACCAAGAACTTAAGTAAATTATTCTCAGAGGTGAGCTTTAAGTATCACAAATGACAACAACAATAAAAATGCAAATTCAACAACTTATTCCTCTATGGATGTTTTACCCACTACGTACTCTGATTAGCTTAGAGATTGGAGGCTAGCACTATGATGCTTTAGCCCAGTCCCTCTGTAGATGTTTCACATTTCTTAGCAAAGATAAGCACAACAAATGGTGATTCGACTACTCCAATTTGTATTTAGAAAATATTAAGTTGTAAGCATATAAGTAATAAAATGTAACTTTATCATTTCCACGCTGAAAAGATGCAAAATCGAAATTAAACAAGAAAACCACCTTATGTATAAGATATTAATTGTACCATTATCCTACCTCCCTCAATTGGGTGAACTAAGTTATTAAACACAAATAAAAAAAAACAATTTCAAATGAATTAATCAATATAAATAAGAAAATTGGCCCAACTATGACTGTTATTCAAATTAGAGAACATGATACAATAAATAGGTAGCTTAAAATATTAAAAATACGCTGAAGAAGTGAGATCATGATTACCGTTCATCTTCTCGAGATCAAAATCACTCCAACATTCAAAAAAAAAAAGTGATTAATGTAAAAAGTATCACTGGGGCTTGGCAGGATTGAGTTCATCCCAAGCTTGAATCCAAGTCCCCATTGCGTCCGCAAGCTTCACAAAATAGGGGTCCACTTTGCCCAGCTTTTCTTCAACCTGTTTGGCCAGTTGAGCTGAGGAGTTGTCGCATTTTTGGAAAGAGTTGCGCTCTGGAAGAAAGGGATGGTCTCTTCTAACCGTTCATCTTCTCGTTTTTAATTTTCGGAGCGTTTATTTTCCTTCGGCCCGTTAAGGGTATAGCAGGGCTTTTGTTAAACGGGTCAAGTTAGTATTTAGATGGGTTGAATATGAGACCGTCTCACACAAAAGTGTCTCATTAAACATTTACACCCTTAAAAGTATCACTGCATCATATCACTATTTTTTTTATAACAACTCATTCTCTTTCCTAATTTTTTACACCAACTCATTTTTTAAAATTTTTCTTACACTGTTCTTGGATATAGCAATATCACACTAATTAATAATAATAAAATAATATATATCATCATTAAAAAAATATGAATTTAATATAAAACTCCATCTATCCCTATTTATTCAACACAAAATAAATACAAATTATTATTCATAAGATTTTTCCCATCTATTTTTTTCATCCAAATTTTTAAAAGGTGAAATGATCATCTAACCTCACTATGAAAATATATATATATGCATACTCTCACTTTCAAATTACAAAGATATCACTCTCTATATTTCCCCACTATTTTCGTTAAATATTTATTGTTTTAAAAATTTTGTCTGATTTGGGCATTAGAGCTGGCAAATCTTGTTTTAAAATTGTTGACTGATTTGGGCATTAAAGCTGACAATTCGAGCCACCCGACCCAGCCCATCAGGCCAATTGATGTTTTAGGGCGGGGTCGGGCTGGCCCAAATTTTTATTGAGCCTATAGAAATATAGCCCAACCCAGCATTACATGAACTAGCGGGCCAACGGATCAGCCCGACCCAATATTCAAATTTTTATTTTTTTATTAAATAAATATATGTGAACTAAATTTAGGTTTTTTAAGATCCACACAATTCTTCACTTAATTAACGTATTTAGACCACCCTTGAGAGGCCATGAAAAGACCCCTATATATTTATTTTACGACAAAATATCGTATGAGACAGTCTCATGTATGAGACAGAGTACAACTTAGCACAATCAACTTCTACCATTCTCAAAGTGTTGAAACATCAATGCT
Organism: Stenogyne calaminthoides; assembly: GCA_037126765.1. NCBI lineage: Eukaryota > Viridiplantae > Streptophyta > Magnoliopsida > Lamiales > Lamiaceae > Stenogyne > Stenogyne calaminthoides. The sequence continues at coordinate 33,931,746 of JBBCBC010000009.1, forward strand.
CAATTTACACTCCATCTCACCGTGAAATAGTCTCACACAAAATTGCCTCTTCTTTTACTAAGTAGTTTGATTGACATATTCGTTTTCAGTGGCCGAGAAAAGATTCGGTCCACCATCTCTTTTTATTAGCACCCGATTCTCTGATTCTTCCCTTCTCTAACACATTCACGGTCTCTCATCAGTTTTGTGAAAAATAAATAAAAGGGCACATTTTGCATGGATGGTTTAACGGTGAGGCGGAACATAATTGAGCATCGACGCTTTAACCTTTTGAGGGAGGTGAGTATTGATTTATGATAAATTGTACATCGACTCATGCATGAAACCGTCACATATAATTTTTTTATTTAAAAAAAAATACTCGTGTGTGAGACAATCTTATGAGACTATGTTTTATTCGGGTATTTGGGCCATATTGCGCTTTAAAGTATAGTTGGGTTAGAAACCCCTAAGTTATAGGTCACATGATATAAGTATAACTAGAGATGTTAAAAGGGCCGCGGGCCAACGGGTCGGGCTAACCGGGTTTTTTTCAGGGTTAGGGCTTAGGTATCTATGGCCCGTTTAACATCGGACTTTTTGGCCCATAACTGGCTGGCCCGGCGGGCTTCAGGGCTGGCCCGAATATTTATTTATTTATTTATTATTATTAATTTTTTAAGGTTCATTTTTATAACAGACCCAAACCCAAAGTAAGAAGAAAGATAATTGGGCTGCTGTGCTGAAAAATAATAAAAAGGTCCAATTAAAAATTCTCACTCCCTAGTCCCTACTCCCTACTGACCAGACCACTCGCCCGCTCTCTTCCTCCATTTTCCTCTTCAATCGACCACCGACTCCACGACACCAGGCCACCCGTCGCCAGCCCGCCCGTTGCCCAACCCACCTGTTGCCCAGCCCGCCCGTCGCCCAGCCCACCGTCGCTCAGCCCACCCGCTCTGTTCTTCCTCACGTCTCTGGTAAAGTTACTCTCCCATTTTTTGTTAAACTCAAGAATCAAAATTTGAGGAATTATTTTGGGGGTATTAATATGTTGGGTTTATTCAACTTATGTCTCTGCCTTCTTGAGTTTCTTGTTGGTTTCAGATGTTCATATGATTTGAGTAATTTGGTGATGATGCTTAATAAAATATTTTATGCCATTTGCCCTTCTGCTTGATCCATCAATTCAAACTGGATAATAATCCCCTGAATCTTTCTTTCCCTTGTATTATATTTTCATTTAGTAAAGAACCCATGGGAACCAGTATGACAGTATCCTTCTTCTGTGTTGTTGTAGTTCACTTTAACTGGAAACTATTTTTTATGGCCTAATGTATGTATGTAAATATGTAATTGCAGTTTTTCATTTTGGGGATTCAATGGATTTTGAAAGTCAAGCTCAATCAACTGATGGTGATGTAGAGATCTTGAACTTAAATCCCACCGAGGCTACTGTTGAAAAAGATTCAAAGAAAGCAAGATTCACCACTTCTGATGCTTGGATTGTATTTTGAAAAAAAAAAAACGGTGTGGCCCGCCCGTTTATCCCGAGGCCCGCTAGGGTTAGGGTTAGGTTACGGCTTTTAATGACCCGTTTAAAAGTGAACCGCTAAGGCCCTAACCCGTTTAGGCCCGTGGCCCTTTAGGGCTGACCCTAATGAGTTAGGGCTGACCAGTTTAACATCTCTAAGTATAACATAATATTATCTACACCATATGTATCGTGCAATTTAAATATATTTTTTTAATTTATAATTTGTTTTATTAAAATATTTAACTTGCTTTTATTGATACAAGTTGCATGTTTCAATATAAACAAATAACATATTTTAACAATACAATTAAGTTGTACGGCGTATTTGATGCACATAAAATCTATTCTATAAATAAATAATATCTGTCTCATATAAGTAGTATAAAAAATACAAAAATATTTGCAATATATCCGGCTAATTCTTGTATGCGCCAAGTGCATTATACATTCCATTGTGTATCTTAAAAATATATTATTTATTTTACGAAAATATAATTATACATTTTAGTGTAAACAAGTTGTGTGTGTTTTTTTTTAGGACAAAAGTTGTACTCCCTTCGTCCCGGGATAACTTGCACGTTTACTGTTTTCTCGTGTTTTAACAAACAACTTTTTTATTAATATTTAAAATGATAAAATATTTTTTAAATAGACATATAATAGAGGAGAGGTAAATTTATCATACTCTTCTTTAAAAGTCACTTTTATCATTTCAAATATTAATAAACAACTCGCTCGCTAAAACTCAATAATAAAGGAGTAAAACTTCTGTAAACCAGGTCTATGCATGAACTCTATCACTGTTATGGATACAAACTATCACTGTTATGTACAAAAACTTTCACTGTTTAAAAATATAAAACATTTTCTAAACAGTGATTATTTTTGTGCATAATAGTGATAATTTTTATGCATAACAGTAAGATTTTTTATACATAACAGTGATACTAAAAAAATCAAATTCACGATAAACTCGAATTAACACAAGTTTTTATCGTAATAAAAAGTAACGTGGACATTATCTTGGTGGAATGGAGAATGAAGATAGTAGTATATTTTTAAGATACACAATATATTTATCATGTCTTTCTCGTGTAATGCGACTGTTATATACGCAACAGCACGTGATTCAAATTGCATAAAATGAAATGAAACAACGAAACGCATGGAAAAGCTGCAACACACACAAATTGACACACACGACGAGTTTCTCTTTCTCTCTCTTTCAACTTTATTACTTCTCTCTCTCACATACACAATCCTTTCCCACCACCATTCCGATTTCCGAGTTTAACAAAATTTCCAATTGCTAGATTTTCGCTTTGCCCACAAGAATCTCCCCTCTTCTCTCTCTTGAATTATCCTCATTTCTCTGCATCTACGCATCCATGAAAACCAGCAATCACTAATAAAGTTTACGTATACGTTTTCATGGGGAGAAAAAAAAAGGAGGGTTTCGAGAATTGGCAGCTATGCGATCGCCTCATCAATTAAGGATGCCACCTGTTTTTCCTGCACAACTTTCAATATTCTTGCTCCTATTTACAAAAGAATCAGCCATAAGGTAAAATGGTTTCAAATAGTTCTCGATGTTGGTAAATTTACTTTTTGGTTTTGTTGTGTATATATTTGGATGCTTTATTGCTTTTTATGTAGGCATTGGTTGTTGTTTTGTTGCGTCGCATTGATTCTAAATGATTGAAATTTTGATGGATTTGCTGAAATTGGATTATGGGGGGAGCAGGACGCCAGTTACAGAGAAAGTGATGTTAAAGAATTTTGGCTAAAGAGGAACAAAAAGATTTTGGATTGGTTACTGTGTGAAAGATCTTCTATTATCTGCCTTCAGGTTGTGATTCCATTATAAGAATTCTGATATTTTATATGTTAGATTCAAAATAAGCATGTGATTTTGGTTACTATATATCATGAACGGTTTGTGGGATTGTGCAGGAATTCTGGATTGGGAATGAAGAGCTGGTAAGCATTTATGATAAAAGGCTTGGGGATGCTGGTTATAACTGTTTCAAGCTTGCCAGGACAAATAATCGAGGCGATGGTATTCCACTATTATCTTTGTGTGGTTAAATTTTGTGTGTGTGTTTATTTGTTGTAAGTTTAACATTCAATTACTAACATCTCACTGAAGATTTTGGAATTTAGATATTTATAGCTATTAAGGTTTTGTGTTTTGCATTTTTGGGCAATGATCTCATCATTTGATGGTCTTGTGAGTTTGTATAACATGAGTTGCAAACTCTTCTTATTCTGTGTTTTCTTGATTTATGAAGTTTATCTTTGTTAATATGGGAAAGGTCTTCTGACTGCTCTGCATAAGGACTATTTTAGAATAATCAGCAACAAAGAAAGAGTTGCTTTTCAATGACTTTGGAGATAGTGTGGCTCAGCTACTTCATGTTGAGCTAATTTCACAATGTCGAATCAGTAATGTAAGCCAAGAAATCCTCATAGTGAATACTCACTTGTTGTTTCCCCATGATTCAAGTTTGTGCTTGGAGAGACTGCGTCAGGTAAGCCTAACCTGAATTCACTGACCAGTTCGTTCAAATTAGTTATTCGTATGTATTACTGACTCATCTGATTTGATTTCCAGGTGTACAAAATACTGCATCACGTTGAATCATATCAAAAAGATAATAAACTCAACCCCTTACCTATTTTACTCTGCGGGTATGTCTGTTAGTATTAGTTGTTGTTTTGCATTTGAGATTCTGCATGCATTCTAATACTAGATGATACTTGGTACTTTGATTTTTATAGTGACTGGAACGGGAGCAAGAGTGGCCATGTTTACAAGTTCATTAGGTCTTTGGGGTTTATATCCTCATATGATGCTGCTCATGTTTATACTGATGCAGATGCTCACAAGGTTGTTCTAACATTTATTTTCTTGCTTTTTCTACCGTCTCGTTTCAAACAATTGTGGTTTTTGGTGCCATATTCGTTCTTGCAGTGGGTGAGCCACCGTAACCATCGTGGGAATATTTGTGGTGTGGATTTTATATGGCTTCTTAATCCAAATGGATACCGCAAGTTACTTAAAACAAGTTGGGGTGAAGCACTTTCGGGATTGCTCAAGGTAGATCATACAAAATCAAGAAAAGTTCAATTATATGGTCTTTATATAAATATTTGAGCATCTTAGTTGATGCATTGCTCTGTAGGCTTGACATCATTCGTATATTCTTTTGCATTTCTTTCTGATTTAATGCTCGTCCATAGAGTTTATTCGCAACAAGTACCAATATCCATGAATTTACTTTCAGGATCAATTATTAGTTAAAGATAAATTTAGTAGATAGCTGACTGTTGTTTGTTATGGGATGAGTATCGCTTAGTGGTACTTTTGTAATGTTTTGACACTCGTCTGTATTTGTGTTACTACAGTACCAACTTAAACGATCCTCGCTAACAGAGGACGATGCATTTGCCTTTTTAAAAGGGGGATAGCCAAGGCAAATGCATCACGTACGTTGGTTTCTGTCAAGCACTGCAGCAGGTAGGAACATTTCAACTAGGTCAGTAGATTTCTTTATTCTTGAAAATTGTTGTATTGCATGTAATTACATTTTGGAAAAATTATCAAGAAATACGTGTTGTTTCCATGTATTTCTTCAGCTCAATTTGATCGGCCACTGTTATGGACTGCATAACGATGAGATACAGGAACTGTGGGTGCAAGCAGACATCAATGAAGATGGTGTTATAGACTAAGAAGAATTTAAGGTACCCCCAAGTATGCTGTTTTGTGCAGTTAATGTATGGCTTTCTCTCTTGTGATGGCTCTCACTGTACTGAACTGCAGGAACGGATATGGAATGCGTACGAAGTGAGTCATGAGGTGTTAAACAGCGTGAACAACAGCAAAGAACAAACAATAGGATTCAGTGTGAAGAATGCAGTTTTGTTCCCTACCCAAGTAGAGAAAGGATTGTGGCCTGATACTCTCTTTCTGATCATGCTCGACTTACTGTAGTCTTCTCACCTGTCAGAATGCCATGCTCTTGACTCACAGCATGATGAATGGATGGACGGATATGAAGCAACATGATCAGCTGAAACTTATAAGAAAAATTGAAAATTAACAACGGACTAGGGTTTGGAGTAGAAGCTCCGTGTGAAAGGGTTTCGGGGTACATCCCTAAATCATCAGCAGTAGCACAACCTTCTCAGTTCTCAGCGTCAATTATTTTCTCCACAATTGCCTCTACTGCTTCTTGATCTCTGACAATGGAGAAAAGGGGCGAGTGAATTTACTTTGACGAAGAATTAGAAATCTGATGAAAAATTGAACAAGGACGTGCTCGCTGTTTTTTAGAGAGGAACGGCGCTGATATTTTTAGACAAGGGCCTCTGATTTTTAAATTTTTTTGGAGAAGAATGGCGCGCTGTGAATTAAAGAGGCGGGGATAAAATTTAGGCGCTCAATAAAATCAAATGTCAATAAACAATTATATATAGATATAAATTGGGATGTGAGTGGGTCTCATGTATACCCAGGTGCACCGTACAATCATACTGCATTTTAGAATTGTGCGATTTGTTATACTGAAAACTGCAACTTATTTACATTGAATCGTGGAACTATTTTTCCATATTAATAATTGCACGGTTCAGTGTAAATAAGTTGCACTTTTTAATATAACAAGTCACAAGATTCTGAAATGCATTATGAGTGCACGGTGCACCTGCATGCATACAAGACCTAGTCTACTTAATAACATGATGTGGGGAGTACTTTTTAGTACTGAAAGGAAAAGAAAAATTAAGATTAAATAATAAAAGTATAAGAGTGGGTCTCCTGTGCATCGTGCACTCTACAATATATTTTTAAAACATACAACTTGTTGCACTAAAATATGCAACTTGTGTCCGTGAAACAAGTTGCACATTCTAGTGTAAACAAGTTGTGTGCTTCAATGTAATAAGTTATTTTGTTTTCAAAGATTCACTATGGAGTGCATGATGCACCTGGTGCATACAAGACCTAGCCAAAGTATAGATGTTCATATAATACGAGGAACAATGCAACTAGTCCCCCTAAGCAACTCATCGAGTCACCCGAAAAATTCATTGTTAGGGTTCAAGGTATTCTAACAATAATAATATAACAATTGTTTTTAAATCACTAAAACTAAAGTAAATGAGAGTTTCTACGTGTATATAGTAGGGGTAACAATTTCGAACGTGACACGAAAATACGACACAAAAATGATATGGAAATTGAATCTTAATGTTAAGGCTTAATTATCGTGTTTGTGTAGTTATCATTTTGACACTAATGATTTTGTACTTTTCGTCGTATCATATCGTGTAACGCGTATTATTATGTCATATTGTATCATATTGAATATTATAATATAAATTCATTTACTTTTCTTATTGTGTTCATGTCATGTCAGCATTGATTCTTATAGTGTCGTGTTCGTGTTTAGTCTTATCGTGTCAACACGACATTAAAACACAAACTTCCACCCCTAATGCATGTAGTATGTTTTGAAATATTTTAAAATTTGTCGAAAAATCTGAAATTTTTTGTTTTTCGACAAACCTAACTCGAAATCGAAACTTTATACTATGGTGATAAACTTGACAAGTTGTCACCATAGCGTCAATTTTTACGTGAGGAAGTTTTTTATTGTCACTTTAACATGTAGTTGAAAAGCCAATGAATCCCTTGATGTAGTAAATGTAATCTAGTCTAGCATCAAACTAATACTATATAGAGTCACAACTAATAACGTATAGCTTTGAGGTGGAGCCGAGCGGTCAAGACTCTTAAACAACTAACAAGCAGCCCAACAAACATCAAAACATAAAATTTATTAATAAAACTTCAAAATTTTATTAATAAAAAATGATGTAGTGAAGGGTCGAGCACGCGACCTTCATAAAAATGAAGATTTTCCAGTGCAACTAATGCCAACTCCGCTGTCCGAACTAAGTAAAATACGTTAAAATATATTATATCAATATATATATATATATATATATATTTAAATACATTTAATAAAAAAAATTAGGAGCCCTCGTCGAGGTGGGGTCCTGTGCGATGACACAGGTGACACAACCCCAGGGCCGCCCATGACCTCAATTATTAAATTGCTATGAAATAGTATTACGTCCTACGCTTGATAATATTACTTGTTTACATATAATAATATTACATTCAAAAGAGTAATCTTTGAATATTATTTTATGCATAATCTATGAACATTATTTTATTTTAAAAAAAATTATTACTTTAATAATTCAAAACTTCTCTCCACTCACTTTGGTCATCTAGCTGTAAGGAATGAATGCAACTACTTTGCACTTTCTCCTAGCTTTTTTCTTTCAAGAATATTTTTTACTTGATCAGTATTATTTCCCTTAAATTGAACAATTACTAAAATGGTGAAGATATGATCTTGTTGTGTAATGATATAAAAAGTATAACATAAATTGATCATTCAACCAAAAAAGATTACAATCAAACGCAGAGATAACAAAATTTCAATTTGCATATGATATAATATACGAATTAGTTTTATTAAAGAAGAAGGGGAAAAAATCGAGTCAATCTCCGGTTCAAAGGTTAACAAAAGTCATCTTGATGATTAACCTACAACATTGCATCTAAAAAACTACGACCTAACAACATAACCTCTAATACCAAACTGAAACCAAAAAGTACAAACACCAAACAACTATACTACAAATGCCAAGCAGCCATCAATGTAAAACAAACAAATACCAAACTGCACACCAACTAAAACCAAACATAGCAGCTGTCTAATGTGGCTTATCCAGCTGATCAAAAGCCCTTGAGACAACAATATTCATAGCAGCAGCCACGTTGGAGGATCCCTGCATATTATATAATATATCACAAGTTAGTCAACCTGCATCCAATCTTTTCTACCATTCATAAATTAATGAGAGCACTGTTATAACACCAAGAAAGCCTTGATTTTCATTAAAACCAGAACATCAAATCATAAAATCCCATGTTTTCATTAATACAAAAAATAAATGAGAATACCATTAAAACCCAAATGACCGAACGCCTAGTAAGAAACTACAAAAACAGAGATAATACAATCAGCCGACGATTATAGTATTGTCACCCGGAAACAAAACAAAGAATTCCTGTTTTACTTGCAAAGGTAAAATTTCCCATCCTCCACATCTTTTAATCATTGAGAACAGTAACAGGAAAAGGGTAATAATAAAATTTGAAGCATAAAAAAAAATAAAAATGCAATGTCTTATGAGATTCAACAGTGATTTTATCACAACTCAAACAAAAAAATAAAATGATGTAGTAACAAAATGGAATAAAAATTATGGAGGATAACAAATGAGATCTTACGTGGTATGGAATAAAAATTATGGAGGATAACAAATGAGATCTTACGTGGTGTGAAACAAATTTTCATGCAGGAATATCAACTTCGACTCCTTCTGTATCTTCGCGAACCCATCTTACTTCTTCACTCTCACTATCATGTACAAGATTGCATAAGTTGCTTTGTAAATAGGTTTCGACATCTGCTAAAGGTTGCATATTATAAGCACCTCTAGGAGTTGTCGTGATGATAACATGCATTGTTAGCAACTGGATCTGCTACATAGAGCACTTGACGAGCTTGAGAAGAAAGAATGAAAGGCTCCTTATGAGGATTAACATTCACGAAGTTAGAGAGAGTAAGACCATCACTATCTTGTTTTAATTGTTTGCCTTTTGTAACCCAGTCACATCCAAATAAAACAACTTTGCGTGTCACATATTGCAGCTGAATTATATTTACTAAAACTCAATAATAGTCTAGCTCACATTAAGATTGGATTATCATCCCTTATACTAGAAAAACTTCATGTCGTAGCTTTAACAGTTACTCCACTATTTTGAGTTTTTCTCCTACGCTCCACCTCCCTTGTGTGAAACCTAAATCCATTTACAACATATTTTTCATAGGTTACTCCTATCGTGCCTGGCCCCCTAGCAAGCAATTTTAGATCTTGACATATCGGATCTTGTTCGGGTAATGCCAAACTTTTTACCTACAAAATAGTGAGATAATTTCAATAAGAAATCTACTTACAAGAAAAAGCTGTTATTTAATTTATACTATCTATTTATAGAAATCACACACTGCCATTGAAAAATATTATGACCTGACCAAGTCTATTTGTAGTTATCATTCAATTAACTCTATCTACTTCTCCCAATAACTTTCATTTAATTTATTGTCTCCACTCTTAGGAATAACACATTAGCATAATAAGCAATCATAGAAACAGAGTACACAAGCCAACAATGAAAATATTCAGATCTACAATTAGCAATCCACCATCCATTTAAGTGTAGTTAAAGTATTCAGATGTCGAGATAAGCAAAAGGAATCTCAAATTTCACCCAAGAAACAATAGGTAACTTCTTAAAGGGGGAAAAAAACAAGCACAGAGAAACAAAATAATGAAATGAGGTGCAAAGAAAATTAAACTATATTTACTAGTTTAAATACATAATATGTATGAAAGCAACATAAGTTTTTAAAGTGAAGCTAAATAATTTCAATCATGAGGGTTTTTCAATTGCTAGGAGCATCCTAGTGAGTAGTGTCACCAAAACTGAATTACCCTTTCAAATTTTAAGCTCTCTTCTAATATTAGTCAATTTGAGTTCAATCCCATAATTCCATATTAGTATATAGGCAGTAGGCTCAAAGTTGTCTGTTTTCCTATTTCTAATTCTACTGCTATGCCAATCGACCATCGGCCATCATGATAATATGTACATGTACAAGCATACAATAAAATTGTTTATTTATCCTAAATCTAATAGCATCCTAAATTATAGATGAGCAGGGGAGAAACGTGGAAGGAGCAAAACCATCAAACGAGCAAGAAGAAAGGGTTACATGATCATATATTAAGATTCAGAGCCAACTTCTATAATGGACTACTTATCATTTAAATTTCAAACACACAAAAATGGAATTGCAGTCTATACATGGCATTACTTTTGTTTTTGAAAAGGAAAAATATTCAGTTTCTGTTATTAAACATTATTTGAAGCTGACAAGATTAGATCAAATTCTTTCTGAGCATATCAAAATTGCAATACAATGAGTGAAACCTTTACCCTCTTCCACAAAGAAATCAAATCCCAGAATGTTGGTGTATTGCATCAACCTCTAACAATTGCAACATACCTACAGTTGACGTGAATCAGCTTTACAGATACAGGTCTGTAACCAGCTTGTAAGATATCCCTACAGATATTTTCTGTCTCTTTATCATTTCTAAATCGATCACCCAAAACACCGAGAACCTTATAACCCCATACAATCTCAGAAATCTTATCTTGATGCAAACATAACCCTTATCGTTTAACTGCTTTATTAAGTTCGCAATTTTTTTTTTTTAACATCTTGTAATCTGATATACTCCCTCAACAGTTTCTTGTGAAGGATTGAAGGGGTTGTATTGTTCTCTACATATTCTTCAAGATCTTCAAGATTGTAAAGGGCAAGCAGATTAATTTCAACTTTGTTAAACCATTCCTAAACCGGGTTCAGTGCTAATTTCAACTGAATAAATAAAGTTTCAACAAATTAAAACAGTGACAGTTATTAATTTAGCAATTAAACAAGTGGGAATCAGCAAGCAACAACACAATTATCCAATTACACAGTTTCCCCTAAATAGAGAGCGACGAGGTGCAAGATCAGAGAGTTAGGGATTCATAATTTCGGAAATTGAAACCTTACCTCTATGTTCTCAGTTCTCATTCAATCGGGTGTGCGTTGCAGAGGAGGTTTGCGTGAGTGAGCCTGGGAGATTTCGCGGGAGTTTTTTTTTGAAGCGTTTTTTTCTTTTTTTGATATTCAATTGAGGAATTAGGGATTTAACGCGGGTTCTTTTTTATGGGGGTTTTTGTGTGAAAAGATTGATATTTTTTTTTGCTATATTCTTGCTAATACTGTCATATGATATCTGTCATGCATATCTGAATTGATTTACTTAATCATTATCCTGAACAAAATTGGCTAGCTATATAAGAATAGAAAATCAATAAAAAAAGATATTATTAACATGTGTTATCCGAAGTTGTTAACTTAATTAGTCAAAGTGGTGTTTTGGATTGACACTGGCAAGTGAAGTAGGGTTGCGCGCATTTGTGGATGACCCAAGAAAAAAAATATTTAATAAAAAGTATACTATAACACCCATTAAAAAGTGTGGGAATATAATTAATTTTAAGACACTTGTAATATATTATTTTTATAGTATTTTCACACTGACAAAAAGTGTGTTAATAAAATTACAATTAACGCATTTGTGTTTTGGTGTTTTAATAGGTTATGATTTTTTAGTATTTATATGAAAAGTTAGATATGACACTCAATAGTGTTATAATATAGTTAGTACTAACACATTTAATTTTTAGTGTGTTAATAAGTGTCAATAATTAGTATTAACATACATATTAACACATCTTACAAAATAATTGTGATTACAGATCATTTATCACCGCATCTATTTTATAGTGTGTTAAAAAGGGTGTGTTAATAGCCGGGTGAACCATGAACCACTTGGGCCGAGTGAACCATGAACCACTCAATTTTGTTTTACCTTCACCAATTACAGAATTTGATTGTAAATTAAAGTTTTTTCATGTATGAAAATTTTCTATTGGAATTGTGTAAAATAAAGAAGTTTTGTTTTATCCCACATCGGATTGTATCAAAAGTTGGAGGACTTCCTAATCCTATAAGAAGTCCTATTCTGTCCCACATCGGATTGTGGAAAAATGTGAAGGGTTTTCTAATGTTATTTAAGAAGCCCAGACCTCTTTGATACAAGTGCATCAGTCGGTTTCGGTTTTGGACTTATTAATTTAGGCCCAGTCAGTTTGGTGCATCAGTCGGTTTTAGTTTTGAGCTTATTAATTTAGGCCTAGTCGTTTCGATTTTTGGGCTTATTAACTTAGACCCAATCGGTTAGGGATTATTATTTATATTTCCATTTGAGTTGTATATTGTTGTCGGTTTTGAATAATATACGAGATCCTCTCTTCTGCCCGTGGACGTAGCTAACAAATTGTTAGTGAATCACGTAAAATTTCGGTGTCGGTTTATTCGGTTTATTTATTGTTTTTTATATCTTTCTCGCATCAATTATAATAAACTGGTATCAGAGCCTTGTTGGGGGTTTCCGCAATTTGGTGAGAAAGATGACGGGTGGGATAAACGTGAAAATCGACAAGTTCACGGGGAAGAACATTTTCAGTTTATGGCAAATCAAGATGCGTGCCTTGTTGAAACAACAAGGACTGTGGGCACCGTTGATAAAAATGATGGTGGATTTGGAAGCAGCTGAGATGGCCACTCTGGAGGAGAAAACACACTCATCAATCATGTTGTGTCTCGCAGATGACATCATTACCGAAGTCGCAGAGGAGGAAACTGCGGCTGGTCTATGGTTGAAGTTGGAGAGTCTGTATATGACGAAGTCGCTAACCAATAAGTTGTTGTTGAAACAACGTCTGTTCAGTTTGCGTATGCATGAAGGTTAGCCACTTCGTGAACATCTGGATCAATTGAATACAATTCTATTAGAATTGCGTAATATTGATGTTAAAGTTGATGATGAGGATGCTGCTTTAATTCTGTTGGTTTCTCTACCTTTGTAGTATGAGAATTTTGTGCAGTCTTTCATTGTTGGAAAAGACACTGTGTCCTTGGAAGAGGCCGGATCATCTCTGCATACTAGAGAGTTGCGACATAAGGCGAGTGGTGGAAGTTCAGATAATCAGGCCGCTGGACTAGTAGCTAGTGGGATCAAGGGACCTGGAAAATTGGGAAAGAAGAAATTCAAGAAGCCTGGGTCGAAGGGTCCTAAACCAGACGATATCTATAACTACTGCAAAGAACCAGGTCATTGGAAAAATGACTGTCCGAAGAAGAAGAAGAAGCAGGAAGACAAAGCAAATACTGCGGTTGTTGCTGAAGGAGATGACACCAACTCCGAGGAGGATGTAGTCCTAGTTGCTAATGGACAAACACATCACACTGATGTGTGGGTTCTTGATTCCGGGGCATCTTATCATATATGTCCGCGCATAGAGTGGTTTACAACTTACGAGCAAGTGGATGGAGGCAATATTTCTATGGCCAACAGTTCAGTTTGCAAGGCGGTTGGAATAGACTCAATTCAATTACGGACACATGATGGTAAATTTTGCACATTGAACGATGTTAGACATGTTCCACAAATGACGAAGAATCTGATATCACTTAGTCTTCTCGACAACAAGGGTTTCAGTTTCAGAGGTGAAGGTGGAGTTCTGTATGTCTACAAGGGTTCTAATGTGGTTCTAAAAGGTATGAAGCGAGGAACTTTGTACCTTTTGCAAGGTTCAACGCTATCTTACTCTGATGTTGTTGCATCATCGGAAGTTTACAAAGACGACTTGACTAAGTTATGGCACATGAAACTTGGCCACATGAGTGAACAAGGGATGCAAATTCTGTCGAAAGATGATTTTCTTGGTGGCCACAAGGTCACTAGTCTTGGTTTCTGTGAGCACTGTGTTTTTGGGAAGCTTCATCGCAACAAGTTTCCCAAGGCAATTCATAGAACAAAAGACACACTTGATTATACCCATTCTGATTGTTGGGGGCCTTCTCGTGTTGAATCTTTAAGAGGCAATAGATACTTCGTGTTTATGATTGATGACTACTCAAGAATGACTTGGGTAATTATGATGAAGCATAAAAGTGAAGCTTTCAAGAGTTTCAAGCAATGGAAGACGTTGGTGAAAAATCAAACAGAGAAGAAAATCAAAAGGCTGCGAACTGATAATGGTCTGGAATTCTGTTATTCTGATTTCGATGAGTTCTGCAAGAATGAAGGGATCGCAAGACATCATACAGTACAAGATACATCACAACAGAATGGTGTAGCAGAACGCATGAATCAGACACTTCTGGAGAGAGTTTGATGCATGCTCTCTAATGCTGGATTAGCCCGAAGATTTTGGGCAGAAGCTGTCAACACAACATGTTACCTGATAAATCGTGCACCTCACACAGGTATCAACCTCAAAACACCTTACGAGGTGTGGTCTGGTAAGTCTGCAAATTACTCTAATTTGAGAGCTTTTGGATGTACTGTTTATTATCATGTAAATGAGGGTAAATTGGAGCCAATGGCGAAGAAATGAGTTTTTGTGGGCTATGGAAACGGTGTTAAGAGGTATAGAATCTGCTCTCCATAAGAAAGTAAAGTCATACTTAGCAGAAATGTTATTTTTGATGAGAATTCTATGTTTAACCCCACTGTGAAGTCTATTATTGTATCAGAAAATAATAGTGTTGACAAACATGTGGAGCAGAGTGAGTCACAAAAGGAAGATGGAGAACAACACTCACATTCTGACACCGAGCTGAAATATGCATCACCACCAGAATCTCAACCATCTGAGACAAGACCGTACAGTATTGTTGGGATAACATATGTCAGGATCTATCGGGATGACCTCATAAACACAAATTTAAATTAACAATTATTACTAGCATGAATTTACCTAAGTGAATTCAAATAATAATTAACCAACAACAACATGCAAATAAGATTTCACGTAAAAGATCCTAACATGAAGAATTTTTAGGAGTTTACGTAAACGTACTCGTTGGAGAGACGATCTGAGACAGACAGGATCAAGTATCTGGATACCCACCAAAAGTCCTTCTCAAGTATTCCCAAGTCTTCGTCCAATAACCCCGGTGGAAGGTCCTCCAATGAACGAGTTATAAAACAAGGAAAATAAAAATATTGTTGCACCACCTTTGTGGATTTCTAATATTTCCAACACATGGAACACTAGTTGGGAATGAAAAATTCATCCCCTATTTATAAGAGGAGGGGGGTTCGAAATTTAGTGCACAATAAGGGTTAGGAAAGATCTTTTCTTGATCTCCAAGAAATCTTGAATATATCCAATATATTCTTCTTTCCATGTGTATTTTTCCACAAAAATCTCACACCCTTGTTTGACCCTATATTTTCGAAAATTTTAGAAAAGAATTTCAAGAATGGATCTTTCTTGAATTTATGAGAGATTCTTGTATTCCAAGAATACATATCTTCCATAAAATATTTCCAAGAAAATCAAGAAAATCTTTCTTCCCTTTCTTATACAAGATTTTCGAAAATTATCAATTAAAGAAGCCAAGTGGGTGTTTTCTTGAATTTATGGGATAATCTTGTATTCCAAGAATACATTATCTCCTTTCCATAAAATCTTTTCAAGAAAATTCTTCTCCCTCTTTTCTTTAATATTTTAAAAAATTAGAGGAAATATTGCAACAATAATTTATTTTATTTAAACACCTTTTATTTATTGGACTATAATTTGGGCTACTTGAGGGGCCTTTAGTGTTGTAACATGAATAATCTCACCATACAGATAAGTTACGAAGCTGACGAGTCGTTCACTAGCAGCCAGAAGAAGTGACTTGAGGCTAGGGCTCTATGAGCCAGAAGTCGCATGCCGCAGCTCGTAGGAATCTCATAGGCTGCCACAAGTCGCTAGGCGACTTGGAGGAGCATGAAGATCGTTTGACGACTTGGAAGGATGTGCAGGTCGGCGGGCGACCTGGAAGAATGGGAAGGCCACTTGGCGACCTGGGAGGTCGCGTAAGTCGGGGATGACTTGGTCTCAAGGTCGGAAGAAGGATAAATTTGGTAAAGATTTGGGGAGTTAATGGTGCAGATTTTGCGGACCGTAACCAGGGTAAGTGTATCCGGATGCGCGACTTGAGGGACAAGCAAGGAACCCTAGGACGGCCCGTGAGAAGAAGCCCATGAAGGATGTAGCCCTAATTCTATGTCTATAAGTATAACTTGTATTACACATTATAAAAGGGGGAATTCTTCACACAATAGAATCATAGGCAGAAATTATATTGCAAGATACCTGGCTTGGAGCCCCCAAACGTAGTCTTATTCAAAAGACGAACTGGGTAACCAAACTTTGTGTTTTTACTTGTTTTGATCGTCTGCTCAATTATTATTTATTGTTTGTTGGCCGGTGAACATAAACCGGGTACAAAAATTGGCACCGTCTGTGGGAACAATTTCTACTGATTGTTCATCATTCTTGGAAGACCCACCTTCTGTTCATCAACGATGGCCATCAACCCAATAGCGGCTGCTGGGCGAGAAGCTGACACGCAAGATGGGGTAGAAGCCTCCCTAGGCTCCCATCACACTAACCGAAGGGTTGCCACAGCTTCCAGACTGGGGCAATCTCATTCGGACCCCGGAAGATGAAAAAGCCGTCTCGGCTATCCTCCGTAAGAGGCAGCTTGTCTTCGACGACCCAGAAGAATCACTTCCAAACAAGAAGGTCGCCCAGGGGGAGGGTCCGTCTAAAGTTGAGGGGCATCTAACCCCAAAAGGGCAGTCCGCGGGTCAACTGGCCCTCCAGGCAACGAGAGTCACCAACACTAGGAAGTTCCGCCTCCTGCAGACTAACAGACCAGCGGTTTCAAACAACTTGTTCAACCGCCTCAGAAACCTCGGAGCACTGAGAGCTCCAGCAGATGTGGAGGATGAGGCTAACTCTTCTATCTCGAATCATGAAAAACTTAGTCGTGATCTCTCATTCGCACTAGGCCGCTTCACCAAAGACGGCATCTTGAAGGGTTTCGCCGCACCGCCTTCGCGACGCGCAAGTCGCTTCACTTACCCGCAGACTGCTCGGGCATTGCTGAACAGGCTGAAGTTCAAGATTTTAATGATGGGGACGGATGCCGACCTCATCATTCCGAGGTCGCCATTTGGTACGCTAATTACTTTAGCACCTACTCAGAGGAAAGTCGACGCAGTGGTAATAGATTGCTACAATGGGAGCACGAACCCAAGGGCTCATGTATCGAGGTATATCTCCTACACGACGTCTATGGGTGCAACCGATGCGACCAGATGTAGGCTCTTTCCTTTAACTTTGAGCGACCATGCTTATATGTGGTTCACTTCACTGCCTCCATGTTCGGTAGACACATTCACCAGCTCGCCGCATCTATTCCCGAGTCATTTTCTATTAATGGCTCCCCGGCAAATGCGACCAAGTAGCGCCTGATGAATGCTCAATAGGGTGACAATGAATCTGATCGATCCTATATTGAAAGGATCGAGAAGCTCATCCTTGAAGGGGATCCCTTAGGGGATGAGGCGAAATTACTTGGGGCCGTTGGCGGCCTTAGAAAGGGGACCAAGATGTGGCGGCGCATGACCGCCGACTATCCAACCAGTTATGCCGAAAGCGGGCCGGCTACCTGATACTTACTTCAGAGCTTCTGAAGTCCTGACTCTCCTAGCAAAGTCGGGGCATCAAAAAGGAGTTCCGAGGGAATTGGGAGCCACAAAGACTCTCCTAGCAACTATAAGCCATTCGAAGAGTCGATTTCTGTGAAGTTGATGGATGTCTTAGGCATGACACCCATTCATGTCTACGGGCAGATTAAGGATCGGGAGTTACTTCTCCCACCTCATCTAATGAGGAATAAGAGTAAGCAGAATCCATATAAGTTCTGCCACTACCACGACCAGACAGGCCACTACACAAGTGAGTCTTAGGACTGCTAAAAAGCACTTTTGAGGCTTCATGGAGATGGATTGTTGAATGAGTTTATCAAAGCGACCTCGTAAAGGGTGGGCTGGTACCTTGAAGATCGCAAACCGCCTAACCTGCTCCAGAGAATGGGAGTCAAGAGAGACCTTCTCCACCATTAAAGCTCACGAGCTCAAGAATACATATGGCATAGAGACCTAGTACCCGTGAAATGGGGCTCATCCGAGATACTCTCTCTTTAGTAGATCGGAGGTCGCCTTCTTTTATAATAGTCTAGCCAAGTCAAATAAATAAATCCCTTTTCAAGATTCCTACGTGAAAAACATATGATCGATAACGTGTATGCCACATGAAAGACATGATCGATAACATGCAGGTCGCATGAAAGACATGATCGATAACGTGCAGGTCGCATGAAAGACATGATTGATAACACGAGCACCAGAGATGTGACTTTAGAAATACTGGAGGTGAGATCGCCACCCTAAGCGGTGTGGTTCTCCCCCGACTTTGTAAGACGACTACGCAAATGTCCAAGAAACAAGTCGCATGGAAAATAATACGACAAGGACTAAGCAAAAGTCACATAAGGAAATCAAGTCGGCACAATAGCGGTGGAAAAGAAAAGAGGTGATATTCTTTATTGACGAAAGCCGGACGCTACTCAAGTTGGAAGCTGCTCGGCCAGAAATGGTCGTCGACGAGCGCAAACAAGTCTCGCACTAAAGAGTTTCAACTCAAAGGGCGAGCACAAATAAGTCTCACACAAAGGGTCTCAAATGGAAAGTGCGAAAGCCACGTAAAAATACTTGTACGAAGAGGCTCACTACCCCTGAGTGCGAAAGACGTAAAAAGACTTGGACGAAGAGGCTCGCTACCCTCGCAGTACAAGCACAAAAAAAAAACTTATAATGAAGAGGTTCGCCACCTTGGAGTACAAGGAGGAAAGTCTCGCACTAAAGAGTTTTAACTCAAAGTGCGAGCACAGAAAAATCTCGCACTAGAGAGTTTCAACCCAAGTGCGAAAGCATTAAAAAGTCTCGTGACTAAAGAGTTTCAACCCAAGTGCGAAAGACAGAAAAGTCTCAAGACTAAAGAGTTTCAACTCAAAGTGCGAAAGACAGAAAAGTCTCGCACCAGAGAGTTTCAACCCAAGTGCGAAAGATTAAAAAAGTCTCGCACTAAAGAGTTTCAACTCAAGTGCGAAAGATAAAAAGTCTCAAGACTAAAGAGTTTCAACTCCAAGTGCGAAGCTTGAAAAGTCTTGCACTAAAGAGTTTCAACCCAAGTGCGAAATAAGTAAAAATCTCGCGACTAAAGAGTTTCAACTCAAAGTGCGAAAGACCGAAAAGTCTCAAGACTAGAGAGTTTCAACTCCAAGTGCGAGCACAAAAAAGTCTCGCACTAAAGAGTTTCAATTCCAAGTGCAAGCACATAAAAGTCTCGCACTAGAGAGTTTCAACTCCAAGTGCGAGCACAGAAAAGTCTCGCGCTAGAGAGTTTCAACTCCAAGTGCGAGCACACAAAAGTCTCGCACTAAAGAGTTTCAACTCCAAGTGCGAGCACAGAAAAGTCTCGCACTAAAGAGTTTTAACTCATAGTGCGAGCACAGATAAGTCTCACACTAAAAAGTTTCAACTCTAAGTGCGAGCGTCAACCAGAACTCTCGACGAGCTCAAATCTTGGCGGGTAGCGACCTCGGATGTATAAACTTCCGACTTGGGGGCATGAAGGAGAATCGAACCCGCAAAGATATGTCAAACTTAATACCAACAATGCAACCTCAAGTACAAAAAGTAGACAAATCCTAATTCAAAGCAGAGATCAAACCGACCTCCGAACGAAGTCGGAGTCCACTCTTGGGGGCAATTGTTGTAACATGAATAATCTCACCATACAGATAAATTACGAAGCTGAGGAGTCGTTCACCAGCAACCAAAAGAAGTGACTTGAGGCTAGGCTCTATGAGCCAGAAGTCGCAGGCCGCAGGTCGTAGGAATCTCATAGGCTGCCACAAGTTGCTAGGAGACTTGGAGGAGCATGAAGATCGTTTGACGCTTGAAGGTCAGGCGATTGGGCGGCCCGGAAGAATGGGAAGGGCACTTGGTGACCTGGGAGGTCGCGTAAGTCGGGGATGACTTGGTCTCAAGGTCGGAAGAAGGATAAATATGGTAAAGATTTGGGGAGTTAATGGTGCGGATTTTATGGACCGTAATCAGGGTAAGTGTACCCGGATGCGCGACTTGAGGGACAAGCAAGGAAACCCTAGGACGGCCAGTGAGAAGAAGCCCATGAAGGATGTAGCCCTAATTCTATGTCTATAAGTATAACTTGTATTACACATTGTAAAAGGGGGAATTCTTCACACAATAGAATCCTAAAGTGTAAATTATAAATAAGAAGATACTGGCTTGGAGCCCCCCCTGCACGCATCTTATTCAAAAGACGAACTGGGTAACCAAACTTCGTGTTTTACTTATTTTGATCGTCTGCTCAATTATTGTTTATTGTTTGTTGGCCGGTGAACATAAACCGGGTACAACATTTAGGAGAATTAAGATGGACCTTCCAATGGACTTCTGAATTTCAATATTGAGCCACAATATAATTCAGCCCATTAATATTAATTAATACCACTATATAATTAATATTGCACTATCCAATCTTAACCCATATTACGGTAATATGACTCCCGGTTATTATTTCCCGTGTTTAAGATTATTTAGTCCATTAATTAATTAAGCTACTGAAAAGCTTTATATTAATTAATATATTTATCCTTGGAGTAAGGACATCCCAACTTTATTATCCATTCCGGAAAATTAATTCCACTTGCAAGATTTGGTATGATAAAGGTTTCGGGCCCACCAAGGGGACCAATCAAGCAAGACTTTTGCAAGCACACGATTCTCTCAGATAATTTAGCAACCGTCGTGCAATTAATATTATTGCCCAAGATATAGGGTATCGAAGTCGCAATGATTCTCTTCCCATTTATAAGTCAAAGCAATAACTACTAATCACACACAAATCCTTATTAAGTGACAGAGATTAAGAAATCAACAACCATCGAGGTCTAACTCTTCATCCCTTAAGTCAAGGCGAATGAGTTTATCCTCTCTCAGGTCCGCTTCAAATAAGATCGAATGCACTAAAGGTAATCTCTTGGTCAAGACAAGCCAATCTGAGCCTTTACACATCAACTTCTACCAATAGATTGTTTGGATCTATATAAGTTGTGAAACACACACTCGTATACAAGGAACTGTTAACGTGATCTTCTGTGATCTGGTATCATCACGCTAACTACAATGTAACGCTTGCTACGAACGATTAGCAATAAATATATATAACATTCAATCATATTTAAAGCAACAGTGATGAACAATTTATTTCAGTAAATAAGTGTTTAATACATACGTTATACAAAGTAAAAGCATACTTTCACGTATAACCCCAACAATCTCCCACTTATACTCAAAGTCTGCTTTTAAGTATACCACAACATGTCTGATGTATTATCTGGTGACATCTAATGTCACCTACATCAACCTAATAACATTTCTCCCACTTATACTCAAAGCAGATTGGCAACGCTCTTGACACTCATTCCTTCCACATGTCTCTCGAATGTTAACTGGGGCAGACCCTTTGTGAATGGATCAGCTAGGTTATCTTCCGACGCTATCTTTGCCACCTCTATATCTCATCTCTTAGCGATTTCTCGTATAAGATGGTATTTTCTTTCAATGTGTTTGCTGGCCTTATGGGCTCTCGGTTCCCTTGAATTTACAACTGCTCCGACATTATCACAAAAGACCGTGATTGTGCTGGGCAAATTCGGAACAACGTCCAGGTCCACTAGGAAGTTCTTGAGCCACACTGCTTTTTTCACGCTTCACAAGCAGCCTACATATTCGCTTCCATGGTAGAATCTGCGATGCATTTCGCTTAACGCTTCCCATGTTACGCCTCCCCCCGCATAAAAACACACTACCGATGTAGATTTTTCGGAATCTAGGTCCGATTGGAAATCCGAGTCCGGTATCCCAATCGAAATAAAATCGTTCGATCGATAAACCAACATTCTATCTCGAGTTCTTTTCAGATACTTCAGAATGTTCTTAATAGCAGTCCAATGTTGATTTCCGGGATTGCTCTGATATCTTGCTACCATGCCTAAGGCGTAGCAGATATCCGATCTCGTACACAACATTGCATACATGAGACTTCCCACTGCCGATGCATAAGGAATCTCTCTCATGTCATCTATCTCCCTTTGTGTCTTAGGGCACATGTCTTTTGATAGATGGATTCCATGCCTGAAAGGTACAAAACCCTTCTAGGAATCTTGCATGTTGAAACACTTCAAAACGGTATCTATGTATGAAACTTGCGATAAGTCGATCATTCTTCTCTTTCGATCTCGAGTGATCTTGATCCAAAGAACATGACCGACTTCCCCTAAGTCCTTCATGTCAAACTGTTTTAACAGCCATACCCTTACGTCTGACAAAACCTTTACATCATTTCCGATGAGCAGAATATTGTCTACGTATAGTACTAGGAATACCAAGGCAGTTCCGTCACACTTTCTATAAACAAACACAACTCTCAAAATCGTTTTGATCAAACCCATAAGACTTGATTACATGATCAAAACATTGGTTCCAAGCCCGAGATACTTGCTTTAGTCCATAAATGGACTTCTTCAACTTGCGCACAAGGTGTTCTTGGCCTTTTTCGATGAAACCTTTGGGCTGTTGCATATAGATTTCCTCGTCAAGACTCCCATTAAGGAAAGTTGTCTTGACATCCATTTGACAGATCTCAAAATCTAGATGCGCAACTATAGCTAAGAGAATACGAATGGACTTAAGCATGGCTACAGGCGAAAATGTTTCTTCATAATCGATACCCTCTTTCTGAGTGTATCCCTTTGCCACAAGCCTAGCCTTAAAGATTTCCACCTTCCCGTCCGGTCCTCTTTTCCTCTTGTAGACCCACTTGCATCTAATGGGTTTTACCCCATTGGGTGGTTCAACTAGCTCCCACACCTGATTATGATCCATTGAGCCCATATCGGCTTCCATCGCGGTTTGCCAGGATTCTGAATCCTTATCTTGGACCGCCTCCTTGTAGGACCAGGGGTCTGATTCACTATCCCCTGGGACCGAATCCGAAGATTCTCCTATCCCTATGAATCTCTCAGGTTGTCGACTAACCCTCCCACTACGTCGAGGTTCCGATTGTGTCGGTGTGACGCTTGGTATATCTACCTGTACAGTTGGTATATGAGTTTTCCCTCTTATTTCTTCTAAGGTAATATCACTTTTGGGCTTTCAATTGTTCATAAAGTCTTCTTCCGAAAATCTAAAGTGCGTACTTATTACCACCTTTTGATCTTCGGGACCATAGAACATGCACCCTTTCGTTCCCATGGGATATCCTATAAATAACCTTAGTTCCGATCGTGCATCCAACTTACCGGCTTCCTTATCTAGCACGTATGCCGGACACCCCCAAATTCTGAGGTGTCTCAGACTGGGCTTGCGCCCGGTTCACAACTCTTTGGGCGTTTTGGGAACCGACTTGGATGGTACCACATTCAGAACGTAAGTCATTGTTTCCAAGGCATGACCCCAAAACGACTTGGGTAGATCTAAATAACTCATCATGGATCTGACCATTTCTAAGAGTGTTCTGTTTTTTCGTTCTGCAACCCCTTTTTGTTGAGGGGTTCCAGGTGTAGTCAACTGGGAAACAATGCCCTCGTCTGACAGGTAGTTCAAAAACTCATCGCTGAGGTATTTGCCTCCATGATCAAATCATAGAAACTTGATACTCTTTTCCTGATGATTCTCCACTTCGGCTTTGAACTCCTTGAATTTATCAAAGGATTTCGATTTGTTTTTCATGAGGAAAATGTACCCGAACCTTGAGTAATCATCCGTGAAAGTCACGAAATACTCATAGCCACCTCTAGCTTTGGTTGACATTGGACCACACACGTCAGTATGAACGATTTGCAACACTTCTGTGGCTCTATTCCTCTTGGCTCCAAATGCCCTCTTGGTCATCTTACCCTCTAAACATGATTCGCAGGTTGGAAGTGGTTCTAACTGTAGGTCCGACAGCGAACCATCTTTCACCAACCTTTGGATCCTATTTAGATTAACATGACCCAATATTAGATGCCATAGAAGTGTCTCGTTCACATTTTCTGATTGTTTTCTCTTATTACATGAAACAATCGATGTGTTATAAGATGCATTTTGTGAGTGGTGTGCACAGTTAATAGTATAGAGATTGTTCCGCAAAATTCCATGACAGATAAACACATCATTACGATAAACAGTAACTTGCTTAGAAAAATGAACAGAATATCCATCATTAATAAGTTTGGCAATCGAAATAAGGTTTTTGCGAAAAACTGGAACATAAAGAACGTCTCTCAAAATTAAAAAAATGTCGTCAAAAGACAGGTGCATGTCTCCCACTGCTTCAGCTGCTACTCTCGTAGCATCGCCCAGTGTGATGAGGATCTCACTTCCACTAAGTTATCGGGTTAGTTTGAACCCCTGTAACGTGAAACAAACATGATTAGTGGATCTCGTATCCATTACCCACGAGTGGGTAGCATACACCGCTAAACAAGTTTCAACAACTAGTGCGTGAGAATTACCTTTCTTTCCTCTCCTTTTGGGATTGGAACAGGCATTCCTCCAATGTCCTTTTTCACCACAGTTGAAACACTTCCCCTTTGGATTCCTTTTGACACCCATCCATTTGACCTTCTTTTCTCTACCTTTCTTGGCAGTGAGGTTTCCTTGGTTTCCACCATCCATTTTTTCATCAACCTTGCCTTCCGTTGGCCTAGATTTTGAGAAAAAACTTTTGGTCACCAAGGCTTCATCTTCTTGTCCCAGATGTTTCTCTACCGTCTCCAAAACTTCTTGAAGAGTATCCTTAGTGAACATGTGATCACTCATCAAAAAACTATAGTAAAACTCATCAAAACATTTTGGAAGAGTCAGGAACAAAGAATCCACTTGAACCTCACTACTATACTTAGCACCGAGATAAGCAAGCTTGTCAAAATAACGCTTGACCTTGAGAACATGATCCCTTACGGGTGTTCTCTCAGTCATTTTCAACATTGTCATGCCATCACATTTGAACTGATCGATCATGCGGTTCTTTGTTAAAAACATATCTTCGAGACTTTGCATAGTTTCCGCAGCAGATTCAACACCTTCATGAATGTATCTCAAATCCTCAGACAAAGATGTCAAGATTATATACTTCATAGGTTCATTGGCCTACTCCCAGTCATTATATAAAGATCTCTCCGCTTCGGTTGATCTTTTAGTTGGCTTGGGCATCTCGAGAACCCAATTGTGTTCTTGTGCAGGTAGGACAAAACTCCTATTTCATTTCCAAATAACATAGTTATCACCAGTTAATTGATGTTCTTTGAGTGTATATAACAGTGGATTAAAAGGTTGCGACATGCTGAAC
Source organism: Stenogyne calaminthoides (assembly GCA_037126765.1). Lineage (NCBI taxonomy): Eukaryota > Viridiplantae > Streptophyta > Magnoliopsida > Lamiales > Lamiaceae > Stenogyne > Stenogyne calaminthoides. Next base: position 33,957,434 of record JBBCBC010000009.1, read on the forward strand.
TGGAATAAATAACAATTTGTGTAAGCACAAAATTATCACTCAATTCTATCACATAGTTCATATCAAAATCTCAAAACAATATGAACATGCATCAGCCGACATCTCAAAACAGTTTAAATAGGTCACGTTGGGTGAACTGTCTATTTAAACACATTCAAGCAGGTTACAAACAAGAACAGTTACAAACCTTTAATTCAAAATTAATAGTCGTCTCCCACTTGACCAATATAAAATTGACAGGGACTTCGGAGAAGTATATGCATATCAATTTTATACCTAAGTAATAACCATGATTAAATACAAAATTATTACTTCGCTTTGTACGAGCCTCGTTGGGAGGGTCATCGTCGCCACTAATAATAATTCACAATCATCCTTTTGGGAATTTATTCATGTGAATCCATCTTTTGGCCGTTCCGTTGGGGAAATTTCTCCAAAAGAATTCACAAATAAATAAATCATGGAGGTCAATTTGACGTAATTTTATTATCCGGAATAAAATTTGTCAATAAAATATACTTAGTAATTTTTGAAAGTGAGATTTTCTTTTAGACAATTCCAAATTCATGCAAACACATTAAATAAATAAAATTGCACGAATTAAAACCAAGCATCAAGACTAAATAAATCACGTTGGGCACATATATCCAACTGTCATGGTTTAAATTCCAAATCTTGATCTTGAGAAATCGTCCCATCTTTTGCTTTCATCGTTCGTCTCGAAAAGCTTCCACTGAATCCACAATAATTCTTTAAAACGTCCTCCGTTTTGGGTTAGGACGACGTCCGGAAAATGAGTAGCTCACGACCCGGAACCGAGTTGCATGCTCCTAGGCGCACGCCCCGGTCCGGATCGGCCATCCCACCCCATCTCCCACGACCTTGAGCACACGAAAGGCATTGCCCGGACGTGTCTGCATGCGCCCATGTGCATGCCCGTCCGGGGTCCCTCGCCCATGCAGCCTCGCTCGCCTCGGCCCTTGCATGCTCAGCATGCGCCGAGTGCGACCCTCGACGCCCGCAGGCTCGCGCGCCTAGCGCGTCCGCCATGCCCCGTGCGTGATTGCCCGGGTGGTGCGCGCGGTCGCTAGGCGTTCCGCCTAGTCCACGTGCTCCGCCTTGGCTCGCGTACGTCCGAGCAATTGTACGTCCATCTTTAATTCTTCGTCTCCGTCTTCGTTCATGATCCGGTTACAATTTATTTACGAAAAATAAATAAACCTAGATCTAGACTAGTCTATTACATTGAACAAATCAAACAAATCCTAATCTACTTGTGGATTTTTCTCACGAGGCAAAACGAATCCGAACGAATCGAATTAACCCCACTGTGAAGTCTACTATGTTTAACCCCACTGTGAAGTATATTATTGTATCAGAAAACAATAGTGTTGACAAACAGGTGGAGCAGAGTGAGTCACAAAAGGAAGATGAAGAACAACACTCACATTCTAACACCGAGCTGAAAGATGCATCACCACCAGAATCTCAACCATCTGAGACAAGACCGTACAATATTGTTGGGATAACATATGCCAGGATCTATCGGGATGACCTCATAAACACAAATTTAAATTAATAATTATTACTAGCATGAATTTACCTAAGTGAATTCAAATAATAATTAACCAACAACAACATGCAAATAAGATATCACGTTAAAAGATCCTAGCATGCGGAATTTCTAGGAGTTTACGTAAACGTACCCATTGGAGAGACGATCTGAGACAGACAGGATCAAGTATCTGGATACCCACCAAAAATCCTTCTCAAGTATTCCCAAGTCCTCGTCCAGTAACCCCGGTGGAAGGTCCTCCAATGAACGATTTATAAAACAAGGAAAATAAAAATATTGTTGCACCACCTTTGTGGATTTATAATATTTCCAACACATGGAACACTAGTTGGGAATGAAAAATTCATCCCCTATTTATAAGAGGAGGGGGGTTCAAAATTTAGTGCACAATAAGGGTTAGGAAATATATTTTCTTGATCTCCAAGAAATCTTGAATATATCCAATATATTCTTCTTTCCATGTGTATTTTTCCACAAAAATCTCACACCCTTATTTGACCCTATATTTTCGAAAATTTTAGAAAAGAATTTCAAGATTGGATCTTTCTTGAATTTATGAGAGATTCTTGTATTCTAAGTGTTGGGAGATGAATTTAATAAAGAAGATTTTGATTAGATCCCAAAACCCCTGAGTATGACATGTTCAGGATAATCTTGATAGTTGAGTCATGATTCAGTTTTAGAGTGTTCATGATACTATCTGCACCATGTATAGTCAGCAGATATAGATCAGGTTAGATTCTGAAGATTCTGAAGACTCAGTAAGTTTCTGAAGTTTCTGTATGAAACTGAGAAAACTGAAGACTCAGTATGAAACTGAGAAAACTGAAGACTCAGTATGAAACTGAGAAACGGAAGACTCAGTATATCAGTCAGTATATCTCAGAAGATTCAAAAGACTATGAAGACTCAGAAGACACTGAAGACTCAGAAGACACTGAAGACTCAGAAGACTCAGAAGACTCAGAAGACTGAAGACTGAAGACTGAAGATACTGAAGACTGAAGATACTGAAGACACAGTAGTTACTGAAGGCTCAGTAATCTACTGAATGCTCAGTATAACCTGAATGTTCCGAGACACTGAATAATATCTATCTGAAGGATACAAAAACTGAGAAAAATGCGAATACACAGAAAAATAGATATTGCCCAAGACATTCACATGCAGACAAAAAGAACTAAAACTAAGTGTTGTTAAGGTTATATCACTCAGAGATATTGACCAAAAAGAGCCGTTATGTTTGTCTACATTTACTGAAGACAAGAGCCAATCAGAAGAAGACAGCACTGTACTTTACTGACACTGAAAGTGACAGGTCACTGAAGCATGTCAGTAGTACTATGTTCCAGATTGCAAAAAGTGGTGAGTGGCTGCATAAAAGCTTATTGCCTAAAACATGCTAGGGAATATTCAAACCCTAAAAATAGTCGTTCATCACACACCATAAGAGGAAACTCATGAAGCTATTTCTTCCAACGGATAGTTTTTCAAGAGTGACTTTGGTGACTGCCTATAAATACTTGTGACCATCTATATTGAAGGTTACGGGAAATTTGTAAGCAACTCAAGAGCTCAAACTTATTATTGCAAGTTGAAGCACTCGAAAACCCAAGAATTTCCCAAGTGCTTTATATTGAACAGAGCTCATTCACTAAGCCTAGTTTGATAAGATATATCCAAAGCTTAGTAGAGATATCCTAGCCTTTGCATTGTACTTAATTGTAAAGGATATCTCATCCTAGTTGGAAACCAACCAAGAAACCCCAAACCCTTTGTAAGGTAGTTTGAGTGTGATTGTTGGTGAGTTGGAGTTGTAAAGAGTTAGTAAACTACATTGAGGTAGTCAAAAAACTCTAGAGAAGAAGTGAGTAAACTATCTTGGATAGTCAGAAAGCTTGTGTGTGTTTGAGTAAGTAAACTACAAGGAGGTAGTCAGAAAGCTCAAAGTAGAAAGGTTAGTAAACTACATTGAGGTAGTCAGAAAACCTTAGGAAGTGGTTAAGGAATTTCTCTGAAGGTCAGAGAGAGTGGACGTAGGAGCTTGAGTCTCTGAACCACTATAAATTGCTGTGTTGTTTTGCTTTCTGTTCTGCATTGATTATTTGTTGCATATCTTTAACTGAAAGCATATTTTCACTGATATTCAGTTGGAAGCAATCCACCGAACTTGCATCTAACTGAATCACAGCCTTAATCAATGTTTCATTAAAAGGAAGGTTTTCAGCAAAGCTAAAAACGAGTATAAACTTAGGGCCAACCATTCCGCACATCTGAGTAGCTATCCAAGCAGCTCAGGATCTCTGAAAAACTCAGGCTCAGTTGGGATTATCTGAGGCTTCTGAAAACAGCTCAGGATCACTGTCTCAGGTAGACTTTAACTCAGGGCGATCTGTGCTTCTCAGGGCCAAATCATCAGGACAACCTGACCCATCTGACCTCAGTGAAGAAAAAGTTTTAAAAATCACTGAACACGTGTATTCCCCCCCATATACACGTGTGAGATTCGTTAGCACCGGGACCAACAAGTGGTATCAGAGCGGGAGTTCAAAAGATCACTAATTTTGAAAGTGATCACCTGAACTGATCCATTTTTGTAAAACCCGTCTCTGATCTGATACCAACAAGTGGTATCAGAGCAGGAGTTCAAAAGATCACTTATTTCAAAAGTGATCACCTGAACTGATCCATTTTTTTAAAACCCGTCTCTGATCTGATACCAACAAGTGGTATCAGAGCAGTGGTTCGCTTGACCATTTGCTTTGGTAGCCAAAGTCTTATTTGCCAAAAGATTCTTGTGGTCTACTGAACATATCTATTTGCTGAAATCTTACAAGGCTCTGACATCATGCCTTCTAAGAAACTTCCTATGTTCTCAGTTGAGAGCTATGATTTGTGGAGATTAAGAATGTAGGCTCATCTGTATTCTAAGCATGAAAGAATGTGGAGAGTGGTTTCTGAAGGACCATTCCAATTCACTGTTGTGAATCCCAGAGTTACTGAAACTGAGAGAAATGATCCCAGGACTGAATTTCCAAAGTCTGAAGATCAACTTACTCCTGATGAGAGGAAGTTAGTCAATCTTGACTATATTGCCAAAGATACTTTATATAACACTATTGATGATAGTGTTATGGGGATGATCTCTCACTGCGAGAATGCAAAAGAAATATGGGATACACTTGCTGAGATTGCTAAGAAAGAAAAGGAGTCTGAAGAAAGTTCAAGCTCCTCAGATGAGATGTGCTCAGAAAGTGACAGTGATGACATCTGTTTCATGGCTGTAGGAGAGGTAAGTTCTTCTATCTCTATTGTTACATGAGTTCTCAAGTTCTACTGTAAACAGTAATTTTGACCTGATGGATTCTTTTGAGAGTCTTATGAAGGACTATGCTGTGTTACAAGAACTGCTAAATGAAACTCAAGAGCAGAACAAAGAACTGACTGCTGAGAATCTAAAGTGGAAAGACTCTAAGAATGCTGAGATCACTTCTCAATTAATGGGAACTACTAATGAACTAGATGTTCTGAAAGTACAACTCTCAGAGAAAGAGAAGTTGATAGAGACCCTAAATGGAAAATTAGAGAAATCCACTGAGGAGATTCAGCTTATCAGAACTGAGTTTAATGGCCTCTTTGAGAAGCATGAAACTCTAAATAAGTGTGAGGATAGTGCGCAGAGAAAGTTAGCTCTATTGAATTCTGCATCTAAAGTGATAGATGAAATTCAGAGTTATCAAAGACTGCAAACTATAAAAAAGCCGGATTGGGATACATTCGAGGGGAACCTCACAAGGTCATCGAATCTTTTCTTCTAGTAGCACTAAGATCGCTTTTGTTAAACAAGTGACACCCAATCTTCTGATCAAGAATTGCCCAAAGTTTTAGACAAGGGTAAAGGACCTATGGTTCCGTAAAAACCTCAATGTTCAGGGAAGAAAGCCCAGACCTCAGGAAAAGGCTAGAAAACCTGACCACTCAGTAGGAAATTTTCAGGCAAGTACTTCATAGCCTCAGGCTAAGAATACAAACCTGAAAAGATCTCAGACCAACCAAAAGAGGAATTTTCGGAAGAGAAACACTCAAAGAGACATTCTCAACCGAAAAGACCAAGTCCTCGACATCGAAAGACCCCAATTTCAAAGACAGTAACCCAAACCCCACTTGCCTAAGAGTAAAGGTTTCCTGAACCCAAGTCAACAGAGACAAAGACCAGCTGCACAAAAGCAAAAGCACTTGAACAAAAGGCCTATACCCAAGAAAAAATCTAAGGCTCATGTTCATGCTAAGGCTGGCACTCATACACAGGATACTGTCAAGGCACCTAGGGTGGTGAATGTGTATGTAGATGTTTATGGGAGACAAATTAGCCACTCTAAAGTAATTAGAGTTGTTAGACAGATTTGGATTCCAAAAGGTACAACTAACCTGGTAGGACCTTACACCAAATGGGTACCACAGAACTGATCCGTTTTTCAGGTAAAAGAAAAAGGGCACTGAGCTGAATGAAGACAACATTGCCCTGATGAATGGAAATATTGAGATGTCATTGTTGGGTGAGTTGAATTTCTTCTTGGACTTCAGGAGAAACAATCTAAGGAAGGAATATTCATCAGAGATCATGTTGAGAAGAAAGACATCAGGATGGAGAAGATTCATAATCGATGATAAGAGAGTCGATATCTTGACTAAACCTTTGGTCAATCAAGATTTCGGAACTATCAATTGAATTAGGGATGTTGGATCCAGTGTGTATAGAGCAAATCAAAAAATTGAAGGTTTTCGGATGCATGAAGTTTTCTCGTAATTCTCTTGAGAAACTCGGGATAAAATTGAAGCATCTTGAAATCCGAGTCTTGGGAAACTCAGATGTCCTGAAGATCAGTACTCAGTATTATACTGATCTGGCTCAATACTCAGTATCATACTGACCCATTCAGTACTTAGTATTATACTGGCATTTTTATCAAGGTCAAAACTCAGTAAGACTGATAGAGGAAAATTAGTCTGAAGAAGTAATGACTCATGCAATGCATTTATTGTCCAACTGAAGCTCAGTAATCATTGTCAATAAATACCAAAACACCTGAAGGGAATGTTTTGGGCGGGACCTTTGAAATACCCAAAGGAGGTCAATGGTCTGCAGGAACAGTAATTAATTAGACTTGTTCATTAATCACCAATAAGGTTAAATTGGCGGCGTATTATTCGTGAAATCGTCCTTTCATATACCCGATTAGTCGGTGTTTAATCTCAACCATTGATTTATTCAATCTATACGATTTCCCACGAATCAATTCTATATATTCTTTGAGAATTCTTTCAAAAGCCCCATTTCATAACCTTCGTTCTCAAAATACTCTGCAACTAAAAACCTATCTTTGCCCAAAAAAACCCTCATCGTTCTCAAAACCGTACACTCAAAAAACTTCAAAATGACTTTCTCCGTTTATGACAAACTCGCTATTTCAAACAAGCCATGGTACGAATATGTGGTTTCGCTCAAAAGCTCGTCAAACGCAACCCATGAAGAAGAGGCGTTGCATATGATATGGGTCGCAAAGCTCACAAACCTGGTGGCAAATCAACCAGAGGTGGAATATTCAAAGGAGGTAATTGAATTTATCTCAAACTTAAAAATAGACGATGAGGACTGTATTGAGTCTCAAATTACAGTGTCTCACTTGGAGCATAGCTCAAAATACATAGATTTTGTGAGGGAGTTGTATATAATTCCAAAGAATTTAAATGATGTATATGAGTTGTGTAATAGAGAAGAAAACCCTATGATGTATATGTTGGGTAGGGAACATAAATATCTTGATAGGATAACAGAGCATCCTATTAAGTTTGAGGCTACACTAAATAAAAGGCATTTGAAGCCTAAATACAGAGTTTTACTAGATATTGTTAGTAAGTGCATTATGAGCAGATCGGACAGTTTTGAGCAAATAAGTACGCCGAAGTTTAGATTGATGGCTGCTATAGAGGACTCACCCACCACTGATTTCAATTGGTTGAGATATTTAATTAGAGTGGTGAGTGACCAAGCGAAGCAGATCAAGAAGGAGGATGGTTCGGTTGTGATTAAAGGTAAAATTTTTCATGCAACCAAAATAGCCTTCATTTTGGAGATGTGCAGAGAGGAAGAAGACATTTTTGCCAACTCCTCACCCTTCCCAAAGTCTAAGATCCTATTCAAGCCAACTGATACAAGGAAGACTTTGAAGGGAAAGAAAGAGAAGAAAGTGGAATCACGCAGAATGAGTCATTGAAGAAGCCCATCAAGCCCGGGGGGAGGCTTTGATGGAGGTGAAGAGGAGAAGGGAGAAGCCCCCGAAGAAGAAAGCTCGCTCCCAAGCCGCCAGAAGAGTTCTAATTTCCACCGGCGAGGAGGTGAGTGAACTTTGAGGAAGATAACCCCGAGGGCCAAAGGTCGAAAATCACCATTGCCGATCTTGGCTCAGTCAGACTTCGAGCAAATCGAGAACAAGTGTTCTCCGAGGTTCTTGAGACATCATCGAGCTCGAGATAAATTTTTCTCAAGAAATATTCAAGGGACCTCGAGACCTCGGAACAAGCTCGGGTTCCCACCGAGGAAATGCCCGCCGGACCTCGGACCAGGTGAGCCTCGGGAGGCTGCTGAATCTTGATATGCTCTGAGTGAACCATTCTTTTGATCCTCAAAGACTAAGACCTTCCCTCATCAACACGAGAGCCCGGTCAAGAAGGGGCGAAGCGAAGAGATCGAGTAAGGCAAAGGGGAAATAAATTATATTGGGCAGATACCCGAAGCTAAGCTCATATCCTGACCTTCAGGATCTCTTCTTTAGACTAAGGACAACGATTCACATTCTCGAACCCGGACATTGCCCTCAATGCTCAACATTGCCTCATTCGGAGGAGAAGATTTGGTGGAATGAAAGAGACCCGATGTCTTTGACTCGATTCTCGATTCGTGAAGACCAAGCTCAGGATGAAAGTGTCAGATTTTGATGAGCTAGTCAGGAAGAAGATTGCTGAAAGGAGAGAAGCTGATGTTGGTGCCCCGAGCTCCAAAGATAAAGATCAAGATGGGGACCAACAAGGGAATCTTTGAGATAATCTCAATTGGAGAAGGAAAATCGATCTTTGGATGACTGATATCACACATCCTCGTGACCGGAAGTTAGTACTCTTGTAACTTTTGCCACTACTAAACATTATGCCAAGGCTACTGAAGTTTCTATCTTTAATTCTGTTATGTCTGATGTTCAGACTGAGGCTCAGGTGGAGACTGAAGCCCAGATGGAGACTGAGGCTCAGACGGAGCAACCAGCTCAGGAAAAGCAACAAGTTCTTTATGCTCCTGAGATTGATTTCAGTCCCATTGTGGACAAGCTGGATAAGGTTGTGCCAATTGTGGAAAAAGTGACTCAGATTGAAGAAGCATTGGCCAACCAATCCCAGAAGATAGAGAATCTGAGTTCTACTTCAGACCTGATGCAGCTTCAGACATCTCTGAATGACAAGATGACTGCCATTGAAGGGAAGGTAGATGGAGTCAAGGCTGAACTAAGCACAGAGATGAAGCAAATGTATCAGGAGAGGACTTAATTTCTAGAAGCCAAGTCAGGAGAAGAATGATCAACCCGATCAAAAATGTTTGTTGAGGAAATGGGCTCCTCGCTCATGACCAAGATGACAAGAGATGCTTTGAAAGATGTCTTCTAATCGGGCTTTGCACCATTGTTCAAGAGTTCTCTCGTGGCTAAGAACCACTTGATGAGGCTGGAGGAAGAGCAAGACCAGTTGGCTGGAGAAGTGCGAAGTGTCAGCAAAGAACAATATCACATGGACACTGCACTATCTAAACTTCTTCCAAGGTATGGTGCCAAGAAGGGGGAAAGGCCAGGAGCCGAGTTAAAGAAGTTATTGGCACACACCTTGAAGAGGACGACAGACAAAGAGGCTGAAAAGAAAAATGTTGCTGAAGCCTTAAAGGAAGTTGAAGCCACTGAAAAGCTCAAATCCAAGCAAGTGGAAAAGCCTATCTACACTCATGTTTCTGAGAAAACAATGCAAGAAGTCATTGCTGAAAAACTGAGTGGTAGAAGAAGGGTAGAAACAAGCCAAGCCGGCGCAGAGTAAGCTACCAAGAGAAAGGCCGTGGCGTTTGTTGAACCTGAGAAAAAGAGAGCTAAAGCTTCTAAGCCTACACAAAGAAAGCTGATCATGGAATTAGAAGAGTCAGAAGAGGAAGCGGAAAAGGAAGTCTTCAACACTAGGAGAGCTCTGAGATCACTTCAGGTGGAACAAGCGAAGAAAACTGCTGCTTCAGTATCAGGAGTTCCTTTGATAAGGAAGAAGAAAGAGGAAAAGCAGAAGCGCAGAAGTGGTTTCAAGAAGTTCCTTAGCAAAAGGAGAGGGACAGCTAAAACTCAGAAGTGGCCGCACATTGATAAATGGATGTCAATCCAATTCAATGATGCCTGGGAAGAAATAAAGAGAACCTTCTGGTTTTATTATGAAATTCTGAGGGAATGGAGGGGGACAAGCTCAGATCCAAATGAAGCCTTCATTGATTATCTATTGCCATTCTATCCAAAGTACTTGCAGAGTTGGATAAATCTTGCAGATGAAGGTAATGTTCAAATTACTGCCCCTGGTCCATACACATACCCTGCTCCTAGACTAGAGAATGGCTTGGTGAATGAGACAACCATATCTCAGGAAATTGCTCAGTATGCCATCCAGTTAGGACTGCTAGGAAACAACCCATATATCATCAAGGAAAAAGATGCATTGAAGAAGAGATATTATGGGATGTTCAACCTAGAAGTTCCTGAGAATGAGGTTGAAGAGGACTGAAGAGCTCAAGCTGAAGATTGAAGAAGACTGAAGACCAAAGACTGAAGACTCTTTGTAATTTTTTTTGTTTTGTCTTTACTTTTGATAAGTTCATTGTAATCTATAACTTTTATTCTTACATCAATGGAACTTTATCTTTATGCTCAAAGATAATATCTCATTATCTTTTTACATGTCTTTATATTTGATATGCCTTATGTTGTGTTGTGAAATTGTTGGGAGAATTGTTGTGAGAATTGTTGGGAAATTTGCCATTCTTGGATTGTAATAGGAAAAACTGAAACCTGAGTATATGTTAAGTGTTTTTTGTAACAAGATGGTTTTGGCATCATCAAAAAGGGGGAAATTGTTGGGAGATGAATTTAATAAAGAAGATTTTGATTAGATCTCAAAACCCCTGAGTATGACATGTTCAGGATAATCTTGATAGTTGAGTCAGGATTCAGTTTTAGAGTGTTCAGGATACTATCTGCACCATGTATAGTCAGCAGATATAGATCATGTTAGATTCTGAAGATTATGAAGACTCAGTAAGTTTCTGAAGTTTCTGAAGTTTCAGTATGAAACTGAGAAAACTGAAGACTCAGTATGAAACTGAGAAACGGAAGACTCAGTATATCAGTCAGTATATCTCTAAAGACTCAGAAGACTATGAAGACTCAGAAGACACTGAAGACTCAGAAGACACTGAAGACTCTGAAGACTCAGAAGACTGAAGATACTGAAGACTGAAGATACTGAAGACACAGTAGTTACTGAAGGCTCAGTAATCTACTGAATGCTCAGTATAACCTGAATGTTCCGAGGCACTGAATAATATCTATCTGAAGGATACAAAAACTGAGAAAAACGCGAATACACAGAAAAATAGATATTGCCCAAGACATTCACATGCAGACAAAAGGAACTAAAACTAAGTGTTGTTAAGGTTATATCACTCATAGATATTGACCAAAAAAGAGCCGTTATGTTTGTCTACATTTACTGAAGACAAGAGCCAATCAGAAGAAGACAGCACTGTACTTTACTGACACTGAAAACGACAGGTCACTGAAGCATGTCAGTAGTACTATGTTCCAGACTGCAAAAAGTGGTGGGTGGCTGCATGAAAGCTTATTGCCTAAAACATGCTAGGGAATATTCAAACCCTAAAAATAGCCTTTCATCACACACCATAAGAGGAAACTCATGAAGTTATTTCTTCCAACGGATAGTTTTTCAAGAGTGACCTTGGTGACTGCCTATAAATACTTGTGACCATCTACATTGAAGGTTACGGGAAATTTGTAAGCAACTCAAGAGCTCAAACTTATTATTGCAAGTTGAAGCACTCGAAAACCCAAGAATTTCCCAAGTGCTTTATATTGAACAGAGCTCATTCACTAAGCCTAGTTTGATAAGATATATCCAAAGCATAATAGAGATATCCTAGCCTTTGCATTGTAGTTAATTGTAAAGGATATCTCATCCTAGTTGGAAACCAACCAAGAAACCCCAAACCCTTTGTAAGGTAGTTTGAGTGTGATTGTTGGTGAGTTGGAGTTGTAAAGAGTTAGTAAACTACATTGAGGTAGTCAGAAAACTCTAGAGAAGAAGTGAGTAAACTATCTTGGATAGTCAGAAAGCTTGTGTGTGTTTGAGTAAGTAAACTACAAGGAGGTAGTCAGAAAGCTAGAAAGGTTAGTAAACTACATTGAGGTAGTCAGAAAACCTTAGGAAGTGGTTAAGGAATTTCTCTGAAGGTCAGAGAGAGTGGACGTAGGAGCTTGAGTCTCTGAACCACTATAAATTGCTGTGTTGTTTTGCTTTCTGTTCTGCATTGATTATCTGTTGCATATCTTTAATTGAAAGCATATTTTCACTGATATTCAGTTGGAATCAATCCACTGAACTTGCATCTAACTGAATCACAACCTTAATCACTATTTCATTAAAAGGAAGGTTTTCAGCAAAGCTAAAAACGAGTATAAACTTAGGGCCAACCATTCCGCACATCTGAGTAGCTATCCAAGCAACTCAGGATCTCTGAAAAACTCAGGCTCAATTGGGATTCTCTGAGGCTTCTGAAAGCAGCCAGATCACCGCCTCGTAGACTTTGACTCGTATGACCAGCTTCTCGTACAAATCATCAGGACAACCTGACCCATCTGACCTCAGTGAAGAAAAAGTTTTAAAAATCACTGAACACGTGTATTCCCCCCCATACACGTGTGAGACTCGTTAGCACCAAGACCAACACTAAGAATACATATCTTCCATAAAATCTTTCCAAGAAAATCAAGAAAATCTTTCTTCACTTTCTTATACAAGATTTTTGAAAATTATCAATTAAAGAAGCCAAGTGGGAGTTTTCTTGAATTTATGGGATAATCTTGTATTCCAAGAATACATTATCTCCTTTCCATAAAATATTTTCAAGAAAATTCTTCTCCCTCTTTTCTTTAATATTTTCGAAAATTAGAGGAAATATTGCAACAATAATTTATTTTATTTTTAAACACATTTTATTTATTGGACTATAATTTGGGCTACTTGAGGGGCCTTTAGGAGAATTAAGATGGACCTTCCAATGGACTTCTGAATTCCAATATTGAGCCACAATATAATTCAACCCATTAATATTAATTAATACCACTATATAATTAATATTGCACTATCCAATATTAACCCATATTACGGTAATATGACTCCCGATTATTATTTCCCGTGTTTAAGATTATTTAGTCCATTAATTAATTAAGCCACTGAAAAGCTTTATATTAATTAATATCTTTATCCTTGGAGTAAGGACAACCCAGCTTTATTATCCATACCGGAAAATTAATTCCACTTGCAAGATTTGGTATGATAAAGATTCCGGGCCCACCAAGGGGACCAATCAAGCAAGACTTTTGCAAGCACACGATTCTCTGTATTAATTTAGCAACTGTCGTGCAATTAATATTATTGCTCAAGATATAGGGTATCAAAGTCGCAATGATTCTCTTCCCATTTATAAGTCAAAGCAATAACTACTAATCACACACAGTCCTTATTAAGTGACAGAGATTAAGAAATCAACAACCACTGAGGTCTAACTCTTCATCCCTTAAGTCAGTGCGAATGAGTTTATCCTCTCTGTAGGTCCGCTTCAGCGCATCGAATGCACAAGTGTAATCTCTTGGTCAAGACAAGCCAATCTGAGCCTTACACATCAACTTCTACCAATAGATTGTTCGGATCTATCTAAGTTGTGAAACACGCACTCGTATACAAGGAACTGTTAACGTGATCTTCTGTGATCTGGTATCACCACGCTAACTACAATGTAACGCTTGCTACGAACGGTTTGCAATAAATATATATAACATTCAATCATATTTAAAGCAACAGTGATGAACAATTTATTTCAGTAAATAAGTGTTTAATACACAGGTTATACAAAGTAAAAGCATACTTTCACGTATAACCCCAACAAGTATAGCTCTTGATCGAGCTAGAAGGATTGGAGTTGAGGCTCCAAGGCGATATAGGTTTGAGGATATGGTGGGTTATGCATTGCAGGTTGCTGAAGAGGTGGATTCTCATGAGCCATCCACCTACAAAGAAGTTGTTACATGTACAGAGTCTACCCAATGGTTTGCTGCCATGGGAGATGATATGGAGTCACTTCACAAGAATATGACTTGGGAGTTAGTTAAGAAGCATCCGGAGAGAAAGATTATTACATGCAAGTGGGTCTTCAAGAAGAAGGAAGGAATATCACCTGCTGAGGGTATCAGGTATAAGGTAAGAGTCGTTGCTAGGGGGTTCCATCAGAAAGAGGGAGTAGGCTATGATGAGATTTTCTCACCTGTGGTCAGACATACTTCTATTAGAGTGCTACTTCAAATGGTAGCACATCAGGACCTGGAACTTGAACAACTCGATGTGAAGACACCTTTTTTACATGGAGAGTTGGATAAAGAGATATACATGACCCAACCAGATGATTTCCAAGTTCCCGGGAAAGAAAAGTACGTTTGCAAGTTGAAGAAGTCCTTATATGGGCTAAAGCAGTCTCCAAGGTAGTGGTACAAGAGATTTGATGGTTATATGACACATCTTGGCTACAACAGGAGTCCGTATGATAGTTGTATGTATCACAACAAGCTGGAAGATGATTCATTTATCTACTTGGTCTTATATGTTGATAATATGCTGATAGCTGCAAAGAACAAGTCAGATATTCAGAAGCTAAAAGGTCTTCTCAGTGCTGAGTTTGAGATGAAGGATTTGGGTGCTGCCCAGAAAATATTGGGAATGGAGATTCATATGGATAGAAGTCAGAAGAAGCTTTTTCTTTCACAGAAGGATTATATTTAGAAGATATTATCAAGGTTTGGTATGTCTACAACTAAACCTATTGATACTCCAAGTGCTGCAAATATTCATTTGTCTATTGCTTTCGCTCCTAAATCTGCTGAGGAGAAGGAGTACATGTCTCGAGTTCCCTATGCTAGTGCAGTAGGGAGTTTGATGTATGCTATGGTCTGTACTAGACCTGATCTTGCAGATGCTGTTAGTGTTGTCAGCAGGTTTATGGCTCAACCTGGAAAGGAACATTGGCAGGCTGTGAAGAGGATATTTCGGTACCTTAGAGGTACATCTGATGTCGGTCTCATTTATGGGGTGATACTAATTGTTTAATTTCAGGCTACTGTGATTTTGATTATGCAGGAGATGTTGACAGTAGAAGGTCTATGACCGGTTATGCTTTTACTCTCTGTGGATCTGTTGTAAGTTGGAAGGCAACCTTGCAGCCTACAGTTACTTTGTCTACTATAGAGGCAGAGTACATGGCCTTGACTGAAGCAACCAAAGAGGGAATTTGGTTGAAAGGGCTGGTTAGTGATCTTGGTCTACATCATGATTATGCAACTATATTCTGTGACAGTCTGAGTGCAATATGTTTAGCCAAGGATCAAGTTCATCATGAGAGAACGAAGCATATTGATGTCAGGTATCATTTTTTGAGAAGTGAGAAGAGAGTTAAGGTGAAGAAAGTTGGGACTGCTGATAACCCAACTGATATGTTCACTAAGCCGGTTCCAAATAACAAGTTCCAACACTGTTTGAACTTGTTAATTATTACAAGCTTTTAGTTGCCCTGTCTTGGGGGCAAATCTGTGTACGAGGAGTTGCTCGTACGTCTGGTACTTTTATGGTGCATCTGGTACATCTGTTAATCTGTGAGAGGACTTAAGTCAAGGTGGAGACAATGAAGTTTTCTGTTATTTTACCAAGGTGGAGATTTGTTGGAATTGTGTAAAATAAAGAAGTTTTGTTTTATCCCACATCGGATTGTATCAAAAGTTGGAGGACTTTCTAATCCTATAAGAAGTCCTATCCCGTCCCACATCGGATTGCGAAAAAAGGTGAAGGACTTCCTAATGTTATTTAAGAAGCCCAGACCTCTTTGATACAAGTGCATCCGTCGGTTTCAGTTTTGAGCTTATTAATTTAGTCCCAGTCAGTTTGGTGCATCAGTCGATTTTGGTTTTGGGCTTGTTAATTTAGGTCTAGTCGTTTCGGTTTTTGGGCTTATTAACTTAGGCCCAATCAGTTAGAGATTATTATTTATATTCCCATTTGAGTTATATATTGTTGTCGGTTCTGAATAATATACGAGATCCTCTCTTCTGTCCGCGGACATAGCTAACAAATTGTTAGTGAACCACGTAAAATTTCGATATTAATTTATTTATTATATTTTATATCTTTCTCGCATTAGTTATAACAATTTCATTATAGACTTCGTCATTAATAAAAAAAGGAACACACCTTTGATGTGAATGACGGAAATAATATATACTATCATTATCACTCACCAAATCTTTACGTCCAATATTCCACGTTGATTTGTACTCATTTGGTTAAGCCACTTTTCGGGCCCATCTTTATGCATTTGTTTGCTTGTGCTTGTAATAGTATATTAATTACAAATGACTAAATTTTATATACATTTAAGTGTATCGTGCATTTATAATGCATATTGTTGGTCCCGATTTGAAAACCCATTAGTGCGAAAAATACCATGTAATGCATATAAAACAGGGGTGAGGGCAGAGTGATTCCAATTTTTTCTTTTAAACCAATCCATGTGTGTTTTGCTTATAATCAAATGCATATGACAAGTAAGAACATAAAGCAGTAAATAACACACGATTTTATAGTGGTTCGGAGTCCAACTCCTACATCCACTCTTCCCTATCACAAGGGGCACCAACTTAACCGACTTAACCAACTGGACTTAGTTTAACGTGTTAGTCCAACACCCAACAGATGTTTACCGAGTTCACACTCAAACGGGACTTATCTCCCTCACGGGATCGCCTACCATCCCTTTCGGGATTGCTAGATGTTTACCGAGTTCACACTCAAACGGGACTTATCACCCTCACGGGATCGCCTACCCTCCCTTTTGGGATTGCTAGATGTTTACCGAGTTCACACTCACCTACAAACTTATCCTATCAAACTGATTTGGGTAAGGTTTGTTTGGTTTCCAACTAGGTTGAGATTTTCCCTTACATTTGTTTAAATTTCAATGCTAAGGTTGGGAAAATCTCTCTAAGCTTAAGATATTACATTTGTGCTTAGATCTAGGATAGAACACTCTTGAATATATCGCAGTATTTCTTGCTCGGTGTTTCTGGTGGGAATGCTTTGTGTATGTGGCTCTTGGCTCAGAAAGCATCTTTTTTCCACATTCTCCACCACGAATAATGAAGGAAGAACTTGTATTTATAGTGTGGATTTGAATGTTACCGTTGGATGGAGTTTCATTCAAATCCATACTATTCTCAGACCTTCGCAGCTTTTTTTCGTTGGTTGTTGTCTTCTCTCATTGGTCCACGCCACCGAATCTAATCTGGGCTATATTCTTCAGGATCTTCCGAGTCTTGAGATTCTTCCGAGTCTCGAGATTCTTGATTCAACAGACTTCTCTTCAATGGACCTTGTCTAATCAGTATATCGACACTCGTTAACTCGAGTTCAAATCTTTCCGACTTCGTATTAACCTGACCCTCGTGTCACTAAGATTTCGAGCTAACCGATCATCGATGGCGTTCGATTCTCGATGAATATGACTTGGATGACCTCTTTTGGGTGACTTCTCTCCGATCTGGTATCTGAGTTCTGGTTTTCGATATCGATTCTTCTCCGATCCGATCGACTCCACATGATCGGTCAAGATAACATCAGTCGATATATCGGTTTATCTCTGATCGCCAGTTAGTACATCGGAGTTAAGATATCACGAATTATTCGATCTCGACGATCTCATCTGCTCCTCTTCCGATCAGAACCTCCTCTTCGATCTGATCATCCGATCTTACGATCACCGGCTTAACTTTTTCTTTCTTTCCGATTTTGCATTTCATCGGGTTAACCGGAACTCATCTTACTCATTCGAGCTCGATCGGTCTCGCTCTATGACCTCGTCGATCTCGATCATCTACGTCTGATTTCGTGAGTTTCCCCTCAATTTGTTCTCTCGTTCCTCCTCAACTTGTTATCTGTAAATTAACTTCAATAACACAAGTTGATAATGTTTTGGCATAATTCATCAAAACTAAAATATCCCAACAATTTTTCCATTTTTGATAATGACGCCAAAACATTAAAATATATGTATTTTTACAGAAACGGGTTTTTGTTTAAAAGATCAGTTCAGATGGTCACATTGAAATCAGTGAACTTTTGAACTCCCCGCTCTGATACCAATTGTTGGTATCAGTTCAGAAACAAATTTAAAAAAAAGATCAGTTCAGTTGTTCACTTTGAAATCAGTGAACTTTTGAACTCCTGCTCTAATACCAGTTGTTGGTATCAGATCAGAGACGGGTTTTAAAAATGGATCAGTTCAGGTGATCACTTTCGAAATTAGTGATCTTTTGAACTCCCTCTCTGATACCAATTGTTGGTCTCAGTTCAGAAACGGGTTTTAAAAAAAAAGATCAGTTCAGTTGTTCACTTTGAAATCAGTGAACTTTTGAACTCCTGCTCTGATACCAATTGTTCGTCCCGATTTGAAAACATATTAGTGCGGAAAATACCATGTAATGCATATAAGATAGGGATGAGGGCAGAATGATTCCAATTTTTTCTTTTAAACCAATCCATTTGCGTTTTGCTTATAATCAAATGCATATGGCAAGTAAGAACATAAAGCAGTAAAGAACACACGATTTTATAGTGGTTCGGAGTCCAACTCCTACATCCACTCTTCCCTATCACAAGGGGCACCAACTTAACCGACTTAACCAATTGGACTTAGTTTAACGTGTTAGTCCAACACCCAACAGATGTTTACCGAGTTCACACTCAAACGGGACTTATCTCCCTCACGGGATCGCCTACCCCCCCTTTTGGGATTGCTAGATGTTTACCGAGTTCACACTCAAACAGGACTTATCACCCTCACGGGATCGCCTACCCTCCCTTTTGGGATTGCTAGATGTTTACCGAGTTCACACTCACCTACAAACTTATCCTATCAAACTGATTTGGGTAAGGTTTGTTTGGTTTCCAACTAGGTTGAGATTTTCCCTTACATTTGTTTAGCCTCAATGCTAAGGTTGGGAAAATCTCTCCAAGCTTAAGATATTACATTTGTGCTTAGATCTAGGATAGAACACTCTTGAATATATGCGTGTATTTCTTGCTCAGTGTTCTATGGAGGGAATGCTTTGTGTATGTGGCTCTTGGCTCTGTAGCATCTTTTTCCACATTCTCCACCACGAATAATGAAGGAAGAACTTGTATTTATAGTGTGGATTTGAATGTTACCGTTGAACGGAGTCTCATTCAAATCCATACTATTCTGTAGCTTCTGCAGCTTTTTCAGGCTGGTTGTCTTCCTCTCATTGGTCCACGTCAGCTGAATCTAACGGCTATATTCTTTAGGATCTTCTGAGTCTTCATGGTTCTCTGAGTCTTCAGGATTCTCATGAGTCTCAGGATTCTTGATTCAGCAGACTTCTCTTCAGCGGACCTTGTCTGATCAGGTATACTGACACTCAGGCTAACTGAGTTCAGCTCTTCTGACTTCAGACAACCTGACCCTTAGGTCACTAGCACTCAGGCTAACTGATCATCAGTAGCGTTCTGATTCTCAGTGAACATGACTTCAGATGACTTCTCTTCAAGTGACTTCTCTCCTGATCTGGTATGCAGATTTCTGGTTTTCTGATATCTGATTTCTTCTCGCCTGATCTGATCAGCTCACATGATCAGATCAGTATAACATCAGGTCAGCATATCAGTTTATCTGCATCAGATTAGTACATCAGGTTAGCATATCAGTTTAGCTTGTCTGATCTCGATCAGTCTCATCTGCTCCTCTTCTGATCTGCAACCTCCTCTTCTGATCTGGTCATCTGATCTTCTGATCAGCTGGCTTAACTTTTCTTTTCTTCTGATTTTGCACAGCTCATCAGTTAACTTCGGAACTCATCTTACTCATCTGAGCTCGATCAGTCTCGTCTGCAGCCTCGTCTGATCTCGATCATCTACGTCTGATTTCGTGAGTTTCCCCTCAATTTGTTCTCTCGTTCCTCCTCAACTTGTTATCTGTAAATTAGCTTCAATAACACAAGTTGATAATGTTTTGACATAATTCATCAAAACTAAAATATCCCAACACATATTATAAACATGTAACTTGTTATATTAATAAATACAACTTGTTTACAATTTACCGTGCAACTATTAATATGAATAAATAGTTACACAGTTCAATGTAAACAAATTGCATCCATCAGTATAACAAGTTGCATGTTTATAAGATATATTATGAGTGCATGGTGCATGAGAACGACTTCAATTGCTTATGATTGGTTGTGTACTCCTTTACTCCACCATCTTTTATCCCATTATGATCACCTCCATTTGAAAAGTTGATATCATTATTTGTTTACACCAAAAAATAGCACTCCCATGTCAAATTCAATGGATGAATTCGATGAAGAAGCTGCCTTCTTATCGGCCATGCGTCTGGCTTCTGCTTCGGTGCTTCCAATGGTGCTCAAATCCGCCATAGAACTCGATCTTCTTCACCTCATCAAAAAAGCTGACTCTGCTTCTGCTTCTGAGCTCGCTTCTCAGCTTCCGACGAACAATTCCGAGGCCGCCGCCATGATTGATAGAATGCTCCGGCTCCTGGCCACGCATTCCGTCGTCAATTGCAGCCTGAGGACGCTACCGGACGGCGGAGTGGAGCGGCGGTACTCTCTGGCGGCGGTGTGCAAGTTTTTGACTAGAAATGAGGATGGAGTTTCTATGGCCCCTGTTTCTCTCATGCTTCATGATAAGGTCTTCATGGACTCATGGTACGAAGAAACTATTTATAAATTTGTAATTTTCGTAGACAAACAAATTAACTTAAAAGATAATTCTCTAGGCAACTTATATTTCCAAAGCCAATTATATTTGTAATTTACGAATGACTTACAAATAAATGTACCTATAAATTACTTTTTCGTAGACAAATTTAGCTATGAATGAAAATGCCTATATAATTAGGAAATTTTGTAGGCAAATAGTAGACAATCCTAACTATTTAAGGACGAAACTATTTTCGATGGGGATTCCATATGTATAGTAGAATATTTTGTAGACAAATCTCTATTTTCTTGTAATGCATATAACAGTATAAGAGGAATGCAACTGATTTTTACTTAGTTGGGTTGGAACGAATCATGATACGAAAGAAATGATTAACAATTTTGTACCTAACACTTGATATGAAAGTAATGATTAACGATCTTGTACCTCACGCTGCCTTGAAGGTACCATCTAAAAGATGCAGTGCTTGAGGGAGGAGTCCCATTCGACCGAGCATATGGAATGAATGCATTCGAATACCCAGCTACAGATCCGAGATTCAACGAAGTTTTTAATCAAGCTATGTACGAACAATCCACCATTTTCATGAAAAGAATTCTTGAAATATACAAAGGATTTGAGGGTCTGAAATCCCTGGTGGATGTCGGTGGTGGAATTGGAGCTTCTCTTAGAATGATAACATCAAAATATCCATCCATTCAAGCCATTAATTTTGATATGCCCCATGTTATCCAGGATGCTCCACCTATTCCGGGTAATTAAATACATGCTCCACCCCTTTCCATTTATATAAGCTTCAATTTTTTATAAGTATATATGATCAAACTAATGAATGCCAATGTTTGAAATACCAATAGATTAGAAATTTAACTGCTATTCCATCTTATTGTTTAATCTTATATTGCATTATCTTCAATACATACCACGCGCGGATTAGGGTTAATTGCAATTTCTGTCCCATATGAATTCTTCCTCACAAAATTGGTCAATTTTTCCGCCAATTTTCATCCCATAAGATTTTTTCAGAAAGTAACGGATATTGATGCGTGAGATATACACACATGTAAGAATTTTGGTATTCTGTTAAACTTTGATTCTGTCAAATAGTTAACAGTTATGATACTAATTTTTTTTTTTTGAAAATTCTTGTAACCTGAAGAATCCCTTTTTTATGCAAGCAGGAGTCGAGCACATCGGTGGTGACATGTTCGTTAGCGTGCCCAAAGCCGATGCCATTTTCATGAAGGTGAATTTATACTGTTTACTCCATCCATCATAATATTTTTTTTTCTACGTAATATTTATAGACTAGGTATATTTGCTAAGTAACACCACTTCTGCACATTTGTATATAACTATTATTTTTCTGTAAAATAATTAATATTTTTTAGTGAAATAATTAATACTTTTGAAAATAAACAATTGGTGTATGTGTGTATACATTTTTGTCATTCCTCTTTTACGCGCACACACCTGAACATTCATGTAAATTTTTTTCCTAAGAGACTAAAATTACATTTTTGTCATGTTCAGTGGATTTATCATGATTGGAGTGATGCGCATTGCCAAAAACTGTTGAAAAGTTGCTTTGAAGCCCTACCACAAAATGGAAAAGTGATTATTGCCGAAACTATTCTCCCAGATGACCCAAACAGTGGACCGACTGCATTGCATTCAATTCAGGCTGATGTGATTATGTTGACTATAAATCCAGGTGGGAAAGAGAGGACAAAAAATGAATTTCAGACTTTGGCTAAACAAGCAGGCTTTAAGCAACTCATCCAAGTTTGCTGTACTTATAATATTTGGAAAATAGAATTGCACAAGTGAAGGTCTCTGTTGGCTTCTTATGAATATTTACAAGTAATTTTTAGTATCATTTTCATCTTTTTAAACAAAATGAAATAAATTTCTCTTTTTTTTTTATCGGGCAAATGATGATTTGAACCCAAGACCTCATGGTACTGATAGTGGTGCTTTATCCACTTGAACTATTCAAAAGGGTGATTTGCGTGTAAAGGATCAAATGCAACACATATATAACTCAATTAATTTTGGTTTAATTCTAACTCGATCTTGCAAGTGATCCTTAATTAGCCAACAGAAGCTCTGGATATATACATTTAACTTCAAATAGGAGAGAGAGAGAAAATTAAGCTACAATAGTAAAATACAATAATAAATATGTAAATGAATTTCAGTATTTACATATTACAAGACACTTGAGACACAATATATAGGGGTGTTTGATATGTGAGTTGTCATTGAGGCTTCTGGAACAGGTCACAGTTGATCAATTTAAGTTATTTTAATGTAATTTAATTGCACCACAATTTATATGAGATCGTCTCATGTATCAGTTAGATAAAAACTATGTTTTATGGGTAAATTTAAAAGAGTTAATATTTCTAAATAAA
This sequence comes from Stenogyne calaminthoides, assembly GCA_037126765.1. NCBI lineage: Eukaryota > Viridiplantae > Streptophyta > Magnoliopsida > Lamiales > Lamiaceae > Stenogyne > Stenogyne calaminthoides. The sequence continues at coordinate 33,980,648 of JBBCBC010000009.1, forward strand.
AAAATGAGCCAAAGATGCTAGTTGAAATTCTATCCCGTAAATGGTTGAATTGTGTACTACTTCCTTTATGTATTTTAATTAACGTTTAAAAATATTTCACCTGAATTAAAAAAGAGTAATAAAAAGGATTCAACCATTACAAGCACGTCGAGAAAAGAGTCGCAAAAAAAAGAATAGAGTTACTCACATGTCGAAAGCTCAAATTATGGAAGACACAAAAATGACAACATATTTTTTAGCCAAATTCATGCTAAAATTCAGCAGCCCTATTGGCCCAAAAATCAGCAATTAGTGACGGCCCAATTCAAATGAAAATAGTAGGCCCAATTTCTTCAACCAATATACATCACTTAAATTAAGGCTGCTGATTGGAATTTATGCATGAAAGCTACAAGGCAATAGTTAATTTAATATTGCAGTAAACATAATCAATTAAGCCGTTAGAAGCTGCAGATCCCAAATCCCAACTAATCAGCAGCAAATCTTGACCAAAAGAAGATATGAAACACTCGCCTCAATTGATGATTTAACAACGAAGACAACCTCGAGTGAGACCGGAGACGAACGCAATTTAAATTTTCTAAAGAGAATGAATGTCAAATTTCATAAAAAAATTGGTACGACTCGTCTTCGGGCTTAGTGTATTAATTGAGAAACATGAGATTACTTAGGGACTGTTACTCATCTTTATCATAAATTAAGTATTTAGACCCGGGTGCTACGCGATTTGAAATATATCATAATACAATTATTGAATTATTTTTATTATCTGATATAATGGGTTTATGTGCATTTTATACTTTGTGCGAAATAAAAATAATTTTGTTTACATTAGTCGATATTTATTATGTATATATTAATATTGTTTAAAATATCAAAATACGAATATTAATTTTATGGTCAATTAAATTTATATTACAAAATGGGGGAAAATTTAATACATAGTAATGAAGAGCAATAAATAAATAAAAATATATATATTCTCATTGTAAACTAAATAGTAGAGGAACATATTAAAAAACTATAACAATAATAATAACTTTCATATTATTCTATCTGGTGTTTGTATTATATCTATAGTTTGTGGCATTGTTCCTTCTCAAGTTTGACCGTCAAGAGTCGTTTAGTGGTCGACACTTGAGCCTCAACACCACCATCTCCCTATTATTCATCTCCTTCATGCTTCCTCTTGTTCTCGGGAATTATTTCTTCACATTCCACCATTTGGTCATTACAAATTGATGAAAGAGTAGTCTGGTGAAGAAAAAATTATAAATTAATATTCATAATTTTAAGAATAAATAATATATATATATTTTTATAAATTTTACCAAAAGATTTAAAACAAATAATAAATTAATAATAATACTAAATACCTTAGATGAACGATTTTTCTCCTCTATTTTTCTGATCAAATTTTCATTGGTAGATAACTTCATAACGGTATATACGTCGTAATTGTTGTCCAAATTGAATTGCGAAATATGGAATCGAAATATGAATTTTCTGCCAACCAACTCTTCTAGTTCTAATGAGAATTTATCACCTAATCTCTTCTGCATAGTGAAATAAGATGCATGAAGATAAGGTTAAATTATTTTTTTTAATCATGAATATGTTGTTTTATTGAATTTGTTAGAGAAATTATAAAATTTTAATATTGTATAATCACCTCGTCCATATTATTGAGAATATCCAAAGCTGTTTTTCCAATTAATTTGATCATGCCGCGGTCGAATAGAATCAAAGATGTTGATCCAGTTTGGTCAACAACATGCATGGGGATCTTGAACCTAAACGAAATATTATATTGAAGTACATTGTTATAATACTAAAATATATATATTTAAGAAAAAAATTAAGTTACAATTCGCAATTTATTAAAATATTACTTGGTCCTTATGCGACTACATAAATATAATTGCCATTGAAATTCTATATTAGCAAATTAGGATATATTGACACTCATATACGTAATTAAAATAAGTAATGCAAATACCTTTCGTCCTCAATCTCTACGTCAAAATTTTTAGTCATTCTTTCGTCGACCTTTATATCCTCCACGTTATAAATACTCACGACGAAAGTAATGTTATCTGTAAATAATTACATTAATTAGAAATACTTAAATAAAATAATTATAAATTGATTCCTATGAATATGACGCCATGGAATTAGCAGAATATTAATGTATGGATATTCAAATTTATTTGTATTTTTGCTTTATCTTCGGTCCGTAACTTTATTTCTTCCAAAGGCATAAATTTAAACTCTAATTTTTCCACTTCGACGTCGGAACATCTTTTAACATTGGTTTTGAAGTTGAAATACAGTTTGTAAGGGTGGACTGTCGATTGTACTTTTTCATTGTTTAATCCATGTCAAAATTTAATATCATGTAACTGACGTCCTCCTTTACCAGCTTCTCGTATTTTTAATCAAATACTTTCGAATAATTGCTTGTATTTTAGTTCCCTGTTTTGAATATAGCATGGGTAAATATATGAATTTGAGGGTAGTGATACATAAAAATTTGCAAATAAAGCAATTTAACTGGAATTAACTACATATAAAAATTTGTTTTGATAAATATACTAATGAAAGCAAGCGTTTGTTTATTGAAACTTTAAACATTCAAATTAAGATCAATATTTGTAAGAATAATAGACTTCATATAAGTTAGTATAAACTGTTATTTCCCGAAAACATGTTATTACGATTGTTAAAATTAATTAAAAAAAAATATATTAACATACCTCTTCATCAATCAGGATTAATTCAAGAAATAATTTCTCTTTTTTGGAATCTTTAAACAGAACAATCCACGACCTTGCAATCTTAACTTTCCGTTTCCAGTTTTTCCTTTCAGAAGTAATATCTGAAACATGAGAGAATCGAGATGCCATATTCTAAAAAATAAAGTGAACAATATCAATATTATAATAAGTTCTATAATTGATTATTTTTAAGTTCATTCCAACACTCAAGTAACAAATCGTGTAATTCTTATCTAAGGTGACATAAAATCAATGTAAACATATGTAATTGCAAAAAAAATGTTTCAATATAAGATTGAAATTTAACAGAATATAATAAAATCATAAGCATAAAATAAAAATGGGATCTAAATAGTGTAATCATCCATAAAAATAGGAGCAACTCTTTAAACAAACATTATATTATAAATTGTTTTACTACTTCTCTGTGCTATTTAGGTGAACTAATTTTAGTTTAAAAATCTAGAATATTTTCAAAATCATAACAAAAGTTATACTTATATATATAATAATTATTATCATTAATATAGGACTTTGGGGTGTTATAGTAAACTTACAAACTTATATTATGTACACGTATACATAAATGAAGAGACTATGGACCCATTTGACTAAACTTATTTTAAACATCTTATAAGTTCTAACATTATATAAGTTGTTTTGAGAGCTTATAAGATGTAATTTTTAAGTAGCTTATAAGTTGTTAAAATGTTTGACTAATAAAACTTATAAGTTCTTTAATAGTAATTTTTTAAAAAACTATTTTTAATTTTAAAATTAATATAATTTTTTTGATTTTTTTTAATAATATTTTTTTTCGAAAATCAAAATATTTTTCCAAAATTTTTTTTTTCGATTTTTTTAATAATATTTTTTTTCCAGAAAATAATTTTTTCGAAAATAAATATCTTTTTCAGAAAAAAGAATCAAAAATATTTTTTTTTCGAAAATAAATATATTTGCCCAGAAAATAATATTTTTTTTTTCGAAAATAAATATATATTTTTCTTTTTCCCAGAAAAAAATATTTTTTTTTTCAGAAAATAATATTTTTTTCCATTTTTTTTTTCGAAAACAAAAAAACGGGCCGGGTTGGATTGAATTCGGACCGAATTTGGGCCGGGATGGATTGAGATATGATAGAGCTTATTTAGTTTTTTGTAAAATAAGTTGGGATATCCCAATTTATTTTTTTGGAGCTTATAAGCTCTAGAGAACTTATTTTTAGATTTTATAAGATGTTAGACATCTTATTTTACCAAACAGAATTAATAAACTTATAAGCTCCTAAACAACTTATAAACTATTTTAAAGAGCTTATAAGCTGTGTCAAACACCCCCTATATATAATCACGTTCTTTAAATATTTGTAAAAGGTAATTTCCTATTAATATCAAGCTGTGCCAAACACCCCCTATATATAATCGCTTAGTATGATTTTATCGAAGCATCCATCCATTGAAGGCATCAATTTTGATTTGCCCCATGTTATCCAATATGCTCCATCTATTCCGGGTATATATATACGTTAATTTATTTTTCACTATTTTTTTCTCAACCAAGCATTAACTAAAGTCAAATACACCTTTTTACTATTAAATAATTTCTCAATCTCCTCACGTTTGAAACCAAAAATACCTGACATGGATAGATATATATGAGATCATTTTGTTAGACAATGATAATCTTGAAATATACATTTTATACTAATACTTTCGTCCTTAATTGGAAAAGTATCGGACACATTTTTTTATAGCTCAATTTTGGAGATAATATCAAGAACCGGCTTATAACTCAAGTCTTGTCCAATTTTAATCTTGCTTTATTTTGGTGTTAATTTTGATCTTATATACTTTTACGTTTTTCAATTTTGTATGTGTGGTCCAAAAGGACCAAATTAAAATATACCAAACTTGAATACCGAGTCATGACCTACATTATATGATGATTTTTTATATTAATTTTTTATGTTTCTAAGATCTGCTCTATAGTATGAATATATCCCACTTCTTGAGTGTTCCTGTAATTTATATTATGTTATCGAGTTAATATATATGAGAATTAATATTAAGAATCGTTCAAATTTTAGCTCGGTATGTGATGCAGCCTCATCTTCATCATATGTTTTCATTTTTTTCAAGTTTGACTCTTCAAGTAATAACTTAGTCCTTTTAGACTAAAATTGAAAAAATTAAACTATACAAATTTGCAACAACAAATATATTAAATAAGCAATAACCAACAAATATTTATCAACATCAATCCCTCAACTCCAACTAATTAATATATTAAATAATACTAAATAATTAAACAATTAATTAATATTATATATACACATATAAGATAAATTAAACTAATACTTAAATTAAGCTAAACAATACTAATATACACATATTAGCTAGAAATTATGTTAAATATTACTAAATATGCAACTATCAAGTAAATTAAGCTAAAATATACACTACAATAATATTACACTAAACAACTATACACAATTAAGCTAAAATATACTTAAAATATAAAATTATCAATTATCAACCAAATTTAAAATATTACACTAAACAACTACACAATTATCAACCAAAATTAATTAAGCTAAATTAAATTAAAATTTAACCTAATACAACTAATACTAGATACATAAACAAATAATACTAAATACACAATATACTAATACATAATAATTAAATAACTAATACTTACCTCAAATTGACGAAGTGGACTGCTCTCCAAAGCTTTCGCCTAGCTCCACTCGATCTCCTCTCCTCTCCTCTAAAACAATTAAATACTAACTAATACTAAACAATATTAAATCAATTAATACTAAACAATTAAACAACTAATACAATATTAAAATAATTAAATAACTAACAATTAAAATAAAAAAATGTACCTTAATCTCCTCTCCTCCGGTTTCGGTTTTCGCCAACAGCAAAAGGGAGATATGTAGTTGAGTTATGCTACTTATATAGGGGTGGGCGACGGCCTTAACAAGGGTGGGAGGCCTCGGCAAACGTGCCTCGTCAAAGGCGCTGCAGTGTGTCGAGAGCAAAATATTTGCGAGGGCACACCCTCGTGACGTACTCACGCTAACAAGGCTTATCGAGGGGGGTCCGCACACTCGGCCAATTAACGACGGCCTTTTCGAGGGTGGTCTGCCCTCATTGTATTTTGCGGCGACTTTACCGAGGAATGTCCGCCCTCGTTGATTGTGACGAGGGCCTTTCCCTCGTTAAAGCCCTCGTTCAGTATATCCCTCGTTAAAACCCTAGTTAAATACCGAGGGTTCTCTTTCCCTCTTTAATTTTCCTTGTTAAATCAATGTTGTTTTAGTGAAAATTAAAATTTGACTAAAGGGCAAACAATGACACTGAAAGAACCAAAATTGAAAATAGTGAAAATATACGGAACTGAAATTTGAACACCGTCTTAAATTTTGAAAATTCTTGTTATTAATTCGATTATAGGGTGTAAAATTTTTGATGTGACAACGGATGCAGGTGTGAAGCATGTGAGTAGAGACATGTTTGTTAGTGTGCCTAGAGCAGATGCCATTTTCATGAAGGTGCATACATACTTATATTATATGTACTTCTATGCATATAAAATAATTTGTAATTTGTGATGATCTTTTTACTCTTTAATTATATCATTTTAATAAAAAAAAAAAGTAGCTAGATTGTTGTTGTGTTCGATATAATTACTCAGTATTAATCGAACAAGTCGGAGGACACGTGTAATATTCAATTATTAAAATAACCACGCTTAATGGATAAGTGTGCACGAAGCTTGACGAACAAACAAGTTTGTTCGCCAGCTCGTCACTTGTCAACCATGCGAGTATGCTCGCCTATGAAGTAAGTTATGTTCGCCAGCTCGCCATTTACCAACCAAGTTGCTCAACCAGCCTACCGAGCAAACATGTATGTTCGCCAGACTAACCGATCAAACAGGTATGATCCTGAAAAGACGTTGATCTAATCACCAAACCGATCGATCAGATCGGGAAGAAGAAATCGATAGCCGAGTCAAGGACCTCGGTCGAGGTGATGCTCGATGCCGATATCCCGAGGGCTCGACATCCTCAAGAACTCGCACAACCCTCAAGGGTCAAGATGCTCGATGCTCGTGACATCCTCAAGGCTCGACATCCCGAGGGCTCGCATAACCCGGCGGGTCAAGATGCTCGATGCTCGACATCCTCGGCGCTCGACGCCCCGGGGGCTCGTATATCCCGAGGGGGTCGTGACATGCTCGATGCTCGATAACCCGAGGGCTCGTACATGCTCGATGCTCGATAACCCGAGGGCTCGACATGCTCGATGCTCGATAACTTTGAGGGCTCGATAACCTCGAGGGGCTCGTATAACCCGAGGACTCAGATATGCTCGATGAAGACAGTTTCCATATATAAAATTGATATGTCCGAAGGGGCGAACAAGGCGATCAGTCGAGCAAAAGATGATTTGGACGACCAAAAGAGTGCCTTATAGATAAGTATATGCAAAGTTCAACCAGGAAGACGAAGTTGAAAACGTGGCAGCATCACATGAGTTCTTGCAGGACACGAAGTCTCCAGCTCATGCTTGCCAAACCAGCTCATGCTTGCCAAACCAACTCATGCTTGTCAAAGTGCTATAAATAGAAGAAAAAAGAACAAGAGAACGGTTCACAAATATTTTCCAGAGTGGTGAGGTTCAGAAATTTTCTAGAGTGGCGAGGTTCAGAAAAATTCGAGAGTTCATCCATACACATAAAAATCCCTAGCACTCATATACCTACTCTCCAAATCATCTTCAATCATAGCGATTCATCTTCATGAGATGTATCATGTATTGTACGTGTAAAACTCACAATATTACATCCCTGGCTTGGAACGCCCCCAGAGTAGTCATTTCTTGACGAACTGGGTCAACAAATTCCTCTTATTTACAGTATATTTTACACGTACATATTTTGTTTGTGAGTTGTCATCGAATTAGCCACATAATATTCTCCATATAAAACGACTCGCAACAATTGGCGTTAGAAGGAGGGTACCAAAAAATCAACCCATACACAATCCTCAGTAGTTACCGAGGCGTAAAAAGAAATATAATGCCTCAATCTAGAAATACGCATGCAGAGGTCGGAACAAAGTCGACCTCACGACCGGAAAGAGACTCAACGTCAGCCTCACAAAGATCAGACAGTGGAGACCATTAATCTTGAAGATATTGCTAACGATCCGGCGGCCACAACAAAGGCCATCACTTTCTTGCTACGAGCACGAAAGAAGAGGGCCAAAAAGAGTCGCCAGCTAAAAAGCTCAAGATGATGATGATCGACGCCGCGATACACCGATAGCGAGCAAGTTAAGTTAAAAAAAAAATGGAGGCGGGCTAATAAAAAAAGCGGATGATATGTTCGATGACGAAAATTTCAAGGGTCCGCACCATCGGTTGTTTGACGCTTGAGGCTCTCCGCCAAAGACCGAATCGATAATAATAGCGCACGGTGATCCCGCAAGGAACAACCGATAAACATGCCCGCTCCCTCCGATCCTCATGATCATCCGCGATCCCGAACAAAAATCGGCCGAACAAAATTATCTATCCATCATCGACAGGGTAGTGACGAATCTTGAAAGGGGATCGCCTATCACGAGCATGACCCATCGGGTCCCTCGTGATGGGATACAGCCCGATCCAAGTTTGTCGATTCACAAAATTTGCGGAAATGCAGAAAAGCCATTGAAGGCTTACAGCCGATCCGCCGCAACTAAAGGACTCCTCGAGCGAAAGACAATACCCTCCGCCACTAACACCCCACGATCATGGCGCCAAAATACAAGAGAAAGTGGCAAAGATTCGACCACCAATCCCTATGTTCGATCTTTGGTCGGACCCACATATTCATCTCAAAGAAATACTCGGACTTTATGATCGCCATGGGTGCCACAGACGCCGCGACGCAAGGTCTTATCATTTCCCATGACTTTGGGTGATCGAGCACATAGATGGTTCTCTACTTTGCCCGCCGGCCCATCACGTCTTTTCGCTCGGGGCTTGGGATGAAAAATTCTCGTCCCCATTTCTCATCCATGTGTGCTCGCCAAAGACCAAAACAAAGGTTGGCACATTTTTCCCAACTAAGGGGTGAGTCGACGAGCATACATCGAAAGATTTGATAAATGTTTATACGATGGAGCCCAGCTTGAAGAGGATGCCAAGATCCCGGCGGTGGTCGGAGGTTCGACCATGAATACCGATATGTGGGAAAGCCATGCATCAAGATTGGCCGAACACATATTCCGAATCCGAGAGCGAGCAAACAAGATCATAGCCATGCAGATTCGCCACCAATCACGATTGGGTCGAAACAACAACAAAGAAAGTTTTTGGTAAAAAGTGATGAATAAGGAGGGTACAAACCCCCTGTGGTCTTTCAAACCATTCAAGAAAGAGCGTAAGAAACGCCCCACGAAGTCTTCCGGGCATTTCAAAGTAAACCATTTTAATCAAATCAAAGATCGACATGTTGGATAGGCCTCAAGAATCATAATGGACAAGAATCGCTTAATGCTTCCAAATATTGTAATTATCACGAGTACATCGGCATAATACGTAAGATTGTCGCGATTTACTTCGGCAACTTTGGAAGTTATATGAAGAGAATCGCCTTACCCAGTTCCTCCTAAAAAAGCCGTGAGAGACTCCTAATGTAAAAAACAGGAGATCGTAGGGGTAAGCGAAGAGCCAAAGAAACATCTAACAGTGATCCCGAAGAATCCCGTAAGAGGTCTGAAATACCCAAAAGAGGGGCTCCTACTATGGGTAGAGGTCGAGAAAGTCAAGAAATCCACATGATACGTCTTGATTATGGTCCAAAGGGGTGGATGTTATCAAAACCGGCATTATCGAATGCATAAAAAGAAGATGGAGATGCGTGCCATGCAAAGCATCCATCAGGTGAAGGTGGCGAGCACATCAGCTAGCACGCCACCCTCTCACCAAATCATGTTCTCAGAAAAAGATCTCGACGGTATAATCACCCCCACAATGACTCTCTAACCATCAGTGCTAGTCTCCTCGGTTTGAAGGTGCACCGCCTCCTGGTTGATACCGGAGCATATGCGAACATTTTGTTCGTCGACACTTTGCACCAAATGGAAAAGCAAGTTGGGGACTTGAGTAGCTATATTGAACCATGTGATCACACCATTATGGGTTTTGGGGAATCTGTAACCCGACCTTATGGTATGATTAGGTTAGGAGTTTAGTTAGAATCAACTCTAAATCCGGAGATCCGACGAACTAGAATGCTAGATTTTGTAATCGTCGATGCTCCGTCTACCTATAACGGGTTCCTAGGTCGCCCGCTTATTCAGAATTTAAAGTCACTGCTCAACTTATTATTACTGTGTAAAATTTCCAACTCAAGATGGAAAGGGTAGCGTAAAAGGTGACCAGAAAAAAGCTCGAGATTGTTTGCTATCATGTGCACCAGAAAAGCAAAATATCGTTAACATGATGGAGCAAACTTGGGAGATCGGAGAGTCAAGCCAACGGGCAAATACGCTGCCAAAATATCCTTTGACGAGCACACCTCCATGCGCGAACACAGAGTCCAGAATGGTGATACATGTCCCAGATCTCCCAGATCTAATAAGTATTGATCCGCTTAACGAGCTACCGGCCCCAGAACCTCACGTAGGTTTTGAACCTATGGAGGTAGATGACGAACACCGGGGGTCGATTGAAGATCCTCGGTGGAAGCAAAAAAGAAAGCGAGCAACACCTGTCGAACAATTGGAGTCTATCAATATCGACCCGAACATACTAGAATTAGAAGTGTTCATTGGTTCGGAATTACCAGAACCAATTCGAATAGAAATGATCGCATATCTTCAAGTAAATCTGGATGTGTTCGCTTGGTCGCATGAGGACATGGTTGGCATAGATCCAAAACATGCATATCACTCCCTCAACCTTGATCTAACACAAACTCCAGTAATTCAGAAATGCAGAAAGTTCAGTCCGGAGAAGTATGCAGCCATGAATAGTGAAATCAAAAAGTTGCTCGACAATAAACTGATTCGAGAAGTAAAATGCCCAAGATGGCTTGCGAACCCTGTGCTCGTCCACAAGTCTAATAGAACTTGGAGACTATGTATTGATTTCACTGATTTAAACAAGGCATGCCCGAAAGATAATTTCCCGATGCCACATATCAATTATTTGGTCTATAATACAGCAGGCCATGAGCTCATGACCTTCATGGATGCTTTTGCTGGCTATCACCAAATACCCATGCATCCGGACAATCAAAAGAATACGGCATTCTGCAGCGAAAAGAATATGTATTGTTGGCAACGCATGCCATTCGGATTAAAGAATGCCGGAGCAACGTATCAGCGTTTGGTGAACAAGATGTTCGACGAACACATCAGCCGAACAATTGAGGTGTATATTGATGACATCGTGGTAAAAAGCAAACACAAGGAAGACCACATCACCCACCTCGCACAAACGTTTGATATTCTCAGGGAGTACAACATGAAGCTAAATCCGAAGAAATGCAGCTTTGGGGTTCACTCAGGAAAATTCCTAGGACATATGGTCAGTCAACAGGGGATTGAAGCGAACCCATCAAAGATTCAAGCCATGCCCATCAAAGATTCAAGCCATGCTCGACATGCAGGCCCCCAGAAGTGTGAAAGAGGTCCAAAAATTAACCGAACTTTTAGCTTCCGTAAGCCGGTTTATATCACGAACTGGGGACAAATGCAAACCTTTATTTGATGCATTAAAGAAAGGGAAATTCCAGTGGACAGAGCATTGCCAAAATGCATTCGAGTCGTTAAAGCAGTACCTTGCAGATACTCAAACATTGTCTAAGCCTATTCCAGGCGAACAACTCTATCTGTATCTTGCTGCATTCGAGCATGCAATTAGCGCCGTGCTCGTTCGGGCAGAGGGGATGACACATTTGCCCGTTTACTATGTAAGCCAGGTGCTCAAAGAAGCCGAGCTCCAGTACCCTCCACTGGAAAAATTGGCATATGCTCTCGTTATGAGTGTTCAAAAATTGCGACCATACTTTTTCGATCACTCAATCGAGGTATTAACCACATTCCCATTGCGACAAGTCCTCCAATCGACCGCATAATCGCAGTGACATTACTCAAGTGGGCGGTGGAGTTAAATAATTTGGCATTACGTTACGCCCATGACAACAATGAAAGGCCAAGCTATGGCCGATTTCATGGTCGAGTTGACATATCCACAAATGCCTGAAAGAGCTGTCGACCAACCATGGCATATGTTGGGAGATGAATTTAATAAAAGATATATAATTTTGATTAGATCCCCAAACCCCTGAGTATGACATGTTCAGAATGATCTTGATAGTTGAGTCAGGATTCAGTTTTAGAGTATTCATGATGTTATCTGCAAAATGTATAGTCAACATATATAGTTCAGGATAGGTTCTGAAGACTCTGAAGAACTCAAGATGTTTTACAAGAAATCAAGTTTCAATATGAAATCGGTATCTGAAGACTCAAGGTGAAACCAGATATCAAGACTCAAGGGATATTGAGGAACCAAGGCTCAAGATGAAGATTCAAGCATCACCAAGATTTCTCGAAGACTCAAGACTCGTAAGACCTCAAGACTCGAAAACTCAAGACGCAAGATCAAGATCAAGATTGAAGATCAAGAATCATGTACAAGAATTACTAAAGACTCCAAGAAGGTATTGAATGCTCAAGATGAACCCAAATGTTCCGGTGCACTTAATATATCTATCCAAGGATGCAATATCGAGAAGATCGTGATTCCTTAGAAAATAGATATTTGCCAAGACATTCTGAAATGCGCAAAAAGGAACTAAGTCGTAAGTGTTGTTAAGGTTATATCAAACTCAGAGTTTGTAACCAAAAGAGCTGCTTGAAGGTGTCTACCTTTAATCGGAGACAAAAGTCAAAAAAGAGGAAGGCAACATCAGACCATATCGACAATCGACAAAAGGATGTGTCGCCGAAAAAGATGTCGATGTACAAAAGTTCCGCATCGCAAAAAGTTAAGACCGGCTACATGAAAGGCTATTGCCTAAAAACGTCTTTAGGAGTTTCAAACCCTAAATATAGCCGCTCTCACACACCTTAAGAGGAAACTCACAAAGCTATCTCTCCAACGGATAGTTTTCAAGAGTGACCTTGGTGTATGCCTATAAATCTTGGTGACCCTCTACATTGTAAGGTTACGGAAATTTATAATTAAACTCAAGAGCTCAAACTTATTCTTGCAAAAGTTAAAGCACTCGAAAACCTAGAATTTCCCAAGTGCTTTCTATATTGAAGAGAGCTCACTATACTAAGCCTAGCTTGATAAGAATTATCCAAAGCTTAGTGAGATATCCCAACCCTTTGCATTGTGCTTCATTGTAAAGGATATCTCATCCTAGTTGAAAACCAACCGAGAAACCCCAAACCCTTGAGAAGGTAGTTGGAGTGTGTTTGTTGGTGAGAAGAGTTGTAAAGAGTTAGTAAACTACGCTGAGTAGTCGAAAAAACTCTAAGAGGAGAAGTTAGTAAGCTACGAGGGTAGTCCAAAGCTTGTTTGTGTTTGAGTAAGTAAACTACGGAGGTAGTAAAAAAAACTCAAGGTCGGGTTGAGTAAGTAAACTACGTGGAGTAGTCCCGTAAAAACTCGGGCCGAAGTTGAGTAAGTAAACTACGCCGAGTAGTCGAAAGCTCGAAGTGATTAGTGAATTTCTCGACGATCGAGAGAGTGGATGTAGGAGCTTGAGTCTCTCGAACCACTATAATTGTTGTGTTGTTTATTGCTTTCCTTATCTGCTTAACTGCTGCATTGACTTTCGAATTTGAAAGCATACTTTTCAATCGATATTCACCGAATCAATCCATCGAAGTTGCATAACCCAAATCACCAGCCTAATCACTATTTCATAAAGGGAAGGTTTTCAAAGAAAAGCTTAAAAATCAGTATAAACTAAGGGCCAACCATTCCATTTACCGAGTAGCTAGAACAGATAGTTACCAAACTCAACTCTCTTACGAGGATTCATAAAGTTAGTTATATGATCCAAGCAACTCAGGATCTCCGACACTCGAGATTCGGTTGGGATTATCTCGAGGTATCTGAAAGCGGCCAGGATCACCATCTCGATGAGACTTTGACTCGAGAGCGATCTGTGCTTCTCGAACCTAATCTTCGGATTATCTCCACCCCAAGTGACCTCGATGAAAAAAGTTTTAAAAAATACCGAACACGTATTCCCCCATACATGTGTAAGACTCATTTTTCACCGGGACCAACAAGTGGTATCAGAGCAGTGGTTCAACTTGACCACCTGCTGTGTTGACCAAAGTTTTATTTTCAAAAATACTTGTGGTCTATCTGAATTGATCTTATTTGCTGAATTTTTTTCTTTTTAAAAGATCATATAAAAATGTCTTCTAAAAAACTTCCCATGTTCTCAGTGGAGAACTATGATCTATGGAGACTGAGAATGCAGGCTCATCTCAGATTCCAAACATGAGCGTATGTGGAGAGTGGTCTCTCAAGGACCATTCCAATTTCATCGTGGTGAATCCCGGAGGAAATGTAAGATGAGAGAATTGATCCTAGAGCATAATTTCGTAAGTCTGATGACCAACTGGACTCGAGGAGAGAAAGTTAGTCAATCTAGACTACATTGCTAAAGACACACTATACAGTACAATTGATGATGGTGTGATGGGAATGATCTCTCACTGTAATACTGTTAAAGAGATTTGGGATACACTAGCTGTAATGTGCCAAGGCACGATAACATAAAAAAAAAACAAACTTTTCAAAGTGCAATTGGAAAGTTTGATAGTTTTTTGAAATGGATGATGGTGAATCAATAAACAAATTGGAAGTCGATTCACTAAGCATCATGAATGATCTAAATGCACTTGGAAAGAAATATCCACAAAGAGATGTTGCATTGAAAATTCTTAGAGGTCTTTCTAAGAAATGGGATATTCATGCAAAGGGTGATTGAAAACACCAAGAACATTAATTCAATGCCATACCAACAAGTCTTCTCTCGAAAATTGAAGGCCTATGAATTTGTAATTGATAAGAAATCCAAAAAGGTCGATAAAAAAAGATGATTCATCATCTAGTAAGAATGTGGCTTTAAAAAGCCAAAGATAAAACCTCAGAAAACTAGAGTCCGAGAACCCCATGCCAAAAAATCGATGAGCTTGAGGAAAAGCTAAAGACTAATGGCAAGAAGGTTTGATGGACTTAATAGTAGATTTGGAAAATACAAAAGCTATTACAGGAACCACAAGTACCAGAAGAAACCTGAGGACAGATCAACTGAGAAGAAGAAGGATCTGAAAGCTGAAGGATCTTCATCCAGAAAGAAGGACTCCAAGTCCAAGGAAGAAAGTGATCAGGATGATGATACCAACAGATGCTATAATTGCCAGAAGAAAGGTCACTTCCAGTATGATTGTCCAGATTTGAGTGCTAAGGAGAGAAGAGAAAGGCAAGCTAAAAGAGACAAGAAGTTCTCTAGCAAAAGGCCATGGTTGCGTAAGAAGAACACTCGAGGAGCGGATCTAGCTCTTCGGATGAGATATTCTCGCATGCTGGAAAGTGATGACATTTTTCTGATGGCCATTGAGGAGGTAAACTCTTCTTTCTCTGTTGTTGCTCCTACTCTAGCACAAGAGTTTTCAAGTTCCACTGAAAACAATCATTTTGACCTGATGGATACTTATGAAGGACTATGCTGTTTTGCAAGGACTGCTAAATAGAACTCAAGAGCGTAATAAGAACCGAAAAGTCGAAAATCTAAAATGGAAAGACTCTAGCAATATCAAATCACTTCTCAATTAATGGAGCTCTTGATGAACCGGATGTTCTCGAAAGTACAACTCTCGAGAGAAAGAGAAGTTCGATAATGACCCTAACGAAAAGCTAGAGAAATCCAATCAAGAGATTCAAATTAATCGGACTAAGTTCAATGACCTCTCTCGAGAAGCATGAAACTCTACAGAATCGCGAGGATAGTGCATTGAAGAAATTAACTCTATTGAATAATGCATCTAATGTAATAGATGAAATTCAGAGTTACCAGAGATCTGTGACTATAAAATCTGGATTGAGATACATTCCGTGGGGAACCTCACAAGGTCATCTCAATCTTTATCAAGTAAGAAGAAGACAATCTTTGTAAAACCAAGTGGCACCCACACTTCAAACTCAAGTAATGCCCAAGGTTGTAGACAAGGAAAAGGACTACGGTCTAAGTAAACCAATGATCAAGTTAGAAAGCCCAAACCTCGGTGAAGGCTAGAAAACCCGAGGGGGTTGGAAAGTTTCAGTAAGTACTTCAAAAGCCTCGGGCTAAGAATACAAACCCAAAGGCTCCACATCGAACAGCGTGAGAGAGAATCCTCGATGAGAAACACTCAAAGCAGAAATTCTCAACTGAAGAGACCAAGTCCTCGATAATCTTGAAGACCAGATTTTCAAAGATGCATAACCCAACCCCACTTGCCTTAAGGGTAAAGGTTATCTCAACCCGAGTCATCAAAGATTTAGACCGGGCCACAAACAAAAGCCTAAGCATCCGAATGTAGGCTGAACCAAAGAAGAATTCAAAAGCCCATGTTCATGCTAAAGCTAGCACACACATACATCTAAAAACCGCTAAGACACCCCAGAGTAGTAGATGTGTATGTTGATGTTTATGGAAGACAAATTAGCCACTCTAAAGTGATTAGAGTTGTCGTGCAGATTTGGATTCCAAAAGGTACATCTAACCTTGTAGGACCCTACACAAATTGGGTACCTAAGAATTGATCTGTTTTTCAGGAGGAAAACAAGGGCATTGAACTGACTAAAGATCACATGGCACTCGATGAGCAGAGATGAAAAAAGCTCGATGTATGGTATCTTGACATGGATGTTCAAGACATATGACAGATACAAGAAGATACTCAAATTGACTATGTTGAACAAAGAGGCCCACAGATCACTTTTTGGAGATAACTCCAAGGGACGGTCAAGGATATGGAACTTTGGAAATCGCCTCGCCATATCCATGGTGTTTCATATGTATCCGGATTGAAGCATAACTTGCTTTCAATTAGCCAATTCTGTGATAAGGGTTTTAATGTTGAGTTCTCTAAGAACTTATGTTTTGTGAAAGATGATACATCACGTAAAGTTTCTTGACCGGTACAAGAAAAGGAAATGTGTATCTTCTTGTCGATTGAGGTCAACTCCTAAAGATACATGTTTGGTTGCTAAAAGTTCCACATATACCATTGGTTATGGCATAAAAAGAATGAATCACCTAAATTTCAAAAACCCCTGAACAAGCTTGCAAGATTAGCTCTTGTGAGAGGGTTGCCTAATGAAGTGTTCAAGAAGGAACATATTTGTGATGCATGCGAAAAGGAAAACAAATAAAAGCATCATTTAAAAAGCAAAGTAGAAGTTTCTACTAAAAAGAATACTTCGATTCCATCGTGATATGGATCTTTTGGTCCTATAACACCAAAGGAGCACTAATGGCAGGAAATACACATTGGTAGTAGTTGATGACTACTCAAGATATACTTTAATCATATTCTTACTCAAGAAGAAAGAGACTCGAGATAAAATCGCGAGATCATCGAAAAGGCTCAAGATTGAGAAAAAATCGAGTGTGGTCAAAATCGATCCGACAAAGGAACTCAATTTATAAATCATATCATATCCGATTATTATGCGTAAAATGGAATTTCACATGAAACATCACCGCAAGGACCCCTCAACAAAATGGTGTTACCGAAAAGAAGGAACATGACTCAAAAAGAGTTCGCAAGGACAATGATAAATTTGTCGATATTCCTAAAAGATTTTGGGGTTTGAAGTCAAACACCGCATGCTACTCTCGGAATGCGCATCCATGTTGACTAAGAGTCAAGGCAAAACACCTTATGAGCTTTGGAATGAAAGGAAGCCTCTTGTTTCTTTCTTTTCGTGTGTTTGGTTGCAAGTGTTTCATACACAATAATGGTAAAAAATCGCTTGAAAACATTTGATAGTAAAAGTCGATGAAGGAATATTCTTAGGATATTCTCAAGTCAAAAAGCTTTCGAGTTTACAAATCGAGGACTCTTATTGTGAAGAAACACCTCATGTTGTTTTTGATGAATCTACTTGTGTTCGAAGAAACAGAACATGATGCAGATGAACTGACTAAGAGGATCACCATTAAGCACGAAACAAAAGATAAATCATTCATCGAACCCGAAAAGAAGAAGTCACCACTATCTATGATTGGAGGACTCGGACTCGAATAAAGAAGTTCGAGGATGGAACTCGAGATGGTGAGACTCAGGAAAACCAACACTCCAAAGGTGACCAATCCGAATGACATACCCGCCTGCACTCGGTATGTGATGCCAATGAAGATGTGGTCACAAATGAGGCAAATTCTAATCTATCAACCAAAGGGAACAAATGTCTCTGACAATGTTCTCAATAGAATTTCCCCAGGAAGATGATTCCCTTTCTCCTTTTCGTTGTTCCCCGAAGTTCTTCGATTTAACCGAACCTAACATTTCAAATGTTGAGGATACTCTTGAAGGGAATATCAAGAAGGAAATGGTTAGATAGTCATCCTACAAGTCGACAGGGGTGATCTAACTAAAGGAGTTAAAACAAGAAGGTTCCATGGTGAGAGTGCACTATTCTGCCACTTCTATCGGAGAAAGAGCTCTACGAGATTGGTGAAGCTTCTACAAGATTCTTATTGGATTATTGCTATGCAAGATGAAATAATCAATTCTCAAGAATGAAGTATGGGAGCTAGTAGATAGACACATGAAAGGCACAATGTCATTGGAACCAAGTGGGTTTTCAAGAATAAAAGAGATGAAAACAACAACATTGTAAGAAACAAGGCAAGGCTAGTTGCACAAGGTTATTCCCAAGAAGAAGGCTTGGATTATGATGAAACCTTTGCACCGGTTGTTGTAAGACTAGAAGCCATCGATTGTTTCTTGCATATCTTTTTGCCACATGAAGTTCACGGTCTATCAAATGGATGTGAAAAGTGCATTTAATGGTGTGCTTAAAGAAGAGGTTTATGTGGAACAACCTCCTGGTTTCAAAAAAAGAATGACCAAGTTCTGAGCTCAAAAAAAGCTTTGTATGGTCTTAAGCAAGCACCCGAGCATGGTATGATACTCTTTCTCGGTTTCTTCTTGACCATGGTTTTGTCAAAGGATCGGTGATAGAACTCGTTCGTGGATAGAAGATGGGGAAGATATCTTCTTGGTTTCAGATATATGTTGATGACATCATTTTTGATCTCCAAACCATCGCCTATGTGAAAAGTTTTCAACACCGGCGAAAGGCGGTTTTGAGATGTCAATGATGGGGGAGATGAATTTCTTTCTAGGTCTTCAAGTGAAACAATCAAAGGAAGGAATATTCATCAACCGTGCAAAGTACACCGAGATCCGATTGCCAAATATGGTGTACAGATTGCAATGCGATTAGGATTCCCATGAATACTAACTACAAGATGGATCCCGATTACAAGGCAAATCGGTTAGTCATCTTCGATTATAGAGGAATCATTGGATTATTGCTCTATCTCACAAAGAAGTTGGCGGGATATAACATTTGTTTGTTGGGATATGTGCAAGATACCAAGCTAATCCTAAGGCTAGTCACATGGAGGTCGCCAAAAAGATCTTGAAGTATCTTAAGGGCACGATGAATAGAGGATTATGGTATCCAAATTGATGATAACCTTTGAATTAACCGGTTACTCGATCTCGATTATGGAGGTTGAAGGATTGACAGAAGTCCACTACAGAGAACTTGTCAATTTCTTGGAAGTAAATGATATCTTGGTTTTCAAAAGAAACAAACCTCAATAGCAACCAAAGATTACTTGAAGTTTGAATATATGGTATAGGAAGGTGCGGTGTTTTATTCTTTGGCTCGCATAACAATTAAGGGATTATAAAGTTGTAGCCAATGAAGTACCAATATTTTGTGACAATAATAGTGCCATTGCTATTTCACAAAATCCGTTATGCACACCGATGCAAGCATGTGGATATCGGACATCACTTCATCGTAGATCATGTCGAGAAGGACATAAGGATGGAGAAAATTCATAATCGATAAAACAGAGAGTCGATATCTTGACTAAACCTTTGGGTTTGAATCAGATTTCGGGAACTTTCGGTTGAGTTAGGGATGTTAGAACCCGGTGTATAGAGTAAAAAATCTCGAAAAATTGAAGATTTTCGGATGCATGAAGTTTTTCTCGAAATTCTCTTGAGAAGCTCGGGATAAAATGGAAATCTTTGAATCGAGTCTCGAAAACTTCAGATTCATCAAGGTCAAGATTTTCGAGAGCATCTTGAACCCATTCAAGATTCGATATTATATTGACATTTTATCAATGTCAGTACTCAGTAAGACCGATAGAGAGAAATTAGTCTGAAGAAGTAATGACTCATGCTACTCATTTATTGCTCAAGTAAAACTCAGTAATCATTCGCAATAAATACCAAACACCTGAGGAATGTTTTTGGGCGGGATCGTTTTAAATTCCGAAGAAGGTCAACAGTCATTTAATGCTCTGTTACATTAATGACCAATGAGGATGTTTTGGCGGCTTACTTTTCGGGGATCGTCGGTTCGTATACCCGATTAATCGGAGATTAATCTCAACCGTTGCTTTTCACCTAACCAACGCGATTCCCCACGATTTCGAAGCTATATATACCCCAATATGCCGTTCAAACCAAAATTTTATCAAACCCTTCTTTCCCAAATCCTCTGAAATTAAAAATCCCTTTGCCCAGAAATTCCTAAACCCTAAAGCTTCATTTCTCCAATCATTCTCTAAAATGGCCCCAACCTTGTTCGAGAGATTAGCCAAAACCAACAAGCCATGGTACGAGTTCGTTGTCTCACTCGAAAGCACAACCAACTCAAAGCCAGAAGAGGAGGCTCTGCATATGATTCGACTGGCTAAACTCACCCATCTAGTTGCAAGCCGACCAGACCAGGAGTTTGCAAAAGAGGTAATCGAATTCATCTATAATCTGGAGATAGATGAAGAGGATGGTTTACATTCTAAGATTACCGTATCACATTTAGAGCAGTCATCCAAATACATCGATTTTGAGAGGGATTTGTATATACTTCCAAAAAATCTGAATGATGTTTTTGAGCTCTGTGATAGAGGAGAGGATCCTGCGATGTATATGTCGGGTAGATAGCAGGAGTACTTAGATAGGATTGCTGAGAATCCTGTGAAATTTGAGGCGACATTGCATAAGAGACACTTGAAGCCACAATATCGAGTTTTGATGGATATTATGAGCAAGAGCATCATGAGTCTTGCGGGGAGTTTTGAGCAGATCAGTACCCCGAAGCTCAGATTGATGGCAGCGATAGAGGCCTCACCCACCACTGACTTCAACTGGCTGAAATTTTTGATTCAGATGGTGAGTGAGCAGACCAAAGTTTTGAAGAAGGTTGACGGGGCGATCTCAATAAAAGGCAAGATCCACCATGCCACCAAAATTGCTTATATTTTGGAGATGTGCAGAGAGGAGGAGGATATCTTCGCCAATTCGACCTCATTCCCTAAGTCCAAAATTCTCTTCAAGCCCATTCTTTTGCAAAAAAAGCCATCGGGGAAGAGAGAAATGTAGCGAATCATCGGTTGCAATTCTTTGAGAAAGAGACCCAACAAACCCGGGGGAAGGTTTTGTTGGAGGCAAAGATGGAGCAGGTGCAAAAATAATGAAGCGAAGAACCTTTGCCCCAAAGCGCAAAAAAGATTGGTGGTTCTCACCGATGAAGAAGATGACATGATTCTCGAAGAGATTCAACCCGAGAGCCAAACCGCTCGAGAGTTCGCCATTGCAAGTTTTTGGCTCAGTTATCTCAAGGGCACAAGAACAGTCGAGGAGCGGTCTTCTCCGAGGTGCTTGAGACATCTCTAAGTTCGCATAAAATTTCTCGGGAAATTTTCAAAGGAACTCAGCCTCGAGATTCCTAATGAAAAAGTACCGCTCGCAAATAGAAAGAGCTAACTCGAAGTCAATCTCGAGGATACGCCACCGTGCCTCGTAACCCACTCGGATGCAACCGAGGACCGACGACAACCTTCGTGAGGTCACCGAGACTCGGGAGGCAATATTCTTGATGAGCTCCCGAAAGGATCTACTTTTGATCCTCGTAAAGCTTCAATCAACCGTAGAGCCCGAGATGGAAGAAGGGCCAAAGGCAAAGAAAGGCGAGTGGAGAGGAGCAAGGGGAACTGTTCATTCTTGACCCGCTCGAGCTCACTCGCCCCTCGACCGCAAGATATTTTCTTCTGGGATTAAGGTCGATCGTGTTCATCCTCAATCGACTCTTCCGAGATGCTTGATATTGCCGCATTCATAGGGAAGATCGCGGAATGAGGAGACAAATTTTCCGACCGACTTCTCGTGGTTCGGAAGACAAAGCTCGTGATGAAAAACTCCGATTTTGATGAGTCGTTCGTAAGAAGTTGGCCGAGAGGAGAGTTATCAAGTTGTTGCCCCTAGCAAATGGAGACAAATCTCAAGATGGAGATGGGGACCAACAGGGGAGATCTTTGAGGATCGGCCTCAGATGGAGAAGGAAACTTCGCTACGATCAAATCGGTCAACCTCGACCGAAGGTTAGCACTCTTGGTACCTTTTGCACTATTAACAATTATGCCAAAGTTAACAAAAGTTCTATCTTTAATTCTCAATTGTCGATAAATGATCGAGGCTCATTGGAGATCGAGCTCGGGATGAAGTCAAGCTCATGATGATCAAACAAAGACAGAAGGTGCGCGAAGGTTCCCGAGATTGATCTCACTCCCTTGATGGAGAAACTTGAGAAGGTTGAGCCAATGATGATCAAGATTGCTCGGGATGGAAGAAACATTGGCCAATCAAGCTCAAAAGATGGAAAGTCTTAGTCACTTTTCTTGGTGGTGCTAATCCAAAACACCCCGACCTCACGGATGACCTCCATGGAAGATAAGTGAATGAAAAGTTTGGAGGAGTCAATCTTTTGAGCTCGATCTTTGAAAATGAAATGTAGCACCGAGAGTCAATCGTTTCTAGAGGTGAAATTGGAAGAGAGGAATGAAGTGATGATAAAATTTGTTTGTTGATGAAATGAGCTCGATTAACCATGACCAAGATGACAGAGATGTTTGAGGAGGCTCTCTCTCGCCGTTTTTTTGCCCACATCGTATAAATTTGGAAGACGAACAAGATCGGATAGCGAGAGAGGTTCATTTTGTGAGAGCAAAGAGCAATATCACATGGACACAAAGACTCTCCGGACTTCTTCCAAATTACGGTGCCAAGAATTGGGAAAAAAAAAAAAAAGACCTCGGGAAGTTCATGGCACGCATTTTGGAGAAGAAGGCTCGAAAGATCTTTGAAATGTATAACCTAGCCAAAGCCTTAAGAGAAGTCGGCCTCTTGAGAAGTTGAAGTTCGGCTCAGTGGAGAAGCCTATCTACACTCGAAGTTTCGAGCAAAAACCATGCTTGATGTTGCAAGAGAGAAACCGAAAGTGCTAGAGCAAAGGTTGGAACAAGCCAGTTCTTCCGCCAATTTATGAAGAGGAAAGCCTTGGGCGGTGTTCAACCCGAAGCAGTCTGCAGAAGGCTTCTAAGCCAATCCAGAGAAAGCTGATTCTGGATGATGAAGAAACGGAAGAATCTGAGTCTCAACCTCAGAAGAAAGTCTTCAACACGAGAAATGCTCTGAAGACACTCCAAATAGAATAAGCTAAGAAAGCTGCTGCTTCGGTCTCAGGAGTGTCTGTGATCAGAAAGAAGATAGACGAAGAGCAGAAGCGAAGGAGTGAATTCAGGAAGTTTGCGAGCAAGAGGAAAGGGACATCAAAAGCACTGAAGTGGCCCCACATTGATAAATGGATGCCTATCAAACTCAATGATATGTGGGAAGAGGTCAAGAGAACCTTCTGGTTCAATTATGATGTTCTCAGGGAATGGAGAGGGGAAAGCTCAGATCAGAATGAAGCATTCATTGAATATCTCCTAACCTTCTATCCAAAGTATCTACAGAGCTGGATTAACCTTTCAGATGAAGGAGAGGTACAAATAATAGCCCCTGGTCCATATTCCTATCCTCCTCCGAGACTTGGTAATGGCTTGGTAAATGAGAAGGCCATTACTCAAGAAATTGCTCAGTATGCTGGTCAGTTGGGTTTAACAGGAAACAGTCCGGATATTATTAAGGAGAGAAATGAGCTAAAGAAGAGATTTTTCAGAATGTTCGACCTGGAGGTGCCCGCTGATGAAGTTGAGAATGAAGCAAACTGAAGAGCCAAAATCTGAAGACCGAAGACTGAAGACTCAGAAGATTCTGTAATCTTTAAATATTTTTGTCTTTTTGATTTTGTTGATAAACTCATTGTAATCTGTAACTCAAACCTATCATCAATGAAGATTTATCATTATGCTCAAAAGATAATATCTCATTATCTTATTTACATGTCTTTTATTTGATATGCCTGAATGATTGTCTCTAAACTGATTGTATGTTGTTAAGGGGAAATTGTTTAAGTATTTGGTAATGAACTATTTAAAGAGATTCATTACTGAAGAAATTGTTGAATGATTTAAATTGTTGGGAGACTCTCTGAAATTTTTGAGAGATTCTCTGTTTCAGGAAATTATTGGGAGACATAACCAATCTTGTAATAGGATAAACTGAAACCTGAGTATAGGTTATATGTTTGTAACAAGATAGGTTTTGGCATCATCAAAAAGGGGGAAATTGTTGGGAGATGAATTTAATAAAATATATATGATTTTGATTAGATCCCAAAAACCCCGAGTATGACATGTTCGTAATGATCTTGATAGTTGAGTCGATTCGGTTTTAGAGTATTCAGATGTTATCTCGCAAAAATGTATAGTCAATGATATAGTTCGTGATAGGTTACGAAGACTCAAGAACTCAAGATGTTTCAAGAAACCAAGTTTCAAAGATGAAATGAAGTATTCAAGACTCAAAGCAGAAACCGAGATATCAAGACTCAAGAGGATACTTGAATCAAGGCTCAAAGATGAAGATTCAAAGTATCGATCCAAGATGTCTCGTAAGACTCAAGACTCGAAGACCTCAAGACTCGTAAGACTCAAGACGCAAGATCAAGACCAAGATTGAAGATCAAGAATAACAAGGCACAAGAATTACTAAAGACTCAAAGAAGGTATCAATGCTCAAGATGAACTCAATGTTCCGAGGCAATCAATATATCTATCCGGCGATGCAATATCGAAGATCGTGGATTCCTTAGAAAATAGATATTTGCCAAGACATTCAGAATGCAGACAAAAGGAACTAAGTCATAAGTGTTGTTAAGGTTATATCAAACTCAGAGTTTGTAACCAAAAGAGCCGTTGAAGGTGTCTACCTTTAACTGGAGACAAAAGTCAAAAAGAGGAAGACAACATCGCACTATATCGACAATCGACAAAGGATGTGTCAAAAAAAGATGTCGATGTACAAAAAGTTCCAGATCGCAAAAAGTGAAGACCGGCTACATGAAAGGCTATTGCCTAAAAACGTGCTAGGGAGTTTCAAACCCTAAATATAGCCGTTCCTCACACACCTTAAGAGGAAACTCACAAAGTTATCTCTCCAACGGATAGTTTTCAAGAGTGACCTTGGTGTATGCATATAAATACTGGTGACCCTCTACATTGTAAGGTTACGGGAAATTTATACGCAACTCAAGAGCTCAAACTTATTCTTGCAAAAGTTAAAGCACTCGAAAAACCTAGAATTTCCCAAGTGCTTCTATATTGAAGAGAGCTCACTATACTAAGCCTAGCTTGATAAGAATTATCTAAAGCTTATTCGAGATATCCTAACCCTTTGCATTGTGCTTCATTGTAAAGGATATCTCATCCTAGTTGGAAACCAACCGAGAAACCCCAAACCCTTGAGAAGGTAGTTGGAGTGTGTTTGTTGGTGAGAAGAGTTGTAAAGAGTTAGTAAACTACGCGGAGTAGTCAGAAAACTCTAAGAGGAGAAGTTAGTAAGCTCTGAGGGTAGTCCGAAAGCTTGTTTGTGTTTGAGTAAGTAAACCACGGAGGTAGTCGAAAAACTCAAGGTCGGGTTGAGTAAGTAAACTCGTGGAGTAGTCGAAAACTCAGGCGAGTTGAGTAAGTAAACTAAACTCTGAGGTAGTCGAAAGCTCGTAAGTGATTAGTGAATTTCTCCGAGGATCGGAGAGAGTGGATGTAGGAGCTTGAGTCTCTCGAACCACTATAATTCTTTGTGTTGTTTATTGCTTTCCTTATCTCATGCTTAACTCGCTGCATTGACTCGAATTTGAAAGCATACTTTTTCGGTGATATTCAGTTGGAATCAATCCACTGAAGTTGCATAACCGAAATCACACCTAATCACTATTTCATAAAGGGAAGGTTTTGAAGAAAAGCTTAAAACGAGTATAAACTAAGGGCCAACCATTCCAAGACGACGGTAGCTGAAACGAGATAGTTACCAAACCGAACTCTCTTATGAGGACTCGATAAGTTAGTTATCGATCCAAGCAACTTAGGATCTCGACACTTTCCGGACTCGATTGGGATTATCTCGGTGGTATCCGAAAAGCGGCCGGGATCACTGCCTCGATGAGACTTTGACTCGAGCGATCCGTACTTCTCGAAACCTAATCTTCAGATTATCGACCCAAGTCGACCTCGATGAAAAAAGTTTTAAAACACCGAACACGTGTATTCCCCCCCATACACGTGTAAGACTCGTTCAGACCGACCAACAACATATGTATGTTGATGGCTCATCAACAAGTTCAAGAAAATTCGAGCAGCGTGGGTTCTCATCACCCCAACCTCGACAAACTTTCGTAAGCAAATGCCATTCGTTTTGATTTCCCAGCCACAAATAATGAAGCCGAGTACGAAGCTTTGATCGCTGGGCTACAAATGGCTATGACAATGGGAATCCAGAGGCTGATGATTTACAGCGATTCTCAGATAATCGTATACCAAGTAATAGGCGAGTACGAGGCCCGAGGCGAACAGATGGCAATAATATCAAGAATTCAGCAAAGGAGTTGCTTGAACACCGAACAAGTTTTCATAGAACAGTTACCACGATTGGGTAATTCGTTCGCTGATGCCTTGGCACGCCTGGCAACAGCAGAAAGAGTGACGAACACGATGGACATTGTGGTCGTCACAACTTGTTTGCCATCAATTCTTAGAGTTATGGTCGCCCATATAACAGGCGAGCAAGAAACCTGGATGACTCCAATTTTAAATTACTCACAAAAGGGACTTCTCCCTGAAAATAAGGCACAAGCTACTCGCCTCAGATTATAAGCTGCTCGTTATACTATCTTAGACGAGCATTTATACAAAAGAAGTTTTTCACTTCCACTATTGAAGTGTATTACTCCTGAAGAGGGTCATGTAATTCTGGAGCAGATTCATGACGGAGTATGAGAAAACCATACAGGTGGGCTCGTTCTGGCACATAAAATTATCAGACAAGGTTATTATTGGCCAACCCTCAAAAAAGATTCGCTCGCGTATGCTCGCGCGTGCCAGGTACACGCCCCACTTATTCATAGCCCACCTGAAGAACTAGTGTCAGTTTACAGTCCATGGCCATTTGCTAAATGGGGAATCGATTTGATCGGCCCATTTCCTACTTGGCGTCGGGAGTAAATATCTTTGTGGTTGCCGTTGATTACTATACTAAATGGGCGGAAGTCAAGTCGTTGTTAAAGTCACCGAACAAAGAATGTGGAACTTTGTTTGGAAAAACATCATTTGTCGTTTTGGGCTTCCCCAATCATTAGTAACAGATAACGGCAAATAGTTCGATGGAAGTGAATTCCGACAAAATTGTGCTCGCTGGGGCATAAAAAAGCATTACTCAACTCCGTATTATCCCTAGTCAAACGGACAAGTTGAAGCCGTTAATAAAATTATCAAGCATACCCTCAAGGCCAGACTTGATAATTCCAAGGGGATGAAATTTGAAGAGTTGCCCAAATATTATGGGCCTATCGAACAACTTTCGTAACATCAATCAAGGAAAACCCCGTTTGCCACTCGGCATTTGGTGGAAAAGTTATTATACCCACAGAAATCAAGATTCCGAGTCATCGAACGATTACTTTTGGAGAGCACATCAATGACCAGGCGTTTGCCCTGAGTGCAGACCAGTTAGAAGAAAGAAGGACAGAGGCTGATTTCAAGAACGCCATGTACAAAAAGAGATCAGAAAAGTTCTATAACTCCAAAGTCCAAACACGCAGTTCAACGGGCGAAATTGGTTCTAAGACGAGCAACAGGGGATATCAAGTGGGCGGTTCGGTCGAGCATGGGAAGGTCCATTCAGAGTTACAGAACGTTTGTTAAATGGAGCGTATGATTTGGAAGACCTGAATGGAGTCCCCTTGTCCTACTCGTGGAATGCGTCAAATCTGAAAAAATATTATCAGTAATGACGAGCATAATTGGCCGAACACAAAACACCCACACAAATTTGAAACGAAAGCATAATCGCGAACATAATCAACCTTCTTCAAATGTAAAGGTTGTAATAGAATACAACGTATTGCAAAAACACTTTTGTTTGTTAAGATTTTTCTAGTTGAAGCTGCTCGGTCGTGACTAAGCCGGGACGACCGAACAAAAATGAACGAGCAAGTTTATATTCACCGACGAACCGATTAAGACTTTCGGATACCATGATAAAAAGCGTGTAATGGGTATGCAGTCGCAAAAGATGACTCGTACTTACAGATACCCGTAGCAAAAGTGAGTGATGAGTGCGGGGTCGCACCTAAATAAGACGGCTCGAGTACGAAGTGATCGCGTCTAAATAAGACGATCGCGAACCAAGAAAGGGGGGGTTGCATAAAGTTAACCCATCTGGTCGCACCTAAATAAGACGATCAACCGATTGCATCACAATAAGACAATCAAAAACGAAAGAAGTCAAGAGGGGACATAGACAAACACAATGTTCAAATTCATTCAGAAGAAAAGAGGCATAAACTAGAAAGCAAGACAAACATCAAGCAACACAAGTATCAATCATTCATCAGCAACAACATTCATCCTCAATGATCAGGTTAGAGGAAATTGTTCAATAAGCAAATTCAACTATTTAATTTCAAAGTTGTTCGAACAAAAGAGAAGAAGGCAAAAAATTACACAAGTTCAAAAGAGATTGTTCGAGCAAGAAAGAAGAAGACAAAAATTACACAACAATTGTTCAGTAAAACAAAAATTACACTAAGGAACAAATTCGTTGTTGGGGGTGGGCGGAAGCGAAGTATCGAACAAATCATGCCCAACTTGCTCGGCCCCTTCAGGAACAACTCCTCCAACATTGTCAGGCCTAATCTGCTTGCCAACACTTTGCTCGACTTCTGGAGGTCCCCTTTGTTCGTTCTGTACCTGATCAACAATGTCCGCATCCAAGCCATCTTCCTCGTCCAATATAGGATCATCAATCTCGATCCCTTCAGGAAGATTGGAGAAGTCGCACACATCACTCAGATCAGATATCGGAAGGTTGCGATCCGGCGGGTTGTCGATCAGGTACTTCTGAAAATGGGATATGAGCGGGGCAAGTTGTTCGGCAGCGAGCGTATGTCGAGCAGAACGAATGGCATCAGAAAAAGCACATATGTAAGAGAAGTTCGACATGGAATCAACATACTCCTCACTGTGCAACTTTGAATTTTCGAGACCCAAACGAGTGTTGGTCTCTTCAGCAATAAGGAGTTGTTGGCCGAGCAAATCCTTCTCGTGTTCCACGGCCTCGATGCCAGATCTGAGTTTGCAAAGCTCGACATTCATCTCATCTTGAACCCTCCTGATGCCGACCACCTCCTCCTGGGCAAGGCCTAGCTCCTCCCTCGCCTGGCGAGCATCTTCCCGAGCCTGACGAGCATCCTCCGAGCTTTGCGAGCTTCCGCCTGAGCTGAGTTTATTTGCCCCTAAGACAACTTCAGTTCATCCTGAGTTTTGCTCAGCTCGTTCACCTTCACTTCAAAATTTCTGATAAGAGCCAAGTAGTTGGCATGAAGATTGGCGGACTCAGCATAAGCTTTTTCGAGAAGAACCAGAGATTGACCATGATGAACTAGGCCAAGTCTCATGGTTTACAAAGGTGTTGGACCCTTGGTGGCCTCTTCGAGCTCAGTCGTTCATGCTCGAATGGGGGTCTCGCAAGCCTTCTGTACATGCTCGGGAAGGCCGGGGACATTGCGAACACTCGGGGAGCAGTAATAATTTTTCAATTTGGACATCAGAGGCGCCAATCTGCTCAACCTGCATGTTCACCCAAGCAAATAAATGAAATAAAGCGAACAAAATCATTGAAGGAAAAAATAATCCAATAGGCGAACAAACATACCTGTTCGCCCGAGCAGGGTCCCATCCCAAGAATGATTTATCCTCGGGGGACCGGAGCTGAGGGTTCATAGGAGTCCAAGTCCGAGGTCCTGGAGGAGGTGGAGAAGATGTACCGACCTCCATCTCGATGATTTGCTCGACCGGATCGACCACGGAGGTGGCCATTCTGATCGCTTCGGCAGTGGGGGTCTCCCTAGTGGCCTCGATGCTCATCTGAGCTGTCGAATCCTGCTCGTCAGCTGCCCTCCTTGATCTTTTTAGCGACGGAGCCTGTTCGCTCGTCCCCTGCTCGGCCGAACGAGTTGTCCTCTTCGGTCAGCTCGACTCCCCAGGTTCAGATGCAGCTGCTCGGCTCACCTTTCTCACCCTGCTCGCTTCCCCTCGATTTGCTCGCTGAGCATCCCGCTCGGCTTGAATTCGAGCAAGCTCTTGAGGCCTTTTTGTTCGAGCCATCTCAGTATGCTCGGAGGTACTCACAGCAACAGTGACGGCAGGAAAAGCTATAGACAAAACAATTCATTACAAAAGAAAGAGAAATAGCGAACAAAAGGTACAACACACTTGCAAATACAAAAAACAATCCTTACCAGCTGGATTGACGGTAGCTAAATGATGAGGGGGCACGTACAAGCCTCCTTCCTTCCTTTGATCGGCGGTATTCAAAGTCTTCACAGATCGTTCTGAGCGAGGCTCGAGATTGATTTGCCAGATGCTGCTAAAATAGCCGTCGTTGGTCTCTTTGTCAATAAGTTAAAATCAGTTCAAGCTGAAGAGCAAAACACACAAAAATACTTACTTCGGTAAACCCCAAAATCTGTGGGGATGTCTAAGCGAGCATCTGGTTTGCTTCAAGCCGGGCTCTTCCAATCGCCCCCAACGAACCAGAATTTTTCCTTCCAATCACTAATTTTGTTCGGCACATCCTCAATGACCTTGCACTTAACATTGCCTGCATGAACAACCATCCATGTTTGCCCTTGGGACGGGTCAAATGCACTAGGCTTGAGAGTTCAGCTGCTGTGGGATAATATACGGGCTTTGTTTTGCCGAACAAAGTCAAGAAGCTCATAATCATGTGCCACCCATTCGGTTTCAGCTGTGTAATGGTGATGTTCCATTCCACGAGCAAACGAGTAATAGCCAGATGAAGTGGGAATCGAAGATCCACTTCCATTGTATCCAAATTTATAGCAACACAACCCTCATGAGGCTGGTCTGCTCGCTCATCAGGACCAGGTACCCAGAAAAATACGTCTTTCGGAGTTTCACAGTTCCTATACAGTTGGACGAGCATATTTACATCAATTACGCTCGCAATTTTACTCGCCGGGTACTCATTCTCAACCCTAATCCTATGAGGTTGTTCGGGCCAATTAAAATTATAACGAGCATTATAATCGCTATATGTTGGGCTATGAGGAAGACCGACAGGGATATCGAGCACCGTGTTCGGCTCGCCGTCGAACCCTCTGTTCGACTCATCAACATTTTCAACTATCAGAGTTTCCTCCCTCACATTATCATCATCCCTATTTACAACCCTAGACCTAATTTGGGGTTGGGGCAAAGAATCTTCATCTGAATCATCCAAAAAATCGGTACGGGCTAAATCCCTATCTAATTCATTTAGGGCATCATCGGAATCGGAGGAAAGAACGGCAAACGGCTGCCGAACTTGCCAATGAGACCTTGATCCCGAGACATTCATCTCCGATGCATCAACGTCGATACGAGAGATTGTACCGAAAGAGGGGGAGGAGGAACAATGACGATTTGATTCTGATTCTACTGAAGCAGAGGAATTTGAACGAGAAGCCATAATCGAAATTAAAAAGGGGATGAAATAGTTACCTGAATAAAATCCGTCGCCGAAATAGGAAAGCCCTTGCCGGAAGTATCAGAAAAGAAAGAGAATGAAAGCAAGAAGAAGAAGTAAAGAAAGAAAGGGAACTGAGGCGGCAAAAATAGGTATTTATAGATGCCGGTTTTGAAATTTTTTTGAAATCTGGCACAGAAGATGAAACGACGTTCACGACGGCCCAATCAAATTATAAATATCGGGCCCCATGATAAATACAAAGCGCGACCGGTTGGGTATTGTTGTGTTCGATATAATTACTCAAGATAATCGAACACGCTTCGAGGACACGTAATATTCAATTATTAAAATAACCACGCTTAATGGATAAGTGTGCACGAAGCTTGACGAACAAACAAGTTTGTTCGCCAGCTCGCCACTTGTCAACCATGCGAGTATGCTCGCCTATGAAGTAAGTTATGTTCGCCAGCTCGCCATTTACCAACCATGTTGCTCAACCACCCTCGAAAGAAAAAACGTATGTTCGCCAGACTAACCGAGCAAACAGTATGATCCTCGAAGATGTTGATCCGATCGTACCAAACCGACGATCGGGGAAGAAGAAATCAGATAGCCTGAGTCAAGTGACCTCAGTGGTCAGTATGCTCGATGCTCAGATATCCTGAGGGCTCGACATCCCCAAGAACTCGCACAACCCGGAAGGGGTCAAGATGCTCGGGATGCCCGGACATCCCAAGGTCCAGACATCCTGAAGGCTCAGACATCCTGAGGGCTCAGACAACCTGAGGGCTCAGACATGCTTGATGCTCAGATAACCTGAGGGCTCAGACAACCTGAGGGCTCAGACATGCTCGATGCTCAGATAACTTGAGGGCTCAGACAACCTGAGGGCTCAGACATGCTCGATGCTCAGATAACCTGAGGGCTCAGATAACCCGAGGGCTCAGACAACCTGAGGACTCAGATATGCTCGATGAAGACAGTTTCCCTATATAAAATTAATATGTCCGAAGGGGCGAACAAGGCGATCAGTCGAGCAAAAGATGATTTGAACGACCAAAAGAGTGCCTTATAGATAAGTATATGCAAAGTTCAACCAGGAAGACGAAGTTGAAAACGTGGCAGCATCACATGAGTTCTTGCAGGACACAAAGTCTCCAGCTCATGCTTGCCAAACCAGCTCAAGCTTGCCAAACCAGCTCATGCTTGTCAAAGTGCTATAAATAGAAGAAAAAAGAACAAGAGAAAGGTTCACAAATATTTCCCAGAGTGGTGAGGTTCAGAAATTTCCCAGAGTGGTGAGGTTCAGAAAAATTCGAGAGTTCATCCATACACATAAAAATCCCTAGCACTCATATACCTACTCTCCAAATCATCTTCAATCATAGCGATTCATCTTCATGAGATGTATCATGTATTGTACGTGTAAAACTCGCAATATTACATCCCTGACTTGGAACGCCCCCAGAGTAGTCATTTCTTGACGAACTGGGTCAACAAATTCCTCTTATTTACAGTATATTTTACACGTACATATTTTGTTTGTGAGTTGTCATCGAATTAGCCACATAATATTCTCCATATAAAACGACTCGCAACAATTGTTAATATGAAATAAGATTAAATATAAGGTATGAAGGTTCTTACACGAGTATCATTCAAATAAGTGATTTTCCGTTTTGATTCATTAGAGTTTATGCCATGACTGGAGCAATGAAAAGTGCTTGAAAATCCTGAGAAACTGCTATGAAGCGCTTCCGGAGAACGGAAAAGTGATTATTGCTGAATACATTCTTCCGGAGATCCCAAACATGACGCTGCAATCTTCCGTAGCCTTCGATGCGGATTTGCTCATGTTAATCTACACTCCCGGCGGGCAGGAAAGGACAGAAAAGGAATTTCAAGCCTTAGCCAAAGCTTCTGGCTTCAAAGAAGTCCGAAAAGTTTGTTGCAGTTTCATGATCTGGATCATGGAATTCCACAAATAAATAAATCAATATATAAATATATTTGTCTAAGAGATCCCCTACATTGCTTGCTTGCAGTAGTTGTACTCTCTATATTTTGGAAGCATTTCTGATGCTTCCCTTTTTTGTTCAATGAATTTGGGTTTGTTTAAAAAATAGAAATAAGATTTGTAATTTTTTCCAAATAATTTTATATCTTCTTTTACAACGCGCATGGAAAGTTTCATCTTGTTTTATATCAATCACTTAATTATTTAATTTTCAAAATTAATTTATTAAATTTTCAATAAATAAATAATTGAATTTATTTGATATTAATATCTAATTTTTACACGTGTCACAATTAAATTAGCTTACACCGATATAAATTAGGGGTTAAAATCACTATAAATTATAATAACAATATAGATGATATTATAACGAAAATATTGTCATTATGACACTTACGGCTATAAATTCATTATTTTCATATATATTTTTTTACTATATTTAACTTAAAGAGTATGGGATAACATAAATAAGGGTTGAAAATTTTAAGAAATTGTAATAACGACATGAGTGTTATTATAACACAAAGATAGTCGTAATGGGAACTTAAATTATAAACTCATCATTTTTCAACCTTCTATGTTGTTTACTCTTTTGAACATAACAAATCATGTGAAAACATGAATAGAGGATTAAAGTCGTAAGAAATTGTAAATTTCCCAATGCTCAACTAGACCTAAATTTTCGTCCACCCCTTGTCTTATAAATAGGGAATGATTTTTTCATCCCCAACAAAAAAACACGAAAATTGGTTTTTCGGAAAAATATCATCGTCGATAAAATATCAAATATTTTGAAACGTCGACAGACTGTATATTTTCGAAAAACTGCAATTGTGAGTGTGCAATTCCATGTGTTGAAAAATTAGAAATCCACAAAGGTGGTAGCCAAATTTTTTCTTTTCTTCTTTAAGATTAAAATCGTTCGTTGATAATCCTCCCACCAGATTACGTTCGTGGACATGGGACATATTTGAGAAGGTACTTTGGGTTGATCCATCGTCTCAGCGGTTGTCTCTACGAGAGGTTAATATTTACGTAATTCCTAGATTCCGCATGCTTAGGTTTTATGTGAAATACGTGTACGCATGATGTTTATTTGTTCATTAATTATTATGTTGAATTTAATTAGGATTAATTCATGTTAGTAATTAATTGATTAATTTAAATATGTATTTAAATTCAACTCGAATAGATCTGGGCACCCCTAATTTCCCAACAACTGGTCAAAGCCTCGATTTCGAGCTCTGTATTTAAATTATTATTTAAATTATGTTGACCATTAAATTTTATTGAAAATTGGATAGTAGAATTGCTAGATCTGTTTTGCACGTATCCAATTGTCATGGTATTTAATGTGTTTATTTATTTCATGCATATGAATGGTTTTAATTCGACTCGTTCAAATTTGTTTTTCTCGTGAGAAAATCCAAGAGTAGATTAGGCTATTTGATTTGTTCAATGTAATAGACTAGTCTAGATTTAGGTTTATTTATTTTTTTGTAAAATAAATTGCAACCTGATCAAAGACGAAGACGGAGACAAGAAATTAAAATGGATTCGAATCAGACGCTGCGACGCAGATCGCGCAACGCGCTGCGCGAGGCACGCAGGACTCGGATGTCGCCAGGCGGATGGGCACGATGCCCGTGCATCGGGATCGGGATCGGCCGCCACGAATCGCGCGGGCGCCGCTGGCGCGCCGCGTGGCGGTGCACGGGCGCTGCAGGATCGCGATCAGGCGTGCTGTGCAGGCGGTGGACGAGGGCGAACGCATCGCTGCCGCCGAAGTTCACCGGGTGAGGCGAGGGCGAGGGGTAATAGACGGGCGCTGCCACAGATGGGCACCGCCCACCCGGGTTCGCCGGTCGCCGTCGCCGAGAGCTGCAGGGGGGCGACACGCTGTGTTTAAGCGCGGGCGCGTTGTTTCGCCAAGGGGCAGTTTGGATGCGGGCGTTAAATCCCGCCGCGAAGCTACTTGGCGTATGCTTTTGAGACGAGTTCTTTTCGAGACGAAACGAAAGTGGGAGAAATTCAAGACGGCGTTCTTCAAAATCAAGCCAAGAAAAATCAAACCATGACAATTGGATAATTTGTGCCCAATATGTTTATTTTTTTCTCGCTTTTTTGATTTATTGTTGTATTTTCTTATGCTTTATTTAATTTGTTTAAACGTGTTTGCATGAGAATTGCCCAACCAAAAAATCTCAAATTAAAAAATTATTAAGTATGTTTTAATAATTAATTTGATTATGAATCGAATTAATTTTGACCTCCATGATTTATTTATTTGTGAATTCTTTTGGAGAAATTCCCCTAAGGGACGGCCAAAAGATAGCTTTCACATGAATAAATTCTCAAAAGGATGATTGTGAATTATTATTAGTGGCTATTTATGACCCTCCCAAGAGGCTCGATCAAAAACGGCGTAGTAATTTCAGATTTAATCGTGGTTATTACTTAGGTATAAAATTGATATGCATATACTTCGTCAAGTCCCCGGGCAATTTTATATTGGTCAAGTGGGAGCCAACTATTAATTTTTTTTAAAATTAAAGGTTTGTAACTGTTCTTGTTTGTAACTTGCTTGAATGTGATTTAAATGATGACCCTCCCAAGAGGCTCATTTAAAACTGTTTTGAGATGTTGGCTAATGCATGTTCATATTTTTTTGAGATTTCAATATGAATCATGTGATCGAATTATGTGATAATCTTGTGTCGATCCGGATATTGATACAAGATGTGTGTTTATTTCAGTTCAGCATGTCGCAACCTTTTAATCCACTGTTTATATACTTAAAGTCAATAGAATTGGAAACTATGTTGATTGGAAACAAAAAGTTATGATTGTCCTAACTGCACAAAAGCACAAGTGGATTCTTGACACACCAAAAATCAGATGAGCCAACTGACGAGTAAAAAACGCGGGGCTCATCAGATCACCTTGGGAGAGATGTCATCGCTAAAAATGGTGGAGGGCAATCCCGTAAGGGATTTCGTCCTCAAAATTGATGGCCCATCTGAACAAACTTGAGGTTCTTTGGTACTCCACTCTCTATCCAAAAGTTTTGAGCAATTTGGCCTCGCTAGCTGATTTGTTGCAAGCTTTGCTCACTGACATTCATGGAGCACAAGAACTCATGCTTTGACGGCAAGTGACCCGTCTTCATCTTCTAGGCCAAAGGAAGGCAAGAAGAAGAAGAGGACCAAAAGTCATAAGCAATCAAACTCAACTGTTGTCAAGGGCAATGGTAAGATTGTTGGGATATAACCCAAACAAAGATGAGGAATGCTGGTAGTGTCGAGGAAAAATCCAAAGAGAAAGTGTTTTAACTGCAAAAGGACATTGGAGGTCAGTCTGTTCCAACCCAAAAGGGCCGGAAAGAAAGGTAATTCTCAGCACTAGTTGTTGAAAATTGTTTAGCGGCGTATGTTACCCATTCGTGGGTAGTGGATACGGGGTCCACTAATCATGTTTACTTCACGGGTTCAAGCGGACCAGAAAACTTAGTGAAAGTGAGATCCTCATCACGCTAGGCAATGCTACGAGAGTGGCAGCTGAAGCAGTGGGAGACGTGCACCTGTCTTTTGAAGACAATAGTTTAATTTTAAGAGATGTTCTTTATGTTCCCATTTTTCGCAAAAACCTTATTTCAGTTTCAAAACTATTTGCTGATGGATATTCTGTTCTTTTAATGAACATATTACTGTTTTTCGTAACGATGTGGTTATCTGTCATGGAACATTACAGAACAATCTCTACATTATTAATTGTGCACACCACACACACAATGCATCCTATAACTCATCTACTATTTCAAGCAAAAGGAAACGTTCGACCAATGTGAACGGGACACTTCTTTGGCACCTAAGATTAGGTCATATTAATCCAAAAAGGATCCAAAGGTTGGTGCAAGATGGTTCATTGGAGTCTTTCCTGGTTGAACCATATCCAACTTGCGAATCATGTTTGGAGGGTAAAATGACCAAGAGGGCATTTGGAGCAAAGGGGCTTAGAGCTAAAGAAATGTTGGAGATCGTTCACACCGATGTATGTGGTCCAATGCAAATCAAAGAAAGAGGCGGCTACGAGTATTTCGTTACGTTTATCAATGATTACTCACGCTATGGATACATTTCCCTAATGAAGCATAAATCTGAGACCTTTGATAAATACAAAGAATTTAAGGCTCAAGCAGAGAATCATAAGGAAAAGCGTATCAAGTTTCTACGATTTGATCGTGAAGGTGAATACCTCAGCGATGAATTCTTGAACTACTGGTTTGAAGAAGGGATTGATCCCGTTGATCGCAACCGCACCCCCACAACAAAACGGGGTTGCGTAATGAAGAAACGTAACGCTTTCTAGAAATGGTAAGATCAATGATGAGTTATCGGATTTACCAAAATCGTTTTTGGGTTACGCCTTTGCAAACAACGGCTTATATTCAACTTAGTGCCATCCAAATCGATTCCAAAACCCCTAGGAGTTGTGGACAAGGCGAAAGCCCAAACTTAGGACACATGAGGATCCGGGGTGTCCCAGATACGTGTTGGATAGGGAAGCTGGGAAATTGGATGCACGTTCGGAATTAAGGTTTTGTATAGGATACCCTGAAGGAACGAAGGGATGCATGTTCTATGGTCCCGAAGATCAATAGGTCGTAATCAGTACGCACTTTAGATTTTTGGAGGAAGACTATATGAACGATAAAAATCCTAGAAGCGAGATTACCTTGAAGAACTTAAGGGCCAACTCCGTTTAACCGCATGCTGAAGACATACCACGGTCACGCCTACACAACCGAACCTCGTCAGAGTGGGAGGGTTGTCGACAACCCGAAGCGATTCTTAGGGATCGGAGAGTCCTCGGACTTGATCTCGGGAGAAGAATCAAATCCATGGTCCTACAACGAGGCGATCCAAGATAAGGATGCAACATCTTGGCAAACAACAATGGAAGCCGAGATGGGTTCAATGGATCACAATAAAGTGTGGGAGCTAGTCGAACCACTTAATGGGGTAAAACCCATTGGATGCAAGTGGGTATACAAGAGAAAAAGGGACCGGACGGAAAGATTGAAACCTTTAAGGCAAGACTCGTGGGGCGAAAGGGTACACTCGAAAGAAGGGATCGACTATGAGGAAACCTTTTTGCCCGTGAGCCATGCTCAAGTCCATCCGATTCTTCTTGTCGATTCTTTGCGATCTAGATTTTGAGATCCGGCAAATGGATGCTAAGACAACTTTCCTCAACGGAAGTCTTGACGAAGAAATCTATATACAACAACCCGAAGGCTTCATTGAAAAAGGCCAAGAGCATCTGGTTTGCAAAAGTCAAGAAGTCCATTTATAAATTTGAAGCAAGCATCCCGCTTGGAATCAAGAGTTTTTGATCAAGTGATAAAATCCTACGGTTTTGATCAAAACAATTTCGAAAGTTGTGTGTATAAAAAGCATGACCAATCGCCTTTTGGTATTCTTGGTACTATCGTGAAGCGACATTCGCTCATCGAATGATGTAAAGATGTTGTCGATGTAAGGGGCATGGTCATCAAAATAGTTTGATATGAAGGACTTGGGAGAAGCGGTCACGCCCCAGGGGATCAAGATCACTCGAGATCGCAAGAAAAGGATGATCGGGCTTTTCGCAAGCTTCATACATAGACACCATTTTGAAGCGATTCAAAGATGCAAGATTCCAAGAAAGACTTTGTACCTTTTTCAGGACATGGAATCCGGTCTATCGAAGGAAATGTGTCCCAAGACACAAAAGGAAGAGATGACATGAAGGGCATCCCTTATAAGCCGGCCATGGAAGCCTCATGTGACGCGATCTTGTGCATGAGACCGGATATCTCTGCTTCGCCAGAGGAATGGTTGCTAGATATCACAAAGAACCCCCGAAAGAGCATTGGATCGTGGTTAAGAACATTCCAAGTATCTGAAGAGGACACGAGACATAATGTTGGTTTATCAATCGGACGATCTAATCCCCATCTGCCGGTAATGGGACTCATTTCCAATCGGACATAGACTCGAAAAGTCAACCTCGGTAGTGTGTTTTTTGCATGGGGAGGAGCCATGACATGGAGAAGTGTTAAGCGAAATGCATCGCCGACTCTACCATGGAAGCCGAATATATGTAATTGCCAGAAGCAAACAAAAGAAGCGGTTTGCTCAAGAACTTCCCGTGGACTTGGACGTCGTTCCAGATTTGCCCAGCACGATCACAGTTTACTGTGATAACACCGGAGCAGTTGCAAATTCTAGGGAACCGAGAGCCCACAAGGCCAACAAACACATAGAAAGAAAATACCATCTTATACGAGAAATCGTTAAGAGAGGAGACATAGAGGTGGCAAAGATTGCGTCTGAAGACAACCTAGCAGATCCATTCACAAAGGGTTTGCCTCAGAGTACATTCGAGAGACATGTGGAAGGAATGGGTGTCAAGAGCATTGCCAATCTGCTTTGAGTATAAGTGGGAGAAATATTATTAGGTTCGTGTAGGGTGACATTAGATGTCACATAAAACACGAGACATGCTGTAGTATACTTAAAAGCAGACTTTGAGTATAAGTGGGAGATTGTTGGGGTTATACTGAAAAATATGCTTTTACTTTGTATAACCAAACTGAATTTCTTATTTATTTTACTAAAATAAATTATTTATCACATGCTGCATTAAATATGAATGAATGTTATATATATTCATTGCATACCCATTCGATAAAGTTAGTACGTGTTACGTTGTAGTTAATTGGTGATACCAGATCACAGAAGATCAAATTAACAGTTCCTCGTGACTAAGTACAAGTTCACAACCCAGATGGAAATGAACAACCCATCATGAAAGGTTGAGGTGTAAAGCTCAGATTGGTTTGTCTTGACCAAGGGATTACACTAGTGCATTATGATGCGCTGAAGAGGACCTACAGGAGGATAAATTCTTCGGTACTTAATATACAAGAATTAGACCTCAGTGATTCGTTATTTCTTAATCTTCGTTACTTAAATAGGATCGTGTGATATTAATAACTATTGCTTTGACTTATGATGGGAAGAGAATCAATGCGATTCGATACCTTGTATCTTGGGCAATATTATTAATTACATGACGATTGCTAAGATTTAATACGGAGAATCGCGTGCAAGTACGACTTGCTTGATTTGTCCCCTTGGTGGGCTCATAATCTTTATCATACCAAATCTTGCAAGTGGAAATTTATTTCCGGTATGGATAATAATGTTGAGCTGTCTTTACTCCAAGGATAAAGATATTAATTAATATAAAGTCTGTTCAGTGACTTAATTAATTAGTGGACTAAGATAATCTTAAACGTGGGAAATAATGACCTGGAGCCATATTATTGTGAAGTCGTAATGTGGGTTAAGATGGATAGTTCAATATTAATTTTATAGTGGAGTAAATTAATATTAATGAGTTTGAATAATATTTTGTCTAAATACTAAAGCTTCATAGCCCATTGGAGGTCCAATCTTAATTCTCCTAAAGGCCCCTCAAATAGCCCAAACTAAAGTCCAATTAATGAAAAGG
Source organism: Stenogyne calaminthoides (assembly GCA_037126765.1). NCBI lineage: Eukaryota > Viridiplantae > Streptophyta > Magnoliopsida > Lamiales > Lamiaceae > Stenogyne > Stenogyne calaminthoides. The sequence goes on from JBBCBC010000009.1 coordinate 34,022,316, forward strand.
AGAAGAAAATATTTTGGCTTATTTTTCCACAATAATTTCGAAAATTTGGGTAGGGAAGAGAAAAAGTTTTTTTCTTTCTTGGAAAGATTTTATGGAATAAGTATTCTTGAGATACAAGTTTATCCCATAAATTCAAGAAAGGAAAAAGATCTTATTTCTTCCTATTTCATGAGATATTTTCGAAAATATTGAACAAGAAAGGAGGAGAAAATTTTGTTGGGAGATATTTTGGGAAATAGAATATATTGGATATATTCTAGATTGTATCTTGAGGAAGAAACAAAGAAATTTCCCAATGCCCAACTAGACCTAAATTTTTGTCCACCCCTTGTCTTATAAATAGGGGATGATTTTTTCATCCCCAACAAAAAAACACGAAAATTGGTTTTTCGGAAAAATATCAGCGACGATAAAATATCAAATATTTTGAAACGTCGACAAACTGTGTATTTTCGAAAAACTGCAAATGTGAGTGTGCAATTCCATGTGTTGGAAAAATTAAAAATCCACAAAGGTGGTAGCCAAATTTTTTATTTTCTTCTTTAAGATTAAAATCGTTCGTTGATAATCCTCCCACCAGATTACGTTCGTGGACGTGGGACATATTTGAGAAGGTACTTTGGGTTGATCCATCGTCTCAGCGGTTGTCTCTATGAGAGGTTAGTATTTACGTAATTCCTAGATTCCGCATGCTTAGGTTTTACGTGAAATACGTGTACGCATGATGTTTATTTGTTCATTAATTATTATGTTGAATTGAATTATGATTAATTCATGTTAGTAATTAACTGATTAATTTAAATATGTATTTAAATTCAACTCGAATAGATCCGGGCACCCCTAATTTCCCAACACTGACGGCATACCAGAATGCTCAACATCGGAGCAGGCAAGGCTCGTTCTTCCCAGTCGATCTCTTCAGCAGCAGCAACTTTCAGTCTCTGTCGCCTGACATAACTCCTATGTAAACCAGCTGCATCCAGAAATTTCTTTCTCTTGATCGCTTCATCGATCACTTTCTATCTCATGACACGTTCTTCTTATTTTGAATTTGCTCTGAACAGATGAGGAAAAGTCCTCAATCTTGTCTACTCTTGCAGTCAATTCTCCCACCGAGGTTTTCTGTTCAAATATGGCCTTGTCTTGTATCTCCAACTGCTTGCTGTGTTCTTCAATGGTTGTGAACAACTCAGCTAGTTCAGTATCAGGAACCTCAGGAGCAACTCTTTCAGGTTTTTGAACAACAGTAATTATGGCAAGTGGACCTCCAGATGATTCTGCCTGTTTTTCTGGTCCTCTTTCTTCCCCCTTTTTGGTTCATAAAAAAGATTTGAGAATTTTTGCTCGAGGCTGCCAAACTGTCTCAACATTTCTTGCTTTAGCTCCTCTACCTCTAAGGGAGTGATGTGAACAGTCAAAGTAGACGGAGCAGGTCCAAGCATTCTGCTCACAGCATTTTCTAGTGCAGTTCTGGCCTTAGACATAGAAACTTCAAATCGTCTCCATGCTGTCGAAACTTGTATCTGCCTTCATCAGAGACTTGTACACCTCTTCTAGCAAGATTCTGATGTCAGAGAGTGTGGACACCTCAGCTCCGAGCTTATCCGCCACCAACTCAATGCGTTTCATCTCTTTCTCAGCAATTTCAGTGTGCATATCAGACAGTTTTGCAGCTGTGTGGTTCCGTTCTGATTCAACCAACTGTCTGGTCTTCTCCTCCATCTGACTTATGAGATTAGCTGCCAGCTGTTGGGGAATTAATTGCCCGGATCTATTCGAGATGAATATTTAAATACAAATTTAATTCTAACAATTATTACTAGCATGAATTAATCCTATATTAATTCAAATAATATCCAACAACAAATCATGCATATAAACAAGTCACATAAATCCTACGCATGCGGAATTGCTAGGAGTTTACGTGAACTAACCTCTTGGAGTGACAACTGTTGAGAAGATGGATATCCCGTTCACACGAACAAACCCAAAGAGCCTTCTCAAGTATTCCCTCGTCCTTGTTCAACAATCCGGTGGAAGGATGCTCGCGAACAATTAACAAAAGGAAAAATAAAAATTATGTTGCACCACCTTTGTGGATTTCTAATTCTTCCAACACATGGAATTGCACCGTGGATGAAAAATTTATCCCCTATTTATAATATATGGGGTGGCCCATTTTTTGCTATGAAATAGGATGGGAAAATATTTTTCTTGATTTACAAGAAATCTTGAATATATCTCATATATTCTTTTCTTCATAATTAAATATTCCACAAAATCCCACCTCCTTATATTTATGGATTTTTGAAAAAATGAAGGAGTAGGAATCCAAGATTTGGATCTTCTTGAATTTATGAGATATTCTTGTATTCCAAGAACACATATCTTCCATAATATCTTTTCAAGAAAATCTTTCCTTTCCTTATTTTTCATAATTTTCGAAAAATCTCTCAATAAATAACCAAGTGGGAGATTTCTTGAATTTTACAAGATAATCTTGTATTCCAAGAATACTTATCTTCACTCCATAATAAAATTCAAAGAAAATTTTTCTCCCCTTTTTATTTATTATTTTCGGAATTAATTAGAAAAATTAGGCAACAATAATTTATTTTATTTTAAACACCTTTTTCAGTTATTGGACTTTATCTTTGGGCTACTTGAGGGGCCTTTAGGAGAATTAAGATTGGACATTCCAATGGACCTTGAATTATCAATATTGAGTCATAATATTATTCAAGCCCATAAATATTAATTAATCCCACTACATAATTAATATTGCACTATCCATCTTAACCCATATTGATGTTAATATGACTCCTGGTTATTATTTACCGTGTTTAAGATTATCCAGTCCATTAATTAATTTAAGTCACTGAAATAACTTCACATTAATTAATATCTTTTTCCTTGGTTTAGGAACGGCTCAACATTATTATCCATACTGGAAACTAATTCCACTTGCAAGATTTAGTATGATAAAGCTTTTGAGCTTCCCAAGGTGACAAATCAAGCAAGACGTACTTGCACACGATTCTCCGTATTAAATCTTAGCAATCGTCATGCAACTAATAATATTGCCCAAGATATAAAGTATTGAATCACATTGATTCTCTACCCATCATAAGTCAAAACAATAATTATTAATTTTACATGATCCTATTTAAGGGACGGGGATTAAGAAATAACTAACCACTGAGGTATAATTCTATATTCAGTACTGAAGAATTTATCCTCATGTAGGTCCTATTCAGCGCATCATAATGCACTAGTGCAATCTCTTGGTCAAGACAAGCCAATCTGAGCCTTACACTTCAACCTTTCACGATGGATTGTTCATTTCCATATGGGTTGTGAATTCTGTACTTTGGTTACAAGGAACTGTTAATTTAATCTTCTGTGATCTGGTATCACTAAATTAACTACAATGTAACACATACTATTTATTGAACAGGTATGCAATAAATATACGTAACATTCAATCATATTTAAAGCATCAATGATAAATAATTTATTTCGTCAAATAAGACAAAAATTCAGTTTGGTTATACGAAGTAAAAGCATACTTTCCAGTATAACCCCAACAATCTCCCATTTATACTCAAAGTCTGCTTTTAAGTATACTACAACACGTCTCGTGTTGTTCTACGTGACATCTAATGTCACCTACCCGAACCTAATAATATCTCTCCCACTTATACTCAAAGCAGATTGACAACGCTCTTGACATCCATTCCTTCCACATGTCTCTCGAATGTATTCTGAGGCAGACCCTTTGTGCATGGATCTGCTAGGTTGTCCTCTGATGCGATCTTTGCAACCTCTATATCTCCTCTCTTAACGATTTCTCGTATAAGATGGTATTTCCTTTCAATGTGTTTGCTGGCCTTGTGGGCTCTTGGTTCTCTTGAATTTGCAACTGCTCCGGCATTATCACAGAAGACCATGATGGTGCTGGGAAAATCCGGAACTACATCCAAGTCCACTAGGAAGTTCTTAAGCCAAACCGCTTCCTTCGCTGCTTCACAAGCAGCTACATATTCAACTTCCATGGTAGAATCTGCGATGCATTTCTGCTTAACGCTTCTCCATGTCATGGCTCCTCCCCCATGCAAAACACACTACTCAAGGTAAATTTTCTGGAATCTAAGTCTGATTGGAAATCCGAGTCCATGTAACCGATGGGAATCAGACTGTCTGACTGATAAACCAACATTCTATCCCGAGTTCTCTTTAGATACTTCATAATATTTTCAACTACAGTCCAATGTTCTTTCCCCGAATTACTCTGATATCTTGCTGCCAATGACAAAGCAGATATCTGGCCTCGTGCACATCATTGCATACATAAGGCTTCCGACAGCCGAAGCATAAGGAACGCCTTTAATGTCATCTATCTCCTTTTGTGTCTTAGGACACATTTCCTTGGATAGATGGATTCCATGTCTGAAGGGTACAAAACCCTTTTTGGAATCTTGCATGCTGAATCGCTTCAAGACAATATCTACGTATGAAGCTTGCGATAAGCCTATCATCCTTTTCTTACGATCTCGAGTGATCTTGATCCCAAGGATGTGACCGGCTTCCCCTAAGTCCTTCATATCAAACTATTTTGACAGCCATGCCCTTAAGTCCAACAACACCTTTACATCATCTCCGATGAGCAGAATGTCATCCACGTATAGTATTAAGAATACCAATGCAGTTCCGACACACTTTTTATACACACAACTCTCATTTTGATTGAACCCATAAGACTTTATAACTTGATCAAAACATTGGTTCCAAGCACGGGATGCTTGCTTTGGTCCATAAATGGACTTCTTGAGCTTGCAAACTAGATGTTCTTGGCATTTTTCAACGAAGCCTTCAGGTTGGTACATATAGATCTCTTCTTCAAGACTCCTGTTAAGGAAAGCTATCTTGACATCCATTTTCCAGATCTCAAAATCGAGATGCCCAGCTATCGACAAGAGAATACGGATGGACTTAAGCATGGCTATAGGCGAAAAGGTTTCCTCATAATCGATCCCTTCTTTCTGAGTGTAATCTTTTGCCACAAGTCTAGCCTTGAAGGTCTCTACCTTCCCGTCCGGTCCTCTTTTCCTCTTGTATACACACTTGCATCCAATGAGTTTGACCCCATTGTGTGGTTCGACTAGCTCCCACACCTTATTGTGATCCATAGAACCCATCTCGGCTTCCATTGATGTTTGCCAAGAATCCACATCCTTGTCTTGGATTGCCTCATTGTATGTCCATGGGTCTGATTCATCTTCATTGGGGACCAAGTTCGATGTCGCTCCTATCCCCATAAATCTCTCTGGCTGTCTAACAATCCTCCCACTACGACGAGGTTCCGGTTGTGTAAGTGTGTCGTTTGGTATGTCAACTTGTATAATTGGCATTGAGGTAAGCCCTCTTAGCTCATCTAAGGTAATCTCACTTCTGAGCTTTCTATCGTTCATATAGTATTCCTCCAAAAATCTAAAGTGCGTACTGATTACCACATTTTGATCTTCGGGACCATAGAACATGCACCCTTTCGTTCCCTCTGGTACCCTATAAATAACCTTAATTCTGATCGTGGATCCAATTTACCGGCTTCTTTGTCCAACACGCATGCCGGACACCCCCAGATTCTCATGTGTCTTAAACTGGGCTTGCGCCCGGTCCACAACTCTTTAGAGGTTTTGGGAACCAATTTGGATGGCACCAGGTTTAGAATGTAAGCCGTTGTTTCCAAGGCGTGACCCCAAAACGATTTGGGTAGATCCGCATAACTCATCATTGATCTGACCATTTCTAAAAGAGTTATGTTTCTTTGTTCTGCAACCCCGTTTTGTTGAGGGGTTCTGGGTGCAGTTAACTGGGATACAATCCCTTCGTCTGACAAGTAGTTCAAAAATTCATCGCTGAGGTATTCACCTCCACGATCAGATCGTAGAGACTTGATACTCTTTTCCTTATGATTCTCTACTTGAGCCTTAAATTCTTTGAATTTATCAAAGGTCTCAGATTTATGCTTCATAAGGTAAATGTATCCATATCTTGAGTAATCATCGATAAAAGTAACAAAATACTCATAACCTCCTCTTGCTTTGATCGACATTGGACCACATACGTCAGTGTGAACAATTTCTAAAGCTTCTTAGGCTCTATTCCCCTTGGCTCGAAATGCCCTCTTGGTCATTTTACCCTCCAAACATGATTCGCAGGTTGGAAATGGTTCAACCCGGAGTGACTCCAATGAATCATCTTGAACCAACCTTTTGATCCTCTTTGGATTAATATGACCTAGTTTTAGATGCTAGAAGTGTTTCGTTCACATCTGCTGAACGTTTTCTTTTATTACTCGAAACAGTCAATGTGTTATAGGATGCATTTCGTGAGTGGCGTGCACAGTTAATTGTATAGAGATTATTCGACAACATTCCATGATAGATAAACTCATTATTTAGAGCAATGGTAACAACTTTATTAAAAGTAACCGAATATCCATCAAGAAAAAGTTTAGAAACCGAAATTAAATTCTTTCTAAAGCTAGGAACGTAAAGAACATCTCTTAAAATTATAACTCTGTCTTCAAAAGACAATTGCACTTCTCCCATTGCTTTAGCTGCCACTCTCGTAGCATCGCCCAGTGTGATGAGGATCTCACTCCCACTAAGTTGCCAGGTCAGCTTGAACCCCTGTAATGTGAAATAAACATGATCAGTGGATCCCGTATCCACTACCTATAAATGGGAAGCATACGCCACCAAACAAGTTTCAACAACTAGTGCATGAGAATTACCTTTCTTTCCATTCTGCTTGGGTTTGGAACAGGCTGACCTCCAATGTCCTATTTCACCGCACTCCAAATATTTCCTCATGCTTGAACTTTCACTCTTGATGGAAGTTGAGCCTTCTTGGTTTAGCCTCTTTGTCTTTTCATCATTCTTATCACCAATTGGCATAGAAAGAAGAGAAGACCCTTTTGCGCCCAAGTTCCTTTCCTAGCGCTCCATTTCCTCTTCAACCAATGTAAGAGCATTTACTAGATCATCCACAGTGAAATCTAGATCGCTCATCAGATACTCTAGATAGACATGATCATAGCTCTTTGGTAGAGAATGGAGGATGAAATCAACTTTAGTTTTGAAATCACATTTTTCACCAAGGATCTCAAGTTCCTCAAAGAGAACCATAACCATAAGAACGTGCTCCTTTGCGGTCGTTCATTTTTTCATTTTTAACTCGGCCATTTCATGCCTTACGCTTTGGATCGCCACACGGGCCGAATATGCAAACATCGCTTCAAGATTTCGCATGATGTCTGCAGCTGACTCAAATCCTTGGTGAAGACGCCTTAACAAATCTGACAGATGTGCCAAGATTGTGTCCTTCATCAATTCATTTGCCAACTCCCATTCACCATATTCCATCTCGTCCCATACTCCGACATCCTTAGCAGGTTTTTTGGGTTTTGGTGTATCAAGTACCCATTTGGATGGTTGTGCAGCTTGGACAAATTTCATTTTATAATTCCAATCAAAATAATTTTCACCAATAAGCTTAAGATCCTTGAGTTTATTGAACAGTGGATTAAAAGCTTGCGACATACTGAACTGAAATAAATAACGATTGTATAAATAAAAAATTATCACATAATTCGATCACATGAATCATATTAAAATCTCCAAAAAATATGAACATGCATCAGCCAACATCTCAAAACAATTTAAATAAGCCACGTGGGGTGGGTCATTATTTAAACACATTCAAGCAGGTTACAAACAAGAAAAACAAAGCATAAACCTTTAATGTCCAAATTAATAGTTGGCTCTCACTTGACCAATATAAAATTGACAGGGACTTCGGGGAAGTATATGCATATCAATTTTATACCTAAGTAATAACCATGATTAAATACATAATTATCATTTCATTTTGAACGAGCGTCGTGGGGAGGGTCATCGTCGCCACTAATAATAATTCACAATCATCCTTTGGAATTTATTCATGTGAAAGCTATCTTTTGGCCGTCCCGTGGGGGGAATTTCTCCAAAAGAACTCACAAATAAATAAATCATGGAGGTCAAAATTAATTCAATTTTATTATCTGGAATAAAATTGTCAATTAATTATTTAAGGCATACTTAGTAATTTTCGAAAGTGAGATTTTTCAAAACAATTTCTCATGCATCGCATATTCAAACAAATTAAATAAGCACGAAAAATAAAGCAAACATCAAAATAAAAATTAAAACACATTGGGGCACATATATCCAATTGTCCGCGGTTGATTTTGTCATGTCTTGATATTGGAGAAATCATCTTTATTAAGCCCATCGCTCGTCTGAAAGGTTTTCCATCCAAGAGCGCCACGCCAGCACTTCGCCTTCGCCGCTTCGCCATCGCTCCAGCCGCCCCCGCTTCTCGCCGCTCTCGCGCGTGCCGCCGCGCTTCCACCTATCTTCGCCACCCCACGTTCCGTGATCGCGTCGGCCCATCTAGCGCCTCACTGCGTCTGCCGGTTCGATGCCGCACCGCCACGCTTCCTATCATATCTCGCCGCCATCCGGCCTTGCCATAATGCCAGCGCGTGCACCTACCGCTAAGCATCGTATCGCTGCATTCTTTTGGCGTTTTTTGCACGACGCTGCACAATGCTTGGCTTCGATCCGGCTCTTCAATTCTTCGCTTCCGTCTTCGATTCAGTTACAATTTATTTAACAAAAATAAATAAACCTATAATCTAGACTAGTCTATTACATTGAACAAATCAAATAGCCTAATCTACTCGTGGATTTTCTCACGAGAAAAATGAATCCGAACGAGTCGAATTAAAAAATCACAATTATATGCATGCAAAATTAAACATTCATTAAATACCATGACAATTGGATACCTGCAAAAAAAGATCTAGCAATTCTACTATCCAATTTCAAATTTAATGAAAATGAATTAAATTACAATTTAAAATTCAGAGCCCGAAACCGAGGCTCTGATACCAGTTGTTGGGGAATTAATTGCCCGAATCTATTCGGGATGAATATTTAAATACAAATTTAATTCTAACAATTATTACTAGCTTGAATTAATCCTATATTAATTCAAATAATAATCCAACAACAAATCATGCATATAAACAAGTCACATAAATCATACGCATGCGGAATTGCTAGGAGTTTACGCAAACTAACCTCTTGGAGTGACAACCGTTGAGAAGATGGATATTCCGTTCACACGAACAAACCCAAAGAGCTTTCTCAAGTATTCCCTCGTCCTTGTTCAACAATTCGGTGGAAGAATGCTCACAAACAATTAACAAAAGGAAAAAAAAATTATGTTGCACCACCTTTGTGGATTTCTAATTCTTCCCACACATGGAATTACACCGGGTATGAAAAATTCATCCCCTATTTATAATATATGGGGTGACCAATTTTTTGCTATGAAATAGGATGGGAAAATCTTTTTCTTGATCTCTAAGAAATCTTGAATATATCTTCACATTAATTAATATCTTTTTCCTTGGTTCAGGAATGGCTCAACATTATTATCCATACCGAAAACTAATTCCACTTGCAAGATTTAGTATGATAAAGCTTCTGAGCCTCCCAAGGGGACAAATCAAGCAAGACGTACTTGCACACAATTCTCCGTATTAAATCTTAACAATCGTCATGCAACTAATAATATTGCTCAAGATATAAAGTATTGAATCACATTGATTCTCTACCCATCATAAGTCAAAGCAATAATTATTAATTTCACACGATCCTATTTAAGGGACGGAGATTAAGAAATAACTAACCACTGAGGTCTAATTCATCTATATTAAGTACTGAAGAATTTATCCTTATGTAGGTCCTATTCAGCGCATCATAATGCACTAGTGCAATCTCTTGGTCAAGACAAGCCAATCTGAGTCTTACACTTCAACCTTTCACGATGGATTGTTCATTTCCATCTGGGTTGTGAATTCTGTACCTTGGTTACAAGGAACTGTTAATTTAATCTTCTGTGATCTGGTATCACTAAACTAACTACAATGTAACACGTACTATTTATTGAACAGGTATGCAGTAAATATATGTAACATTCAATCATATTTAAAGCATCAGTGATAAATAATTTATTTCGGTAAATAAGACAGAAATTTAGTTTGGTTATACAAAGTAAAAACATACTTTCCAGTATAACCCCAACACCAACACATTGAATTGAGCTTCAACATATACCTTAACCCCATCTTGAATAGTCTTCGAAAGATGATCTAGGGCCTCAGGTGGAATCACAACAACTGGTTCAAATGTTAATGCCTCACCAGCCAGGGTCTCATCTGCTTCACCCTCAGCTGGTTCATCGGTAGCTTGCTCATAATCAGCATATTGTCGAGCAATCTCCCAGACCATCTGGCCAGTCTCTTCAACATCTGGATATCCCATCTTCCTGTTGACTAGCCATCTGATATCACCATTAGTAGCTAACTCTGCAGCACTGCTCACTCCAGCCAGCTGCTTCATCTTCAACTCCAGATCAACAAACTCAGCATGTCCCAAAACCTCCAAAATTATCAGAAAATCTTCAATTTCTTGTAGCCTTATATCCCTCCAGAACAGAATATCTGCTACCTGCTGTCTGACTCCTGGGTGCTCGACCAGACGAGGGAAGTTCTTGTTCAGATAGTTTTCAACTCTTCGCCGTAGAAACTTCACTGCTGGATGCACTTGTTCTGGTGAGTCTGGTTCAAGGATGGTTTTGTTGTTGAATGGATTATCAATAACAGACACAAACATGGATTTCTGTCTATCTGTCTGGATTGGTGGAGATGGTCTTTCGGTGGCTCAAGTTGGTATATATTTGGTTGAGGTTGCTCTGGTGGGATCTGTCCAGGTTGAGCAATCTTTGGTTGCGGTGGGGAGGGTTGTCTGATGGGTGAGGGTGATTTGGATTTTTCTGGGGATGGTGATGGAGATTTTGAGGTAGGGGTTGGTGATCTGGGTAAGTGTAAATGATCATGTGCAGGTTTCTTGAAGAGTGAGCTCAGGTGAGCTGAATCAGATGGCTCAGACTCTTCTTGCGCCACTGCGGCTCCACTTCCTTCCTTATCTCCTCCTCCTTCGCCTTCACCTTCAACTTCCTTCTCAGCTTCCTCAGCCGCCACTTCCTTTTCTGTACTGACAGTGCGCTCAGAACTAACAACTGTCTCTTCTCCAACCTCTTCTCGAATTGGCTCTTCGACCAATCCTTCTGACTCCAAGATTTCAACATCACTATCTTGGTCTTTTAGCCCTTCAGACGGCATACCAGATTTCTTGGGGATCATGGATGTGAGTTTCTTCTGAAGCTTTTCACTAACATCTTCAGCTTTACGAGCAGGTTTGGTAGCCATCTGTTTTCTCTTCATCTTCTTTTTGGTAGGCTGCTCTCGAGCCTCAGATTGAACTGAAGATGCCTATGCCTTGTCTTTCGCCCTTGATTTGGACACATATGGAATCGGATCGTCATCACGTTGGCCTTGAATTTCCACATCCTTCCATAGAAGGGCTTTGAACTTCATCAGATATGACTTACACCCTTGTTCTGACCATCTGTAGTTTGGAAGTTTATCGGCAAGAATTATGGAGACTTTGTGAATGTTGCAGCTTTTCTTGGATATAATAACTTCATTCCTCTCATTCACTTCAAACTTGTCAGTCTCCTGCAGCAACCGATGTTTGAACAATCCAAGCCAGTTCATATCTTGAGCCTTCTCAATGATCGCGGTCATCACCCGTTGCTTTAGCTGAGTTACAGCATCAGGACTGAAAGCAATACCTAGAATTACTTTTGAAATAATTTCAAAAAGTAATCTATACTTCCTTTTCAAGTGGGGTTGCTTCACGTTGACCACTTGTTCTTTGTTTGCTGGCCTCAGAAGGACTGTTTGAAGAAATTCTTTATCACTAACATCCGTTATCACTACTTGGTTGTTACCTGATTTGAACTGACCTAATCAGTTCGAACTGATCAGTCTACCTGATTGAGTCTTCTGATGTAAGTTGTCTTAGCACAACTTACTGACTCTTCTGGTGTACTTCTGATGTAGGTCTTCTTAAGGTCTTCTGGTCTTGTTTGTAAGCTAGTCTTCTGATCTTCAGGTCTTCTGAATCTTCTGCTTGATGTCTCACCTGATCATCTGGCTAGTCTGATCTTCTGATCTTCTTCAAGACTTAACCTACACATATTGAGTTCCCCCTCAATATGTGACCTATCTATTACATTAGCTATCTATACATTTCAGCTGGTCATCCTATTATGATATCTAATCCATCAGTTAGCTAACAAGTCTGACTGATCCTATTACATCTTTTTTGGAACTTCCATCAAAACTATAAATTTTCCAACAACCTGTTTGTAAGAAATATTTTTTTTTTGAAAATTTTCGTTAACTTTGACTGGAAATTGCGAAGATTACAATACATAATGTGTTGTATTCTTGGTACTGGTGTAATCTACGTTGATAGGCGATTCCAACGGTATATAATTTGTGTATTTTGGTTGAGAAACGAGTGAGATATTTTTTTTGAAGTATTTTACGTTTCTGGGGCCATTCCGCAAAGTTACAGAGAATTTTGGGTCTGTTCTTTGAGAATTCGATATTTTTTAAGGACCAAAATGCAATTGTTGAAACTTAATTCAGAATCAGTCAAGGTGTTGACTGAATCGCTCAAACCGGTAAAAGACGATCCGAACCGGAACCGGGTGACATCCACAGGCGCGTGTCCCCACGCGCGAGTAGATGCGATGGCACGTGTAACCCATGCGCGGAATCACCAGTGGTCGCGGCGGCGCGTGTAACTCACGCGCTAAACAACACAGAACGTTTCCCGGCGCATGGTGGCGCGTGTGACCTCCTGAACGCGATCGACGACGCGTGTGGTCGCGTGGGTGCGCGTTTGACCTCCTTCCGGCGCTTACAGGCTGTTTTCCGGCACGTTTGAGATTGTTTCTGGTGAGTCGGAGTTATTTTTTGGCGTTTGCGCTCGTGTAAACTTGTTTTTGGCTTGTTTAGGCTCATTTTAACTCCGATTTTAGTTCCGAAAGTTGCTACACGCTTAATTTTTAGTGTAGATTCTTAATTTGCATATTTTGGAGGTATTTGAACTAAGGAAGTTCAAGTATTTATTTATCTATTAATTTGAGAACCATAAATTATTTTATTTCACTTGTGAATTAGGTTATTATGCTTGAAATTAAAATTTTCTTGCGTAATTGTGAGCTTGATAATTCATGTGTTAAATATTTAAGCATTTGATGTTTTTGCTCATTTTATATAGGTATGAGTCGATGATATGAACAATTGTTGTTCTATAAATTCGAGATTTTTTTTATGCAATTATTTTTAAGAATTACATGAAATACTGGCACACAATTTTGGAAAATTATGTTGCTTGACGGAGTTGCATAGTTTAATCGCTCTTTATTATTATCACTTAAAGTAATTCCCGCTTAATAGCTCATGATTTAATTAAAATTAAAACTTGAGCTATAAATCCACACATGAGTGGATAAGGTTTGAAAAAGGAAGTTGGTTAACTTCCTGGAGAAAAGAAAGGGATTAAAAGAGATTCTTTTCTCTCATTCAACTTACGCGAATTCTCTTTAGCGTTCCGTTCCTACACTTTCACAGAAATAGAAAATTGAGAAAAGAGAAAACAAGTTTCTCTTCTCATATACATCACGTACATGCTCAAATTCAGAAAGGGTTCTTAAATTGTGAATAATGGAATCAATCCATGATCAATTCGTGTGGTTGTGTTTCGGACTCTGAGGATCCAGTAGTACGTAGAATTCAACCGGTTCTATTTCCTTTCCGCTGCAATTCTGGAATAGAGGTTAGTGATTTTCTAACCCTCGTTTTCCAACACTCGGGAAATACGAATTAGCTACATTCACAAAATTTGTATTTATCAAACTTAAGGATTATTCATCATCAACAAATGAAGAAGAAACCAGTTTATTCGCCTTGCAACTGGTTAATGCAGCTGTACTTCCTACAATTCTAAAATGTGCTATAGAATTGGACCTGCTGGTGCTCATTAAAAAAGCGGGCCCCGGAGAATTTGTTTCTCCGGCGGAACTGGCCGCCCAAATCACCACCACCAACGCGGAGGCGCCCACCATGCTGGACAGAATCCTCGGCCTTCTAGCCGCCCACGGCATCCTAAAGTGCCGCCTAAGAGACCTCCCTCACGGCGGCGTAGAGCGCCTCTATTCTCTTGGTCCAGTTTGCAAGTACTTCACTAGGAATGATGATGGTACTTCTCTTGGCTCCTATGTTACTCATAAATAGAACCTTCGCGGAAGCCTGGTAATATATTTCAGATCACAAATTTTTCTGTGAAACTTGTTCATAGTATGACTCTGATACCATCATTAAACTTGTTTATAGTGATAAAACCTTCAATGAAGGATAGTAATTACTTTAGAGTAACTAAATTTGTTCACGGTATGAAACTGGTGCAGCTAATATGACTCAATAGTAATACTTTTTTTTAGTGAAAACCCCTATTATTATTGATCAAGTAATACTGTTTAGTGAAAATAATGGATATTGTTCACTAAAAACAACTGTTCAATGAAACAGGGGATAAGGGAGTTAGCCATTAGTTTCAAGTTGAATTTTTGTTTTCATTTGGAGCGAGATCTTATTTGTTTTTTTAATTTTTTTTTTTATAATAGGTACCATCTAAATATTGTTGAAGGAGGGATAGCATTCAACAGAGCGTATGGGATGAGTCCATTCGAATATGCTGCAACCGATCCAAAAACAAACGAGCTTTTCAACCAAGCCATGTCTCAACCGTCCACTCTCGTCATGAAGAAAATTCTTGAAATATACAATGGATTTGAGGGTCTTGACTCCCTGGTTGATGTGGGTGGTGGAACCGGAGCTTCACTTAGTATGATTTTATCGAAGCATCCATCAATAAAAGGCATCAATTTTGATTTGCCCCATGTTATTCAACGTGCTTCATCTATTCCGGGTATATGTATACGTTAATTTATTTTTCACAATTTATTTCTCAACCAAGCATTAACTAAAGTCAAATACACCTTTTTAGTTTTTACTATTAAATAATTTCTAAATCAGAAATTTCTTAATCTCCTTACGTTCGAAACCAAACTTACCTGACATGGATAGATATATATGAGATCCTTTTGTTAGACAATGATAATCTTGAAATAGACATGGTATACTAAGACTTTCGTCCTTGGAAAAGTATTGGGCACATTTTTTTATAGCTCAATTTTGGAGTTAATATCTAGAAACGGCTTGTAACTTAAGTCTTATCCAATTTTAATCTTGTTTTGTTTGATCATTTTGGTGTTAACTTTGATCTTATATTCTTTTAATTTTTTCAATTTTGTATATTTGGCCAAAAAGGATCAAATTAAAAAAAGTAAAAATATACCGAACTTGAACACTGAGTCATGACCTACATTATAGGATGATTTTTGATATTATTTCTCCTCAATTTTTTATGTTTCTAAAACTGCTCTATAGTATGAATGTATCCCACTTCTTGACTGTTCCTGTAAATTTATACTCCTTCCGTCACTACTACACATTTGAGCTTGGAGAGCTCCACTTGGACAACCCTTTTTTCGAATAGCTCTCCAAGTGGTCCCTTAGAGAGCGGTTCTATTAAAAAAAAAAAAGACAGAGGTTAAAAACCGTTGTCCAAGATCAAAGCTTAGACATCGGTTCATAACCGCTGTGCAAGGGTACTTGGAGAGCGGTTTTGAACCGCTGTCCAAGGTAAAGCTTGGAGAGCGGTTCATAACCGCTCTCCAAGTGAATTAATTTTTTTTTTTGTAAAGCTTGTATTTTTTGTTTTATTTTTTTGTTTTTGTAAATTCTTTTTATGTACAATTTAAATATTTTATTCTTTAAATTCTCGTGTTATTTCTTTTTAATATTCGTCTTATATAAAGAGATTAACACAAACTCTTACGTAAAACTTGTTCATAATATTAAATTCATATTATTACACTTACGAACTTGTATCACTATTAATTCTTATAAATTAATACCTATAATATTTAATTTTCTTATAAATTAATTCAATTTTGTCTAAGTATTACTTATTTAGATAGAAAAGTACTATTACTTGTTTAAATAGAAAATTATTACTTGTTTAAATAGAAAAATATTACTTGTTTAGATAGAAAGGTATAACTTGTTTAAAGAAAAGTATTACTTGTTTAGATGAAAAAATATTACTTGTTTAAAGAAAAATATTACTTATTTAGATCGAAAAGTATTGCTTGTTTAAATAGAAAAGTATTATTTGTTTAGATAGAAAAGTATTACTTGTTTAAATAGAAAAATATTACTTGGTTAGATAGAAAAGTACAACTTGTTTAAAGAAAAGTATTACTTTGTTTAGATGAAAAAGTATTACATGTTTAAAGAAAAATATTATTTATTTTGATAGAAAAGTATTACTTGTTTAGAAGGAAAAATATTACAAGTTTAAAAAAAAGGTAGTTAAAAAAAAAGTACAAGTAAAAAATATAATTTTAATTTAATTTAAATTTAAATTTATATAAAAAAAATTATTATATAAAAATGTGATTGAATTAATAAATAATATAATTGAAATAAAGAATTTTAAAAAAAATTGTAAGAAAAAATGATTTTTAGAACATATAGAATTAATTTTATTAAGTAAACGCAAGAAAGCAAGTGCCTGTGCGGAATTGATCCCCGCTCAGGCGCCCAAGGTCCCGTGTTCGTTCCCCCATGGGAGCGAGTAATTGCCTCAATTAATTGGGAGGCTTGGTGGCTTATATATGATATTTGTGGGTTCGGGGCTAAAAACCTCTGTTTAATTATCAATTTTGATACTTAGACAACGATTTTTAACCGTTTTCTATGTTGCATCTTGGAGAGTCTAAGCTCCACTTTTGCTTGGACAACTGTTACTTGGAGAGCTGTTATAACCGCTCTTCAAGGTCATTTTTAACAGCTTTCCGAGCCCAAATCTGTATTAGTGCGCGTCCCACTATAATTGTCTCGTTTTCCTTTTATGGACGTTCCACTATAATTTTCTCATTTCATAAAAGGAAAAAGTAACCCCACTACTCATAATTTTTATCCTCACTTTTCACACAATATTACAAAAAATGCTACTCACTACTACACGTACTTTTTTCCTCTCCCTCAATATCCAAAACTATCCTTAATTTTTATTATTTTAATTTTATTATTATTCCTTAAACAAAATAATAAAAAGAAACGGGACAATTACACCGGAATGGAGGGAGTATTTTGTTATCGAGTTAATACATATGAGAATTAATATTAAGAATCGTTCAAATTTTAGGTCGGTATGTTTTCATTTTTTTCAAGTTTGGCTCTTCAAGTAATAATTTTAGTCCTTTTAGACTAAAATTGAAAAAATTAAACATACAAAATTAAAATTTGACAAAAGGGCAAACAATGACACTCAAAGTACCAAAATTGAAAATAGTAAAAATGTACATGATTAAAATTTGAACACTGTCTTAATTTCAGGAAGATTCTTGATATTACCTTAATTATAGGGTGTAAATTTTTTGATGTGACAACGGATGCAGGTGTGAAGCATATGAGTGGAGACATGTTTGTTAGTGTGCCTACAGCAGAAGCCATTTTCATGAAGGTACATACATGTCCCTATATGATACTTATATTATATTGTAGGCATATAATATATTTCTAATTTATAATAATATTTTTACTCTTTAGCTAGATTGTTAGGCTAGGCCTTATATGCACCCGGGTGCACCGTGCGTTCATAGTGCATTTTAGAAGCGTGCAACTTGTTATGCTGAAATTGCGACTTATTTACACAGAGAAGTGTAACTGTTAGTATGGGAACATAGTTGCATGCTTCTGTTTGGAATAATTGCACGTTTCTGTTTTGTATAGTTGCACGCTTTTAAAATGTACTATGAATGCACGGTGCACCCGGGTGCACATGAGACCCACTCAGATTGTTAATATGAAATAAGATATGAAATAAGATTAAATATAAGGTACGAAGTTTCTTAGATGAGTATCGATCATTGAATAAGTGATTTTCCGTTTTGATTCATTAAGAGTTTATGCTATAACTGGAGCGATGCGGAGTGCTTGAAAATCCTGAGAAACTGCTATGAAGCGCTTCCGGAGAACGGAAAAGTGATTATTGCTGAACACATTCTATTAACAATCTTGATTTAAAAAGATGAAGAATTAGAAAGCTTTAATTATCAAATAACCGTATGAGATACAAGATGGAAGAAATCGAATGAATTGAAAAAGTAAATCTAAACCTACTCTAATAATGTTCAATATATAAAGGGGAAACCAACCAACTATACTTAACTAACTTAACTACCCCTAGGTGGAGTAACAACTTAATTAATAGAAATAGCAACTCTATTAATGAGAGTAACATTTTTACTCTTTAGACCCCCCCCTCAAAATGAGAGTGAATGTTGAGAAGTCTCATTTTGACTTTGAAAGTGTTGAAAGTTGTAGGAAGGAGAGGCTTGGTGAGCATGTCCGCAAGATTTTCTTCAGTGGGAATGTGGATGATGTTAAGGACACCTTCTTTGATCTTGTCTCTTGTAAAATGACAATCAATGGATATGTGCTTGCTCTTGTCATGTAAGCATGGATTTAGGGCCATCTGAAAAGCAGACTTGCTGTCTGTGTACAAAGATGTTGGTAGTTGAAGTGGAACTCTCAGATCCTTCAAGATATAAGTGATCCACTGAATTTCACATGATGTTGTTGCCATTGCTCTGTATTCAGCTTCAGCTGAAGATCTGCTCACTGTGTTTTGCTTCTTGGATTTCCAAGATATCAATGAGTTCCCCAGGTATATTGCATAACCTATTACACTTTTTCTAGTTTCTAGACACCTTGCCCAATCACTGTCAGTGTATGAGTGTAGTTTAAAATCATTATAAGTAGAGTAGAAAATTCTCAAACCTGGAGTTCCCTTTAAGTATCTCAACACTCTGTGGACTGCTGTCATGTGTTCTTTTGAAGGGTTACTCATGAATTGGGATAAAGATTGAACATCATAAAAGATATCAGGCCTAGTTACTGTCAAATATAGGAGTTTTCCAACAATCCTTATATAAAGTGTAGGATCTGTTCTATTATATTCATTAGCCTGAACAAGTTGAAGTTTGGAATCCATTGGTGTATCACATGGCTTGCTGCCTAAGTAACCAAAATCAGTGAGAAGGTCTAAAGTATATTTTCTTTGACATAAAGTGAGACCTTTCTCTGATCTTGCTACTTCAATGCCAAGCATGTATTTCAAAACACCTAAATCTTTAATGGTAAATTTCTGATGAAAATAAGACTTGACATGCATTATTTCACTTAAGGAATCTCCAGTTACAATGAGATCATCCACATAACATACAATGATAGTCAAAGAAGTATCAGTTTGTTTTGAAAACAAAGAATTGTCAGCTTTTGATTGCTCATATCCAATTTCATGTAAAGACTCAGAAAGCTTTGTAAACCACTGTTTTGATGCTTTTTTAGTCCATAAAGACTTTTGTTTAGTTTGCAAACCCTTGATTCATTTGTATCACATTAACCAGGAGATGGGATCATGTAAATTTCTTCACTTAGGTCACCATGCAAAAAACATTATTCACATCAAGTTGATGAATGAACCATTTTCTAGCTATAGCAACAGAAAAAAGAATTCTCACAGTTGTAACCTTTGCAACATGACTAAAAGTGTCAAAATAATCAACACCCTCTTGTTGAGTATAGCCCTTTGCAACTAATCTTGCTTTATATCTCTCTATAGAACCATCTTGTTTATATTTTATCTTAAAAACCCATTTACAACCTATACAATCTCTATTTGGAGGTAAGGGAACTAATGACAAGGTCTTAGTTCTTTCTAGAGCATCTAACTCTGCCTTCATGGCTTGTTGCAAATTAAGATTGTCTTTTGCTTGATTATAGGTTTTTGGTTCTTGATTTTGAGAGATAGAAGCAGTGAAAACTTTGTGAGCATGAGACAACCTATCAGTTGCTAAATAGTTAGAAATATCATACTGTTTCCCAGTTGGAAGACTCACGTTAGCCATAGAAGTATCATGATTTAAAGATTTTGGCAAAGAAGTCTCATACACTTGCAAATAAGCAGGCTGAGATCTTGATCTAGAAGATCTTCTAATAGCATCTTCAGGTTCAACAGCCTGTCTATGAGATGAAATACCAGGTTCAATAGCTTGTCTATCAGAATCAGAATTATGCACAGAATCAGCAAGTTCATCAAGAACATTTTGATCAAGACCATCATGACTATTGGAATGAAGAACATCATTACTATTAGAACTAGTAGAAACATCATGACCACTATTAAACTGAACACAAGTATCATCCAGAGAATCGAGTTTAAAAATGATTCTTTAGCAATCAAGTTTTGAACAAACTCACTAGCACCCTTTTTATCAGCATAAGGAAAAATATCTTCATAAAAAAAATAACATTTCTAGATATAAACACTTTTTCAGATGTCAAGTCAAGTAATTTGTAACCTTTTGTTCCAAAAGGATAACCTAGAAACACACACTTCACTGCTCTAGGATCAAATTTTGTTCTATTTGCAGACAATGTATTAGCAAAACACAAACAACCAAAACTTTTCAAGAAAGAATAATCAGGCACCCTTCCATACAATTTTTCAAAAGGAGACAAACCATTAATAACCAATGAGGGCATCCTATTAATCAAATAAGCAGCTGCTAAAATGCATTCACTCCAATACACTAAAGGTAATGAAGATTGAAACAATAAAGCTCTAGCAACCTGTAATAAGTGTTGATGCTTTCTTTCTACTAAACCATTTTGTTGTGGTGTTTCCACACATGAAGTTTGATGAATAATACCCAATTTATGATAAAAATCATATAACAAAAATTCAGCACCGTTATCACTTCTTAAAACCTTTATCTTCTTTTGAAATTGAGTTAAAACCATATTGTAAAAGTTTTCAAGAGAAGCTCTCACATCAGCTTTTGATTTTAACAAATAAATCCAAGTGCATCTAAAGAAATCATCAACAATGGTAAGAAAAAACTTAACACCAGAATAAGAAGCTATAGAAAAGGGCCCCCAGATATCACAATGAATGAGATCAAAACAAGCTTGTGAAGTAGAAACACTAACAGGAAAATGCTTCTTCTTTTGTTTAGCAAGAGGACAGATATTACAGTGATTATGAACATCAGCAGAAGACAAGCCTTGGTAAGTAGGAAATTGTGCATGTTTTTAGTTGTTTAAGTGCAATTTTATTGTACTCGATTCTGGTAGAATTGCATGTTTTTCTACTTATATGTACTTTGATGATGAAATTCTACACTTGATCTATTTATTGTGTTTTTAGGTGATTTTAGGGTCTTTTTGGAACACTTTAATGAAGCTTGAGACGAGCCAAATACGAAGAAGGAGTCTCAATGTTGATTTCAGCATATTAGTTGTGATCTGGTCCATAAGTTGTTCTAATTATTTTGATGATTGGGCTAATTGTCACGTGAGGAAGGGAGAAGCATGTATTACGGCCCATAATTATTTTATTAGAAGATCTTATTTGACTTGATAGTCACACAAAGGCTTTTTGGGCCCATACTCTTGTTTGTAATTAGCAAACCTAGCATATAAGTCTAAAAGTTGACATTCAGACGGGGGGAACGTCCAGCAGCAGACTTTTTGGGACGAAAAAATACAGAGAGGCACGACAATTTTGGGGCAGAGGGCTGAGGACGCACGCCACCTTGAAGATGCCCACAACCATGTTTAGTTAGTATTTTTATCACAACTCCGGGAATTTCTGAACCCATGTTTAATGTGATTATTTAATTCGAGACGTTTACGATATTCGTTTTGAGATTGTTTAATTTATCTGTTTCAACTTCTTGCGTGTTTAAATTAATTGATTTAGATTGATCACCTAGGTTAATTGTTTTAATATGCCTGTTAAGTCTAAGCATGTAATCCGTGTAATTGTTATATGTGGAGAGTCTTGGTAACAACTAGTGGATTCACTAGGGTGAATTAGACCAGATTCTTACGGGTCACGCTAAGTGTACTTGAGAATTTGTTTGCTCTCTATCCTATGGTTTAATGCTTTTAACTGGGTTATATCTATGGCTAACCTAGACTGCTCAGTTAGAAAGGTTTTCTTGAAGGGACGTCTTTTCAATTAAATATACTACTTAAGGGATAGGACCAGACAATCGAAGCGTTTTGATCCCCGAGGGGCATTAATCTTGAAAACAAATAAAGTAAACGTCGAGATCAAAGTGGTCGTGTTAACATGGGGGATGAATGAACCGTGAGTTGGGGTATTTATTTCTCCTTGGTTTCGTTCATTAAACTTTCAGTATTATTGCTTTTAATTGTTTAATCTTATTTATTAGTTCACTGTTTTATTTATCTTATAGTTATAAAAATCAAAACCACCCCCCCTTTCTTGTTTGTCCCTATAAATTCATACAATTAACATAACAATTATTCTACGTTCCCTGTGGATCGACTCCTTACTTGCCACTACTACGAATTAGTAGGGTAGATTTGGGTATTTATTTTTGTCGCACCTCGACAGTGCGGTCAAGCCCAAGCCTTTAATTTTAAACAATCTATCAGAAGAGATATGCCCTAATCTATTGTTCCAAAGATTAAAAGTACCAGATTTTGCAGAAGTCACATAATTGACATAGTGAGACATTCTAAGCAGATACAAGCCTCCATGCTGTTCAGCAGAACCAATCACCTTGAGGTAGTCCTTGTCCTGTAAAACACAACTTGAAGCCATAAAGCTAACTGTACAATTAGAGTACCTGGTTAAATGACTAATAGAAAGAAGGTTGAATGCAAAATCTGGAACATACAACACATTGTACAAGGTTAAATGCTCATTAAGAACAACTGTACCCATATGTGTTGCTATAGAGATAACATTATTTGGCAAGCTGATCTTAATGTTTGCTAATGTTGGAGGTGTATTGAAACACTCCAAACTAGACACCATATGATCAGTAGCCCCTGTGTCCAAGATCCAAGTAAAACACTTATCATGAACTAAAGAATGAAAACAATAAGAACTTCCCTGAATAGCTGCTAAAGAAGTTCTTGAGTAATGAGAGGATTGGAACCTATTGCAGCCTTCTCAGGGGAAGCAACTGAAGCATTAACAACCCTCTCTTTCCCTTTCCCACCCCTTGGACCCTTCCAACCAGGGGGATAACCTATCAACTCAAAGCATCTATCCACAGAATGTCCATTCCCATTACAATTAGTACATTTCAACCCCTTCTTTTTATCTTTATAGAACCTAGAGTTGTTAGCTAACATTGCCACAGAATCAGGCATCACAGAATTAGGCAAAACAAGGGATCTTTGAGACTCTTCTTGTAAGAGTAAGGCATACACTTTAGCTAAGGACAATCCTATCAGAAATTTCATGACACAATCTTGCTCTTGTGCAGCAGCATACTGCTTAGCAAGATCACAAGTGCAATTGGCCATAACACCACAATTACAAGTAAAAACAGCCTTATGGCTCACATGCTCATCCCACAAGTACTTAAACTCGTTATAATAGCTAACCAAAGTTTTAGACCCTTGAGCAATGTTTGTCAAATATTTTTCAAGCTGAAAAATCTTGGATAAATCAGAACATTCATAACGGGCAATTAACTCATTCCAAACCTCACGAGCAGTCTGAAAATACCTCAAGGCCTTCTTGATTTCAGGGGAGACCGAGTTGAGGATCCACTGCAACACCAGATTATTCGCACGCACATACGCCGCGTGGACCACCCTATCACCATTAGGAGTCGGGACTGGAAGTGAACCGTCCACAAGCGGAAGCTTGTTCTTCACGCTCAAACCACGAGCCACAGATTGCCGCCATGAGATGAAATTCGCCCCATCCAGAGGCTCCAGAGCAATGGACATTGAGGGATTATCATTGTGGTGAAGAAAGTATGGAGAAAGCGGATTGACCGCAGGATCGAGAGACAGATCCGAAACATTCGCCATCACAATCGGCCAAGAACTGGAAGAAATCAAACAAAATTCGAACGAAATCGCAGATGCGATGCAAGAAACCTCCCGATTTCAACAAAAAATCGGTGAAATCAAAATACCCAAATGAAAATCGAATCAAATTGATTCAGAAAAACGAATGAGCGTAAAACTCTATTCATGAGCGGAAGCAAAGAATCGAAAAAATGGCATTACCAGTTTAAAACTTGATACCATATTAACAATCTTGATTTAACAAGATGAAGAAGAAAGCTTTTATTATCAAATAACCGCCTGAGATACAAGATGGAAGAAATCGAATGAATTGAAAAAGTAAATCTAAACCTACTCTAATGTTCAATATATAAAGGGGAAACCAACCAACTATACTTAACTAACTTAACTACCCCTAGGTGGAGTAACAACTAAATTAATAGAAATATCAACCTATTAATGAAAGTAACACTTTTACTCTTTAGACATTCTTCCGGAGATCCCAAACAAGGCGCTGCAATCTTCCGTAGCCTTCGATTCGGATTTGCTCATGCTAACCTACACTCCCGGTGGGAGGGAAAGGAATTTCAAACCTTGGCCAAAGCTTCTGGTTTCAAAGAATTTCGAAAAGTTTGTTGCAGTTTCATGATCTGGATCATGGAATTCCACAAATAAACAAATCAATAAGCATTCATTTACTTGTATTTGTCTAATAGATTCCCTAGTCTGCTTGCTTGCTGTAATTCGTACTCTGTATCTTTTGGGGCATTTCTGATGCTTCCTTATTTTGTTCAATAAACTTGGCTTTGTTTAAAAAAATAAAAATAAAAAGAAATCACCCAAATTATGGGCGCGAGTAAGACACACGTGCAAAACAACGTAGTTTTGAGTGATTTTGAGCGATCTCTGGCAATTTGGGACTAAATTGGATCAAATTGAATATAAATGTGATTAAATTGAAAAAACTGATAATTATGGAACCATTTCAATAAAAAATCCTTTTCTTTCTCATTTCTCTCGAATTCTCCTTCGCCTGACCTTCATAAATAATAGGTTTGTGTTTTGCTCCAATAATTCTCATTTTTTTTACAAAATAAACAAACACTATCTTTCTCCATGTTAAATGCAATTTGTTAATTTACGGTAAATAAAAACATGAAATTATATCAAATTAAGCAAAACATACACATGAATTTTAAGTATTTTTCACACTAATTAACCTCAGAGCTTTTCCACATAAAATTGTACATTTTACCGCTAAGCTAAATTCATTTTCATTTATCTATTTGTAAAATAAAAATATTTAATCTTTAAATTAATAAATTTTTTAGATTTTCTTATTGTATTTATACCAGGCTTCCAACAGTTCGTCCTACTTTTTATCCTAACCCCGCCATTGATTTGTTGAGCTGAATCTTATAAAAATCCTACCATACAAGTATGTTGTAAGTAGCTTAAAAAAAACTAGCATTCAAGTGTCTAATGAGAAGAACTTAAGAGTTCTCCATGTGTATTCTAATTAACTAAAAATTCAACCCTTATAAATGAGTTTAAGTGTTGTTTTTATACTATTACATCCTTATATTTCTTCTGGTCAATCTCAACTCATCATTTTAGGGTTTCGATTGGAACCTTACAAGTCTTCTAGCACTACAAAAAAGATGGGGTTTAACAACGGTTTTAGCGACGGACAAAACTGTTGCTAACGACATTAGCGACGGTTTTGGCGACGGAAAAAAATCCATCGTTGAATCGAGGGTCGCTAACCGTAGCGATGGTTTTTTGTGACCGTCGATGATTAGCGACAGATTTAGCGACGTATTTAGCGACGTTTTTTTTTTAAATAATTTTTAATTTTTTTTAATTAAATCCGTCGCTAAAACCGTCGCTAAAGCGTGAATTTACGAAAAAAAAATGGCTCACAGTGGTTCGAACCCGAGCCCATGGGGCATCCGGGTGGGCACCGAACTACCTGAACCACGGACCATGTCGAACCCAACCACCAAGCATATCATATATAAGCCACCAAGCCTCCCAATTAAATTGGGCAAATTTTCGCTCTCAAAAGGGACCGAACACGGGACCTATGGGCGCCTGAGCGGGGATCAAATCACTCGGGCACTTACTTTCTTGTGTTTACTTAATGAAATTAATTCTATATGTCCTAAAAAATCAATTTTTTTTTAAAATCATTTATTTCAATTATCTAATTTAATGATTTAACCACATTTTAATATAATAATTTTTATATTTATTTATTTATAAATTTAAATTAAATTGTATTATATTAAAATTTATTTAGTTATTTATTTTTAATTCATTTTTTTACACTTTTTTTTAATTTTTTTATTTCATTTATTTAATTTAACTATCTTATAATCTTTAAAATACTAATTATATATATATTTTTAATATTATAAATTATAAATAAATGATTATATTCTTTAAAAATATATTTGTCCTAAAAATTCATTTTTTTAAAAGCAAATACTACTATCTATTTAAAAAAGTACTACTTTCTATTTAAACAAGTAATACTTTCTATTTAAACAAGTACTACTTTTCATTTAAACAAGCAATACTTTCTATTTAAACAAGTAATACTTTTAATTTAAACAAATAATGTTTTTCATTTAACCAAGTACTACTTTTCTATTTAAACAAGTACTAATTTTCTATTTAAACAAGTAATACTTTTCTATTTAAACAAGTACTACTTTTCATTTAAACAAGTACTACTTTTCTATTTAAACAACTACTACTTTTCATTTAAACAAGTGATACTTTCTATTTAAACAAGTACTACTTTTTATTTAAACAAGTATTACTTTTCATTTTAACAAGTACTACTTCTCATTTAAACAAGTAATACTTTTCATTTAAATATATAATACCTTTCATTTAAACAAGTATTACTTTTTATTTAAACAAGTACTACTTTTCTATTTAAACAAGTACTACTTTTCTATTTAAACAAGTAATACTTTTAATTTAACAAGTAATACTTTTTATTTAAACAAGTACTACTTTTGTATTTAAAAAAGTAATACTTTCTATTTAAACAAGTAATACTTTTCTATTTAAACAAGTACTACTTTTATATTTAAAAAAGTAATACTTTTAATTTAACAAGTAATACTTTTCATTTAAATAAATACTACTTTTATATTTAAACAAGTATTACTTTTCATTTAAACAAGTACTACTTTTCTATTTAAACCAATGATATAAAAAAGCACCTACGCTGGCCCTAAGGCGCTAAAAGGTCGCCAGCCTCCCGAAGTTGCAATCGAAACGGCCAAAAAATCGGTTTTGAGGGTTAAAGGCGGTCATTTAGGGCGGCCAAATCGGGCTAGGTGGCCCTTTTTTTTTTATTAATTCATTTTAATTTGGTTATGTCATTGATGAAACAATTGTTAGACTATGATTTCATGTTGAATTTTGCACCCTTGATTAATTTGTTACCTTGTGATTTTATGTAATTTATCATTTATGAATTATGTGAAACAATTGTTTAGACTATGATTTTATGTTGAATTTTGCACCCTTGATTAATTTGTTACCTTGTGATTTTACGTAATTTATCATTTATGAATTATGACTATGACTTTAATATTGAAAATTGAAATACAGTATGCACATACTTTTATTGACCCTTTTTTGCACCCTTGTGAAAATTTCAAATAAAAAAAAATAAAAAAATCTAGGCGGCCTAGGCGGTAGGCGGGCAAGAACCGCCCGACTAGCTTTTTTCGAGTTCTGCACCCTTGATTTAAACAAGAAAAAATTACAACTAGATACAAGATTGAGTAAACTATTACAACTAGATACAAAGTGCAGAAATTTGAATTAAAGTACCCGGCACTTTAGTTCAAATTTGAACTAAAGTGCAGAAATTTTCTGCACTTTGTATCTGGTTGTAAGTTTTTTGGGTGATTTTGTAGTTGAATGTTTTTCTCCCTTTAAACAAGTACTACTTTTCTATTTAAACAAGTAATACTTTTAATTTAACAAGTAATACTTTTCATTTAAACAAGTACTACTTTTCTATTTAAAAAGGTATTACTTTCTATTTAAACAAGTACTACTTTTCATTTAAACAAGTAATACTTTTCTATTTAAATAAGTACTACTTTTATATTTAAACAAGTAATACTTTTCTATTTAAACAAGTACTACTTTTCTATTTAAACAACTACTACTTTTCTATTTAAACAAGTAATACTTTTTATTTAACAAGTAATACTTTTCATTAAAAAAAGTAATACCTTTCATTTAAACAAGTAATACGTTCTATTATTAAAACAATACTTTTAATTTAACCAAGTACTACTTTTCATTTAACCAAGTAATACTTTTCTATTTAAACAAGTAATATTTTTCATTTAAACAAGTACTACTTTTCATTTAACAAGTAATATTTTTCATTTAAACAAGTAATACCTTTCATTTAAACAATTAATACTTTCTATTATTTAAATAAGTAATACTTTTAATTTAAACAAGTAATACTTTTCTATTTAAACAAGTACTACTTTTCTATTTAAACAAGTAATACTTTGCATTTAAACAAGTATTACTTTTCATTTAAACAAGTACTACTTTTTATTTTAACAAGTACTACTTTTCATTTAAACAAGTAATACCTTTCATTTAAACAAATAATACTTTTCATTTAAACAAGTACTACTTTTCATTTAAACAAGTACTACTTTTCTATTTAAACAAGTAATACTTTTCTATTTAAACAAGTAATACTTTTCATTTAAACAAGTACTACTTTTCATTTAACAAGTACTACTTTTCTATTTAAACAACTACTACCTTTCTATTTAAACAAGTAATACTTTTCATTTAACAAGTAATACTTTTCATTTAAACAAGTAATACCTTTCTTTTAAACAAGTAATACTTTCTATTATTTAAACAATACTTTTAATTTAAACAAGTAATACTTTTCATTTAACCAAGTACTACTTTTCTATTTAAACAAGTACTACTTTTCTATTTAAACAAGTAATGCTTTTCTATTTAAACAAGTACTACTTTTCATTTAAACAAGTACTACTTTTCTATTTAAACTTAAGTAATATTTTTCATTTAACAAGTAATATTTTTATTTAAATAAGTACTATTTTTCTATTTAAACAAGTACTACTTATAGTCAATATATATATTTAAATATACTATGAATTAAATTTTATACCGTAAACTCCTCGAAATAGATCTGACTGCGGTCAGGTGGAACACTTCTCCAAGTGACTTTAAATTAAATATACGGTAAGGTGCATTAACAACAATTAAAAATTTTTGTATAATCCTGAAACATAAAAAAACAAATATATAATTAATATTTTAAAAAAAATTAAATTAAAAAAAATAAAAAAAACCGTCGCTAATCCGTCGCTAAAACCATCGCTAATACCGTCGCTAAAGGGATTAGTCCAAAACGTCGCTAAAACTGTAGCTAAAACCGTCGCAAATCTATTTGCGACGGTTCTCTAGACCGTCGCTAAAATTGTTGACTTTGACCGTAACCGTCGTAAAAACCGTCGCTATTTGCGACGATTTTTGTAACCGTTGCTAATTTCCGTCGGTAAAACGCGCGTTTTTTGTAGTGTAATTCTAATCCTAGGATTGTTAGACTCTTTCCCCAAAGTACCAGGTCTAAATCCGAGCTCCCATAGGCTATAGAGCTCTCCCCCATTCATAGTAGTTGCAGGCCCGTGAAATTGTACGTTATTATCTTCTTGATGGTGACCCCTGACGTAGCTTGATCTCCATCATCAAAGGGCCCAAGACAGGCAAGCTCGTCCATAACATGACATGTGTGTCTGAGGTCGCCCTAATACTTGAGTCCAAATTAAGCTCGCCTGGTCGGGAAAGCTCGGAGGAACCTGTCACACCTCAATCACAACTGCCGCCTGGTCTCACAATCTGAAGAATCAAACCTGAATACTTGGAGAAAAGTTAGGTTCGTGTCCATTTACATCATCTTACACAAGTTCTTGCATTAAATAAACCATATAGTAAGTGAAACTTGATTCCTTATTTTGATGATAAATATAATAATTATATTCTAAAAAATACTACTGCATTTTGTTTTAGTAACATAACTCTTTCATTCCTTAGCAGGCCTTGTGCTGTACTGTTCATATATTAGGTATTTGTAATGTCTTATTTTATTGATTGGCATCTAGTTGCGTACTTTCATCCTGATAGATGCAACCTTTGCATCTAGTTCTTCTTATTTTTATTTTTTATAAAAGTATATCAAAACAACATAAGTTTATTTATAATTGTTATTAATTATGATTCTAGGTAAGAAATATGTTACATAAAAACACAAATATATGAACCTGCACATAAACTCAATTTTTTTATACGACTTTTCAAAAGAAGTCACCAAGTTCTTATACATGGCATTTTTCATAATTACATGTATCGGCACAAACAATCACTTTGGTTTTAATTGCATTTGTAATAAATATTAATTTAATTGAGCACCATATTTAAAATATATTTAATTTTATTTTTATAAGGGTTTTAAACAAAAATCGTCCCACAACTTTTCACATTTATTGAAATGGTCCCACAGTTATCAACTTTTCCAATTTAATCTCATATGTATTTAATTTGATCCAATTTAATCCCAAATTATCGAAGATCGCTCAAAATCGCCCAAATTAGGGGAGCGTGTAAGACACGCATGTAAAACGAC
Organism: Stenogyne calaminthoides; assembly: GCA_037126765.1. NCBI lineage: Eukaryota > Viridiplantae > Streptophyta > Magnoliopsida > Lamiales > Lamiaceae > Stenogyne > Stenogyne calaminthoides. The sequence continues at coordinate 34,053,110 of JBBCBC010000009.1, forward strand.
GTCGTTTTGGGCGATATTAATTTTTAAGAATAATACTGGTATCGGTTTATAAATGTAAGTAGGAACAAATTTTATAGGAGAGTTAATTGTGAGGTGAATTTTATAATTATCTTATTCAATCACATTTTCTTTTAAACACAATCACATTTTCTTTTTAGTGCAAAGGGAAGTTGACAAAATTAACTCAATCTGTTAAAACACAATAATGATTGTTTTGAAAAATAGAAATAGAAAGTCGATTTCGGTGGAAGAAGCGAGTGTATTTATCAAAGAGTAACACTCCTGTGAACCAAGTTTATGTATGAACTCTATCACTGTTATATATAAAAACTGTTACTGTTATGCACAAAAACTTTCACTATTTAAAAATATAAAATATTTTCCAAACAGTAATTATTTTTGTACATAACAGTGATAATTTTTATGCATAATAGTGAGAGTTTTTGTGCATAACAGTGATACTAAAAAAACCGAGTTCATGGTGAACTCGAGTTCACACAAGTTTTTGTCTTTGTTAAATCATCGGACTGCATATTAAATATATGACAAAAAATTGTATAGACTTGGTTCATGCTATAAATCTTGTTTTTAATTCATGACATTTTATCCTACCCAAGATATAGTACGGGTCAAGTTTAGTGGTTTAGAAAAATGTGTTAGAAATGAGTGAAATGGGTCAAATAATTCAAATTCATAGCATACACCTGGTTCATGGGAGGCCAACTCTATATATATAACTCATTATTTTAATATCTTAAGGTACTTTAATTAGTTTTTATGCAACATGTATTAGGTGATTAGATACTACCAGTACCAGACTATAGTATCTTCATCTAAGATAATTATCAGGTAACGTCATTAATTAAATTACGATCAACCGATATATTTTGGTTATTAATTAAGCCTAAAAGGACTACGACATCAATATAATTTTCTTATTGTTTGGCAAAGCTAAATACATAACATCCAATCCTAATTAACTTATAGTAGTCAAACTAAAGTAGGCTACCATGTACGTACAATAACATCCAATCCTAATTATCTTTATAACTTCTAATAATCAATTCAATTTTAAATTATAAAATTAGACTCAACATTGGTATTTGGTATAGCTTCACGTAGAAGTTAGAACCTCAAATATAATGGACTATTCTTCTTCATTATCAACTAATGAAGAAGAAACCACTTTATTCGCCTTGCGACTGGCTAGTGCAGCTGTATTTCCGGCAGTTCTAAAATGTGCTATAGAATTGGACCTGCTGGAGTTCATTAAAAAGGCGGCCCCCGGAGAATTTGTTTCTCCGGTGGAACTTGCCGCCCAAATCACCACCACCAATGCGGAGGCTCCCGCCATGCTGGACAGAATCCTCCGCCTTCTAGCCGCCCACGACATCCTAAACTGCCGCCTCAGAGACCACCCTCACGGCGGCGTAGAGCGCCTCTACTCTGTGGGTCCAGTTTGCAAGTACTTCACTAGGAATGATGATGGTGCTTCCTTGGCTCCTATGGTACTCATGAATAATGATAGAATCTTCTTGGCAGCGTGGTAATATATTTCATAGTAGACAAAAATCTGTGCGAATCCGAGTTCAGGGTGAACTTTATTTTTTCAATATCACTGTTATAAAAAATCATCATTGTTGAGCACAAAAACTGTCACAATCATGCATTAAAACTATCAATGTTTAAAAAATGCTTTATATATTTTAAATAGTGATAATTTTTATGAATAACACTGATAGTTTTTGTACATATATAATAGTGGTAAAATTCATGTATAAACATATCACTACAAGAAAATTGATCGTTAATGATATAAATGATAAATTATGTTATAATTTTTTGGGAATAATATTTTCTAAGGACAGTAACTTAGGGGGTTGTGTTTTAAGGACAATAATTTTACGGGCTTGAAAACTTAGGACAATATCTTATAAAACTTGTAAATGTAGGACAATATGTTTTAAAATTTGTAAATATAGGACAATATGTTTTAAAAATATGTAAATGTAGGACTATTGAACCTTACCTCACATGATATTTCAGCTCGATTTGGGCGTATTCAGGCTCAATTGTTCTACATTTACAGATTTTAAAACATATTGTCCTATATTTACATATTTTAAAACATATTGTCCTACATTTCTAAGTTCGTAGAATTATTGTCTTTAAAACACAACCCCCCAAAAGTATTGTCCTACAAAAACATTTTTCCCTAATTTTACTAAATAAAAGTCTTTGATAACATGAAACAATCATGTCATTAAATATTGTTTTCAATAATTAAAGACTTTTAGATAGAAAAACTATATGACAAGATTTCTGTCACTAGAGATAAATTTTGCTGTAGTGTTTAAAGATATAACACCTATTAATTATTAATCTTTTACTAGTGATACTTTACTATACAATAGGTGATACTAATACCTTATAGTACAACAGGTGACACTGCATGCTTACTATATATAGGAGAATTGATTAATTAGTATGCAATCAGACTTAATAATTCATTATAACTTCCGATAGGATAGTTTTCTCTCCAACTCTCTTGTAAACTCATCTGTAATCGTTCCCCAATCTTTTGATTCCTCATATAGTGTAAATCGTTGTTTCTTATGGAGTGTAATCTAATTAATTCCTTTTAATGTTTTATTAGGTACCATCTGAAAGATGCAATTGTTGAGGGAGGAGTCCCGTTCGAGAAAGCATTTGGTATGAATGCATTTGAATACCCGGCTACGGATCCGAGATTCAATAAACTATTCAATCAAGCTATGTAAGAACAATCCATCGTTTTTATAAAGAGAATTCTTGAAATATACAAAGGATTTGAGGGTCTGAAATCCCTGGTGGATGTTGGTGGTGGAATTGGAGCTTCACTTAGAATGATATCATCCAAATATCCATCCATTCAAGCCATTAATTTTGATCTGCCCCATGTTATTCAAAACGCTCCATCTCTTCCGGGTAACTAATTTAAGACAAAGTCTAGTATGAAAATTTTCATACATGAAAAAACTTTAATTTACAACCAAATTCTATAATTGGTGAAGGTAAGATAAAACTGAGTTGTTCATGGTTCACTCGGCCCAAGTGATTCATGGTTCACCCGGCCCGAATAGGTCATAATTTAGGGTTCATTATTTAGTGTTTAGGGTGTAGATGGTTTATTTAGGTCAATTAATTTTATAGATTTTCATACATGAAAATTTTCACACTAGATCTCCTCTTAATTTAATGCATGCTCCATTTCCATTTACATATATATGAACTCAAATTAAAATATAATACTCCATCCAGGAGTCACACACGTCGCTGGCGACATGTTTGTTAGCGTGCCCAAAGCCGAAGCTATTTTTATGAAGGTGATCAATTTGTATTTTATATTCCATCTACCATGCATGTTTATTCCATGTACTATTTGACGTTCATATTTAGACACTGTGTATTCTTCTTACCTATTTTTGTGCATACGTTGCATATGGTACACAACTATATATCACATTATAAAAAAAATTATAACTTATTTTTAACGAAACAAATGAAATTGAACTTCTATGAACTTAGTTCATGAAATTGGTTTTATGGTAAACTTGATAAATATTAGTAAGCAACATCACTGTTTAGTTTTTTAAATTTGTGATACTTTGTATGCTAAAATGTATTATTTTGAAGAGGAGAGTTCATGTAAGAATAGTTTACAAGAGACATACGTATACACTACCTTTTACTAGGAGTTATTTGCAAAATAAATCAACGCATTTTCACGTTTTTTCAATTATGATATATAGTTTTGAAATTTACAATTATATACACAACCTCTCATATAAATATCACGTAACTATTTTCCGGCAAGTTGTGCTAATCTGCCAGTGTGTCAGATAAAAAAAATAAAAAATAAACTGAAATGTTGCGATTAAATTGAAAAAATTAATAAAAAAAATTTGTGAATTTATTTGAAAAAAATTTTAAAATATTTTTCGACTGCCATTTCCGCATTAGTTGTTGGAAAATTAATAGGCATATGATATAATTTAAATTTTAATAAGTTAGCATATCCAATTGCAAATTTTACAGGCATAGGCATATTGTTAACTAATGAAAAAACGTGAAATTTGTGATTTTATGCAATTAACCCCTTTTTAATATAATAACTAGTTCTTTTTAGTGCATGATACAAAATACCTATTAAAATATATTATACATTGATACTTTGTATACACATTTTTGTTATTTTTTTTATGCCTGCGAATGTACATACTCACACACACATATGATTTTTCTTCTAGGAGACTAAAATTACGTTTTTGGCATTTGTAGTGGATTTGTCATGACTGGAGCGACACACATTGTCAAAAACTATTGAAAAATTGTTATGAAGCCCTCCCAAAAAATGGAAAAGTGATTATTGCAGAAACTACCCTCCCAGATGACCCAAATAGTTGGTCGGCTGCATCGCCATCAATCTCGGCTGATGTGATCATGTTGACTGTAAGTCCAGACGGAAAAGAGAGGACAGAGAAAGAATTTCAGACCTTGGCTATGCAAGCTGGCTTTAAGCAATTCGTTCAAGTTTGCCGTGCTTTTAACATTTTGATTATGGAATTACACAAGTGAAAATACCATTGGCTGCTTCTGAACATTTTCAACTTTCAAGGCTCAAGCACTTGCTTAGTACTATTTTCAATTTTTCGAACAAATTGAAATACATTTTTTATTAGGAATAAATTGTCCACTCAGTGAGACTCTTTTCAAAGATGAAGTACGAGAATTTAGCCTATGAATAAAAGAAAGTGTTTGGAAAATAATATTTAACGAAATAGTTCTACATCTTTTTATAAATTCAAATTTTTTTATGAGATATTTTTTTTGTAATATGTGTATCTATAGTTTAGCAGCTTGGTTTTGTGGTTTGTTAACTTAAATGGAATCTCGATATGTACGAACATGATGCGGATGGGAAATCATACTCTCTCGGGGAAAAATGTTTTTGTAGGACAATAATTTTGGGGGTTGTATTTTAAGGACAATAATTCTATGGACTTGGAAATGTAGGACAATCTGTTTTAAAATATATAAATATAGGACAATATGTTTTAAAATCTGTAAATGTAGGACAATTGAGCCCGAATAAAACCCAAATCAGGCTGAAATATCATGTGAGGTCCAGGCTCAATTGTCCTACATTTACATATTTTTAAAACATATTGTCCTATATTTATAAATTTTAAAACATATTGTCCTATATTTACAAGTTTTAAAAATATATTGTCCTACATTTCCAAGCCCGTAAAACTATTGTCCTTAAAATACAACACCCCATAAATTACTGTCCTTAATAAACATTATTCCCTACTCCCTCGTGTTAAACTTGTTCATAATATGAAGTTAATATCATTACAGTTATAAATTGATACCACTGTTTTATAAATCAATACTCATAATATTTAATGTTATGATCATATATATATTTGTTTATAAGTGTAATAATATAGGTTGGTAAGTGTTGTGGTAGTAATTTATTAAGTTTCACCAAAGATTTACTTAAAGAGTTGGTCTTGTGTAAAAAATTTCACATGTGAAAATTTTATATTTCTCGAATCATCTATAACTATCTAATAACAAAATTTTTGTTAAGATGTTTAAAATTTTATTAGAAAAAATTTTGGCCCAACATTTTGTTATTAGATATATATAGATGACGTGTGTATTAAATCTAAGAATAGTGTTGTCCAATAATTGGTCGACTACAAAAAAGAAAATAAGCTTAGAATGGGCTGGACTTTTATTAAAGTTAATTAATTGTTTGATCTTGCTTTTGAATACTTTCATTTATTTTACTTTTAGTCCAAGTATTATTTTTCAATTGTTTGCCTATTTAGTTTTTTTTGTTTTTAAATAAAAGATGATAGCTATAAGTTGTTATTTAAAGTAAGCCATTTACCACAAATAATGTTAGAAAGAGCTAATTTCTATAGCAAAAAAAAAAAAAAAAAATTAAACTCATACCAAACGGACAATTAAGATTGAGAAAATAAAAAATAAGTCTATAAATTCTTGCAAACAAGACCACGATCAAACCAAAAACTAATAATGCCCTGTGACTATTTGCATTGCCAATAATAAATTGAACTAGCTAGATTTTAATTCGTTCTAAACCCACAAAACAATATTGATATTTTCAAGAAATAAAATTATCCCTAAAAATAAGGAAAATGGAAAGAATTTTTTTTTTAAATAATTAAAGAAAATTCCACAATAAAATAGGGAATTGCAAAAAGCATAGTAAAACTCACAATTAGGGAATCTTAAGAGAAGAAGGGAAAAAACACAATAATAATAATGAATCTAACATCTAGAAAACCCTAGAATATTTTAAAAAACATAATAGATAAAATATTTTTTTTTCTAAATTAATTTAACACAAACGATACATATATTTTTTCCTCAAAAAGTTACTACAAAAGCTAATATCCTATCCATTTTAATATCACAACCCGTGCAACACACTGGTGATATACTAGTGATAGTAATAAAAGGCGGCGTATGAGTTGCATACCACGAGCCTTAGTAACCCAATGGTATTGATTGATATTTAATATTTTTTCCTTGTAAATAAAAAAATAATAATTAAAAATCAGCTCTTTTTTAGAATTGAACTCTGGTCACAAAAATAATTTAAAAATAAATTTACCACTATGACACATTAAATATTTATTAAATAATTTTATCACTAATTTATTTACCTAGATAATCTTGCATTATTGTCTACATAAGTTTGAAGAATACATGCAAAATTGAAACAATATTACAAGCAAAACGTAACAGTATTACATGTAAAAATATAAAAGTATTATATCGAAATATGAGGAAAAGTAAAAAAAAATGAAGTGTATTAAATTCATATATAGCTGAAGCAAAATTTAAAATTCATAATCAACAATAATTCCGTCGGCAATTAACAGGTTTTTTAACAGTATTATAAATAAAACATAGTAGTATTACATGCAAAAAAAATAATAGTATTACAAGAAAAAACATAATGATATTACAATTTAAACATAAGAAAAATTAAGGTAAGTTATGAAGGTTATATAATAAAACGGAACAATATTACATGCAAAATATAACAATATTACAATAAAAAATACGATTTTAAATGTATTATACGTACAATTTTTTAAACAGAAGTATTAATAAAAAATATTTCTTCATATATTTGAATTCATTAGATAACAAGAGTTTGCGCTGTTTTTTATTTATTAATCGATTGTGAATTGTAATCTATCGATAATTTTTTTTTTTACGGAAATCTATCGATAATTAAATATACATATTTAATTAAAATAAATAAATATGATACATTATATATAAATCCACAATCTTTAACATTAAGTTGTTATAATATAGTGGTTAATATTCCTACATGTTATATTCCCGAACTTGGGTCCGTTTCTCAATAGCAGCAATATTTTTTTGAAAAATAATCATGCCAAGCAGCCATGCCCAACTTGATCGGCCCTACCAGTATTTTTTTAAAAATAATCATGCCTTGCAGCCAGGCCCAACTTGATCGGTCCTTTCTTCCAAGCATATTGGCCCAAATTCATTTATTTTCACATGTGAATTTGAAAAGGCGCCGGTTATTAGCGCCCCCCCCTTTTTAGGAAACACACCCCTTTGATGAATACATCTCTTTTAAGATTAATACACTATCAATACATTCCCAAAATTGCCCTCCTCCTCCTTTGTTCCTTTTTTTGAACCGGCATACACCTCCATTCTTAAAAAAAAAAAAAAAACCCTACGCTGCTGACGCCTTCCACCTGCAACTCCTACGCCTCCACCTTCGCCGCCTCTGCAACGCCTATGCCTCCACCTTCGCCGCCTCTGCAACACCTTCCTGGCGACGCCGCAACGCCTCTGCCAGCGACGCCTCTGAATTCGTCGCGCGACGCCTCCGCCACCGTCGCTCCTCCTTCTACCCAAAGAATGGCAAGAGGTTAGTTTTATTTGCACGTGTTTACGTTATTTGCTCCTCCTTTGACCGCCTCTCCTCCTTCTGGCTATAGTATTAGTAAATTTTTTAAATTATTTTTTTGCTTTTTTTAGTGGCTAAAGGGTGATAAAACTTTGTATTTTTCAGAAATAAGTTTCTACGTATTAGTTGTCTTGGTGTTTGAATAGTTTGTTGCTCTGTTTCCTTTGGTCTAGAAAATGCTTCTGTAACCTCTTTTAAAGGGTATGTCTTATACCCTGAAACAGAGAATCTCAAGAAAAATTTGTAGGTTCCTTATTTGAATATCTATTGAACCGTGGTGATATATTATGTAAACATCTATCTTGTAGCTTAAGTGTTTTGCTATTGTGAATGAACAACTTTCAGCTGTAGTTGTGAAACTTGTGATACAGCTGTGTAGTTTGTCTTGATTTTATGTTATGATGATGATTCTTGATCATTCTTATACCCTCAGTGCTAATAAATTCGTTTTTCTGATAAAAAAAATTAGTAAATTTTTTAAATTATTTTTTTGCTTTTTTTAGTATAAATGATCAATCTAAATAATTCTTATCTTCTAGTTCTCAACGCAAATATTCAATGCATAGCAATGATACCATGTTACTATTGGGAATTACCTACCTAAAACTTCTTATCTTGATATACATAAATGTTTGATACATAAATTTTTAGCTGTTTGTTTTATACCTCAAATTAGCTAACCTGTATGGTATTTTGGATAATCGATATCAAGTCCGTTTCCTCTAAAACGTAATTATAGCATGTGCCAAAATTTGCATCTCTTTCAACCTATTTGTAAGAATTTAGTATTAATTTGAGTTTAAGGTACCAAATTAAAGAGATAGCATTTAATGACAAAAATATTTGTGTATTTTTTCAGATAAGGGAGAAAGGGTTGTACCTACAGCTTCAAATAGAAGGAAAAAGGCAGGGAATGAAGTCAATACTCCACCAAAGGCTTCTAATAAAAGGAAAAGGAAAATTGTGAATGAATCAAATGTTCCCATTGAACCACAAGAACCGGAACCACAGGTGACACCTGAAGCAACTGCATTTGAAGTTCATACATATGAAGATTCTTCCTGTAATAACGATGAGGAAAATAGAGAGGAAGAGGGATCGAAAGAGAGAGAAGAAAATCCCCAAGAAGTAGCTGTAGAAGATAGTGATATACCGGAAGAAATTCAACTACCCTCTCTTTCACTTTTTAATGACTTCGAAACTCATGTGGCTAGCTACGTATATCGGAATTTACTTGTAATTTTCGGTGAACCAGGTCCGAAAATTTCGAATTTTCATGACAAGAAAAATAAACGCGCGAAATCATAAAAGTGATACTATTGTCCTACCTAGTCGATATATTTGACCGAAATACAATTACATTCATAAAAAAACACACATAAACAACAAACATTATAATATGGGGTTGTATATACCTAGTTTTAAAGTTGAAAAAGATAAACTTACATATGTGTATTGCGCATGAGGAGGGACTACCATTTTTGCAATGACGACCACCAATAAGCGTATTTCACTAGAATAAGAGAACGTATTTCACTAGAACAACTCACGTTTCTTCTTGAACAATTTTTTTTTTCGAAATAAAAAATATGAACGTGAAAAATATGGGAATGTTCAGTTCCAACTTCCAAGGGGGTGCATGTATTGCAGAGGGAAAAGGCTGATTATGTCATTTCCTATCCATATCAAAATAATAAAACTGAAAGGGGGTGCATTTCCTAAAAAGGGGTGCTAATAACCTGCGCCATTTGAAAATAATCATGCCAACCAGCCATGTCCAACTTGATCGGCCCTAGCAGTAATTTTTTTAAACTAATCATGCCTAGCAGCCAGGCCCAACTTGATCGGTGCTTGCATGCATATTGGCCCAAATTCTAAATAATCATGCCAAGCAGCCATGCCCAACTTGATCGGTCCTTCCAAGCATATTGGCCCAAATTCACATATTTTTACATTTGACTAAATAATTAACTAGAACTTTTAAAATATAATTATAACGATTCTTTTGAAAAAAAAAAATCAGAAATTTGGGAATGAGATCACCTATTCCATAATTGGTGTTTCACTTTATATTACATAATATGGATGGATAACACGTGAAATAATAAAAAACATCTAACGAACCACCATAACCTGAGTTCATGTGTTAAAGATCCAAAATGTTGAAACACCAATGAAATATGAAAAGTGGAACAGGGGAATCGAATCGAAAAATTCGGCATTTTTTTTGGTGTATGAAGAGACTATATAGTATTTGTTAAGCCATCGAAATGCATATTGCATCATGTAAATGTCATTCTTCTACTTTGAATATACTGGTCGATTTTTAAAAAAATAATCTTGAGGTACTTAAAAAAGTAAAATCTTGAGGTACTAAAAAAATAAAAATATCTTAAGGTACTTTAAAAAATAAAAATTTATGTGAACCCGAGTTCATCTTGAACTATCACTATTATGTATAAAAGTTATTATTGTTATTCACAACAATTATCACTGTTTAAAATATGTGTTACTTTTATTAATAGTGAGTTTTTGTACATAACAATAATAATTTTTGTACATAACAGTGATAAAGTTCATGTATAGGTCTGATTCGTAGAAGTGTTACCCCTTAAAAAAAATCCTCAATTAGTAAATTATTACTAGTATTCATGTTAAATATATTAATTGATTAAGGGGTAGAGTTATAAATAGCCCAATGTAAAAGTAAATATTCTTTTATGTCATTAAATTTTAATTTATTATTTTCTAACCAAGAGAATTATTATTTAGACTCTTATACCTCTATTTAATTAACAAAAAGAATTAAATAAAATAGGAAAAAAACATTTGAATTCTTAAAAAAATGTCAACGTCTTTTTCTCCTAAAAATTAGAATAACCTTCTCTCTCTCCCATCCGATCAACACTCTCGTACCACATTTTATTAAGCTCGTACTACCATTAATTCACCACGTACCACATTTTATTAGGAGTGTGTCACCTTTAATTTACTCTGTACCACTCATTATTGAGATCGTATCGCCATTAATTCACCTCGTACCACATTTTATTAAGCTCGTACCACCATTTTTTTCACCGGTACCACACTTTGTTGAATCCCGTACCACAATTAGTTCACCTCGTACCAAATTTTATTTAAGCACGTACCACCATTAATTCACCTCGTACCACATTTTATTGAAGCTCATATCATAATTTTTTATCCGTACCACACTTTATTGAAAAATGAAAGGAAAAAATAAACAAAAGAACGGGTCTTTTTAAAAAAGAGAGATGAGAGTATAGTTGGTAAAAAAAAATATTTTCTTGGCTAAAAAAGAATAAAATTAAAATCAATGATAAAAAGAACTTTTTAATATAGAATTGGCTAAAAATTGGAGTTCTTTCATTAATTAAATATAAATTACTATACCGCGCAAAAAAAAAAAAAAAATTACTATACCAGAATATTATATCATCAACTAATTAATTACCAGGTAATGTCATTAAATTACGTGCAACCTAGCTACAGATATTTGCATATATGGTTAATTAGTTATTAATTGAACCTAAAAGAAAACTACTACATTAATCTTAATTAATGGTTAGTTTTGGATTGGTTTATTAAGGAGGATTCTAGAATACAATCTTTCTCTCACAATCCTCCTTGATGAATCTTCCTTTGTATTCTTATAAAATATGGTAAAATCATTCTAAAAGTTTCACTAAAAAAAAAAAAATTCATTTAACGAAGAGGCATTAATTAGGGTGTGCCCTTGTTAAATTGATTTAACAAGGGCGAATAACCCTTGATAATTTTTGGGTGATTAATGCTTCTCGTTAAGGGCGAATAACCCTTGATAATTTTTGGGTGATTAACCCTTGATAATTTGACTCTCGCTAACATTTAAAGAGGACAGTCAAATTTCCTCGTTAATAAATAAATTTAAAATTTTGCAATGTCCGCCCAACTCGTGAGCCTCTTGCGAATAATTTTGTCCTCGCTAACATTTAAAGAGGACAATCAAATCGCCTCGTTAAACAAAAATTTTAAGATTTTGCAATGTCCGCCCAACTGGGTTTCGAACTTGTGAGCACAAAACTCTTCACAAGAGCTGAATTTTGAACCCGAGACTTCTTGCGTGCAAAACTCATATGTGCTCTAACATTGCCATTGGACTTGGTGATTCATTCATTAAATTCCCACTTCTAATAAACATGCCCACCACACAAGAGCTGGGTTTCGAACCTAAGATCTCTTGTGCGCAAAACTCTTATGTTCATTCATTAAATTTTCACTTCTAATAATTATGTATCATGTATTTTATTTATTTTTAAATGTAATTAATTGAAAAATAAAAAGATTTGACAATTTTTTAACAAGAAGACTATGCACTCGGTATTACGAGGGCAATTAAGGTGTTTGTTAAAGCCCTCAGTATTAACAAGGGAAAATTTATTGTTCGTTAACGCCCCCATTAGTAGCAAGGGTTATTGGAACCCTCTTTAAAGTCTTTGTTATTAACGAGGGCTTTTATAGCCACTATTAATGCCCTTGTTAAATAGTGTCTTTTTTTATAGCGTGTGTAATTTTAGATGAGATGAAATTATTTCATTGCATGAAACACCCATATTATTAGTAATTGTTCACTAATCCTCTTCAAAGAGTTGAGTCGAAATTTCAGCCCACGAGTGAGACGAGTGTTAAAAAATTATTGTAAATAGATTGATTCCGCATCTACATAAAGGTTCAAAGTTTTACCTTAGATGAAATTCTTTTCCGCCATTTAATGCATAGCTCCACCAAAAGTTTTGAATCCGTTTCAAGAACTAATGAGGTTCATCATACTTTCAATTGAGATTTGTAGCCCATAGCCAAAGCCAAAGCCTTCATTAGGGTAAATTATAAATTAAATATTTCAGAAAAATAAAGGGTAACTTACTCATACATACAATATATTACTACATAATTCTAATAACTACAAAAACTTTTAAGAGTTTATTAATACCTACAAAGTGCCTATTTTACCTTTCTGTTCAACCATATTAGGCGATTTTTTCATATGCCAGTTAAAGAGAAAAAATTGTTATTTGATAGCTGTGTACTTACCTAGGACGTCTTCATCTCCTTTACTCAACCTCTTTTCCCTCATACTCACTCCAAAATTTTAGAAAACACCATCCATCCTCCCCAAAAATTTTCTCCCCAAATTCAAGAAAGGATTTTTCAAGATGATTTCAATTTTGAAGATGATATCTTGACTATGGTTTCAATTTGAAGGTAATATTGAAGATTTTGACCACACAACTACAACTTCGTCTTCCTTCCACACATACAATAAAATTCTATGATGTTTCTTGTACGATTTTGACCACACATACAATATATCTGTGATGTTTCTTGTACGATTTTTCAGGATGGTTTCAATTTTGGACAATTTGTTCAGTTTCTTTTCAGTCCATTTCAAGATGATTTTAGTCTATTTCTTATATCTATGCTACTATAGTTTTTTTTTTTAACGATTTGTTCAGTTTCTTTTCTTTGTTCTTAGGTTTTTTTGAAACATTCGAACATAGCAATGGTGGTAAACAAGAGTTCTCATGGTTGTAATGTTGGAAAAGTTGTTAAAACTAGAAAAAGGAAAAGAGCAGAAGAAGATGAAGAAGGTTAGATTGTTTAACCCACTGATTTTTTGTAGTTATTCATTTGTTCAGAAATTTTGTACATTTGTTCAACAACTTTATACTATTGTTCATAAATCTTTTGGGTTGCTCAACCCCAACTGGGAATGTTGTGAATTTTTGCCCTGATTTCTTACAATTTTTTACACATTATACATCGAAAATGAACAATAATCCATGTTTTATTGATTGTGATCTTGATTAACCATTGAAATTTTTTCAAAATCTATTTATGAACAATAATCCATGTTTTATTGATTGTGATCTTGATTAACCATTGAAAATTTTTCAAAATCTGTTTGGTACACATCTTGAATTCTTCAAATCTGTATTTTTTTTTTTTGCCTTTTTATGGTTTTAATATTGGTTGTTTTCTGAGATTTAGGTGGAAAATGATTGGAGCTGATCTTGTTTTGTGTAATTGTTCAGATTTTCTTATATTATTCACAATTGTTCTTTATTTGTGCAGTTTTTTTTTTTTTAAATTTATTTGTTTAGGAGTTAGGCCTTAGTTCAATCTAAACTATAGTAGTTAGGAGTTTGATTGTATATTTATATTTGGGTTTATTTGGTAATTAAACATGAGATTTAGTACGTTAAATGTGTTGACGAGTGATGATCTCGTTTTAACTTTTTTGTACTTAATCAGGTTGTATGGAGGCAAACATTAATGAAACCTTGGATGATCTGTTGGATGCATCAACATCTGATGAGAGTAGTAGTGGGAAGGTTCATGCTAGAAAAAAAATCCACAAAGCGAAAAAACTGTTTTCTTTGTTTGACACCATGTCACTTTAGTAGTGTTTTATTATGAAATTGTGTATTATGTGTATTTTTTTATTTTTTTTTATTTTTGCATTTTTTTGGCACGATGTCAGAACAATATAAACAAAAAAAATAAAAATGAAGAGTTACATATATTTATCAGAACAACAGGAATATGCTTATGCATAATTTAAATATGGATGAAAAATCAAACATATAATTATATTGATTATGTAAAAATGCACATGGGCTACTCACACAAAATATCATAGAAAAAATATGAACATACTAATACTTGGCTGAACAAACCAATACTGTACTGAACATGTGCAGTGAAAACTGAACAAACGCATGTAATTTGCTATGTTGTTCAGTAGTTTCTGAACATGAGATTAACAAAATCACCGAGTTATGGAGCATCCTCAACCCATAACTCGTTTTCTGGTAAAATAGGAATGGGCTACTCACACAAAATATCATAGAAAAAAATATGAACATACTAATACTTGGCTGAACAAACCGATGTTGTACTGAACATGTGCTTATTATGTCCAAAATAAGGGTAAATCTGTCTATTTTTTAAAATTTTGTACTCCCTCCGTCCCGTGATTACTGCAACACTTTCCTTATTTGGACGTCCCAATATTACTGCAACACTCTCAAAATGAAAACAAACATAATATTAATACACTCACAACACCCTTATTTTATTCCACTCAAACCCACTTTATCCCACTTTACTTGGTTTGCGGTCCAATTTGTGTGTTGCAATCATCTTGAGACGGAGGGAGTATGTATTAGTAATGTTACCTTTATTCATGTAGTTTTTAGAGTTTTTGATCAAATCTATGTACCTTCTAGTAATAAACCCAAAAATAAATTGCATATTTAAAAAATACATTTCAATTGCACGGTGTACTTGATGCACATGATATATACTCTTTAAATAATTTATAGCATCCTCTCTAATTAAGTAGTTATCAAGTAGTGTCATTAAATTACGTGCAATCCGTATGTACTGGTTATTATTAATCGAACCTAAAAGAAGGCTACGACATCAATACGGTTTGCTTTCGTTTGGCAAAGCTATATAATTATATGCATATAGCAACGGCGCCTGTGACAAAAATCAATCTTAATATTAACTTCTTAATATTAATTAGACTAGGCTACTATATACTACACGTACCTTAGTCAAGTATGAAAACTTTAATTTTAATTTCAAATATCACTTCAAATTTAAGTTATAAAATTAGACTCATGACAATATTCGTACAATCGAGAAATACAAATTAGCTAGCTAGAGTCATAAAATTTGTATTTTGCAAACTAATTATGAATTATTCATCATCAATAAATGAAGAAGAAACAAGTGTATTCGCCATGCAACTGGTTACTGCATCTATACTTCCTCAAGTTCTAAAATGTGCTATAGAATTGGACCTGCTAGAGCTCATTAAAAAAGCGGGCCACGGAGAATTTGTTTCTCCGGCGGAACTGGCCGCCCAAATCACCACCACCAACGTGGAGGTGCCCGCCAAGCTGGACAGAATCTTCCGCCTTCTAGCCGCCGACGGCATCCTAAAGTGCCGCCTGAGAGACCTCCCTCACGGCGGCGTAGAGCGCCTCTATTCTCTTGGTCCAGTTTGCAAGTACTTCACTAGGAATGATGATGGTGCATCCATGGCTCCTATGGTACTCATAAATAATGATAAAACTTTCATGGAAGCCTGGTAATATATTTTCAAGGGTTTAAATTTTTTGTACTCCTGTAACTTTGCTTCGTTTTGAAATTGGTCCCGATTGTTTTGACTTTTTTATTTTGGTCCTGTAAGTTATCAAAAATTTTGAAATTGATCCTTTAACCTGTTGAAGCAGGTCACCAAACAGATAACCGCCACCTATGTAATTATTTTATTTTTTTCTTTAATTTCAAAATGCCACCTAAACTTTTTTAATCAAAATAATTTGAATCGGGATTTTTTTTCATATTTTTTTAGGAAGGGTGAGTGATTTTCTACGTATATTGATTTAATTTTTTATTTTTGGGTCAGTTTAGACCCAGTAAATCGACCCGATTCACTTTGTATTTTTATATACAAATTGTTTTAAACCCGACCTAAAACCCGACCAAAATTATTAGGATTAAAAAAGTTAAAGTGGCGCTTCGAAATTAAAGAGAAAAATAAAATAATTACATATGTGGTGTTACCTGCTTGGTAACCTGCTGCAGCAGGTGAAAAAGACCAATTTCAAAATTTTAGGAAACTTATAGGACCAATATCAAAAAGTCAAAACAATCGGGACCAATTTCAAAATGATACAAAGTTACAGGACTACAAAAAATTTAATCCCTATTTTCAATATCACTGTTATGCACAAAATTTGTTTGAATTCGAGTTCATGGTGAACTTTATTTTTTCAGTATCACAACTATCACAATTATGCATTAAAACTATCACTGTTTCAAAAATGCTTTATTTTTTAAAAAGTGATAATTTTTGTGAATAACAGTGATAGTTTTTGTACATAACAGTGATAAAGTTCATGTATAAGCCTGATTCACAGGAGTATTACTCTTTATATTACCAATACAAGAAAATTGACCTTTAATGATATAAATGATAAATTCGGTCCTTATAATTTCTGTAGATAAAAGTCTTTAATAACATGAAGCAATCCCATCATTAAATATTTCTTTCAATAATTTAAGACTCTTATATAGAAAACTATAATGACAGGATTCAAAAAAGATAAATTTTGTTGTAGTGTTTAATTAAAGATATAAATCCTGTTAATTAGTAATCTTTTAATAGTGATACTTTACTGTACAATAGGTGATACTAATACCTTATAGTACAACAGGTGATACTGTATTCTAACTATATATATATATTAATTAGTATGCAGTATGACTTAACAATTCATTTCATAACTTCCGATAGAACATTTTCCCCTCCAACTTTCTCTTGTAAACTCAACGGTAATCGTTCCCCAATCTTTCCATATGAAATCCATCCTCTCTCTTATTATTATTTTTTTTTGTTGGGAAAAAGCCAAAATTTAATAAATTAAGGAGCATTAGGAATGCCCCCAAAAGTCCAGATTACAACTGAATACAAGAGTAATGACCCACCCTCGACGTAATACTAGCTAATACATGAAATCCATTCTTTTGATCCCTCATATAGTGTTATAAATCGTTGTTTCTTAATTCTTATGGAGTGTAATCTAATAAATTCTTTTTAATGTTTTATTATTATTATATATATATATATAGGTACCATCTAAAAGATGCAATTGTTGAGGGAGGAGTCCCGTTCGAGAAAGCATTTGGTATGAATACATTTGAATACTCGGCTACGGATCCGAGATTCAATAAACTATTCAATCAAACTATGTACGAACAATCCATCGTTTTTATGAAGAGAATTCTTGAAATATACAAAGGATTTGAGGGTCTTAAATCCCTGGTGGACGTTGGTGGTGGAACTGGAGCTTCACTCAGAATGATAACATCCAAATATCCATCCATTCAAGCCATTAATTTTGATCTGCCCCATGTTATTCACGACGCTCCATCTCTTCCGGGTAATTAATTTAATACATGCTCCATTTCCATTTACACATGTATGAACTCAAATTAATAAAATATAATACTCCATCCAGGTGTCACGCACGTCGCTGGTGACATGTTTGTTAGCGTGCCCAAAGCCGAAGCTATTTTTATGAAGGTCATCAATTTGTATTTGATATTTCATCTATCATGTTTATTCCATGTACTATTTGACGTGCATATTAATTGTAGACTATGTATTCTTCTTACCAACGCTATTTTTGTATACATTGCATGTGATACACAACTATATTAATATATTACATTTTCGGGAAAAAAAAATATTTTTAACGAAACAATTATTTTTAGAAAAAAAAAATTTTAAGAAGAGATTTCACGTAAAAAATATACTAGTTCTTTTTAGTGCATAATACAATTAATACCTTTTAAAAATGTAATATACATTGATACTTTGTATACACATTTTTGTTATTTTTTTAATGCCTGCGAATGTACATACTCACACACACATATAATTTTTCTTCTAGGAGACTAAAATTACGTTTTTGGCATTTGTAGTGGATCTGTCATGACTGGAGCGACACACATTGTCAAAAACTATTGAAAAATTGTTATGAAGCCCTCCCAAAAAATGGAAAAGTGATTATTGCTGAAACTACCCTCCCAGATGACCCAAATAGTTGGTCGGCTGCATCGCCATTAATCTCGGCTGATGTGATCATGTTGGCTGTAAGTCCAGGTGGGAAAGAGAGGACAGAGAAAGAATTTCAGACTTTGGCTACGCAAGCAGGCTTTAAGCAATTCATCCAAGTTTACCGTGCTTTTAACATTTGGATTATGGAATTACACAAGTTAACATATCTTTGGCTGCTTCTGAACATTTTCAACTTTCAAGGCTCAAGCACTTGTTTAGTACTATTTTCAGTTTTTCGAATAAATTGAAATAATTTCTGTTAGGAAATAATGTGTAATTATGAAAGGCCATATAAACGAAAATAAAATACACAAACTTGTAGACACAGTTCATCAAGAATGATCATGTCTTGGGGGCGCTACCAAGTCAACAAATTTAATAATAGTAGTGTGTTAGGATTACAATGAATCAGACTGTTATTTAAAACAAAAAGCCGATTCGAGCCCAAACATAACTTAAAAGGCACAAAAATATTTGATCGCCATGATTGTGGCGGGCACAGTGCATCAAACTCCATAACCCAACAATTCTCTTACCCTCTTACTGGTAATTAAAAAAAATAATAATAATAAGGATGCGGGAAAAGTGTTATTTTAGGCTTGTAACTTAAGGACAATATATTTTAAAATCTTTAAATGCAGGACAATCGAGACCAAATAAAGCCCAAATCGTCCTGAGATGTTAAGTGTGTTGCACATTTGTCCTACATTAACCGATTTACGAACTTGTGAATGTAGGATACTATGTTTTTAAAATTTGTAAATTTAGGACAATCTTGCAACCAAGTGACCTTTCAGCCCAATTTGGACTTATTCGGGCTCGATTGTCGACCTACATTTATAAATTTTAAAATTAACCTACATTCAAAATTTTGTAAAATTATTGTCCTTAAAATACATCCATAAATTATTGATTCCCATAAGGATGCAACTGCATAACTCAATTAGTTTTAGTTTAATTCTAACTTTGCTAATTGATCCTTGTCAAACAGAGGTTTTGGATACATTTATGTTTTAAGTAGGAGATAGAAGAATTAAGCTACAATAGGAAAATAAGATATTAATAACTATGTAAATGATTTCAGTATCTACACATTACAATCATAAAAAATAGAGTCACAATTATACCATGCAATTGATATAATTTTGACCCAATTTTAATTAATTTTGACACATTCAAATCACATATTTCGGCGTGAGAAGGTGCACATTATTATCATAGTGCATTTGTTTAACAATGTCGGGATACGAGCTGGTGGTAAATATTAGTAATGTGAGTTTTAGGCTGGTTTTTGAGATCTAATTGCACCACTGGGCCTTTAACAGATTCAAAAATTGGGTAACCAGATCCAATTGCACGGATTAAAGATCCGTGCAACTTGTGCACACAAGAATTTGCCTTAAAACACACACACACATATATATGTGTATTGCCCTTGAGGCTTTTGGAACAAGCAGTTGTAGTTAATCAGTTTAATGTAATTGAACATGGAAAAATATTTTTCTAGGACAATAACTTTAGGGGTTGTGTTTAATGTAGGACAATTTTAAAATATGTAAATATAGAATAATATATTTTAAAATCTGTTAATGTAGGACAACTGAGCCCAAATCGGGCTGAAGTAACATGTGAGATTCGGGCTCGATTGTCCTACATTTACAGATTTTTAAAATATATTATCCTATATTTATAAATTTTAAAACATATTGTCCTATATTTACAAGTTTTAAAATATATTGTTTTACATTTTCAAGCCCGTAAAATTATTGTCCTTAAAACACAAACTCCCTAAGTTAATGTCCTTAAAAAATATTATTCCCAATTGAACATCATCAAAATTTATGTGAGATCGTCTCATGAATTATTTAATAAGTATTTTTTTTAATCAAATTCAATGAGTCAAAATATTAATTGGATTGAATTCCGTGTCATGAAGATTGTGAACCATTTGGGTCTTGAATTTCCTGACGCACGTTTTAACTCGATCCTTAATTTGATTCTCCTGAGAGTTAATGACACAGAAATTTCAGGTACCTTCACGAATTATTTGGCTCCCATTGGAACAGTATTATGGGGCATGTCATACATCACTGGAAAGCCCTAGAAGTCTAGTTTTCAACAAAAAAAAAACACGGTGGTAAAAAATAATATTCCTACAAGAAGTTATGACCATTTGATTGAAGACCTGTCAGGATACATGCACTCTCGGGAATTCAATAGGTTCATCCAACCTTTGATATTTTTGATGGTTCTCTTCATCCAACAACCTTGGTCAATGTTTTTAATTAAGTATTTGTCTTTCCTAAGTCTTTATCTTTATTGTTAAGTCAAATTATTATTTAATTTCACATTTATTACTTTGACTCATCTTGGAGGGATATTCCAAGCATTGCCTATAAAAGGCCATTCATGTAATGTTATTGGAGCAGAAATTTTTTGAGATAATTAATCATATTTGAGCTTTTAAGCTTGTTAGAAGATTGCATCTTCTTGTATCCTGCTCTAACTCTTGGTGGATTCCATTGAGTGACGAGTCCCTTCAATCTCTTTGGTGGATTCCTTAGAGTGAGAAGCCCCCTTTTGAGTATTCCTTGTGGTACCTCCTATTTCTCCTATATTTTCCGGTGTCAGTTAATTATACGTGTTGGCGAAATAACATAACCAAATAATTCAATATCTCTCTATAAATTTGGATAGATTATATTAAATATTTTTAATGTATTAGAGCCTTCGATTCACGCCTAAATCTTGAGTTCGATTCCCACTGAAAACAACTTTATCCATATTAAACTATCCATTCAGTGAGACTCCTTTCAAAGATGAAGTACAAGAATTTAGCCTACGCGTAAAAAAAAGTGTTAGAGAAAGAATATTTAGCGAATTAATTTTACATCTCTCAATAAATTTAGCATAAGCTTGGTTTTGTGGTTTGTTTCCAAACCTATTAGGGAATAATAAATAAATAAATTGATTTCCGATCCTCTCTATAAGTTCAGATGAGACAAAATTCTTTTATGGTATCAGAGCCTCTAGCTCAGCCCAGATCCGGGGTTCAATTCCCATAGAACAAACTCCACCCATTTAAAAATTATCCACTCGTTGGGCCTCCTCCCTAGATGGAAGAGGCAATATCATTATGCTTAAAACTGATACTGCTGGGTTATAGAGTCTGATCGACTGCTTCACGTCCCAGCTTTTTTGGGCCTTTTTGGCAGACTCGACCAGAATGGACATTTAGGGTTTTGGCCCAATTTCGCCTATAAATACCTATCTGATTCAGTTTATTTGTTATCATCAAGATATTAGTAAATCTCCTGGCCGGCTTGGTAGTGCCCCCAAACGTAGTCATTCCTAACGAACTGAGTAACCAAATCTGTGTTATTTAATTTCGTTCTCTCTCAATTTATCTATAGTTGCGGTTTAAATCCTAACAGATACCACTATTTTTATAAATTAATACCCATAACATTTAATGTTATAATATTATAAATTTATAAGTATAGTGATATCAGTTAATAAGTATTGTGGTAGTAATTTATAAGAATAATTAATAGTATAAATTTCATATTATGAACAAGTTTTACCATATATTTACCCAAGCGAAATTGACAAAATTAACTAGATCTTTTAAAATATAATTATAACGATTCTTTTGAAATAAGAAACATAAATTCGGCATATTTTTTTGTGTATGAAGAGACTATATAGAGAGTATTTGTTAGGCCATCGAAATGCATAAGGGACCTATACAGGATAAGATCACGAAACGGAGAACCATCACTAAGAAGAGATTCTCCAGCGCTTGACGGGGGGTAATAGGACTAATTATTACTCCCTCCGTCCCCCCCCCAACATGCACACTTGCTTTTGCACACAAATTAAGAAAAAATAGTTTTTTAGTGTTTTGTTGACTTTTCAAAGGGGATGAAGGGTGGAGATTGTGAGGGTGGAGATTGTAGGGTGGAGATTGTGAGATTCTTTGCCATTTTAAGGTGTGCAAGTTGGTGAGGGATGGACGAAAAATGAAAGTGTACAAGTTGCTAAGGGACGGAGGGAGTAATTAGTTTGACCGTGTATTTTTAGTAAATATCTTTTGATGTATTTTCCATGTATATCTCCCATTAATTGTGGGCTTTCTGTTGTATCTTTGTAATCACGTATTATTAATACTAGTTTTCTCATCACCAAATTCAACGGTGATTTTCTAAATCTCCTCACAATTCTTCTACTTTGAATATATATACTGATCATTTAAAAAAATAAAATCTTGAGGTACTTTTAAAAAAAAAAATTATGTGAACTTGAGTTCATTGTAAACTAGAATTTTTTAATATCACTGTTATGTATAAAAACTATCACTGTTATGCATAAAAATTATCATTATTTTATATATAAAAACTATCACTTTTTAAAAAATGTGCTATTTTTTTAAACAATGAAAGTTTTTGTGCATCACAGTAATAATTTTTATACATAACATTGATATATATAGTTCATGTATAGCCCTTGTTCACAGGAGTGTTACACCTTTAAAAAATATCCTAAATTAATTACTAGTATTCATGTTACATATATTAATTGATTAAATACTAAATTACTATACCAGAATATTATATCATCAACTAATTAATTATCAGGTAATGTCATTAAATTACGTGCAACCTAGCTACATATATTTGCATTGTTATTAATTGAACCTAAAAGAAAACTACTACATTAATATTGGTTAGTTTTGGATTGTTTATTAAGGAGGATTCTAGAATATAATCTTCTATCTCTTCAATCATGTAAATCTAAGGAAGTCGCAAGAAGATTATAGCAGATTTCCATATCTTGTAAATTATTTTTACCTTCTTAAATCTTCCTTTGTATTCTTAACACTACAAGAAAATGAAGAGTTGTATACGGAAATTTTTAAATGGCTACGAAATTTTCTACAAAAATAATTTGGTCCTTAAAAACTGACAACCAATTCTTAGAATAATCTTTGAAACCTACACAAATAATTCACTAGGCAAACAAATTACCTACGAGAAATCTACCTACACATTTGTAATTTTCGTAGGCAAACTTGCCTACACAAATAATTTCTAGGCAATTTACATTTCCGTAGACAATTATATTTGTAGTTTAAAAATAGCCTATTTAATTAGCAAATTTTGTAGGCAAATCATATGCAAGTCTTACAATTTAAGGACAAAATTATTTTCGTTGGAAATTTTGTAGGCATGTTGGAAAATATTGAAAAATTTTGTTGGCAATGCACTATTTTCTTGTAGTGTAAATACGTTAAAGTCGCTCCAAAAGTTTCACTACAAAAAAACTGTCATTTAACGAGGAGGCGTTAATGAGGGTGTGCCCTTGTTAAATTGATCTAAAGAGGGCAAATAACACTTGATAATTTTCGAGCGAATATCCTTTGATAATTTTCTCCTAGCTAATTAACATTTATAGAGGACAATACTCAAATTGTCTCGTTAAACAAAATTTTTAAAATTTTGCAATGTTCGTCCAACTCGTGAGAACAAAACTCTCGCGGATAATTTTCTCCTCGCTAACATTTAAAGAGGACAGTCAAATTGCCTCGAACCCGAGACCTCCTGCGTGCAAAACTCATATGTGCTCTAGCATTGTCATTGGACTAGGTGATTTTGAATTTTCTCCCCACCACACAAGAACTGAATTTCGAACCCAAGACCTCTCATGCGCAAAACTCTTATGTTCATTAAATTCTCACACTATAAAAAATGCCGGTTTAAAAGATGGATTTTAGCGACGGCTAAACCAACCGTGGCTAATAGCGACGGTTTTGTCGATGACTTCGGTCAGATGGTCAAAGTCATCGAATTTAGCGACGATTTTGGGAACCGCCGCTAATAGCGGCCGTTAATTTTAAATCAGGTCAAATCAGGGCGTTTAGCGACAGTTAAAACCATCTCTAAAGTCGCACCCTCGGCACGAAGTGCCTCGGCACTTGCTTCCAGACCGAGTTTAGTGACTGTCTTTTGAATATAGCGACGGTTATTAGCTATTGCTAGTAGCAACGATCATTAAAAATCTGTCGCTAATCCGTCGCTAAATTGTAATTATATAACCTGCGGCCGCTGCATTCTGACGCATTTTTTTCGCAAAAAGTACTCCTCCTCCGCCGTAAGCCGTACGTTGTCGCCGTCGTGAGCATTCGGTGCATGCGACCAAACCGTCGCGTTCTTCTATATGACGGTAATTTTTCTAATTTTTAACCATTTATTTTTTCATTTTATATACGTACATGCGTGTATATATATATATATATATATATATAATTTTGAAATGTATATATTAGATTAATTATAATTTTGTATGATATATAGGTTATGCATGTTATATTAAATTAATGTTAGATTAATTATATATGCATGTTAGATTAATTAGTCAAATTATATGTGCATTATATATGCATGTTAGAGTAATTTGTCAAATTAATATGTTAGAATATTAGTCAATTTTATGTTAGATTAGTCTGGTTGATTAGGAGAGTAGTCTGGTTAGATAATGTCAATTTAAAATACATGTTAGTTTAGGAGATTATGTTTATGTAATTATTTTATTATGTGATATATGTTAGAATTGTTAGATTGTTGGTTGACTAGGATGAGTTTAGAATAACACAGTCAAAACTCTGTCGAAATTTGGGCGCTATTTTAATTAATTATTTTAAGTAATTTATTTATGTCAAATTATTTGATTGGTTAGATTGTTAGTCAATATGTTAGGAATTAGAATTGAAATTTGTTGGTTGACTAAAAGATGAGTTTTATATAATATAGTCGAGACTCTGTCAAAATTTGGACAAGTTTGTTAGGAATTGGAATTTAAATTTGTTGGTTAATTAAATTGTTAGTAAAAAATGTTATGAATTTATTTTATATAATGCAGATGAGTATTGGTGGACGTGATGATGACACAAATGTCAATTGGCGGGTTTCGAGGTCGGCGGATGGTGGTGGTGGTCGAGCCCGATTCCTCAGAGCACCAGGAGGAAGAGGATCCTTAGACCTTAGGTTAACCTGCACCCACCCGCCCACGACGGGTCTAGCTCGAATTTTCAATACAAATGTATTTATGTTCAAAAATTTTACGACTAATCTGGGCGATGATGGCGGTGATGATGATATTCAGGACAGTTTTTACCCGAGACGGTAATTTGTGAAACTCTATTTTTATTTTTAATTCATTCATATGATTTTTTTTAATTATGTGGGTGTTGGCCGAGTTTTGTCCGGATAGTTTGAACAATTTACTTTTTTATTTACGTATAATGTTTATATCATTTATATATTTTTGTTTTACTGGCTAGTATTATTTGTTTGCATTTATCGTTTATATTGGTATAATGAAAAGTATAACTTGTTTAAATAGAAAAGTATAACTTGTTTAGATGAAAAGTATAACTTTTTTAAATAGAAAAGTATAACTTGTTTAGATGAAAAGTATAACTTTTTTAAATGGAAAAGTATAACTTGTATAGATGAAAAGTGTTACTTGTTTAAATAGAAAAGTATAACTTGTTTAGATGAAAAGTATAACTTGTTTAGATGAAAAGTATTACTTGTTTAAATAGAAAAGTATAACTTGTTTAGATGAAAACTATATCTTATTTAAATAGAAAAGTATAACTTGTTTAAATGAAAAGATAACTTGCTTAGATGAAAAGTGTTACTTGTTTAAATAGAAAAATATAACCTGTTTAGATGAAAAGTATAACTTGTTTAGATGAAAAGTATAACTTGTTTAGATGAAAGTATTACTTGTTTAAATAGAAAAATATAACTTGTTTAAATGAAAAGTATATCTTGTTTAAATAGAAAAGTATAACTTGTTTAAATAAAAAGTATAACTTATTTAAATAGAAAAGTATAACTTGTTTAGATGAAAAGTATTACTTGTTTAAATAGAAAAATATAACTTGTTTAGATGAAAAGTATAACTTGTTTAAATGAAAAGTATAACTTGTTTAGATGAAAAGTATTACTTGTTTAAATAGAAAAGTATAACTTGTTTAGATGAAAAGTATATCTTGTTTAAATAGAAAAGTGTAACTTGTTTAAATGAAAAGTATAACTTTTTTAAATAGAAAAGTATAACTTTTTTAAATAGAAAAGTATAACTTGTTTAGATGAAAAGTATTACTTGTTTAAATAGAAAAGTATAACCACTACTACACATTTGAGCTTGCACAACTGCACTTGGACAACCATTTTTTTTTTTCAACAAACTCTCAAATAATGACTTGGAGAGCGGTTTTATAAAAAAAAAAAAAAAAACAAAGAACAACGGTTTGAAACCGCTGTCCAATAAACCTTGACAGCGGTTTCAAACCGTTGTCAATCTTTCTTGCACAAATGTTAGTAACCGCTGTCTAAAATAAACTCTTGACAGCGGTTAATAACCGCTGTCTTTTTTATATATATATATATGAACCGAGACCTAGCTCGAGACTTCATTTCTTTCTCTCCATTTCCTCTCCCCAAAAATCGCCAAGAAAAACCGAAGACCAAATCGCCCTCGTCGGTTTCAGTTTCCTTCAACCAAATCGCCCTTGCCGTCGGTTGACACTGTTAGCATGCCCGTCGTCGGCTTCTCCCTCTCCCCAAATCGTCGCGCCCTCCTCCTCCCTCCTCACAGGCAAGGCCTCCCCCTCCCCCTCACTTGCCACGCCATCCTCCCCTCCTCCCCTCCCTGCGCCTCCATAACACTTAGTTGGTACAAAGGATTGTGGAATCTTTAATTTTGCTTTTTTTCAAGCTTTAGCTTTATTCATATTGCATATTCCGGACTTGGTTGAAAAGTGGGGCCTCAACCCAAGTCGTATTGAACATTATAAATATGATTATACAGTTGAATTGAACATTATATGAGTACGTCAATATAACGTGTGTTAAAAAAAATCAAATGAATAGGTCTTCCATGAAATATTTTATATGCAATATCTACTGATTATAAGAAAAGTGGGGCACAAAATAAATATAAATATAAAATGGGGCCTCAACTCAAGTCGTATTTCCATTGAATTTTTCAAGCTTTAGCTTTATTCATATTATATATGTTGCTCTTGTTGTTTTTTAAACTGGACTAATCTTGTTGTTTATAACACTTAGTTTTGTTTATATTATATATGTTGCTCTTGCTTTTTAGCTGAAATATTATATTTTGCTCCATACCACTTAGTTGCTCTTGTTGTTTATATTCTTGGTCTACTTCGTAAACCAATGTCATTCAAGCCTAATACACATGTGTTCATAGTATAAGAGTATGCTATCAACTCAAATTTTAATTTATAAGTAGATGATCTTGAGATGTAACTTATAAGTAGATGTATCATGTATCTTTGCGTAGATAGTTCTTATCATGTATGAAACATCCCAGGTTGTGAATATTGTTTGTTTTTGTTTATTAAATGTTGTTTTTCTTCGCTTTTACAGGATCATGTCTCGTTTGCCATATCCCTAGATGATGGAGATTCGATGGAGATCATGGCGATATGATCATGGTGCATATGATGACTTGAGAGAGTGTGACATCGATGTTCCCACCACCACTAGCAAGCTCGGGGAGAAGCGCAAGACTGGGGTATAGTTACAATGTCATCTATTAAGAGAGCTCGTAGTAAGGGGAAAACACTTCGTAATTTTATTACAATTGAACGATTTGAAATCGATAAATATATTGATTGATCGTTGAACCTAATTAAATACTATGTTATTGCGTTATCGTTCAATGAGTTTGGACATGCAATATGAAAAGAGAGGAGTCGTTGTCCTTCTACATTGAGTCTGCTGTCGGGAGCGTGATCCCTATCGTCTTTGCCGACAAGGATCAAGGCGTAATTTCAAACCGACTCCTTTGAAGGAAAGATTATGGGACGAGCTTACGGTATGTTAATTATATATTTATTGAAAGTTGTAGTATGACCCTTAAATTTACTAAATTGTTATGTTATATGCGTATAAACTACCTTCAGAGGTCTTGACCTCACAAAGAAGAAGCAAATATTGTCGCAAGCTGGTCTTCAAGCCAAGAATTTCCGGACTTGGTTGAGAAGTAACACACGAGATCCGGAAACTGGTCTTTACTCGGCTAGTCCGCCTCCCACAGACGTAATAGCCCTATGGTGGCTCCATCTTTGGAGGAGTTTGTGAAAGCAGAGCTATGGAGGATGATTTCCAGGTAAAATTGATCTATGTCATTTCCTCAATTTCTAATGCCCTAAGTTTTTCAGTGTTTATCATATTTCTATTATACTGTAGGATCGAAGCAATAAAAATCGCGTTCAAGCCAAGTCGATAGAGGAGCGATATCATGGATCCAACAAAGGTTATGCACGAATAAGAGAAAATATGGTGAGATCAAAATCCTAACTTTTAATTTTTTTTATATATTCACTTTTAATATATCTAATAAAGGGACACGTTCATCACTATCGTAGAAAGAGGAAAAAAGAAAAAAGGAGAGAGTGAGCCTATTGTTACCCGTTTAAACTTATTTCGCATCTACCGTAAAGGTCGAGGCGGGAATATTCACGATCCCAATGCACAACGATCATCGAAGAAGTGGTAATCTATCCATTAATTTATCTTTCAATTACAAACTATTATTTATAAACAAATAATTAAATAATAATCTTTTATTTTTGTGATTCAGGAGCGTCTATCTCAGACCATGACGCTTGACGACATTCGCATGATCGCCCCGATGATCTGTTTGGATTCGGCATGGGTCGCCAGAGCATCCCTCCGACGCTACGAGAGTGTCCGGATATGGCGTGATTTAAGACATCTTTAGCAATGGCACCTTCTTCAAGCCATGAATATGGTGGGTATACTAACGAAACAAGGTTGCCAAGTTGGCTAAAGATGTGGACGCTTGAGGTCTCGAGAAAAGATCGAGCCAATGGAATGTCGTCGAGTGGAGCAAGTGAACACATAGTGTCGCTAATGCTATGTTTTCAAATAACCCTAGGGACGACTTTATTGAGGCACTTCAAAACGTCTCACAGTGCATCGATATGCATATCTCACATTTGTTTTAATTACGCACTAGTGTATTAAAATTTTTCTAACTAAATATCTTATTCAACGATAACGACCTTTTTGCTACCAGATCTGGAGGCTCCCGATCGGTTGGTGGCCACAGGCTCGTTACCCGCAGCTCCCATGGAATGATTCATGGTCATCCCATCACTCCTGGTTTCGTGAGGGTCACACTCGATGTACCCCTAATCGAAGAGGAGGATTCAGCGGTGCCAAAACCAATCGATGAAGCCGTCACGATCGAAACGGCGGTCGGGCACTTCATCGAATGGCCGAGCAACTTGGTCTCTAGCACCATGAGAGTAAAACATTTGTTATTAAAGTTCATTATCTTATTTGTGGTTCTAAATAATATTGTAAATTAATTGTAGAATCTGCCGGCCCCACATGAGGCTAAATCGGGGACTCCAACGCTTCTAAGACTTGGTTATCCCATGATCGGAGACTTAGATCACGATGATCATTTACTGATCTAGGGTGCACCGGATGGTATCGTCTAATGCTTTTCGATATCGCTACGGTTCCCATGCTTGCTCACTTTCATCGAGAATACTTTCCAAGAATTAAATCGTTGAGAACATGTCTTGTAAGTCTGGAATGACGAAGTGGTTGAGTGCAACCACCATAGCCCTTTACCTCGGTATGTGTTTACTAATTCTCAATATTCACTTTCTCAGATAGTTTAATTTTCTTTTTAAATATTAATTAAGCGTATATATGTTGGTTAAAGATATTTGGGTGAGCTATATCTCTCCGAGATAACCGAGCAAAGTGGAATGTACTCCTTCGTCTCCCCCCAAGTGTCTTGCATAATGGGTGATAGGGTACAGACCATGGATGGGTTCGTTAATCACATGCTGAATCTAACTGGGAGCGATCATCTCATTTTTTGGCCAACAAATGTGGGGTGAGTGATAAACATTTCGTTAAAATTTGTATTCATGTTTATAATATTTGCACATATATATGCTAAATTTGCAGTTAATTTTAATACTCTCAATATAATATAG
Source organism: Stenogyne calaminthoides (assembly GCA_037126765.1). Taxonomy (NCBI): domain Eukaryota; kingdom Viridiplantae; phylum Streptophyta; class Magnoliopsida; order Lamiales; family Lamiaceae; genus Stenogyne; species Stenogyne calaminthoides. The sequence goes on from JBBCBC010000009.1 coordinate 34,083,932, forward strand.
GAACCATTGGGTCTTTGGTCACCATACACATGAATACATTAAGTGTGTATTTTATGGACCCAGCTCGTGATGGAGTTTATTCTAATCGCCCTGATCTCGTTTCATATATGGAAGCGTAAGTTCATTTTTAATATTCCATACAATGATTTGTTTTACTTTTAAAATTATGCATATTTAATCTATTTTTATTTTTTAATTATAATAATAATAGTGTGATGACGATGTATCGGAGTCGCCTTCAGAGTCAGGGCTCAAGATCCAGGTTAAATAAAGTGAACTGGATTAACATTCAGGTAAATTTAATTTAGTAAATTATCAAACTAATTAATAGAAAGAAATCATAATTGTAATACGTGATTATATTGTTAATCAACAGGTTCCGAGGCAATGAGATAATGACCATTGTGGTCATTTTGTTTGTTGCTTTATAGAAGATATAATCCGCGCTTCTATAACGAACATTCCTCCCAATGTAAGTCAATTATTGATTTATTTAAATTATTATTGATTGAATAAAAATTCATACTATATTGATTGATTCATTGTTTGCAGTTTGTCTATGAACATGAGCTCAAGTCTTACTCTAAGAAAAGACTGGAGAAATGGAAAAACGATTGGACGTGGTACCTTTACAATCAATTCTTATATTCATACGATCAATATTGAGAGAATGTTGTTTGAAATATTGGTAGCATGTAATTAAATTATATATTTGTGATGATATATATTTCATGTTTTTGGTGTATTGGACGTATGTTTATGATTGTATGTTTATATATTTCGATGTTTTGGTATATATGTGTGGTTTATGGTTTTATTATAGGATTTTTGGTTTATGTTATATGGTATTGGACGTATATATAAGTTTTGGTTTATAGTTTTATTATAGGATTTTAAAAATGTAAATTAATAATTAAAAAAAAAAGAAGATATTGGACAGCGGTTTTCAACCGCTGTCTATGTAAAATAAAAAACGAATTAAAAAAAAATATATCAGCTTGGACAGCGGTTGATAACCGATGTCCAAGCTAAAACTTCAAAAGCGGTTAAAAACCGCTGTCCAAGTGCTTTTCTTGGACAACGGTTTTTTATCAGTTGTCCAAGCTTGGACAGCTGATGCTTGGAGAGCGGTTATAACCGCTCTCCAAGGTCATTTTTCACAGCTGTCCAAGCCCAAATGTGTATTAGTGCGCCCACCAATTTTGACTGGAATATGTATGATACTTGTCCAAAACGACGTCGGTTTTGGCAATTTTGAGCGAGCTCCGGCGATTTAGGACTAAATTGGATTAAATTGAATACATGTGGGACTAAATTGGAAAAGTTAATAACTATGAGATCATTTCAATAAAGGTGAAAAGTTATGAGACGATTTTGGTTTAAATCTGAAGTCCTTGTTATTAATGAGGGCTTTTATAGCCATTATTAATGCCCTTGTTAAAAAGTGTTTTTTTGTAGTGTGTGTACTGAGATGAAATTATTTCATGGTACGCAATATTAATAATTGTTCACTAATCCTCTCCAAATTAAAAGGTTGAGACAAAATTTCAGCCCATGATTGATGGGAATGTTAGAAAATTACTGTAAATGAATCGATTCCCCATATACATAAAAGTTCGAACTTTTACCCGAGATGAAATTCTTTCCTCAGCCATTTAATGCCTAGCTCCACCAAAAGCTTTGAATTCGTTTGTAGCCCAAAGACAAAGCCTTCAATAGGGTACTCTCAGCCCTTAAGTACTCTCTTAGAACCAGCCACCAACATCTCTCTATTATTTAATCACAGTTTTTTTTTTTAAATAATTAATGAAAAGGGAATTAATTGACAAAATTAACTTGATCTTTATAAAATATAATAATAATGATATTTTGAATCATGAAATAGAAATGGAAGTAGGTCTCCTGTGTACCAAAGATGTACTGTGCGCGCAATTTAATTGGACTTTTGAAACATTCAACTTATGTACAAGGAAACATGCTACTTTCTCAGTGTATACAAAGTTGAACGTTTCAGTGCAAACAAATTGAATATTTTAAGAAAGCAAGTTGCACGATTCAAAAATACACTCGAATTGTATGGTGCACCTGGTGCGCCTTGCTTAGAAATTGAGGGTAAATTGCAGATTTGGTCCCAAGATATTGGGTCCAAAACAGTTTTGGTCCCATGGTTTCAAAATGGTCCATTTTTGAGCAGTTTTGGTCCCAACCGTTAGTCAACTGGATGGAAATCGTTAGTTGACCAAAAAAATTATGGGACTAGATTTGCAAAATTGAGGGAAATGATACTAAAATATAATTAATTATATATGTAGTCAAAATGAATTCATAAATTACAAATTAATTGTAAAATTATATATATGATTTAAATTAGACTACAAAATACAAAAAAATATTTTTGTAAACTAAATAATAACTTATGTAAAATTATTGAAATGAATATATATATAATGAGTAAAATTTTGTAAATCAAATAATAATATGTAACATCTAAAAATTAAAAAGAAATATATAAAATGTATATAGTTAATGTAAAATCTTAGATATTTAGAAAAATATATCTATAATCTTTATATAAGTAAAAAAAAAAATCAAACCAAATAATATATAGAATTTGAATATAATTTAAAAATATTTTAACATGCACATGTTTCGCAACTAATACTTTATGTTAGAACATTTGATACTCTCTAATGAAATAACTAATTTTTTTTCATTAAACAACTAATACTATTAAAAGAATACACCTGAAATGCAAACCAGTTGCACAATAAAAATTAATACTTTCTGAATTATAAATTAATTATATAAATTTAAATCTCAAACTTACACAAAATAAATTATAAATGAATTATAAAGGTGTAATTAATAAATTATAAATTAATTTATGCAAAATCTGTAAATTATAGTAAAAAAATAACAAATTGATTTTTTTTGAGACCAAATATGCAATTTTATGGGACCAAAACTGTAATTTTTTGGGCGCGTTTGACTCACTTCTGTTTGAAATAGACGGAAAATCTTATGGGACCAAATTTGTCAAAAAAATGACCATTTTGCAATTGACACATTCTTTTGGGACCAAAAGTGCAATTTACCTAGAAATTGACACATTTTTGGGGGATGAAGAGACTAGAGAGCATTTGTTACCATTGGAATTAATATTGTATCATGTATATGTTGTTGTTCTAATCCATGGGTGTGTATGGAAGACATACCGGGGGACGTTTTTGTTTACCGTTTTGTTTTTTCTGTTTCCTTGTCAGTGTTGTCACTGTTTCTTTTGTGCCTACGGTTGGTTTGTTTTGGGCCTTCTCGTGTGTTGTTTCTGTTGGTTAGTTGGAAGGTGTACCGTTTCTGTGCACCATTTTATTCAATTAAATATTTTTTTGCTATTAAAAGAAAAATGTTGTTGTACTTAAAAAATTGGTCTAATCTTAATTAATTAGTATTTATACATATATTAAACTATTATTTGATTAATTAAGACAAAGTCTTGTATGTACCAGGTGCATCTTGCAACTCATGAAGTGCATTTTTAAAACGTACAATTTATCTTTCAGAAACATTCAACTTGCTTACACTGAAGCGTTCAACTTGTTTATACTGAATAAGTTGATCGCTTCAGTTAATCAAGTTGAACGTTTCAGTGTAAGTAAACTAAACATTTCAGGAAAATAAGTCGCATATTTAAAAAATACACTTCAATTGTACGGTTTACCTGATGCACATGAAATGTACTATTTGATTAAATGCTACCAAACTATTAATTATTTATATATATCATCCTATCTAATTAAGTAATTATCAGGTAATTAATGTCATTAAATTACGTGCAACCTATATGTACTGGTTATTATTAATCGAACCTTAAAGAAGGCTACGGCATCAATACGGTTTGCATTCGTTTGGCAAAGCTATATTATATGCATATAGCAACGGCGCATGTGACAACAATCAATCTTAATAACAGCTTCTAATATCAATTAGATTAGGCTAATATATATTACACGTACCCTAGTCTAGTATGAAAACTTTAATTCCAAATATCACTTCAAATTTAAGTTATAAAATTGGACTCGTGACAATATTCGTAGAGTCGAGAAATACAAATTAGCTACCTACATTCACAAAATTTGTATTTTGCAAAGTTATGGATTATTCATCATCAACAAATGAAGAAGAAACAAGTTTATTCGCCATGCAACTGGTTACTGCATCTATACTTCCTCAAGTTCTAAAATGTGCTATAGAATTGGACCTGTTGGAGCTCATTAAAAAGGCTGGCCATGGAGAATTTGTTTCTCCGGCGGAACTGGCTGCCCAAATCACCACCACCAACGCGGAGGCGCCCACCATGCTGGACAGAATCCTCCGCCTTCTAGCCGCCAACGGCATCCTAAAGTGCCGCCTCAGAGGCCTCCCTCACGGCGGCGTAGAGCGCCTCTATTCCTTGGGTCCAGTTTGCAAGTACTTCACTAGGAATGATGATGGTGCATCCATGGCTCCTATGGTACTCATGAATAATGATAGAACCCTCAATGAAGGATGGTAATTAATTTCGAGTAACTAAACTTGTTCACAATATCAAACTGTGCATCTAATATTATTCAATAGTACCAAGTAATTCTATCTTATTTTAGTGAAAACCCCTATTAATAATACTGGTCAAGTAATACTAAATAGTGAAAATAATAGATATTGTTCATTGAAAACAATTTGTTCAGTGAAACAAGGGATAAAGGAGCTTGTCATTAATTTCAGATTGAATTTTTGTTTTCATTTGGAACGAAATCTTATATATATATATATTTTTTTTAAAAATATCTTAAAATAGGTACCATCTAAAAGATACGGTTGTTGAAGGAGGGATAGCATTCAACAGAGCGTATGGGATGAGTCCATTCGAATATGCTGCAACCGATCCAAAAACAAACGAGCTTTTCAACCAAGCCATGTCTCAACCGTCCACTCTCGTCATGAAGAAAATTCTTGAAATATACAATGGATTTGAGGGTCTTGACTCCCTGGTTGATGTGGGTGGTGGAACCGGAGCTTCACTTAGTATGATTTTATCGAAGCATCCATCAATAAAAGGCATCAATTTTGATTTGCCCCATGTTATTCAATATGCTCCATCTATTCCGGGTATGTTATACATTCATTTATTTTTCCCTATTTTTTTCTCAATTCTATTTTGTTGTACTAAAGTTAAATACACTTTTTTACGATTAAATAATTTCTCAATCTCCTTACATCCCAAGCCAAACTTACCTTAATATATAGATGTATATGGATAGATATATATGAGAACATTTTGCTAGACATGATAATGTTTTTTTGGTCACGTGTCTTACATAATCTGATCAAAATTGGGGGTGCGCCCAAAACGACGTCGTTTTGGACAGTTTTGAGAGACCTCCGCCGATTTGGGACTAAATTGAATCAAATTGAATACATATGAGACTAAATTGGAAAAGTTGATAATTGTGGGACTATTTTAATAAAGGTGCAAAGTTATGGGATAATTTTTGTTTAAATCCCGTACCCGCAAGACTAAAACCATCTTTTACAGGGCAATTCTTGATATTAAATCGATTATAGAGTATAAATTTTTTGATGTGACAACGGATGCAGGTGTGAAGCATATGAGTGGAGACATGTTTGTTAGTGTGCATAGAGCAGATACCATTTTCATGAAGGTGCATACATCTCTTTATATGATACTTATATTATATGTACTTGTATGCATATAATATACTATATATTTGTAATTTATGATGATCTTTTTACTCTTTAATTATATCATTTTAATAAAAAGAAATATATGTAGCTAGATTGTTAATATGAAATAAGATTAAATATAAGGTATGAAGGTTCTTACATGAGTATCATTCAAATAAGTGATTTTCCGTTTTGATTCATTAGAGTTTATGCCATGACTGGAGCGATGCAAAGTGCTTGAAAATCCTGAGAAACTGCTATGAAGCGCTTCCGGAGAACGGTAAAGTGATTATTGCTGAATACATTCTTCCGGAGATCCCAAACAAGGCGCTGCAATCTTCAGTAGCCTTCGATTCGGATTTGCTCATGCTAACCTACACTCCCGGCGGGCGGGAAAGGACAGAAAAGGAATTTCAAGCCTTGGCCAAAGCTTCTGGCTTCAAAGAATTCCGAAAAGTTTGTTGCAGTTTCATGATCTGGATCATGGAATTCCACAAAATTAATTAATAAGCATATTTACTTGTATTTTTCGAATGAAATTTTTCCCAAATAAATTTATCTTGTTTTACAACGCATATGGAAAGTTTTATCTTGTACCAAACAGAGGTTTAAATTTTTATGGATCAATGCTACCTTTCTGGATCAAGTCCCATTTCATAAAATTACATAATACTACCTCCATCCCAAACTCGATTGCCACATTACTGTGTGCTCGGGTTTTAAGAAAAAGTAATAAAGTGTTGGGGTAGAAAGAGTTGTTTATTAGTATTTTATGTGATAAAGTGATAAAGTGATGGATAGTTGATGTTAAAAAAAGTTGTTTATTTATATTTTATGTGATAAAGTGATAGAGTGAGTATTTCCATTTAAGGAAAGTGGTAATCAAGTATGGGACACCCGAAACGGAAATGTGGCAATCGAGTTTGAGACGGACGGAGTACTCTTTTGTGTTATTATATATAGAGAAAATATTTGATATTATTCGCATCAAATGATGAAAGTTTTATACCCACCTAATAAGGAGAAAGACTCTTGTGAAATATTGCACCAAAATCATATGTGCAATATAACAAACTTTAGGCAATTTTATTGAAATTCGTGCGTTTGTGCGCGGGTAGGGCCGGGTCATGGGCGGGTTGGGCAGGGCTGGCAGAGGCTGTGGGTCGTGGGTTGTGGGCTTCAGGTTGGACGGATTTTTGGAATGAATATATACATTTAATGGAGTATTTTATCAATTCTCTAGTGTAGTCTAATGGTTGGCTGTTACTTGCTTAGGCAAAAGGTCTTAGGTTTGAATCCATTTGAAAACAAATATTTTTACTATTCTTTATTTAATATTTTTACTGTTATTATTTAATGTTTTTCTTTATTTAATATCTTCACTGTCATTTTTATATATAATTTTTTTATGTTACTACATGAACAAAAGTGTGGTACCAATTTTTTTTTTTTACTTTATTTTAATTTTTTTGTTGTTATTATATGAACAAAAGTGTGTTACTTTACAAAGACGCGATATTATTTCTTTTACTGTAAATTTTGTGTGTTACTACATGAACAAAAGTGTGTTACTATATGAACAGAAGATGCAAAACTATTCTTTTAATGTAATTTTATATGTGTTACTAGATGACTAAAAGTGTGTTACTACATGAACAAAAAAGAGATACTATTTATTTTCTATCAAAAAAAAAAAAGAAAAGATACTATTTATTCAATGTAAGTTTTATGTTTGTTACTATATGACTAAAAATTTATTACTATATGAACAAAGGCGAGATACTATTTTTTAATGTAATTTTGTGTGTGTTACTACATGAACAAAATGTGTGTTACTACATGAATAAAATGGGATACTATCTTTTTAATCTAATTATTTCGTGTGTTACTACATGACTAAGAATGTGTTACTATTGAAGGCTCTTTCACCTATATACCAACAACAACAGTATAATTAATTAAAAGTTAAAACTCTATACTGATGAAGATATACAGAGGTAATTAGGTACCCCCTAATATATGCAGCAATACAATTGTTAATAAAAAAATTGACAGCTCTGAACGGATGACTCGCTGAATTTATGCTCAATCAACCGTTTAGCATCTGCATTCATAAACAAAACATTCAATTTAACAAAATAAATAGAGAATTAAGAGGACACAATTAATTAAACAACTCGCTAATTTCAACCATGCATATATAAAACTCCATCGAAAACAAGTAGTAATCCCCAATCAAAGAATTTGAATACGAAATAAATCAACCTCTCAAATTAAAATTCTCTTTAACATAGATGAAGCATTATGCAGAAATTAGCACAGATTGGGCAAATAGAGTGAAAGTTTCAAACCAAATAAGGCGTTGCTAACGCTTCTGAACAAAGAGAGTGAAATTTCACACTTTTGCTCACCCACTCCCAACACACACATAAAATTGGATAGAATAGGGTTAAGAATTTGGGAATATAAAGGTTCAATTGATGCTAGCAAAGCAACACGAGAGAGAAAAAAACGAAAAAAATAACACTCATGCTGTTTAGGATTCAAGAAATCGGGGATGTAATAATTCAATTGATTACTAACCTTGTCACAGGCAGCGCAGCATTTTCACAGTGGTTGCCAAGCGCGAGTTAATTCTACGGCGGCGCCGGAGAAGGAGGGTCAACATACAGAGTAAAGATGAAAAATATACCCGTAACTCAGATAAAAAATGTAAGACGGTCAACATATATACCTGACCCATATTCTTTTAGTTCGGGCACGGGCAGACAAATTGCACATATGACTTGTATGCAATATTGCATACAAGTTTTTGTCCCTAATAAGACACATCTACATATATAACCCAATTAATTTTAAGATAATTACACTGCACTAAACACTTCCAAGTCCCCCTTACAATTTAATGCAAATTGCTTTTCAACTACAAAAGTGACCAATTTACCCTTATTTACATAACTCTCTCATCAGACACATCCCTCTCTCATTTTGGTCTTCTCGATGTCCCATCAACCATCACCATAATCTCACATATATCCCACCCTCCTCATCTCTCATTCATGATTCAAATTTATGAGACTAAATCTATTTGAAGTCAAAGTTATGGGATTATTTGTGATTCAAACTCATTTAATGTGGGTAAAATTGTTGTCAACAATGTGACCCAACAAATGTATAATTTAAAGTGGATAAAGTTACTGTCAACGGATTGAACCCAAGATGGAGGCCCAACAAATGTATAATTTAAAGTGGATAAAGTTACTGTCAACGGATTGAACCCAAGATGGAGAGAATGCCCATAAATGTATAGTTTTTTTTTTTTTTTTTCGGACAAACCCAAGATGGAGAGAATGCCCATAAATGTATTTTTTTTTATTTTTTATCGGACAAAATTAGTTGTTAGTTGTTAGTACACAAAGCACCCAAAAACTCCACGAAATCACCAATCCACCTTATAACTCCTATAACTCCAAATTCTTTCACAAAGGGAATCGAACCTGGGTCTCCCACTCAAATGAGGAGCCCAGTGACCAGGTGGGCTAAGCCACCTAGTTGGCCCATAAATGTATAGTTTAATGTGGATAAACTTGTAGTCATCGGCATGAACATGAGCGAAAGACTCTAATAGCATGAAAAATTATGTAGCAATTGTGATGTATTTAGGTAATGGGATAATCTTTTTAGGAACAGTACGTACTAACTTTAGAGCCTTTCTTTATTCTATGATGATGATATTGTGGGATAAGTTTATAAATAGCCTAATATAAAAATAAAAGTTCTTTTTTGTCATAAAATTTATAATCATTCTTTTTTAGCCAAGAGAATATATTTTTTTCCAACTTTAACCTTTTTTTATGCTTTCATTATTTTAGTTCGTACTACCATATATACACCCCGTACCAACATTATTTCAGCCCGTACCACCCTTCAATTAACCCCGTACCACTATCACTTCAGTCTGTAAATATCGTTTCAGTCTGTATCACCATTTTATCAACCCCGTACCATTATCACTACCGTACCACACTTATTTCAACCCCGTACCACCTTATTTTAACACCGTACCACCATCATTTCTGTCCGTACCATAATTTAATTCAACTTGTACCATCATTTTTAAATTTGTACCACAATTTAATTAATTTCGTACTACACTATATTAATCCCGTACCACCATTTTTTTTAATTTTTTGTTAACTTCTTTAAGGGTATAATTGCCCAAAAATTAATTCTCTTGGCTAAAAAAGAATGAAATAAATAACCTTGATAAAAAAGAACTTTTTAAATGAGAAGAGACTAAAAATGAAGGTTTTCTCTGATATTGTTACCTACTCCGAGCCCATTTATACTATGTAAAGGCAAAGTCTTGTATGAATTTGGTGTAATAATTTAAATGAATTTTTAAAACATATTTTAATTATATATTTAAATATAATAAATTACATATTTAAAAAAATTATTAAAATTTCGCATTATAGAAGACCTGTTCCTATTTAAATGCTTAGAGGCAAAGAGAAAGCGGGCACTGCGACTTTTGGCTAATTGATATTTCACATAATTCTATTTAATTATAAAAAATTAAAAAAAATTAAACTAAAAGAGTTACTCTCCTGTGCACCAATGTTTGTGCAATTGGAGCAATTGAATTTAATTTTAATTTGGATGAACTATGCACTCTAAACCCTAACCCCTAAACAATGAACCCTAAATCATATATGAACCATTCGGGCCGGGTGAACCATGAATTACTTGGGCCGAGTGAACCATGAACCACTCGGGCCGGGTTTGGGTCCGAGTTGAGAAAAAAAAAACCCTAAAACTGAAATTAAAGTTAAAAGAAAACTGAAATTAAAAAAAAAAAAAAAACTAAAACTGAAAAAATTTGAAAAAAAACTTCTAAAATTAAACTGCACAAATTTTATTAGTACATGTGGTGCACAGAAGAATTTGCCAAACTGAAAATATGTGTATTGTGTTATATTTTTCACATCACGAATTGATTTTCTGATCCAAGTTCAGAATAGAGCTATAAAAGGTTGCTGTTCACGCCTTTTTTATTTGAAGTTGACCGTCCATTTCTGTCGGCCATGTTTATTAAATATAATAGGTTCGATTGTGTTGTTTCCATGCCTTTCATCTATAAAATTTATATTATGTGTTATAACCGGTGGGAAAAGGTTAGAATACTCGACAGGGATTTGCAGTTTGATTTATTAAAGCTCGGCTCGATCTTTTTAATTAATAACTTAGATTTATAATTTTATTAAATTTGATTTATTTATATAAGTTAGGCTTAAATTTTTCCAAAAATCTTTTAAGTACAACATAGTCTAGGAGAATTTTTGTGTGAGACCGTACCCCATTTAAATGTTAATGTCACACTCCCTTGGGTTAGAGTAAATAAGATTCGTTTTATGTATAAAACCGTCAAAAATATACAAATTTTCATCATATATATATATATATATATAAATATCCAATGTGAATTAGAATAATAAATACGTAACATGTAAGAGTATTACACTTTTAAATAACGGGATTCAAAAATACCCTTTATCTTTAGTAAACTATTTTTTGCCCCTTTGATAAAATGAGTATCTATTGTGCCCTTTAATGCCAATTTTACCCTTGAAAAGAGTGGTCATGCATGGATTGTGCGACCAATGTGCGACCACTCTATTCAAGGGTGAAAATGACATAAAATGGCACAATAAATACTCACTTAGTTAAAGTGGCAAAAAAAGAATTTGAAATTTGAAATTTGAAATAAGAGCAAAAAAAGAGTTTATCCCTTTAAGTAAGACAAAAACTCGTACTAGATGGTCTTATACGTACATGAAATGGGGTACAAATTAGCAAGGGGAATAATGTTTTTAAGGACAATAACTTAGGGGGGGTTGTGTTTTAAGGACAATAATTTTACGGGCTTGAAAATATAGGACAATATATTTTAAAACTTGTAAATGTAGGACAATATATTTAAAAAAATATAAATGTGGGACAATCGAGCCCGAACCTCACATGATATTTCAGCCCAATTTGGGCTTATTTGGGCTCAATTGTCCTACATTTACAGATTTTAAAATATATTGTCCTATATTTACATATTTTAAAACATATTGTCCTACATTTCCAAGTCCCTAGAATTATTGTCCTTAAAACACAATCCCCCAAAATTATTGTCCTAGAAAAATATTTTTCCCAATTAGCAAGCATAAATCAACATTTATCTCTCCTCAAATGTTAAAATCGCCACCAAGCTCAAGTCATGCTCTGTCTCAGTGAGAGCGTCTCACACAAGCCTTAGACCTTAACATAAAGTTTGAGTTTCTTAAAGTCAAGATTCTCTCATTTTTCAAATCAAATTAATTTAAGGGAAAAGAACGTTGCAATACAAAGTCACCACAAATCTAGCCTATTACTACATTAACTTTTACCCATTACATCCAACTACAAAATTAGCGTTTTAAAGACTAAATTGCCCCTCCTTTCCCTTTTCTGCAAACTGATCTGACGCCTACTTGCAGCAGTCCAATCAATAAACAGTACTCGCTTATGAACAGTGTTACCCAAAGTGTAGAAATTTTAACTAATGTGCAACTTTTTTTAATTTTGACTCATTTTTTCTAATTTTGACTAATTTTAATTGGACCCAATTCAAATTTTTTCCTTATACGCTAGACATTTTTTTTTTCAAAATTTGTAAATTTTTAATTATTCCAATTTAAATGATTAAGTAAACTGAATTTTTTTAAAGAGTAGTTAATCTTTTTTTTTAGGTAAAGTGAGATTTTTTTAGGTAAAGTGAATTTTTTTCTTATATAGTGAGATTTTTTTAGGTAAAGTGAGATTTTTTCTTATATAGTGAAATTTAGGTTAGTCATTATTACCCTCCACACTTTAGAACATTTACATTTTTATCAAATAAACTTACGAACATTGTTGAACATCTCATTCAAATCCTTTAGAAATTAACATACATATTGAACTTGATATACATTCCTGTCCAAAAAAAAAAATAGCAGGTTGGAAGTCGTTGATTTTTCAAGCTTCTCCATCTCCACCCTATCAAAATTGCAGTTAATTTTTCAAAATTAAACAAATTCAATGATAATTCAACATTTCGAATGATAATTAAAACCATATTTACTACTGATAAACCCTTTAAAAACACATCTCTGCAGATCACAAAACAAGAATATTCAACCGCAAAAATCCAAAACCCCCAATATATGAACCCTAAATTTAGGTGAAAATAGAAAATAAAATCTACATAACATAAATTAAAGCGCAAGGAATATGAATAGGATCGAACCTGATTATGTCTGGATCTAAGCAAACGAGAGATTTGAGATAGATCCACAACCACGGGGCTGGAGGGAGCACAGATCGATGCTAGACTCCAACCACCGCGGCTCCGTTTCCACCAAACCCCCCATCTGTTACAGATCCGCCGTACAAACACCGCCGCTCACAGATCCATCATCACCAGCACCTCGATCTGAATGGGATGATGGCGGCAGAGGCGGCGCACATCTGGGTTCCATTAAAACCCAGTAACCAAAAATGCCGCCGCTCACCCCCCCATCACCACCGCCGTGATTTGTTGGAACACCGACAACAGCTCCTCCACAGCCTCGAGTTCGTCTCACTACTCTGCCGTCTTTTCCGCCATGGCCGCACTACTACACCTTCAAGATTGTATGGATTTTAGAGTGAGATTTGAGGGATAGAGAGAGAGATAGTGAATAAGAGAGAGAAAGTTAATTTTAAAATAAAAAATTAGAGAGAGGATGGGAGTTAAATGGCCGGTTGGTGGGCTGATTTAGAATGAGGGCATTTTAGTCTTATTCTTGTCCTTTTGTATTGAATTGTAATTGGAAAAAGCAATTGTATCTAATTGTTAGTGTCTTCTAAATCTTGTATCTATGTGTAATTTTCCCTTAATTTAAATACAATTAATATTATAAAACAGAGCAGCTGCATGCAGTGAAACAAAATGAAGTGTATATATATATATATAGCACAAGCAACAAAAACCATTCTTACATCAGTAAAAATTAATCGAACAATATCCTTGCTACGTACCTATAATACAATGGACTATTCATCATCAACATCATCATGCTTATTTGCCATGAAACTTGTTACTGCTTCTATACTCCCAGCAACGCTCAAAACCGCCATTGACCTCATCCACAAAGCAGGCCTCGGAGCGTTTGTTTCTGCGGCGCAACCCCGAGGCAAACGATATCGTTAACTACACCGTCAGAGACCTCCCTGACGGCGGCTCTATTGTTTGGGCCCGGTTTGAAAATACTTGTTCAGGAATGATGAGGCTGTTTCTTTGGCCCCTCAGTTGCTCATGAATAGTGATACGATTTTCTCCCAACACAGGTAATTTAATATTAATAAGAGTAAGTCCTGGTGAAACTTGTTCATAGCATTAAATGTTGTGGGTATTTGCTTATAAGTGTTATGATATCGATTTTCATATTATTAACAAATTTCACGGGATAGTTTGTGTATTAATTATATAGAGTTAATATGAATATGTTTAATTAATTTGATCTTTACAATTTTACTCTAAAAGGACCAAAATTGAAAAAGGTAAAAACATAAGGGATTAAAATTGAACACTGAAAAAAATAAAAAAAGAACACCAAAAGTCATACAAGATTAAAATTAGACATAAAAATGACTAAACCTGTTATCTTAAAAGGACTAAAACTGATACCAAATCAAATAGAGTTTGAATCACAAATGGTCCCACAACTTTGGCCACAAATAGATTTAGTCCTATAAGTTTTTTTTCGTCGATTTAGTCCCAATAACTTTGACAATGTCCAATTTTAGTCCCAAATGAGTCGGAACATAGTTGTTTTGTCGTTTCAAATTGGAGCTTTCCGGCGGATGTTGTGACTGGATGATGAGAACAGCGATCGCAAAACACAAATAATACGCAAAGAACGACAATTATTGTTGCCCCAACTCCGGTTGGCAAGAAACAATTAGGTTTTGACAAAGTTACCAAGAGGTTTTTTATTATTTTCCTGATTAAAAACAAAGAAAAATCGTCCACATACTTATAGGACAAAAAACAGGACCAAATCTGCTCCAAAAAGGACTAAATCTCACCCTAAATCTAGAAGCGATATACTTGAACGAAAATTAAAGGATAACAATGAAATCTAGCCTATAAAATAAATAAAAACAGTAAAGATATGTTAATCTTGATCTTCCTTGTGAATCTTGCCAAATCTTGAAATATATCTTGGAAAATCTTGCCCACTAACTTTAGTTGCAAAAGTAGGACAATTCCTTTCCATATAATCTTGCACGTATTATTGGGTCCAAAAACCCTTGTTCGCATCATTCCCATTGTTGGGAAATTAGGGGTGCCCGGATCTATTCGAGATGAATTTAAATACATATTTAAATTAATTAATTAATTACTAACATGAATTAATCCTAAATCAATTCAACATAATAATTAAACAAGCAAATAAGCAACATGCGTACACATAATCCACGTAAATCCTAAGCATGCGGAATCTAGGAGTTACGAGATTACTTACCTCTTGTAGAGAAAATCATTGAGACGATGGATCAACCCAAAGAGCCTTCCCAAATATGTCCCACGTCCACGAACGTAATCCGGTGGGAGGATTCTCAACGAACGATTTTAATTTAAAGGAGAAAATAAAAAAATATTTGCCATCACCTTTGTGGATTTCTAATTTTTCCAACACATGGAATTGCACTGGGGATGAAAAAATCATCCCCTATTTACATACAAGGGGGGGACAAAATTTTGGGGTCATTGGGTCATTGGAAAATTTCCTTGCTTCTTCCTCAAGATACAATCTAGAATATATCCAATATATTCTATTTCCCAAAATATCTCCCAACAAAATCTTCTCCTTCTTTCTTGCTCATGATTTTTGAAAATTATAGATAAAATAGGGAAGGAACAAGATCTTTTTCCTTTTCTTGAATTTATGGGATAAACTTGTATCTCAAGAATACGTATTCCATAAAATCTTTCCAAGAAAATCAAGAAAAATGTCTCTCTCTTTCCTACTCATATTTTTCGAAAATTTCAAGAAAAATTAGGCAAAATATTTTCTTCTCCTTTTCATTAATTGGACTTTAATTTGGGCTACTTGAGGGGCCTTTAGGAGAATTAAGATTGGACCTCCAAAGGACTATGAAACTGTAATATTTTACCAAAATATTATTCAAGCCCATTAATATTAATTTACTCCACTATAAAATTAATATTGCACTATCCATCTTAACCCACATTACGACATCACAATAATATGGCTCCCGATCGTTATTTCCCGTGTTTAAGATTATCTTAGTCCACTAATTAATTAAGCCACTGAACAAGCTTTATATTAATTAATATCTTTGTCCTTGGAGTAAAGACAGTTCAACATTATTATCCATACCGGAAATAAATTTTCACTTGCAAGATTTGGTATGATAAAGATTCAGAGCCCACCAAGGGGACAAATCAAGCAAGCCGTACTCGCACACGATTCTCCGTATTAAATCTTAGCAATCGTCGTGTAATTAATAATATTGCCCAAGATACAAGGTATCGAATCGCATTGATTCTCTTGACACACATTCCTTCCACATGTCTCTCGAATGTACTCTGAGGCATACCCTTTGTGAATGGATCTGATAGGTTGTCTTCAGACACAATCTTTGCCACCTCTATGTCTCCTCTCTTAACGATTTCTCGTATAAGATGGTATTTTCTTTCTATGTATTTGCTGGCCTTGTGGGCTCTCGGTTCCCTAGAATTTTCAACTGCTCCGGCGTTATCACAGTAAACCGTGATCGTGTTGGGCAAATCTGGAACGACGTCCAAGTCCACTAGGAAGTTCTTGAGCCAAATCGCTTCTCCAAGTCATGACTCCTCCCCCAGTCAAAACACACTACCCGAGGTTGACTTTCTGGAGTCTAAATCTGATTGGAAATCCGAGTACGTGTAACCGACGGGGATTGGACTGTATGACTGATAAACTAACATTCTGTCCCGTGTCCTCTTCAGATACTTCAGAATGTTTTTAACTGCAGTCCAATGCTCTTTCCCGGGGTTGCTTTGATATCTTGCCACCATGCCTACGGCAAGCAGATATCCGGTATTGTGCACAGCATTGCATACATGAGGCTTCCTACAGCCGAAGCATAAGGAATGCCCTTCATGTCATCTATCTCCTTTTGTGTTCTGGGACACATTTCTTTGGATAGATGGATTTCGTGTCTAAAAGGCACAAAACCTTTCTTGGAATCTTGCATGCTGAATTACTTCAAAACAGTGTCTATATATGAGACTTGCAAAAGCCCGATCATTCTTTTCCTGCGATTTCGAGTGATCTTGATCCCTAGGATGTGACCGGCTTCCCCTAAGTCCTTCATATTAAACTGTTTTGACAGTCATGCCCTTACGTCTGACAACATCTTTATATCGTTCCCGATGAGCAGAATGTCGTCTACGTATAGTATCAAGAATACTAAGGCAGTTTCATCACGCTTCTTATAAACACAACTTTTGAAATTATTTTGATCAAAACCGTAGGATATTATAATTTGATCAAAACACTGATTCCAAGCACGGGATGCTTGCTTTAGTCCATAAATGAACTTCTTTAACTTGCAAACCAGATGCTCTTGGCCTTTTTCAATGAAGCCTTCGGGTTGTTGCATATAGATTTCTTCGTCAAGACTCCCATTGAGGAAAGCAGTCTTGACATCCATTTGTCAGATCTCAAAGTCTAGGTGCGCAGCAATCGACAAGAGAATGCAGATGGACTTGAGCATGGCTACGGGCGAAAAGGTTTCCTCATAGTCGATCCCTTCTTTCTGAGTGTACCCTTTCGCCACGAGTCTCGCTTTAAAGGTTTCAACCTTTCCGTCCGGTCCCCTTTTGTTGGGGTTATACTGAAAAGTATGCTTTTACTTTGTATAACCAAACTGAATTTCTTATTTACTTTACTGAAATAAATTATTTATCACATGCTGCATTAAATATGAATGAAATGTCAGTAAAGTCAGTATGTGTTACGTTGTAGTTAATTTGGTGATACCAGATCACAGAAGATCAAATTAACAGTTCCTCGTGACTAAGTACAAATTCACAACCCAGATGGAAATGAACAACCCATCATGAAAGGTTGAAGTGTAAGGCTCAGATTGACTTGTCTTGACCAAGGGATTACACTAGTGCATCCTGATGTGCTGAAAAGGACCTACAGAAGGATAAATTCTTCGGTACTGAATATACAAGAATTAGACCTCAGTGGTGCGTTATTTCTTAATCTCCGTTCCATAAATAGGATCGTGTGAAATTAATAACTATTGCTTTGACTTATGATGAGAAGAGAATCAATGCGATTCGATACCTTGTATCTTGGGCAATATTATTACTTACATGACGATTTCTAAGATTTAATACGGAGAATCGCGTGCAAGCACGGCTTGCTCAATTTGTCCCCTTGGTGGGCTCAGAATCTTTATCATACCAAATCTTGCAAGTGGAAATTTATTTTCGGTATGGATAATAATGTTGAGTTGTCTTTACTCCAAGGACAAAGATATTAATTAATATAAAGTCTGTTTAGTGACTTAATTAATTAATGGACTAATATAATCTTAAACGCGGGAAATAATGATCGGGAGCCATGTTGTTGTGAAGTCGTAATGTGGGTTAAGATGGATAGTTCAATATTAATTTTATAGTGGAGTAAATTAATATTAATGGGCTTGAATAATATTTGGGCTAAATATTAAAGCTTCATAGCCCGTTGGAGGTCCAATCTTAATTCTCCTAAGGCCCCTCAAATAGCCCAAACTAAAGTCCAATTAATGAAAAGGAGAAGAAAATATTTTGGCCTATTTTTCCTCTATTATTTTCAAAAAAATTGGGTAGGAAGAGAGAAAAGATTTTCTTGATTTTCTTAGAAAGATTTTATGGAATATGTATTCTTGGAATACAAGTTTATCCCATAAATTCAAGAAAAGTCAAATATCTTATTTCTTTCTTAACTAGTTGATATTTTCGAAAATATCTATAATATAAGGAGGTGGGATTTTTGTGGAATATTTTATTTATGGAGAAAAGAATATATTGGATATATTCAAGATTTCTTGGAGATCAAGAAAAAGATTTTCCCATCTTATTCCTAGGGCAAATTTCGACCACCTCATGTATTATAAATTGGGGATGAGTTTTTCATCCCCAAGTGCAATTCCATGTGTTGGAAAAATTAGAAATCCACAAAGGTGGTATCCAAACATTTTATTTTCTCCTTTAAGATTAAAATCGTTCGTTGATAATCCTCCCACCGGATTACTTTCGTGGACGTGGGACATATTTGAGAAGGTACTTTGGGTTGATCCATCGTCTCAGCAGTTATGTAATTCCTAGATTCCGCATGCTTAGGTTTTACGTGAAATACGTGTACGCATGATGTTTATTTGTTCATTAATTATTATGTTGAATTAAATTAGGATTAATTCATGTTAGTAATTAAGTGATTAATTTAAATATGTATATAAATTCAACTCGAATAGATCCGGGCACCCCTAATTTCCCAACAACTGGTATCAAAGCCTCGGTTTCGAGCTCTGTATTTAAATTGTTATTTAAATTATGTTGGCCATTAAATTTTATTGAAAATTGGATAGTAGAATTGCTAGATCTGTTTTGCAGATATTCAATTGTCATGGTATTTAATGTGTTTATTTATTTCATGTGTTTGAATGGTTTTAATTCGACTCGTTCGAATTTGTTTTTCTCGTGCGAAAATCCACGAGTAGATTAGGCTATTTGATTTGTTCAATGTAATAGACAAGTCTAGATTTATGTTTTTTTATTTTGTAAAATAAATTATAACCTGATCGAAGACAAAGACGGAGGCTAGAAATTAAAACGGATCCAAATCGGCGCAGTAAATAAACCGCGCTTGTAACGTGGGCAAGGGAGGCACGCTTGTACGACGGACGCCATGCCAAGCAAGCATGGGGCAAGGCCGAAAAGGTGTCGAAGGCCTTGGAGATCAAAGGCCAGACGGGCGCCAGACAGTACGACCGAAAGGACGCGGGCGAAGCCGAGGAGGGAGGACATCGAGCAAAGTACACGTAAGCGCGGAACGGCGAAGCGACGCAGGTGGATGGGTGAGCGCACACGATGGCGTGTGCATTGGGCGTCTTGGCGGTACGCTACCCTGCCCCTTAGTAGTCTTAGTTTACGCTGGCGATGTGCGTCTTGGCGCTTCGGGAAGCGAGCGACACACGGCGGGTCGGTCACAAGCTTTGCACCCGACCCGTGAGCTGGGTCGATTATGCGGGACATGATTTTTTGAGATGTTTGAGTGGGAGAAATTAAAGACGACATTTTTTCAAAATCAAGCCAAGAAAAATCAAACCATGACAATTGGATAATTTGTGCCCAATATGTTTATTTTTCTGCTTTGCTTGAGTTATTGTTGTATTTTCTTATGCTTTATTTAATTTGTTTAAATGTGTTTGCATGAGAATTGCCCAACGAAAAATCTCAAATTCAAAAATTACTAAGTATGTTTTAACAATTAATTCGGTTTTGAATTGAATTAATTTTTGACCTCCATGATTTATTTATTTGTGAAACCTTTTGGAGAAATTTCCCTAAGGGACGGCCAAAAGATAGCTTCACATGAATAAATTCTCAAAATGATGATTGTGAATTATTATTAGTGGCGACGATGACCCTCCCAAGAGGCTCGATCAAAACAAAGTAGTAATTCTGTATTTAATCATGGTTATTACTTAGGTATAAAATTTATATGCATATACTTCGCCGAAGTCCCTATCAATTTTATATTGGTCAAGTGGGAGCCAACTATTTTTTTTTAAATTAAAGGTTTGTAACTGTTCTTGTTTGTAACCTGCTTGAATGTGATTTAAATGATGACCCTTCCAAGAGGCTCATTTAAAACTGTTTTGAGATGTTGGCTGATGCATGTTCATATTTTTTTTTGAGATTTAAATATGAATCATGTGATCGAATTATGTGATAATCTTGTGTCGATCCGGATATTGATATAAGATGTGTGTTTATTTCAGTTCAGCATGTCGCAACCTTTTAATCCACTGTTTATATACTTAAAGTCAATAGAATAGGAGACTATATTGATTGGAAACGAAAAGTTATGATTGTCCTAACTGCACAAAAGCACAAATGGATTCTTGACACACCAAAAATCAGATGAGCCAATTGACGAGTCAAAAATGCGGGGCTCGTCAGATCACCTGGAGAGAGATATCGTCGCTAAAAATGGTGGAGGGCAATCCCGTAAGGGATTACGTCCTCAGAATTGATGGCCCATCTGAACAAACTTGAGGTGCATTGATACTCCATTCTCTGTCCAAAAGTTTTTGAGCAATTTGGCCTCGCTAACTGATTTGTTGCAAGCTTTGGTCTCGGACATTGATGGAGCACAAAACTCAAGCTTTGACGGCAAGTGGTCCGTCTTCATTTTCTAGGCCAAGGGAAGGCAAGAAGAAGAAGATGACCAAAAGCCATAAGCAGTCAAACTCAACTGTTGCCAAGGGCAATGGTAAGATTGTTGGGATATAAACCCAACAAAGATGAGGAATGCTGGTGGTGTCAAGGAAAATCCAAAGAGGAAGTTTTTTAACTGCAAAAAGAAATTGGAGGTCTGCCTGTTCCAACCCCAAAAGGGCCGGAAAGAAAGGTAATTCTCAGCACTAGTTGTTGAAAATTGTTTAGCGGCATATGCTACCCATTCGTGGGTAGTGGATACGGGGTCCACTAATCACGTTTACTTCACGGGTTCAAGCGGACCCGACAACTTAGTGGAAGTGAGATCCTCATCACGCTAGGCGATGCTACGAGAGTGGCAGCTGAAGCAGTGGGAGACGTGCAATTGTCTTTGAAGACAAGAGTTTAATTTTAAGAGATGTTCTTTATGTTCCTGTTTTTCGCAAAAACCTTATTTCAGTTTCAAAACTATTTGCTGATGGATATTCTGTTTGTTTTAAACATGTTACTGTTATGCGTAATGATGTGGTTATCTGTCATGGAACTTTACAAAATGATCTCTATATTAATGGTGCACATCACTCACACAATGCATCCTATAACACATCTACTATTTCAAGTAAAAGGAAACGTTCGACCAATGTGAATGAGACACTTCTTTGGCATCTAAGATTAGGTCATATTAATCCAAAAAGGATCCGAAGGTTGGTCCAAGCTGGTTCATTAGAGTCTTTCCTGGTTGAACCATTTCCAACTTGCGAATCATGTTTGGAGGGTAAGATGACCAAGAGGGCATTTGGAGCCAAGAGGGCATTTGGAGCCAAGGGGCTTAGAGCTAAAGAAGTGTTGGAGATCGTTCACACCGATGTATGTGGTCCAATGCAAATCAAAGCAAGATGTGGCTACGAGTATTTCGTTACGTTTATCGATGAATACTCACGTTATGGGTACGTTTTCCTAATGAAGCATAAATCTGAGACCTTTAATAAATTCAAAGAATTTAAGGCTCAAGCAGAGAATCATAAGGAAAAGTGTATCAAGTTTCTAAGATCTGATCGTGGAGGTGAATACCTCAGCGATGAATTCTTGAACTACCTGTCGGAAGAAGGGATTTCATCCCAGTTGACTGCACCCGGTACCCCTCAACAAAATGGGGTTGCAGAACGAAAAAATAGAACGCTTCTAGAAATGGTAAGATCAATGATGAGTTATGCGGATTTACCAAAATCGTTTTGGGGTTACGCCTTGTAAACAGTGGCTTATATTATGAACTTAGTGCCATCCAAATCGGTTCCAAAAACCCCTAGGGGAGTTGTGCACAGGGCGCAAGCCCAGCTTAGGACACATGAGGATCTGGGGGTGTCCGACATACGTGTTGGATAGGGAAGCCGGGAAATTGGATGCACGTTCGGAATTAAGGTTTTGTATAGGATACCCTGAAGGAACGAAGGGATGCATGTTCTATGGTCCCGAAGATCAATAGGTCGTAATCAGTACGCACTTTAGATTTTTGGAGGAAGACTATATGAACGATAAAAATCCTAGAAGCGAGATTACCTTGGAAGAACTTAAGGGGCCAACTCCGTTGCCAACTGTACAAGAAGACATACCACCCATCATGCCTACACAATCGGAACCTCATCGTAGTGGGAGGGTTGTCAGACAACCCGAGTGATTCTTAGGGATCGGAGAGTCCTCCGACTTGATCTCGGGAAAAGAATCAGATCCATGGTCCTACAACGAGACGATCTAAGACAAGGATGCAACATCTTGGCAAACAACAATGGAAGTTGAAATGGGTTCAATGGATCACAATAAAGTGTGGGAGCTAGTCGAACCACTTAATGGGATAAAACCCATTGGATGCAAGTGGGTATACAAGAGAAAAAGGGGCACGGACGGACAGGTTGAAACCTTTAAGGCAAGACTCATGGCGAAAGGGTACACTCAGAAAGAAGGGATCGACTGTGAGGAAACCTTTTCGCCCGTAGCCATGCTCAAGTCCATCTGAATTCTCTTGTCGATTGTTGCGCATCTAGATTTTGAGATCTGGCAAATGGATGTCAAGACAGCTTTCCTCAACGAAAGTCTTGACGAAGAAATCTATATGCAACAACCCGAAGGCTTCATTGAAAAAGGCCAAGAGCATCTGGTTTGCAAGCTAAAGAAGTCCATTTATGGGCTGAAGCAGGCATCCCGTGCTTGGAATCAATGTTTTGATCAAGTTATAAAATCCTACGGTTTTGATCAAAACAGTTTCGAAAGTTGTGTGTATAAAAAGCGTCATGGAACTGCCTTGGTATTCTTGGTACTATACGTAGACGACATTCTGCTCATCGGGAACGATGTAAAGATGTTGTCAGACGTAAGGGCATGGCTGTCAAAATAGTTTGATATGAAGGACTTGGGAGAAGCCGGTCACGTCCTAGGGATCAAGATCACTCGAGATTGCAAGAAAAGGATGATAGGGATTTCACAAGCTTCATACATAGATACCATTTTGAAGCGATTCAGCATGCAAGATTCCAAGAAAGGCTTTGTACCTTTCAAAAATGGAATCCATCTATCCAAGGAGATGTGTCCCAAGACACAAAAGGAAATAGATGACATGAAGGGCATCCCTTATGCTTCGGCTGTTGGAAACCTCATGTATGCGATGTTGTGCATGAGACCGGATATCTACTTCATCATAGGAATGGTTGCAAGATATCAAAGTAACCCTGGGAAAGAGCATTGGACTGCGGTTAAGAACATTCTGAAGTATCTGAAGAGGACACGGGACATAATGTTGGTTTATCAATCGGACAGTCTAATCCCCATTGGTTATACGGACTCACATTTCCAATCAGACATAGACTCCAGAAAGTCAACCTCGGGTAGTGTGTTTTGTATGGGGGAGGAGCCATGAATTGGAGAAGCATTAAACAGAAATGCATCGCCGATTCTACCATGGAAACTGAATATGTAGCTACTTGTGAAGCAGCGAAAGAAGCGGTTTGGCTCAAGAACTTCCTGGTGGACTTGGACGTCGTTCCGGATTTGCCCAGCACGATCACGGTTTACTGTGATAACGCCGGAGCAGTTGCAAATTCTAGGGAACCGAGAGCCCACAAGGCCAGCAAACACATAGAAAGAAAATATCATCTTATACGAGAAATCGTTAAGAGAGGAGACATAGAGGTGGCAAAGATTGTGTCTGAAGACAACCTATCAGATCCATTCACAAAGGGTATGCCTCAGAGTACATTCTAGAGACATGTGGAAGGAATGTGTGTCAAGAGCACTGCCAATCTGCTTTGAGTATAAGTGGGAGAAATATTATTAGGTTCGTGTAGGGTGACATTAGATGTCACATAGAACACGAGACATGTTGTAGTATACTTAAAAGCTGACTTTGAGTATAAGTGGGAGATTGTTGGGGTTATACTAAAAAGTATGCTTTTACTTTGTATAACCAAACTGAATTTATTATTTATTTTACTGAAATAAATTATTTATCACATGTTGCATTAAATATGAATGAATGTTATATATATTTACTGCAAACTCGTTCGATAAAGTCAGTACGTGTTACGTTGTAGTTAATTTGGTGATACCAGATCACAGAAGATCAAATTAACAGTTCCTCGTGACTAAGTACAAATTCACAACCCAGATGGAAATGAACAACCCATCATGAAAGGTTGAAGTGTAAGGCTCGGATTGGCTTGTCTTGACCAAGGGATTACACTAGTGCATCCTGATGCGCTGAAAAGGACCTACAGGAGGATAAATTCTTCGGTACTGAATATACAAGAATTAGACCTCAGTGGTGCGTTATTTCTTAATCTCAATTCCTTAAATAGGATCGTGTGAAATTAATAACTATTGCTTTGACTTATGATGGGAAGAGAATCAATGTGATTCGATACCTTGTATCTTGGGCAATATTATTAGTTACATGACGATTGCTAAGATTTAATACGGAGAATCGCGTGCAAGTACGGCTTGTTCGATTTGTCCCCTTGGTGGGCTCAGAATCTTTATCATACCAAATCTTGCAAGTGAAAATTTATTTCCGGTATGGATAATAATGTTGAGTTGTCTTTACTCCAAGGACAAAGATATTAATTAATATAAAGTCTGTTCAGTGACTTAATTAATTAATGGACTAAGATAATCTTAAACGCGGGAAATAATGACCGGGAACCATGTTATTGTGAAGTCGTAATGTGGGTTAAGATGGATAGTTCAATATTAATTTTATAGTGGAGTAAATTAATATTAATGGGCTTGAATAATATTTTGGCTAAATATTAAAGCTTCATAACCCATTGGAGGTCCAATCTTAATTCTCCTAAAGGCCCCTCAAATAGCCCAAACTAAAGTCCAATTAATGAGAAGGAGAAGAAAAAATATTTTGGCCTATTTTTCCTCTATTATTTTCGAAAAAAATGGGTAGGACGAGAGAAAAGATTTTCTTGATTTTCTTGGAAAGATTTTATGGAATATGTATTCTTGGAATACAAGTTTATCCCATAAATTCAAGAAAAGTCAAAGAATATCTTATTTCTTTCCTAACTAGTTGATATTTTCGAAAATATCTATAATATAAGGAGGTGGAATTTTTGTGGAATATTTTATTTATGGAGAAAAGAATATATTGGATATATTCAAGATTTCTTGGAGATCAAGAAAAAGATTTTCCCATCTTATTTCTAGGGCAAATTTTGACCACCTCATGTATTATAATAGGGGATGAGTTTTTCATCCCCAAGTGCAATTCCATGTGTTGGAAAAATTAGAAATCCACAAAGGTGGTAGCCAAATATTTTATTTTCTCCTTTAAGATTAAAATCGTTCGTTGATAATCCTCCCACCGGATTAAGTTCGTGGACATGGGACATATTTGAGAAGGTACTTTGGGTTGATCCATCGTCTCAGCGGTTGTCTCTACGAGAGGTTAGTATTTACGTAATTCCTAGATTCCGCATGCTTAGGTTTTACGTGAAATACGTGTACGCATGATGTTTATTTGTTCATTAATTATTATGTTGAATTAAATTAGGATTAATTCATGTTAGTAATTAATTGATTAATTTAAATATGTATTTAAATTCAACTCGAATAGATCCGGGCACCCCTAATTTCCCAACACCTTTTTCTCTTGTATACCCACTTGCATCCAATCGGTTTTACCCCATTAAGTGGTTCGACTAGCTCCCACACTTTATTGTGATCCATTGAACCCATCTCGGCTTCCATTGCGGTTTGCCAAGATTTTGCATCCTTGTCTTGGATTACCTCGTTGTAGGACCATGGGTCTAATTCTTCTCCTGAGATCAAGTCCGAGGACTCTCCTATCCCCAAGAATCACTCGGTTGCTTAACAACCCTCCCTCTATGACGAGATTCTGGTTGTGTAGGCGTGACGCTTGGTACTTCAACGGAGTTGGCCCTCTAAGTTCTTCTAAGGTAATCTCGCTTCTAGGCTTTTTATCGTTCATATAATCTTCTTCCAAAAATTTAAAGTGCGTACTAATTACGACCTTTTGATCTTCGGGACCATAGAACATGCATCCCTTTGTAACAACCTTAATTTCGAACGTGCGTCCAATTTACCAGCTTCCTTATCCAACACGTATGTCGGACACCCCCAGATCCTCATGTGTCCTAAGCTGGGCTTGCGCCCAGTCCACAATTCTCTAGGGGTTTTGGGAACCGATTTGGATGACACTAAGTTTAGAATATAAGCTGCTGTTTGCAAGGCATAACCCCAGAACGATTTTGGTAAATCCGCATAACTCATCATTGACCTTACCACTTCTAGAAGCGTTATATTTCTTCGTTCTTCAACCCCGTTTTGTTGAGGGGTACCGGGTGCAGTCAACTGGGATGCAATCCCTTCATCCGACGGGTAGTTCAAAATTCATCGCTGAGGTATTCGCCTCCACGATTGGATCGTAGAAACTTGATAATCTTTTCCTTATGATTCTCTGCTTGAGCTTTAAATTCTTTGAATTTATCAAATGTCTCAGATTTATGCTTCATTAGGAAAACGTACCCATAGCGTGGGTAATCATCGATAAATGTAACGAAATACTCGTAGCTCCTCTAGCTTTGATTTGCATTGGACCACACACATCGGTGTGAACGATCTCCAACACTTCTTTAGCTCTAAGCTCCTTGGCTCCAAATGCCCTCTTGGTCATCTTACCCTTCAAGCATGATTCAAAAGTTGGAAATGGTTCAATTAGGAGGGACTCCAATGAACCATCTTGGACCAATCTTTGGATCCTCTTCGGGTTAATATGACCTAATCTTAGGTGCCAAAGAAGTGTCTCGCTCACGTTGGTCGAACATTTTTTTTTATTACTTGAAACAGTAGATGTGTTTTAGGATGCATTTTGTGAGTGATGTGCACAGTTAATAATATAGAGATTGTTCCGTAAAGTTCCATGACAGATAACCACATTGTTACGAAAAACAGTAACATGTCTATTAAAATGAACAGAATATCCATCAGCAAATAGTTTTGAAACAGAAGCAAGGTTTTTCCGAAAAAACAGGAACATAAAGAACATCTCTTAAAATTAAACTCTTGTCTTCAAAAGACAGGTGCACGTCTCCCACTGCTTCAGCTGCCACTTTCGTAGCATCGCCTAGCGTGATGAAGATCTCTCTTCCACTAAGTTGTCGGGTCCGTTTGAACCCCTGTAATGTGAAACAAACATGATCAGTGGACCCCGTATCCATTACCCCAAGAGTATGTAGTATACGCCGCTAAATAAGTTTCAACAACTAGTGCGTGAGAATTACCTTTCTTTCCATTCCTTTTGGTTTAGAACAGGTTGACCTCTAATGTCCCTTTTCACCGCAGTTAAAACACTTCCCCTTATTCGGTTTCTTTACTCCTCCCTCCCTCTTCACCTTTCCTTTGCCCTTGACAACGCTTGAGTTAGCTTCACTTTTGGCCTTCTTCTTCTTCTTACCTCCTTTTAGTCTAGAAGAGGAAAATGGACCAGCTGCCGCTAAGGCTTAGCTGCTCTCTCCTAATATTCCTTCAGCAGAGACTAGAGCTTGTAGCAGATCAGGCAAGGAAAACTTCTGATTGTTCATTTGGTAGTTGAGCCTAAACTGCACAAAGCTTTTGGGCAGGGAATGGAGTATGAAATTGATCTGGGTCTCGATATCATATTCAGCACCAAGTACCTCAAGTTTGTTAAGGTGAGCCATCATCTGAAGAACGTGTTCCCTTACGGGCGTTCCCTCCACCATTTTCATTGAGAGCATGTCTCTCATGGTGATCTGGCGAGCCACACGGGTCTGATGTTGGAACATCGCTTTAATATTGACTATGATGCCTGCAGCAGTTTCAACGTTTTGGTGCTGGTGTTGCAACACATTTGACATAGAAGCCAAGATTGTACACTTTGCCATTTTGTTGGAACGCTCCCAGTCAGCATACTCTTTCTTTTCCGTTTTACTAAACTCGTTAGTTGGCTTTTCTGGTTTGGGTATAGTAAGAACCCAGTTGTGATGTTGTGCGGTGAGGACAATAGTAAGTTTTCGATACCAATCAACAAAGTTTTCTCCAGTAAGCAAATTATCTTTCAGTATATTGAACAGTGGATTAAAAGGTTGCGACATGATGATACAGAAAATAAACATACATCTTGTGTCAATATCCGGATCAACACAAAAATTATCACATAATTTGATCACATGGTTCATATTGAAATCTCAAAAAAAATATGAACATGTATCAGCCAACATCTCAAAACAGTTTTAAATGAGCCTCTTGGGAGGGCCATCATTTAAATCACATTCAAGCAGGTTACAAACAAGAACATTTACAAACCTTTAATTAAAAGAAAATTAATTAATAGTTGGCTCCCACTTGACCAATACAAAATTGACAGGGACTTCGGCGAAGTATATGCATATCAATTTTGTACCTAAGTAATAACCATGATTAAATACAGAATTACTACTTCGTTTTGATCGAGCCTCTTGGGAGGGTCATCGTCGCCACTAATAATAATTCACAATCATCCTTTTGAGAATTTATTCTTGTGAAAGCTTTCTTTTGGCCGTCCCTTAGGGGAATTTCTCCAAAGATTTCACAAATAAATAAATCATGGATGTCAAAATTAATTCGATTAAAAAAAACCAAATTAATTATTTAAAACATACTTAGTAATTTTTGAATTTGAGATTTTTCGTTGAGCAATTCTCATGCAAACACATTTAAACAAATTAAATAATGCATAAGAAAATACAACAATAAATCAAGCTAAGCAGAAAATAAACATATTGGGCACATATTATCCAACTGTCATGGCTTGATTTTTCTTGGCTTGATTTTGAAGAAGCACCGTCTTGAATTTCTCCCACTCATTCGTCTCGAAAAATATTTCATCTCGAATTGCCACGCCAAGTAGCTCACAGCCGGGATGTTAGTGTTAGTGTCCTAAAGACAATCTATTGCAAGGACATAATACTCGATAATATTCAGTTTGATTTAATATTATGGTTCACTTAATATTAATGTATGGCAATACACTTGTTTGAATATTATGTTTGATTGTTTGCATTTATTCATGCAAGTGTTCCCATGAGTCATTGCTGTCATTGAGGTTGTGAGAACTCATATGACTTAAGCGTGATTCTCAAATAGCCTCAATCAAGGATCATCAAGAATGGGATATTGATGATGCAATGGAGATTGATGTGCGATCTGCATAATACTCTTAGAGAGTGTAGTAAGATCTCACTTACTACGAGATACTAGGTATCTCATGATGGATGCACAAATACCTTAGAAGGTATTGGTATACCAATCCGAGAAACCGTTTGATGTATTTCCACTATATGTGTCTACGGGTGTCTCGGTTAGTGGGAGCGATGCGATACTCCTTTGACTTGAGGTCAATACGTACGACATGTGTGGGATGATTAACTTTGACCATGACCAACGCTTGCACCCTTCCATGGGTAGATACGGCTTGGATTGGGTTCATCATGAAGTGCATGTGCGTGATAGTTGAGCCAAGAATAGGATTCATTCCTCAAAGTGGATTTAGAGAGACTACTCATCTTCTCATCATAATTGGATCAAAGTCATCGGCCGATGCGCGTCAACTTAGACTTTGTGGCTAAGTGTGACATACATGATCAATTAGTGATTGGATATAACATGATTAAGTTATTTGAATAGACACTTCATCATGGTCAAGACTTAATCGAGTATTCGCAAATGAAAGGAGGAAATCGTAATAGCCCATGTTTCAGTTACAGGTAGTTGCACGATTCTCGCAACGTACCTCATATATTGAGAATATCTGATTTATTGTCTAGGGTTCAATTAAGACCGTTAGTTTGACTAATCGCTCGATATATGAGGGCCTTGTTGGGGAATTAATTGTCCGGATCTATTCGGGATGAATATTTAAATACAAATTTAATTCTAACAATTATTACTAGCATGAATTAATCCTATATTAATTCAAATAATAATTCAACAACAAATCATGCATATAAACAGTTCACATAAATTCTACGCATGCAGAATTGCTACAAGTTTACGTGAACTAACCTCTCGGAGTGACAATGGTCTCGGTTGATAAGAACACACCAAAAAGCCTTCCCAAGTATTCCCTAGTCCTTGCTCGTCAATCCGGTGGAAGGACACTCGCGAACAATTAACAAAAGGGAAAATAAAATATTTGTTGCACCACCTTTGTGGATTTACTAATTTTTCCAGCACATGGAATTGCACACTCACAATTGAGGTTTTTCAAAAATACACAATCTGTCGACGTTTCAAAATATTTGATATTTTATCGACGCTGATATTTTTCCGAAAAACCAATTTTCGTGTTCACCTGGGGATGAAACATTCATCCCCTATTTACAATGAGGGGTTGGTCGAAATTTTAGGTGAAAATAAATATGGGAAAATCTTTTTCTTGATCTCCAAGAAATCTTGAATATATCCCATATATTCTTTTCTCCATAATTAAATATTCCACAAAAATTCCAACTCCTCTTGTTTTGGTATTTTTCGAAAAATAAGGAGTAGGAATCTAAGATTTG
Organism: Stenogyne calaminthoides; assembly: GCA_037126765.1. Taxonomy (NCBI): domain Eukaryota; kingdom Viridiplantae; phylum Streptophyta; class Magnoliopsida; order Lamiales; family Lamiaceae; genus Stenogyne; species Stenogyne calaminthoides. The sequence goes on from JBBCBC010000009.1 coordinate 34,115,288, forward strand.
GATCTTCTTGAATTTATGAGATATTCTTGTATTCCAAGAATACATATCTTCCATAATATATTTTCAAGAAAATCAAAAAAATCTTTCCTCTCCTTATTTATTCATAAATTTCGAAATATGCTTAATAAATAACCAAGTGGGAGATTTCTTGAATTTAATGAGATAATCTTGTATTCCAAGAATACTTATCTACATTCCATAACAAAATTCAAAGAAAATCTTTCTCCCTCTTTTATTTATTATTTTCGAAACTTTTAGGAAAATTAGGCAACAATAATTTATTTTATTTTAAAACACATTTTTTTAGATTCTTTGACATTATGTTTGGGCTACTTGAGGGGCCTTTAGGAGAATTAAGATTGGACCTTCTAATGGACTTTGAATATCTAATATTGAGCCACAATATTATTCAAGCCCATAAATATTAATTAATCCCACTACATAATTAATATTGCACTATCCATCTTAACCCATATTACTGTTAATATGGCTCCCTTGCTATTATTTCTCGTGTTTAAGATTATCTAGCCCATTAATTAATTCAAGCCACCGATATAGCTTTCCATTAATTAATATCTTTTGTCCTTGGTTACGAACGGTTCAACATTATTATCCATACCGGAACTAGTTCCACTTGCAAGATTTGGTATGATAAATCTTATGAACCTCCCAAGGGGGCAAATCGAACAAGCGTACTTGCACACGATTCTTCGTATTAAATCTTAGCAATCTCATGTGACCAATAATATTGCCCAAGATATAAAGTATTGAATCTCGTTGATTCTCTACCCGTAATAAGTCAAAACAATAATTACTAACCACAATCGATCATATTTAAGGGACGAAGATTAAGAAATAACGAACCACTGAGGTCTAATTCTTCCTAGTTCATCTTCAAGAATTTGTCCTCCCCAGAGGTCCTATTCAGTGCATCAGTCATGCACTAGTGTAATCTCTTAGTCAAGACAAGTCAATCTGAGCCTTACACTTCAACCTTTCAATATGGATTGTTCATTTCCATCTAGGTCGCGAATGGTGTACTTTTGGTTACAAGGAACTGTTAATTTAATCTTCTGTGATCTGGTATCACTAAATTAACTACAATGTAACACGTACTATTTATTGAAAGTTATGCAGTAAATATATGTAACATTCAATGATATTTAAAGCATCAGTGATAAATAATTTATTTCAGTAAATAAGACAGAAATTCAGTTTGATTATATAAAGTAAAAGCATACTTTCCAATATAATCCCAATAATCTCCCACTTATACTCAAAGTCTGCTTTTAAGTATACTACAAAGATGTCTCGTGCGATTCTAATCGTGACATCTAATGTCACCTACACGAACCTAATAATATCTCCCATTTATACTCAAAGCGGATTGGCAACGGTCTTGACACCCATTCCTTCCACATGTCTCTCGAATGTATTCTGAGGCAGACCCTTTGTGAATGGATCTGCTAGGTTATCTTCTGACGCGATCTTTGCCACCTCTATATCTCCTCTCTTAACGATTTCTCGTATAAGATGGTATTTCCTTTCAATGTGTTTGCTGGCCTTGTGGGCTCTTGGTTCCCTTGAATTTGCAACTGCTCCGGCATTATCACAATAAACAGTGATTGTGCTGGGCAAATTCGGAACTACATCCAAGTCCACTAGGAAGTTCTTGAGCCAAACCACTTCTTTCGCTGCCTCGCAAGCAGATACATATTCGGCTTCCATGGTAGAATCGACAATGCATTTCTGCTTAACGCTTCTCCATGTCATGGCTCCTCCCCCCATGCAAAACACACTACCGGAGGTAGATTTTCTGGAATCTAAGTCTGATTGGAAATCCGAGTCCGTGTAGCCGATGGGGATTAGACTATCTGACTGATAAACCAACATTCTATCTCGAGTTCTTTTCAGATACTTCAGAATGTTTTTAACTTCCGTCCAATGTTCTTTCCCCGGGTTACTTTGATATCTTGCCACCATGCCAACGGCAAAGCAAATATCCGGTCTCGTGCACAGCATTGCATACATAAGGCTTCCGACAGCCGAAGCATAAGGAATGCCTTTCATATCATCTATCTCCTTTTGTGTCTTAGGGCACATTTCCTTGGATAGATGGATTCCATGTCTGAAAGGTACGAAGCCTTTCTTGGAATCCTGCATGCTGAATCGCTTCAAGATAGTGTCTATGTATGAAGCTTGCGATAAGCCTATCATCCTTTTCTTGCGATCTCGAGTAATCTTGATCCCAAGGATGTGCCCGGCTTCCCCTAAGTCCTTCATAACAAACTATTTTGAAAGCCATGCCCTTACATCTGATAACACCTTTACATCGTTCCCGATGAGCAGAATGACGTCTACGTATAGTACTAAGAATACCAATGCAGTTCCGACACGTTTTTTGTACACACAACTTTCAAACTCGTTTTGATCAAACCCATAAGACTTTATTACTTGATCAAAACATTGGTTCCAAGCTCTGGATGCTTGTTTGAGTCCGTAAATGGACTTCTTGAGCTTACAAACTAGGTGTTCTTGGCCTTTTTCAATTAAGCCTTGGGGTTGTTGCATATAGATTTCTTCATCAAGACTTCTATTAAGGAAAGCCGTCTTGACATCCATTTGCCAGATTTCAAAGTCGAGATGCGCAACAATCGACAAGAGAATTCGGATGGACTTGAGCATTGCTACAGGCGAAAAAGTTTCCTCATAATCGATCCCTTCTTTCTGAGTATAACCTTTCGCCACAAGCCTTGTCTTGAAGGTTTCCACCTTCCCGTCCGGTCATCTTTTTCTCTTGGACACCCACTTGCAACCAATGGGTTTGACCCCATTAAGTGGTTCGACTAGCTCCCACACTCTGTTATGATCCATAGAACCCATATTGGCTTTCATTGCTGTTTGCCAAGAAACTGCATCCTTGTCTTGGATTGCCTCGTCATATGTCCATGGGTCTGATTCGTCTTGTCCGGGAATCAAGTCCGAGGACTCTCCTATCCCCATGAATCTCTCGGGCTGTCTCACAACCCTCCCACTACGACGAGGTTCCGGTTGTGTAAGTGTGTCGTTTGGTATGTCATCTTGTACAGTTGGCACTGAGGTTAGCCCCCTTAGCTCATTTAAGGTAATCTCACTTCTGGGTCTTCTTTCGTTCATATAGTCTTCTTCCAAAAATCTAAAGTGGGTGCTTATTACCACCTTTAGATCTTCGGGACCATAGAATATACACCCTCTTGTTCCCTTGGGGTATCCTATAAAAAACCTTAATTCTGATCGAGGATCCAATTTTTCGGCTTCCTTGTCCAACACGTAGGCCGGACATCCCCAAATTCTCATGTGTCTCAAACTGGGCTTGCGCCCGGTCCACAATTCTTTGGGAGTTTTGGGAACCGATTTGGATGGCACCAAGTTCAGAATGTAAGCCGTTGTTTCCAAGGCATGACCCCATAACGACTTGGTTAGATCCGCATAACTCATCATTGATCTAACCATTTCTAAAAGAGTTCTGTTTCTTCGCTCTGCAACCCCGTTTTGTTGAGGGGTTCCGGGTGCAGTTAGCTGGGATACAATCCCTTCATCTGACAAGTAGTTCAAAAACTCATCGCTGAGGTACTCGCCTCCACGATCGGATCGTAGAGACTTGATACGTTTTTCCCTATGATTCTCTGCTTGAGCCTTAAATTCTTTGAATTTCTCAAAGGTCTCAGATTTATGCTTCATAAGGAAAATATAGCCGTACCTTGAGTAGTCATCAATAAAAGTGACAAAATACTCATAACCTCCTCTTGCTTTGATTGACATTGGAGCACATACGTCTGTGTGAACGATTTCTAACACTTCTTTGGCTCTATTCCCCTTGGCTCCGAATGCCCTCTTGGTCATTTTACCCTCCAAACATGATTCGCAGGTTGGGATTAGTTCAACTTGGAGAGACTCCAAAGGAACCGCCTTTCTACCAACCTTTGGATCCTTTTTTGGATTAATATGTCCCAATCTAAGATGCCATAGAAGTGTCTCGTTCACGCCCGATGAACATTTTCTTTTATCGGAAAGCTTGATTGATGTGTTATAGGATGCATTTCATGAAAGTGGTGTGCAGTTAATTTTATAGAGATTATTCAACAACATTCCATGACAGATAAATTTATCATAAAGAAAAATGGTAACAACTTTATCAATAGTAACCCGAATATCCATCAATATAAAGTTTAGAAACCGAAATTAAATTCTTTTCTAAAAGTAGGAACGTAAAGAACATCTCTTAAAATTAAAACTCTGTCTTCAAAAGACGGTGCACTTCTCCCATCGCTTCACCGCCACTCTCGTAAGATCGCCCGATGTGATGAGGATCTCACTCCCACTAAGTTGCTTAGGTCACTTTGAACCCGTGAAGCAAACATGATCGATGGATCCCGTATCAACTACCCACGAATGAGAAGTATACGCCGCTAAACAAGTTTCAACAACTAGTGCATGAGAATTACCTTTCTTTCCGGCCCTTTTGGGGTTGGAACAGGAATACCTCCATTGTCCTTACTGTTGTTGAAGCACTTCCTCTTTGGATTTTCCTTGACACCACAAGCATTCATCATCTTACCATTGCCCTTGGCAACAGTTGAGTTTTATTGCTTATGGCTTTTGGTTCTCTTCTTCTTCTTGCCTACCCTTGGCCTAGAAGATGAAGATGGACCACTTGTCGTTCAAAGCTTGAGTTTGGTGCCCCATCTACATCTCTCTGCCGAGACCAAAGCTTGCAACAAATCATTTGCGAGGCCAAAATGCTCAAAAACTTTTTGGGCGAGAGAAAGAAAGTACCAAATTCATCTGAGTCTCCGGATTATAATCTGCACTCAGAACCTCAAGTTTGATCAAATGGGCCATTAATTTTGAGGACGTAATCCCTTATGGGTTTGCCCTCCACCATTTGCAGCGACGACATTTCTCGCAAGGTGATCTGACGAGTCCCGCATTTTTGACTCGTCAGTTGGCTCATCTAATTTTGGTGTGTCAAGAATCCACTTATGCTTTTGTGCAGTTAGGACAATTATAATTTTTCGTTTCCAATCAATATAGTTTCCATACTTATTCTATTGACTTTAAGTATAATAGCGATTGGATTAAAAGGTTACGACATCTTTGAATCGAAATAAATAACTATATGCATAAAGACAAATATATCACAAGGTTCGATCACATGCATCATATTAAAATCTCAAAAAAAATATGAACATGCATCAGCCAACATCTCAAAACAGTTTAAATAAGCCACGTGGGGTGGGTCACTATTTAAACACATTCAAGCAGGTTACAAACAAGAACAGTTACAAACCTTTAATATCCAGATTAATAGTTGGCTCCCACTTGACCAATATAAAATTGACAGGGACTTCGGGGAAGTATATGCATATCAATTTTATACCTAAGTAATAACCATGATTAAATACAGAATTATTATTTCGCTTTGAACGAGCCTCGTGGGGAGGGTCATCGTCGCCACTAGTAATAATTCACAATCATCCATTTGGAATTTATTCATGTGAAAGCTATCTTTTGACCGTCCCGTGGGGGGAATTTCTCCAAAAGAATACACAATTCAATTTTATTATCCGGAATAAAATTGTCAAGTAATTGTTTAAGCATACTTAGTAATTTTCGAAAGTGAGATTTTTCAAAATATTTTCTCATGCATCGCAAATTTAAACACAATTTAAATAAGCATAAAATAATGCATAAACATCAAAACAAAATTAAACACATAGGGCACATATATCCAATTGTCACAGTTAATTTTTGTCATGTCTTGATCTCGAGAAATCGTCTTCTTCGCCTTCATCGTTCATCTCGAAAGGTTCGCCACGTCAAGTGACATCATCAACCAGCTCGCGGGTCGGAGTGCCCGCCTAGCACTCCCCCGGCCGTGTCGAGTGGCGTCCGCGTCTTGCTTGTCAGATAAAGGCGCCCGGCGTCTCGCTTCAGCGACCCTCGGCGGATCTCGGGAGGCATCGTGCATTCCAAAGACGCGTGCCGCCCATGCCGATCCGCCTCGCGTCTGACCTCGCCTCCTCATCCACTGCATCCCGTGTCTTTGGCGTGCCTCCGCCAGCGTCTCCCCGTGAGCACATCCATGTGTGTGGTCGGCCACGATCCCTTCCAAGGCTGCCCCTCGGCCTTGCCCGCCCGGCGATCCGCGCCAACTCCGGATCCATTCGTCTTTAATTCATCGTCTTCGTCTTGGCTCACGATCTGGTTTCAATTTATTTACAATAAATAAATAAACCTAGATCTAGACTAGTTTATTACATTGAACGAATCAAACAAATCCTAATCTACTCGTGGATTTTCTCACGAGGCAAAACGAATTCGAACGAGTCGAATTAAAAACCACAATTTATATGCATGCATAAATAAACACATTAAATTCCATGACAATTGGATACCTGCAAAAAAGATCTAGCAATTATACTATCCAATTTCAAATTTAATGAAAATGAATTAAATTACAATTTAAAATTCAGAGCCCGAAACCGAACCAGTTGTTAGGGAATTAATTGCCCATATCTATTCGGGATGAATATTTAAATACAAATTTAATTCTAACAATTATTACTAGCATGAATTAATCCTATATTAATTCAAATAATAATTCAACAACAAATCATGCACATAAACAGTTCACATAAATCCTCCGCATGCGGAATTACTACGGGTTTACGTGAACTAACCTCTCGGAGTGACAATGTTCTCGGTTGATAAGAACACACCAAAAAGCCTTCCCAAGTATTCCCTAGTCCTTGCTCGTCAATCCGGTGGAAGGAAACTCACGAACAATTAACAAAAGGGAAAATAAAATATTTGTTGCACCACCTTTGTGGATTTACTAATTTTTCCAGCACATGGAATTACACACTCACAATTGAGGTTTTTCGAAAATACACAATCTGTCGACGTTTCAAAATATTTGATATTTTATCGACGCTAATATTTTTCCAAAAAACCAATTTTCGTGTTCACCTGGGGATGAAACATTCATCCCCTATTTATAATGAGGGGTTGGTCGAAATTTTAGGTGGAAATAAAGATGGGAAAATCTTTTTCTTGATCTCCAAGAAATCTTGAATATATCCCATATATTCTTTTCTCCATAATTAAATATTCCACAAAAATCCCAACTCCTCTTGTTATGGTATTTTTCGAAAAATAAGGAGTAGGAATCCAAGATTTGGATCTTCTTGAATTTATGAGATATTCTTGTATTCCAAGAATACATATCTTCCATAATATATTTTCAAGAAAATCTTTCCTCTCCTTATTTATTCATAAATTTCAAAATATGCTTAATAAATAACCAAGTGAGAGATTTCTTGAATTTAATGAGATAATCTTGTATTCCAAGAATACTTATCTACATTCCATAACAAAATTCAAAGAAAATTTTTCTCCCTCTTTTATTTATTATTTTCGAAACTTTTAGGAAAATTAGGCAACAATAATTTATTTTATTTTAAACACATTTTTCAGTTACTGGACATTATGTTTGGGCTACTTGAGGGGCATTTAGGAGAATTAAGATTGGACCTTCTAATGGACTTTGAATATCTAATATTGAGCCACAATATTATTCAAGCCCATAAATATTAATTAATCCCACTACATAATTAATATTGCACTATCCATCTTAACCCATATTACTGTTAATATGGCTCCCGATTATTATTTCCCGTGTTTAAGATTATCTAGCCCATTAATTAATTCAAGCCACTGAAATAGCTTTCCATTAATTAATATCTTTTGTCCTTGGTTAAGGAAATGTTCAACATTATTATCCATACCGGAAACTAGTTCCACTTGCAAGATTTGGTATGATAAATCTTATGAACCTCCCAAGGGGGCAAATCGAACAAGCGTACTTGCACACGATTCTTCGTATTAAATCTTAGCAATCGCATGTGACCAATAATATTGCCCAAGATATAAAGTATTGAATCTCGTTGATTCTCTACCCGTAATAAGTCAAAGCAATAATTACTAACCACACACGATCCTATTTAAGAGACGAAGATTAAGAAATAACGAACCACTGAGGTCTAATTCTTCCTAGTTCAGTGCTGAAGAATTTATCCTCCTGTAGGTTCTATTCAGTGCATCAGTCATGCACTAGTGTAATCTCTTGGTCAAGACAAGCCAATCTGAGCCTTACACCTCAACCTTTCACGATGGATTGTTCATTTCCATCTAGGTCGCGAATGGTGTACTTTTGGTTACAAGGAACTGTTAATTTAATCTTCTGTGATCTGGTATCACTAAATTAACTACAATGTAACACGTACTATTTATTGAAAGTTATGCAGTAAATATATGTAACATTCAATGATATTTAAAGCATCAGTGATAAATAATTTATTTCAGTAAATAAGACAGAAATTCAGTTTGATTATACAAAGTAAAAGCATACTTTCCAGTATAATCCCAACAGGCATATGGGTCACACAACAAGTAGTTCCCTTTTACGGATTATAGTTGGTTGATTAAATGTTAAATTAGATTTAATATTTAATTTATGGAGAATTAATTAATAATAGATTAATTTGGAATTAATTATTGTTAATGTTTAATTAAATTGGATTTAATTAAATAAGAATTCCCAATAATAATATATGGAATATTATTGTAGGATTTAATATATATGGAATCAAATCATAGAGATTTGACATATATGGGAATTAAATCCGTAGAGATTTTATATGTGGGAAATAAATCTAAGAGATTTATTTTATAAGATTAGGAATTTTATTTCCTAATCAGCTTAGCTTAAGATTTAAGTTGGGCATTTCCTATATATACAAGCTCTTGGGAATTCACAAACAACGTTGTTCAAATTCTCTCCATAAAATCTAGAATAGGAATTTTTCTAGCAAATTCCGTCTCAGATTCAACGCTGGCAAATCTGTGTAAGTCCGTGAATGGGGATTACGTGGATACCATAGTAGAGAAATATGCGTACGATTTACTGTAAGATTTCTCTTTATGTTTACACATATTTAATTATGCAATTATATGTTCGTTGTTGGTGAACTGTTAATTTCGCTGCGCATGTATTACGTGTTTACGTGCCTCTAAATTCCAACAGTGGTATCAGAGCTTCATGCTCTTGAATAATTGCATAAATTATTATTTGTTTGTGGTGCGTTTTTACACGCATGCCTGCTTACCTGTTTCCATCGATAATGGGAGTTGTCTAATATATGGATTAGAAAGCAAGGTTCTGGAATTCAAAAGGCTGATTAAATTGTTTTAATAACTTTGACTTCCACCACACAAATTTTTTTGTCTACTTGGGGTGCCGTTTTTAATCACAAAACCCCACTTGCCATGGGGTCGTCTCCTTCCTTGCACCACTTTCGAAATTAGGGCTTTTCTGAAATCTGGACCGCTGTGTCCTCTTCGAACTACTCGCCGCTTCGTTTGGCTATGGTGATCGGCGACATCGCATCAGGCGGCGGTTGAATGTCGTGCCTTGTGACGGTCGCGCGGACACGCAATGCAGCGAACGGCGGTGGATTTAGAATCCAAAAGAGGGGTGCAACCGATTATAGCCCATCCCACGACGGTGCTCACCAAATTCGATGCGATTCGTGATGACGCGCCACCGATTCGTTGCGTTTCGTGGCGGCGTGTCTCTGTTTCATCCTCGAACTCAAGCAACCCGCTTGATATTTCTCCCGATCCGACGAATGTGACGCGACTCTTACCTTCTGGTGGAGATTCCCGCTGCTCCGTGCGTCGTCGGTTACTCACGGCGGTGAACGACACATGTGCGTTCGGAGCGGTGATGGGTGTTTCACGCACGTGCGCTGAGCCATGGGGTTAACCCACACACGCTCGCGCGATGCGGCGGCGAAACGACACACTCGTTATGAGACGCTGGTGGGTCATTTGTGCACAGCGGTGTCCTCTGTTGCGTTTTGGCTTGCTGTTGTTCCAGATGCTTCTTCCCTGTTGACTCATGAACAAACTCTCGTTAATCATCTTGTTGGACATGAATTTACTGATGAATTAATTAGAATAATTCTGATAAAATTGTGATTGATGAAATTTTGTTGGATTTTGGAAACGGTTTGTCCCGATTTACAGAATGGCTGCTGTGAAATTGGGCGGTGATGCAGGAAGGGTTGAATTGAAAATTTGATTTTCGTCAGGCCCTTCTGTGCAATTTTAGAAATTTGCACCTGAGCCCCCTAAAATTTGGGTTAATTAAATTTAGCTTAACAAATTTATTAGTTGGACTAATAAAATGTGATATCAATAAGGGCCTGCTTGGTTGGACCAAAGAAAATAATTAATTAGATTAATTATTTTAATTATTTGATAATTATTGAAATTCCCACTTGGTTAACTTGTTTATTAAATTCGATTTAATCTGTTAACGCATTTATAGTCCGCATTATAATTATTTGGGTAGGCGGCGCCCAATAATTGTCGGACCGTATTATTGTTTGGGTAGACGGCGCCCATATAAATGTTAGTCCGTGTAAATCATTGTAGGTCCCGAACGGGTTTGTGAAGCGTAAGTCTAGAGGGGGGTGAATAGACTTAAAAAACTTTGTCAGGTCGGTGTGAAAGCGATTAGCTTTGATCGAGTCTGAAAGTGAATTAGTTTGGGTCGATAACCAACTTACTAATCGCTGAAAGGCGGTCGATTCTGAACTATCAGTTTAACTGATGTGCGGAAGCTAAGTTTTACCCGTGTGAAAAACCAGTTTTGATAAATCAGATTCCAAAGTCAGTCTTTTAACCAGTTGACTAAAGTGTCAAACTTGATCAGATCAGAAGCTTGGTGCTAGCTGATCTTAACTTAGAATATGTATCTTTTTTAATAGTTGTAATGCGATTGTGTAAAACAGCTAATCAAAGCGGTAAAGGCACACAAGATTTATAGTGGTTCGGACAAACCAGATCCCACGTCCACTCTTCCCTATCACAAGGGCACCAACTAAACCAATTTGGACTTAGATTTTTTTGTTAGTCCAACACAAGACAATCGACGGATATTTAAAGAGTTCTTACTCAACCGATCCCGAAATCGAACTAGAAACCCTATTCGAATCTTTTTCTAAACAACTTAACCTAACTTTGGGTTTGGATAAGATTGTTTTGGTTCCAACTATGAAATCTTTTCTAGTGTTTAAGATAGCCTATCAGCTAGATGAAAAGATTTCTATGCTAAGAACTTATGGGATGAACACTTAATAAAATAATCTTCTTGTTCGTGTTCTTCGATGCGAAAATCGATTATAGCTTGAGCTTCTTGATCGTTTCAGGGGTTTTCGTGTGTTCACTCAAGTGTGATCCCATATTTATAGACCTCGAAATCAAAGAGCCGTTGGAGAGCAATTTGAATTTCAGGCTATATTTGGTAGGCTTGCAGGATTGATGTGACGTGCTTCAGGAATGGCATGGCCGAAAGCGTGAATAGTGTCTTTTATAGCCGTTGGAGAAGCAGCACCAAATCCCGTAATTGCCGGCTCCGATCATACGTGTCTTGTTCTTATTGGTTAATGAGACGCACTTTTCAGTGTTGTTCTTCCAACTAAGTTTGACATTCTTCTTGTTCAGATCATTGGCGTATGATTTGGTGAAACATCGGTTTTCAGCGGTGGTGACTTTGATCGATCCAAAAGGCGATCGATCTACTGATGGAGTCTTCATTCTTGCGGTTGACTTAAACTTCAACTAGCGGACTTACCGATGTAGGTCTTACGTCCGATCTTCCGAAGTCATCGATCTTCAAGTATTACGAGTTTGAGCTTCATGACTTGGTGAGATATCGACTTGATCGGATCGATCGATCTTCGCTCTTCTCTTGCATTCGCCTTTCGGATATCGGCTATTCTTTGGATCTTGGATCGACCTATACATATTGAGGTTCCCCCTCAATATGTGATCTATCTATTACATCAGTTGTTCTATACAATAATTATCAACTGGTATCCTATAACCGGTAATAAAAACATCAGTCAGCTAACAGGTCTGACTGGTCCTATTACATGTGTTTTAGAACTTTCATCAAAACTCTAAATTTCCCAACAATTTCCCCATTTTTGATGAAACCAAAACACTTTGAGAAACCAATCCACATTGATAAATATAGAAACGAAGAAAAGCACATAATCGAAAGACAATGAGATTTTGTCTTAGGATCAGAAAATAAACTTTTCTTATTAGATATGTCGATTACATGTTACAACAGAAAAGTTTGAATTTTAAAAAGCAGCTGATCCTGAGAGGTCTTCTGATTCTTCACTCTTTAGGCTTGTATCCTTCTAGCATCTCTCTTTGATCTTGAGGGACGTTGAACATCTGATAAAGTTTCCATTTGACATCATTGACCTGCTGAGGATCAGTTATGCGCGTTTTGCTCAGGATGTCAAAATAGAATCTCTGAAATGCCAGTCTGTCAAATGAGCCATTTGTCTTCTTCGAGTAATCCAATAGATCATACTCTTGGCGAGATATTTTTACATTGATTATCTTGGCCTCATTTTCCAGATACTTCAGAAAATCTGGATGTTTGTTTTCCAACCAGTTGAGAATTGACATCTGGAGATTCTTCTTGTGGAACAAGATCGAGAACAAAGGCATCCGAAACCATTAAGCTTACGATCTTATTCCATTCCTCAAACCTATCGGCGTGTCACGGCCGGTTTTTGGAATGATCTCATCAACTCTTCTTTGGCAACCGAGGTTACGAGTACAGATTTTCCAGCCTTTCCTTTCTTCGTCCTTGATCTGAATTTCTTCTTCAGATCTTCTGCCTCTGCCAATTTTTCTGCCCTTCTTTCTTCTTCGCTCTTTCGGGCTTCTTCCGCAATCTGCTCTTTGGGCCAATTTCTCGGCCCGATTTCTTATCGGCTTTGAATTTGGCTAGTTTGTGCTTCTTGTGATTTTCTTAGTCCGAGTGGTGGTACAAGTTGTGATGTCCCGGCACCCGGCAAAGAAATAGCACCCTTGACCTTTCTTGCCTTTGACTTTTCCATCTTTTTAGAAATTTTGTTAGTAAAAAGATCCAGATGGTCTAGTCTTTGTCCATAAGATTCAACTGTCTGAATCAGGTCTTCTGTTGTTCTGATCGTGTCAGTTGGTTTCTCACTCTGTCCTTCCCCTTTTTGGTTTGATCAAAAAAAAAGCGGTGAGGTGGGAGGTCGAGAACCAAAGTCGATCGATATCGCCTGTTGAGATCTCGCAATGATAAACCTTGAGCTTGGCAGTTAGATCTTGAACCTTCGAGATCATTTCGGTTTTGGACAATTCCATGGCGATAGAGAGTGTAAGAATTAGTTTGTCAAGTTTCTCTTACCGCTGGGTTCCGCTTTTTCGGTGAGCATCGAAAAAAGACTTGTTGTTGATCCACCTGAATTAGTTTGTCATCAACTGATTTTATAAGTTCGGCAGACACGGTGGTCACAGTTTGGGAGAACTGATCTTTGATTGCCTCAATCTGGGAAATAGCCAATTCCATTTGATCATTATTTCTTTGAGGCCAATCTATCGATCGACTATCACTCCCTCAACTTCTTCTTTCGGAGATCTTTGAGACAAGATCGATCTCCTGAAGTTGATCAACGATGATGTGAGATGTAGGAATGGTATCGTCACTTGATCTGTTTTGATTTGTTTGTGCCTCCTCCGATGGTTGGTCATGAAGCTGCGGCACCGGTTCCACTATCATCGGCGGCTCCCGCATCCTTCATAGGCATATCTGCTTGAGAGCTTCTTGGCGATCTCTAGTTCGCCTTGTTCGATCAACCCCACTTCGCGTGGATCGAGCTTTAATTGATTCAAAGATTTATCGGCTCGGTGGTGATCCTATGAGCGATTTCTTCATATCGAAATCAAAATCGCAAATTCATCGGCACCTCCCATCTGTTCTATAATCATCATAAAAATCGAGAAGCTCTTTAACCGGAGATCTTTCCATGTGAGGATCTCCATAACTTCCTCTCTCGATAACAGGATGGGCTACCCATCTGGATACATCGCATCAATATCTCATTCAATTTGCATCGACCATTTTCCGGTGATGGTCTTGGATGATCTGGACTCGGGAATTATTTGTTCGATCGACCCATTCCGGTTGATGAGATGTAGAGGGTTACGGTGGTGCTTGAGTAGGCGGAAGTTGGGTGATTGGCTCGACTGCGAGAGGTTACATTTGTCGAAGCGATTCGTCAGAACTCTCTAACGGTAAGCTTTACGGTTCCGCAACCGATGTAGTTTCGAGTTGCCGGTTTTGGTAGAAGGAGAAACATGCTTTCGTGCTTGGTCCGAGCGGTGAATTGCTTCGAGTTTGAGAGAAGAGATCGTTAAATCTCTTGCTCCTTCCTCGGAATGTTGGCGAGCTCGGCTTGAGAACACTGCTGTCGATTTTCTCTCCCTCACTCTTGCCGTGTCCGGTATCTGGCGCTCGCCGTCATCGACTCATCTTCGAAAAACAGAGTCATGGAGGCTGTTTTGCCTTCTTGACCTCTTCTCTTGAGCCTTCGCCCGTTTTCTTTTCTTCTTTTTGGGAGCATCTGGTGTAAGCAAGGTGCCTCCTTGGTTTTTCCTTTCTTCACCTTTGGAGGAGTGGGCATATCATCATCATCGGTGGCCCATATATAAATGGGTTGTTGTGAGGAAGGCCTTGTAGGACTTCGGTCCATTTTGGTCCCATTCAAAGATTGGCGGTTTGTCTTTCATGATAAGCGCAACCTTGTTGAGATTGGCTTGATCCTCTTCTTCGATAGACACCTCCATTCATTAACTCCAAATTTTTCATGTTCTTGGAGTAGAATGGCCTTCGAGAAGCCATGACAATTGATGTTCTTGGCTTCATCAATTATTACTGACCATCTTTGTCATAGTTTTGACGGATGTTAGAGCATATACGGCTTAATGAAATACCCATGATTGTTTTTGAAAATATGTCAAAACAACGATCGGTATTTTCCTTTTTAGCATCGGTCGACAAACCTGCGGGTCTCGATGTTTGTCGACTTCCACTGAAGAGTTCAAGCTTCGATCACTCATCTTCATTCTCCTCAGAGTCTTGCGCAGCGAGATTCATCCTTTGGGTAAAATGAATGCAGCCGAGATATGTCAAGATTCGTCGATCGATCTCTCTCCGCTTGACCAAAGAGATCGGTTCATCTCCGTGAGTGTTCAGATCCACCTTCAAATTCCTTAGGAATTGAAAGTGCTTCATATTGCATCACCGGATTGCGATGAGCAGACCGCGAAATTTCTCAAGGCCTCCTTTCTTCGAGATTTGTTCCACTTCCATGGATTACGGATCCCGCGTAACACCAAATTGTACGAATTTGTCATCGACAATCTTTGTCGCTAGATCCGCATAGTTGCACATTATCTTTCCCATTCCGTGAGTGGCCATCTACAACAAGATAGACTCGATTAAAATTGTGCATATACATAAAGATATCATGTATAGATTATCGGACCTATTCACGTGCCCTAGTAATCGATAAACACATCTGGATATCAAGAAAACATATAGGCATATCGCAGGATAACACATAGACATAATCTATATGATCAAAGGATTTTGAAAAAAAAAAACATCAAATAACCGAAATTACCGATTCAATTTTTTCGAAAATGAGTTTGAATCGCAGAAAAACACTTGAATCACGAAGGGTAATTTGAGTTTTGGAGAATAAATCGCAAATTTTTGAGAATAAGAAAAACTCGGTAGGGTTTTGATGAAACTTATAAGGAGGAGGAGGGAAAAACGAGATTGGAAGATCAATCGTTTGAAAAGATTAAACGATCCAGATTAAGCGGTTTTGATCGTATGGTCAGGAAAAGCACATACGAATACCTTTTGGATTTAAAAGCACATTTTGTAGCAATTAATACAAGTACCCCCCCGTCCGCATTAAATGTTTTGTAGGAATACGTCACAAAAGGTAATGAGTACATAAAGGCAAATAATATCGGATAAGATCAAATAAGTAAGCAATAAAAACAAGGAAACAGAAAAGCGTGATCTAGTTGGATCGATATTGTAATCGATCAATACCACTTGTAGTTGTTGATTCCACTTGTTGATCTTAGTTTTACCCTAATCCTTATAATTTCCCAACCGTTCTTTTCAACTGATCCGCTTCACTTTGCGTCTGATTTCCCTTTTCTGATCCTCCTTGATCAGTTGAAGTTCCCCCTTCAACTGATATTTCTGTTTTTCTCATAGACTGATATATATATCTGATTTGTTGAGGTATTAAGCTCAACCGATCTTCCTCATCGATCGATTTAAGTATGTAATCGATTTGATTCACCCTAATCGATTCTTCTCGAGATCAAGCCAATTCTTGGGATACGTGTTACCGCCAAAAACTTAGTCTAGAATAGTAGTCTCTATTCCTAAGTTGTACGATTTGACATCTTGTAATTATAGTCTGAATATTTTGATGTGTCAATCCGCCGTAAATTTATCCAATTATCAGTCGCGTGATTCCTACACGCTGTCCTTGTGATGCAAATTTCTCTAAAGGCTTTTTGAAATCAAATTTGCATTTGCACCCTTGCTTGGCCTCTATAAATTGGACCAATGTTTTACACAACATAACCCATTCACCATACTTATCTTCTTTGTAGAATCATGTATTCTGGTGAACCCTTATTTCCGGTGAAACTTCCGGCAAACACCTTTACCCATTTTTCAATGATTCAGCTTCTCAAATCAACCCTGTGTGTCCCTTATCATTGTTTTTAAGTCGTCATCAAGATTTCACATACAATTGTTGCCAAGCTTCTCTACCACCAAGGCGGCGGATCTGCTGTCGCAATTGAGAAGACACTTCTCCTAACCGTATGCACCTTGTGTGTCTATCGAGATGATGGAACTAGCATCAACAGACTCAGTCTGATATAAAACATGAGTTTGATATACGGTCTTGATCAGACAACAGCTGATCTTCGTATATCAACTCAATTTTTTCATGCGACACATGTGCCCATAAGGTCTTTGAACCACTTTCTTGGCACATGTGCTCCATTTAACAAAATGGAGAGCCCATTGACTTGGTCTAAGGGCTCTGGGCTTAGAAATCCTATCAAGGCCTCTCTCCTCCATTGGTTTTAGCTTGGTGAGGAGGCTTTAGGATTATTTCAAAAGCCTTCTCACCCTTGTTAAGTGGGGGAAAATGGGAGCATCAGATCTTAAAATCTCTCTCTCTCCCCCTCTTCTAGGGTTAGGATGAGGGTTTAGGGTTATAGGTTTAGGGTTTTCGGTTATGACTTATGTACTGACCTCCGGGTCCTCTTGTACTTGTAACTTGTAATGTATTATCAATGAAAATTTCTATTATTCCATTGTTGTGTAAATTACCTGTTTTCTTATGCGATGTAAGCTTTAATCTTGTGAATCTTGCTTGTTGAATGTCAACTTAATCGACTTATAAAGAGAGAAATAACCTTTAATGATTTAATCGATAATCCTTTAATCTGAGCGTTTTCTTTAATCGATAAACCTTTAATCGATCGGTTTTCTTTTTAATCGACAAATTTGTAAATCGATCGACTTCTCATATCGGTTCCTTGATGATCTTACGATCGATTGAGATACCAAACTCAACTGATTCCTCTTAACCTGGTTAGTCTCTTAACCAGCTGGTTCTGGAGAACAATCCATCAAGCATTTTAGGTGTTTTTTTCTCCAAGATCCAGAAGCCCTAGCTCATTGCATAATTCTCTGAATCTGATCTCAGCTAGTGGCTTGGTTAGAATATCAGCTTTCTGTAAATCAGTGTGAATCTTTTCCATTCTGATATTCTTCTTTTCAACATGATCTCTTATAAAATGGTGTCTCGACATCCACATGCTTGCATCTTGTATGTAGAACAGGATTACGAGTGATTGCAATAAAGCACTATTATCACATGAAATATAGGTACATTCTTAGCTACAATGTTATAATCCCTCAAATTTCTTGACTAAGCGAGGAGCGGTTAGGGAGCAACAACTTTCCTGACCCCATATATTACGCCTTCAAGTAGAGATGTCGCAAATCGATGTCTCCGCTTTTTGAAAACCACGAGATCGGTTTACTTCCTAAAAATCGACATGTTCCCGAGGTTGATTTTTTCATCAATCTTGCAACCTCCATAATCGAAATCGTAATACCCACTAAGCTCTAGATTATCATCGATGGGTAAAATAAACCAAGGTTTATTGTCCCCTTTCAGATACTTGAAATCCGCTTAGTTTGCTTCTAGGTGGCTTTGCATTGGATTTGCTGAAATCGCACATACACCTACCGCCAAAAGTGATATCTGTTTCTTTGGCGGTCGGTATAGTAAGGATCCAATGAGAGCCCTATATTCTTTCTGATTTGTTTTCTGACCATCCTCATTTGGATCCATCTTGAATCCAGTCATCATAGGAATTTTGGCTTCCTTACAGTTTTGAACTCCAAACTTAGCCAATAAATTCCTAGTGTACTTTTGCTTGGCAAATGAATATCCCTTCTGTACTTTGTTTTACTTGTAGACCCGGAAAGTAACTCATTTGCCCCATCATGGACATCTCGAACTTCCTTGCATCAGTTTGCTGAATCTTTCACATAGACTCTTGTTGGGAGATCCGAAGATGATGTCGTCCACGTGATCCCGAACTATCGAAATATCTTCTCCATCTTCTATTCTGAATAAGGTTCTGTCCACTGTTCCTTTAGTGAACCCACTATCTATCAAGAACTGAGAGAGTGTATCATACCAAGCTCGAGGAGCTTGTTTTAGGCCATAAAGAGCTTTTCTTAAACGGTACACTTGGTTGCCCTTTTCAAAGCCTGGAGGTTGTTCAACATAAACTTCCTCTGCTAGTACCCCGTTTAAGAATGCACTCTTTACGTCCATCTGATACACAGTGAACCCTCTGTGGGAAGCATATGCGAAAACAAACCGAATGGCTTCTAAGCGGCGGCGGTGCAAAGGTCTCATCATAATCAATTCCTTCCGATTGTGAATACCCCTTAGCAACAAGTCTTGCCTTATTCCCCGGTTATGACATTTTTTCTCATCTCTCTTGTTCTTGAAAACCCACCGTTGCCAATTACAACTTGATGATTTGGTCCATCCACCGTTCCCAAACTTGATTTCTCTCGAAATGTTCCAGACTCCTCTGCATGGCTAGAATCCGGCTTTTGCGTCTTGTAGAGCTTCTTGTACTGTTGTTGGTTCCTTCATAGACAGATAACAACAATACATGGCACTTTCACCAATCTGATGTCTAGTCTTAACTCTATCAGATGGGTCTCCGATGATCAGATTAGTTGGATGACTGGTTATCCAGGTCCTTCTGTTCTGATTTGCGTCGGTTTGGAGAACATCATCCATTTCTGATAAAGATTCATTACTAGCGATTGGGAGTGGTGCAGAGTTATGATCCACTTGATAAGAACACGTCTCAGCTGATGTTGGACTCATCATGTGCTGATGTCTGCTTAAATGGGAACTTCAGTGTTCCCCAGGCCGGATGGTTCGGTTGATCTTATCTCGGTTGCATGCCCGAACTTCTTCATCGGCGCTTTTTTACGTACCTTAGGATCGATTGATCCGGTGAATCGCCTAGATCTGGAATGTATCTTTATTACGATGTCGATCCTTTTTCCTTGATTGTTAGGTGATCCATTTTCGAGCATCGCAGTCTTGGTTGATCAGTACATCTTGTTCTCGAAAGCAGATTTCTCTTGTTCGGAAGATGCTTCATCAAAAGACTACATGGGGTGTTTCTTCCACAACTAGGGTTAAATGCATTGTAAACCACCGAAAGCCTTGCTAGATGAGGAATATCCTAAGAATATACCCTCATCCGACTTGGCCTCAAAAGTCTTCAACCCGACTCTTCCCATTGTTGTGTATGAAACACTTACACCCAAAAAACATGGAAGTAAGAAACATGAGGTTTTACGCCCTTCCCACAGTTCATAGGGTGTTTTGTAGTGAGCCTTAGTCGAGGACATCTGCTTACGAGTATGACATGCGGTGTTGATTATTCGCTTGAAAACGGCTTGGTATTGCATGTTAATTTAACATCGTGCGGCGAACTTCTTTGAGTGTTCTGTTTCTCCGCTCGCTACTCCATTCTTGTTGGCGTTCTTGCGGCTGATGTCTCATCTTTGTATACCAAACTTAGAGCAAAAATCAGTTATAAAAGAGTTCAGAAATTCTGTACCTTTATCGGATCTGATTTTTACTACACTGACGCCCTTCTCATTTTGTAATCTTTTAAGCAAAACTCGGTATCTTCGTTTGTCGTCTCATTCTTCTTATGTAAGAATATAACCCGTAAACTTGGAATAATCATCCACGATTACGAGTATATATTTAAGGCACCGTGAGATCGACCGGTGTAATCGGGTCCAAATAGATCCATATGAAGCAACTTGCAATACTCTGCTGATGTCGGTCCAGGAATTCCCTTGAATGAAGCTTTGACATGTTTTCCCTTCTGACATGCAACACATGTCTGATCCTTTGAAAATACTTCATTTGGGAGACCTTCCACTAGAGACATCCTTGCTATCTTATTAAGAGTTTTAAAGTTCAGATGACTCATTCTTTTGTGCCAGAGCCAACTGCTACTTTTGGAACTCTTAACAATAAGGCATGTATTTCTTGGGCAACTGTTCCAATCTGCTGTGTAGATCGTCCCTTTCCTTGAACCAGTTAGCAAAATTTGTTGAGTGGCTCGATTTTTGTTAGTGCATTGATCAGTCGAGAACTCAACACTGAATCCGTTGTCGCAGAAAATGTGAAACCGATAATAGGTTATGCTTTAGACCTTCGACATCTGAGACTCCATGACACATACATCATCATTCTCTAAGGTTAGAATCCTTTGGTATAACCAAAGTTATCATCACCGAAGAGTACACGCGAACCTTTTACGTTCTATGTAAGAGCCGAGGAGGTGTTTGCTTCGATCATGTCTTTGTGAGCATCCACTATCGATGTACCCGATAGTTGCACACACCTCCTTTGTTGGCGGACCCACGCGAACCTCCGCAATCAAATCAGGCTTTAGGTACCCCTTTTGGATTGGGTCCTGAGGGGTTAGGTTTGGTTTTGGGGATCCATACAAACAGAGCACTTCTATTGTGATCAGTTAGATCAAAAGGCTGATCTGTCTCCCATACCTATCAACATAATCATACGTCTCTTTATATGCTTTCTGATTGGTATGATTATTAGTGTGAGCCTTGGGTGACTTAGAAGACTTGGGATTTATCTTTTCTATTTGTCTTCTTTTCTTCGGTGTGGCTCGGTCTGCGGACCCTAGGTTTTTTCGATTATAGGGATAGGTACGATTTGCTACCATCAAAAGATTCATATCTTTTTTGGCATAGGTGGTTTTTTGCGGTTTACCTAAAAGCGTGCTTTTATTCGGCAAATGACCTTGATTGGGTCTCGATTAGACTTCCTTTTACTGGGTTGTCTTTTTCGATACGATCTGTTGATCGAGTTGAGGTCTCTTCGGAAGAATGGATTCTTCGTTGATTCCTCGGTGATGATTTTTACCGATTAGGGTCCATTTTATTTCCCCTTACGGTTAGGCACCTCTTTACCCTTCAACTGGTTTTTTTTCCTTATTAGATACAAGTTTGGCTTTTGGTGAATCTTTGTCGAAAACTTCGTCTCGATTACACCTTTTGAGGTGAATCAATCGGGGCTTTTGAGGATGTGGAAGGGTTCTCATACCCAAGTCCCTTCTTGTTAATCGTTGTTCGAAAATAGGTGTTCATATCTTGAACAGTTTTTAGAATATTTTGTAAAACCTCTATTTTCTTGCAAAAATTATCCTCGGAAGATTTTAGACTCTCATGCGATCGGAATAGCTCATCAAATTTAGCTTTGAAGGATTTTGAAGTCATCGAACTTCTTTGTTTTGTTAATTGCTAGGCGATCTTTGATCTAACTTCTCTGATCGAAAGACTTAACTTTCGAATGTTAAGTTCCTCGATTTGCCTTCCGGCGATTTAGATTTTGATTCGATAGCTTTTATCGAGATCGTTCTCTTTAACAAAGTGATTATTTATGATCCATAGCTTGTCATTTTTTAAACTTCCACTATAGCATAAGTGTCTCTTGCATTGGAGAGATCATCAAGCAATTGCTCGAGTAGAGCTGCGGTCAATCTCCCCAAAGAGGTGTGCTAATGATAGCGGTGTAAGCGGAACAAAAGCGAAGGTTTGGAGGTTACCTCAGTTGGTCCTCCTTGGCCATCGGGCGAGATCTCATCATCATCCGAAGAGAATATCGATCTTCATTCTCATAGAAGTCAACAACCTTTGCTTATCGGGCCAATCTTCTCTGAGAGGAGTATCCGAGAATCCTCGGAGGCGAATAGGAATCGTCAATTCCGGATGTTAATACGGCAACCATGGCTTTTTGTCCTGTAACGTTGCTCTCTTCTGTTCCTCTTTTCTTCCCTTTCTTTTGGCGTCAGGTCTGGGCGTCTGCGCTGTAGTGACCTGGCTTCTCACAGTTGAAGCACACTCCTTGATCCACGGAACCTTTTCTTCCGGGTGAATCACTCCGTATGTATGATCTATCAGGTGACTTCCCTTTCTGATAGTAGTCTGAGCTCCTTCTTTCAGATCGATTATCTCTTATCTCATCATTTAGATTATCTCTTTTCTTTTCTTCTCTGTGATCTCTTCGATCATCAGATCTAGTTCTTTCTGGAGATCTGTTGGCTGATCTCCTATCTCTTCCTCGACTATGTTGATAATCTTTATAGAATCTTCGATACTTACCAAGTTGAATATTTGATTTTTCTAGTTTCTGAAGCGAGCGTCTGCTTACGCGACTTACGATGTTTCCAACAGGTTCATTGGCCTTTGATCTGCTGTTGGTTGCCTTAAACGCAACTGATTTGGAAGTTGAGGCTTCAGCGGGCACCTCATCTTCATCTTCTTGTCCTCTTTCAATTAAATCGAACTCGTGAGCTTTAAGGCTTAAGAACAAGCTACTCGGCTTCATCTTTGAAATGTCTTGGCAATCCTTGATTACCGTGACTTTCATATCCCATTTCTTGGTAAGGGATCTTAAGGTCTTGTAGTTGATGTCCTTGTCTGACATCTCTCTACCAACTTCTCGTAGCTTATTCACTGACATAGTAATCCTTCCATCGAGTTCGTTGATGGTCTCGTTGGGCAGCATCTTCAGTTTTTCGAACTTCACCCGGTTAAACATGTAGACGATTTGTCTTTGATTTGATCATTTCCTTCGCATATCTCAGCTAGAGTATCCCACATTGCTTTCGCAGTTTAGAGATATTTAATCTTTTCCTTGGTGACCTTGTCCATCGTTTTCATGATAATATGCCTGGCGATTGTATCTAGAGTATCTGATTTCCTTTCCTCTGCATCCATCAAGGCGGGCTTTTTCGCATAAGACTTCCCGGGGCAAAACTGGATCTCCTCCAACCTGCGGGGTTGTCGTAATATATGATGATGGGTCCTCTTTCAATGACTTCCATCATTACGCCACTAATCGAACCTAGATGGTTGCACATATAAATGGCCCAATCTGCATACTCATCAATTGAGAACTTGGCAGATCATGATACATCTGGGAGGTATTATCCATCTTGAAAGTGATTTTGGAAAAAATGAATGAGTTTTAAAAACGGTTTTTTCAAGATCTGTTCAAATGACCACAAAGATTCTTCCTCAAGAATCGATGATACTCAAAGCCCGGGTCTATAGAACCCTTTGCTCGATACCACTTGTAGGTCCCGAAACGGGTTTTGTGAGGCGTAAGTCTAGAGGGAGGGTGAATAGACTTAAAAAACTTTTTATCTTGGTCGGTGTAAAGCGATTAGCTTTGATCGAGTCTGAGTGAATCGATTTGGATGATAACCAACTTACTAATCGCTGAAGCGGATCGATTCGGTAACTATCGGTTTAACTGCGATGTCGTAAAGCTAAGTTTTACCCGTGTGAAAAACCAGTTTTGATAAATCGATTCCAAAGTCGGTCTTTTAACCAAATGACTAAAGTGTCAAACTTGATCGGATCAAAAGCTTGGTGCTAGGCGATCTTAACTTAGAATATGTATCTTTGCTTTAATAGTTGTAATGCGATTGTGTAAAACAAAGTTAATCAAAGAGGTAAAGGCACACAAGATTTATAGTGGTTCGGACAAACCCGATCCTCGTCCCACTCTTCCCTATCACAAGGGGCACCAACTAAACCAACCGGACTTAGATTTTTTGTTAGTCCAACACAAAGACAATCGATAGATATTTAAAGAGTTCTCCTCAACCGATCCTGAAATCGAAACTAGAAACCTAGTCGAAATCTTGCTAAACAACTTAACCTAACTTTGGGTTTGGATAAGATTGTTTTGGTTCCAACTATGAAATCTTTTCTAGTGTTTAAGATAGCCTATCGGTTTAGATGAAAAGATTTCTATGCTAAGAACTTATGGGATGAACACTTAATAAAATAATCTTCTTGTTCGTGTTCTTCGTGCGGAAATTTGATTATAGCTTGAGCTTCTTGATCGTTTTAGGGTTTTTAGTGTGTTCACTCTGAAGTGTGATCCCATATTTATAGACCTCGAAATCAAAAAGCCATTGGAGAGCAATTTGAATTTCGAGGCTATATTTGGTAAAGCTTCTTGAGGATTGATGTGGCGTCTTTTAGGAATGGAATGGCGAAAAAAGAATGAATAGTGTCTTTTATAGCCGTTGGAGAAGCGGCACCAAATCCCATAATTGCGGCTCCGATCATCGTGTCTTGTTCTTATTGGTTATGAGACGCCTTTTTGAGTGTTGTTCTTCCAACTAAGTTTGACATTCTTCTTGTTGAGATCATTGGCGTATGATTTGGTGAAACATCGATTTTTCACACAGTGAGTGACTTTGATCGATCAAAAGTGATCGATCTACTGATAAGGTCTTCATTGCGGTTGACTTAGCTTCAACTAGCGGACTTCGTGATGTAGGTCTTCAGTGCGATCTTCCGAAGTCATCGATCTTCAAGTATTACGAGTTTGAGCTTCATGACTTGGTGAGATATCGACTTGATCGGTCGATCCGATCTTCGTTCTTCTCTTGCATTACGCCTCATTTGATATCGGCTATTCTTTGGATCTTCAGATCTGACCTATACATATTGAGGTTCCCCCTCAATATGTGACCTATCTATTACATCAGTTGTTCTATATAGTAATTATCAACTGGTATCCTATAACCGGTAATAAAAACATCAGTCAGCTAACAGGTCTGACTGGTCCTATTACATGTGTTTTAGAACTTTCATCAAAACTCTAAATTTCCCAACAATCATGTTTGGGTAGGCGGCGCCCAATAATTGCTCAAATGTGATGTAGATTAACATGTTAGATCTTGATAAAGTAATTAATACCCCACCTTTAAAACGTTCCTCACTAAAATACGGTTTTTCATTAGATTGAAACGATGTCTTCCACCAAAATTAAAAGTAAACCGGGGATTTCGTTGCAATGGGTATTTAAGACCAAAGTCTTTTGCTCGGATCTACATTCAATGGGACTTTTATAGGGACATGTATTATCGCCGCTTGATGGTTGTATACCAACTTAACTTTGTCTCACTAGCCAAAGCAGGGAAACGAAAGTTAGGGGACATCCGATTGAACTGGGTTCAATCAACTAGGAGTTGCAATTTTGCAATTGGTTTGGAAACCTACCAGTTATGCTATTATGATATTCAGCCAAAGCAGAGATCATGATAGTAGGAATGTGGATCCTAGTCCATTACAATTTATATTTTATATAAATTCGTACTCTTCCGATGAGGTCGTTGAGTATGTGAAAATAATGGAGACAAAATAAACACTAACGAAAGGCCATGTTTATTTTGATTGCTGAATATTGATCATAGGAATTATGTGTTTAATTCCCATTTTATTTTATTTCTCTTGGTTAGTTGAAATATATAACTATTATTGAGATGTGTTTTGGAAACAAACAAATTGGCTAGGCCAAATTTTCTGGACTGGCACCGAAACATGTGTTTAGTGATAAGGCAAGAAAAGATTGAGTACGTGTTGGACACGTCTATCCCGGTTACCCTTAAAGCTGACACTCTGAGGCAGCCACGTTTGACGTAGCAGCTCAGAAGAAGCATCAAAATGATACTTCCCAGGCTCAGTGTGTGATGTTGCTTGGCATGACTCCCGAATTGCTTAAGGCAACATGAGAAAATGGGTCTCTCCTAAATGCTCAAGCATCTGAAGGATCTCGTTATGAGATTTATGAAGTGATGAGAGATCTGTTTAAATGCTGGTTAGTTAAAGGAGAGAAGATTTCACCTCATGTGCTTAAGATGATAGGCCTAATTGATAAACTTGGTAATTCAGGCTTTGAGCTAAAAGACCAACATTTTCATTTATGCTATCCTCCAGTCGCTCTCGGATTTAAATTTTAGCTTCATTGTGAACTACAATATGAATATGATGGATGCGAACATGCCTGAACTTCACAACATGCTCAAGACTTTGAGTTCACTGTCACTAAGATGGTGTTTAAAAGAAGGAGCGGGTAGACAAGAATGTGTGACTCTACTATAAGTATAAGAGGGCACTGGAAGAAGGACTATAAGGTTCTGGTTGCTAAAAGAAAGGCACTGGGTGCTTCTGGCACTAGAACATGTATGTTTGTTATTAAGATAGACATATCCACTAATAACGCTAACTGCTTGGTATTGGATACCGGATTTGGCTCTCACATTTGCACTAATGTGAAAGGGCTCATATGTCATAGGAAAGTTAGGGCGGGTGAAATCGTCTTACACGTGGGAACGGAGCAATAGTTGCTCCTGAACGTGTGGGGACTTATGTGTTACACTTACCCTTTGTTTTAGATTAGAACTTAATGATTGTCATTTCGTTCTTCCTATTACTCGCAACATTATTTTCATTCCTATGTTAGACATTGAGGGCCGTTCCTTCCATTTTAGTGATAATAATTGTTATTTCACGTTGAATGGTTTATGGGAATGCCCCTATGGTGAATGGTTTATACTTGTTGCATTGTGGATATAATGTTCTTAATATACAAATTAAAAGACTCAAACTTAGTAATCATAAAAATCCGACTTACTTGTGGCATTGTAGACTTGATCATGTAAACGGGAAAGGAATTGCAAGGTTAATAAAGTTAGACTACTTAACCCCATTCGACTTTGAGTCTTATGGAGATTGCGAATCTTGTCACATGGGCAAGATGATCAATAAACCCTTTCTGAGAAAGAGGTGCATGCCAAAGAAGTTCTAGAGTTGGTACACAGCGATGAATATAGACCATTGCCCACTCTAGCTAGGGGTCACTTCGGTTACTTCATCACTTTTACTGACGATTTCTCAAGATATGGATACGTGTATCTTATGAGACACAAGTCCAAATCTTTTGAGAAATTCAAGGAGTTTAAAGTTGAAGTAGAGAAGCAACTTGGTAAGAGTATCAAGACCCTTCGATCAGATCGAGGAGGTGAATACCTTAGCCATGAATTCAGTGATTACTTGAAGTTACATGGAATCCAGTCACAATGGACTCCTCCCGGAGCACCTCACATGAACGGTGTGTCCGAAAGGAGAAACCGATCCTAATTAGACATGGTGAGGTCCATGGTGAGCTTTTCCTCTCTTCCGACATTCTTATGGGGATACGCGTTACAACCTCAATTTACATTCTGAATAGGATTCCATTTAAATCAGTTGAGCATACACCATATGAACCATGGTGTGGCAAGAAGTCAACTTTTACACATATCAAACATGGGGTTGCCCCTTGATTGTGAAAAGGATGCTTACCGACAAGTTGGAATCCAAAGGTGAAAAGGGTTACTTTGTGGGATATCCTAAGGAAACTAAAGGATATTACTTCTATCTACCTGAGAAACAATCAGTGATTATTTCTAGGCAGACCAAGTTCCACAGAAAAGACTATGTCTTTAAGGAACGAGGTCGTAAGCTGATAGAACTTGAAGAAATTCAAGAACCATAAATTAACAAAGAGACTGATATCTTGTCAAAGCAACATGACAAGAAATCAGTGGGAGCATTCAGCAACTTTCACGGTGGGAGTCTTTCACTAGGTGATCGTCTTTTAGCCAGTGGGAGCATAATTGGAGTTGGCTTGCCTATGCAAGAACCTCCAAGTGGGCTGAATGAGAACAGCATAGTTCAAACTCCCGCCCAAGAGGCATCTAAAAGTGTAGCTCTTGAGGACTCTCCGGACATTGATGAAATCAATGCACCACAAAATTTTCATGATCAGAATGTACAACCCACTAATACAAATTTGGGCTTGGAGAGCTGTTAAAAATGAGCTTGGAGAGCGGTTATAACAGCTCTTCAAGTAACAGTTGTCCAAGCTTGGACAGCTGATAAAAACCGCTCTCCAAGATATTGCACTTGGAGAGCGGTTTTTAACCGCATTGCCCTAAGAAAGCGGTTGTTAACCGCATTCCAAGCGATTAAGCTAAGACAGCGGTTTGTAACCGCTGTCCAAGTATATTCACTTGGACAGCGGTTCACAACCGCTGTCTAACCCTTTTTTTAAATATATATAAATACACTTGGACAACGGTTTTTAACCGCTGTCCAATATATATATATATATATTAATTTAATTTATATTTTTAAAATCATGTTTATATAAAACCAAAACCAAAACTAAAACTAAAAACCAAATTTTACACCACACGATAATTAATTGTCCAATACCAAAACATCAAATAAATTAATAAATTAATGCATACACATCATGAAATAAATATTAATCGTCCAAATACAACAAATTAAAACATGCATATCAATACAAGTATATATAAGTAATATGCTATCAAAAGTTATCCCAATCTATCTATAATTATACAAGAATCGATTGTAAAGGTACGCTGTCCAATCCATTTTCCATTTGATCATTCTTTGTTTGGAGTAAGACTTGACCTGACGATCGTAGACAAACTATAAAACAACGATCAATTAATCAATATAGTTAGATATATAGTATGAATTTTTATTCAATTAATAATAATTTAAATAAATCGATAAATTGACTTACGTTGATAACTCATGGTTTGAGAAGTTGGCGTATTATATCTTCAATATAACAACACACAAAATGTCCACAAAAGATCACTATCTCGTTGCCTCGGTACCTGTTGATTAGCAATATAATCACGTATTACAATTATAATTATTTTATATTAATTTGATAATTTAATAAATTATATTTACCTTAACATTATTCCAAATTTCACTTTATTGAATTTATCTCTTGAGCCTTGATTAGGAAAGCGACTCGATATTGGGTCATCACACTATTATTATTAGAATTAAAAAAAAGTTAGATTATATATGCATAATTTTAATAAGTAAAACAAATCATTATATTATAATATTAAAATGAACTTACGCCCATGTTCAAGTAAGATCGAGTCGATTTGAAGCCAACCCATTTGCAAAATTGAATCCATAAAATACACATTTAATGTGATCATATTTATGGCGACCAAAGACCCAATGATTCCTATATTATATTAAGAATATTAAAATTAACGATGAAATTTAGCATATGTGCAAATATCATATATATTATGAATATAAATTTTAATGAAATGTTTATTGTACTCACCCCCACATTTGTTGGCCAAAAATGAGATGATCTCTGTCAAGATAACTTCAAAGATATGAGAAACTAACCACTCCATGGTCGTTGCCCCTATCTCCCATTGAGCAAGACACTTGGGGGGAGACGAAGGAATACATTCCACATGCTCGAGGATCTCTGGAGAGATATACCTCACCCAAATATTTTTAACCAACATATATATGCTAATTAATATTTAATTTGAAAAGTAAACTATATAGAAAGTAAATACTGAGAATTAATTAGTAAACACATACCTGAGGTATAAGGCTATGCTCGTTGCACTCAACCACTGGTCGTTCACGACTTCGATCACATGCTCCCGAGCGATGTATTCTTCAATAGAATTCCGATGAAAGTAAGCATTTATAGGAACTGTGATCATATCGAAGTCAGAGGACTCCACTATCACTTGCACCGTATTATGTACGTTGTAGTCGTGATCTAAGTCTCCAGGCAAGGGATAACCAAGTCTGCGATCACCAATAGTGGAGTCTCTGGTCGTTGTCTCCCTCTGACTGGCTGCGACACCCTTTGATTTATGTTTAGGCTTTTGTGGTGTCGACAATTTCTACAATCAATTCGCAACATTACAAATAAGATAATGAACTTTAATAACATATATTAAATTTACCTTCATGGTCAGAGATACCAAGTTGATCGGCCATTCGATGAAGTGCCCAACCCTTGTTCCTACGGTGACAGCTTCATCAATTGGTTTAGGCACCGGTGAATCCTCTTCTCCAATTGTGGGTACATCGAGTGTGACCCTCACGAAACCAGAAGTGATGGGACTACCATGAATAACTCCATCGGAGTTATTGAGCAACGTTCCTATAGCCACCAACCTAGTAGGATTCTCCAAATAAAGGTAGCATGAGGTCGGTGACTATTCGAATAAGATATTTAGTTAGAAAAATTTAATATATATACTAGTCTTTAATTAAAATAAATGTGATACACATCTGATACCTGCGGGATGTCGTTTCAAAGTGCCTCAATAAAATCGTCCCTAGCATTAGCCGAAAACATAGCATCAACGACACTATTTTCACAGCTTGCTCCACTAGAGGACATTCCGTGATGTGAGCGTCTCTCAGACCTCGTCTGTTCCAACTCTTTAGCCATCTGGGCAACCTGTTCCGAAAGTATACCCACCATATTCATGGCTTGAAGACCAGGTAACATGGTCAATGATGACTTCGTGACGCAATATCCAACACTCCGTAAGCGGCCGGGATGCTCCTGACGACCTAAAGCTCGTCCAAGTAGATCATCGGTACCGACAAAGAGGATGTCTTCGGGCGTCATGGTCTGAGATAAACGCTCCTGAATTACAAAAGATTATTATTTAATCATTTGTTTAGAAATAATAGTTTGTAATTCAAAGGCAAATTAATGCATAGCTTACCCCTTATTCGATTATACGTTGTGCACTAGAATCGGGAATATTCCCGTCTCGAGCCTTTTTGGTAGTTTGAAATAACTCGAAACGGGTAACAACAGGCTGACTCTCTCCAACTTTCTTTTTTTCTTCTTTCTACGATAGTCATTAACGTGTCCCCTTATTAGATATATTAAAATTAAATATATAAACAAAATAAAATTTTAGGATTTTGATCTTACCAAATTTTCTCTTATGCGTGCATACCCTTTGTTCGAGCCACGATATCGCACCTCCATCGATTTGGCTTGTTTGCGATTTTTCTCGCTTAGTAGCTACAGTTTAATAGAAATATGATAAACACTGAAAAGCATAGGACATTAAATGATATTTATCAATTTTACCTGGAACTCATCAGCCATAGATCGTCGCACAAACTCTTCCCAGTATGGGGCCACCGACGGGCAATTCTGATAGGCCTCGGGCGAACTAACCGAGTAAAGACCAGTATCTGGATCTCGTGCTTGACTTCTCAGCCAAGCTCAAAAATTCTTGGCCAATACTCCAGCTTGCGACAATATTGCTTCTTCTTTGAATGATCAAGGCCGAGAAATGTACTCTGTACACATATAACATATCAATGTAGTAAATTTAGTAATCATACAACAACTTTCAATAAGCATATATATAATTAACATACCGAAAGTTCATCCCATAATCTTTCTTTCAAAGAAGTGAGTTTGTCGCTACGCCAGTCCTTTGATGGCAGCACAATAGGGATTGTTGGGAAATTTAGAGTTTTGATGAAAGTTCCAAAACACATGTAATAGGACCAGTCAGACCTGTTAGCTGACTGATATTTTTAATACCAGTTATAAGATGACCAGTTGATAATTATTGTATAGAACAACTGATGTTTAAGATAGGTCACATATTGAGGGGGAACTCAATATGTATAGGTCAGATCAGAAGATCAAAAGACCAGCGAAGATCAAAAGACCAGCTGAGAACAAAAGACCAGCTGAGAACAAAAGACCAGCTGAAGTCAGAAGGCCAGAAGGCAAGGAAAGGACAGAAGATCAGACGATCTGATAAAGTTAGATGATTAGGTGAAGACATGAAGACCTGAAGATTAGATGACTACCAGAAGATCAGACCAGAAGACCTACATCAGCCGAGTCTGCTAGTTGATCTAAGACAACTGGCACCAGAAGACTCTATCAGGTAGACTTGTCAAATGTAACTGATCAGGTCAGCTCACACCAGGTGGTAACTGATGTTTCACCGAGTCATACGTTGTTGATCTGGACAAGAAGAATGTCAACTTTAGTTGGTAGAAAAAACACTGAAAAATGTTCTTGTTAACCAATAAGAACAAGACACGTATAAACGGAGCCGACAATACGGGATTTGGTGTTGCTTGTTCAAATGGCTATAAAAGACAACTATTCATGCTTTCGGCCATGCCGTCCCTGAAGCACGTCACATCAAATCCTGCATATCTACCAAATATAGCCGGAAATTCAAATCGCTCTCCAACGACTCTTTGATTTTGAGGTCTATAAATATGGGATTCCTCTTCAGAGTGAAAACACGGAAATTATCAAGAAGCTCATATTATAGCCAAATTTCCGTACGAAGAACACAACCTTGAAGATTATTTTCTAAGTGTTCATCTCATTGTTCTTAGCATAGAAATCTCATCCTCTAGCTTTAGGCTACACAAATACTAGGATAGATTTCCAGTTGGAACAACAACAAACCTTTACCAAAACCCAAAGTTAGGTTAAGTTTGTTTTGTAAGATTTCAAACTAGGGTTTCTAGTGCTGATTTCTGGGATCGTTGAGTGAGAACTCTATAAATATCTGTTGGTGTAATGTGTTGGACTAACACAATAAACTAAGTCCAAGTTGGTTAAGTTGGTGCCCTTGTGATAGGGAAATAATGGGATTTAGGATCGTTGTCCGAACCACTATAAATCTTGTGTGCATTTATCTGTTCTTAACTGCTTTACACTATCGCACACAACTTTGCTTTAAATCTCATACATATTCTGAGTTAGGATCAAATCACATCAAGCAACTGATCTGATCAGTTTGACTCTGTTGTAACTGGCTATTATCTACTCAGTTAAACAATAATTATTATGAAATGTGTATGCTAAAGACACTCGAATCAGGGAAAGAGATAAAGAAATTGGTGACCCGGTTCATCTTTGGAATCAGACTACGTCCGGGGGCGTCCAAGCCAGAGAGAGGATATATGTATATGTCCAGAAATCTAAGGTGTTCAACCTTTTACAGAGGTGGCCGTGGTGGCCTATTTATACTATGATTTCCACCCTTTGGGGGGGGGGGAATTTACATAAGGAATAATGCCTGTGAAAGGGCTACAATATCGGGAACCATTAATCTCGCCTTGACAGGTCAGGAATTATCCATTTTCAGCGTGCTCCAATCGTGGAGCGGATGTGGAGGGCGGATTAGTGGCGTGTCGAGAGTTGTCATTGACCACGTGAACTGTATAGTTACGGCTGGTGCAGGTTGCTCCCGGCTTGAGGGTATAAAGTGGAAATCGCATCACGACTTCCCGAGTTGCCGACCTTTGTGACTTGAAGGTTTAGTCTTGCGGGAATTACGTGGGCTGGTCCCTTGGTCCCCTTACAAAGGTCGCTTCATGCAGTCCTTGTTGGATTGTTTGTGGTCCTTCGTGCCCAGGTGGGAGGTCGGGTTTATCCACACTACAACAATTGCCCCTCAAGTTGAGGTTGCTTGTTCCGAGAAGGGACCTTGGCTTGACACATGGACGAAGTCGACTTGCGACCATCCGACCTGGGAAGTTTCATTTGAGCGGCCTACTACCCTCGGGCAGGTGAAAAGTCACCTCGATAATACGAATCGTCGCATCAGACTTCCCTCGATCTCAGGGATTCAAAATGATATCATGCCAGGATGATGACGTAACACGCCGTAATTTCATCCAATGAGATGTCGTAGTGAATTTCACTTGAGCCCCTCGCGTCTTTTTGTTGCTAGGTGTTGTAACTGGCTATTATCTACTCAGTTAAACAATATTTTTTATGAAATGTGTATGCTAAATGCACTCGAATCTTGGAAAGAGACAAAGAAATTGGTGACCCGGTTCGTCTTTGGAATCAGACTACGTCCGGGGGCGTCCAAGCCAGCGAGAGGATATATGTATATGCCCAGAAGTCTAAGGTGTTCAACCTTTTACAGAGGTTACCGTGGTGGCCTATTTATACTATGATTCCCACCCTTTGTGTGGGAATTTACATAAGGAATAATGCCTGTGAAAGGGCTATAATACCGGGAACCATTAATCTCGCCTTGACAGGTCAGGAATTGTCCATTTTCAGAGTGCGCCACTCGTGGAGCTGATGTGGAGGGCGGATTAGTGGCGTGTCGGGAGTTGTCATTGACCACGTGAACTGTATAGTTACGACCGTGCGGTCTCTCCGGCTTGAGGGTATAAAGTGGAAATCGATCATGACTTCTCGAGCCGACTACCCGAAAGTTTGACCTTTGTGACTTGAAGGTTTGGTCTTGCGGGAATTACGTGGGCTGGTCCCTTGGTCCCCTTACAGAGGATACTTCATGCAGTCCTTGTAGGATTGTTTGTGGTCCTTCGTGCCCAGGTGGGAGGTCCGGTTTATCCACGCTACAACAATTGCCCCTCAAGTTGAGGTCGCTTGTTCCGAGAAGGGACCTTAGCTTGACACATGGACGAAGTCGACTTGCGACCATCCGGCACAGGAAGTTTCCTTTGGCGCCTACTACCCTCGTGCAGGTGAAAAGTCACCTAGATAATACGAATCGTCGCATCAGACTTCCCTCGATCTCAGGGATTTGAAATGATATCGTGCTAGGATGATGACGTAACACGCCGCAATTTCGTCCAATGAGATGTCGTAGTGGATTTCACGCGAGCCCCTCGAGCCTTTTTGTTGCTAGGTGTTGTAACTGGCTATTATCTACTCAGTTAAACAATAATTATTATGAAATGTGTATGCTAAAGGCACTCGAACCAGGGAAAGAGACAAAGAAATTGTTGACCGGTTCGTCTTTGGAATCGACCTACGTTCGGGGCGCCCAAGCCGGTAGAGATATATGTATATGCCCGTAAGTCTAAGGTGTTCAACCTTTACGAGAGGTGGCCGGGTGGCCTATTTATATTATGATTCCCACCCTTTGTGTGGAATTTACATAAGAATAATGCTTGTGAAAGGGCTACAATACCAACCATTAAACTCGCCTTTACAGTCGAAATTGTCCATTTTAGCGTCGCCAATCGTGGAGCAGATGTGGAGGTGGATTAGTGGCGTGTCGAGTTGTCATTGACCACGTGAATCAGATAGTTACTACCGGTGCAAAAGTTGCTCCGGCTTGAGGGTATAAAGAGGAAATTGCATCACACTTCCCGAAAATGCCGACTACCCGAAAGGTTGCACCTTTTGTGACTTGAAGGTTTGGTCTTGCGGAATTACGGGGGCGGGTCCTTGGTCCCTTACGAGGTCGCCTTCATGCGGTCTTTGTTGGATTGTTTGTGGTCCTTCGTGCCCAGGTGGGAGGTCGGGTTTATCCACGCTACAACAATTGCCCCTCAAGTTGAGGTTGCTTGTTCCGAGAAGGGACCTTGGCTTGACACATGGAAGAAGTCGACTTGCGACCATCCGACCTGGGAAGTTTCCTTTGAGTGGCCTACTACCCTCGGGCAGGTGAAAAGTCACCTCGATAATACGAATCATCGCATCAGACTTCCCTCGATCTAAGGGATTTGAAATGATATCGTGCCAGGATGATGACGTAACACGCCACAATTACATCCATTGAGATGCCGTAGTTGATTTCACTCGAGCCCCTAGCGTCTTTTTGTTGCTAGGTGTTGTAACTGGCTATTATCTACTCAGTTAAACAATAATTATTATGAAATGTGTATGCTAAAGGCACTCGAATCAGGGAAAGAGATAAAGAAATTGTTGACCCGGTTCGTCTTTGGAATCAAACTACGTCCGGGGGCGTCCAAGCCAGGGAGAGGATATATGTATATGTCCAGAAGTCTAAGGTGTTCAACCTTTTACAGAGGTGGCCGTGGTGGCCTATTTATACTATGATTTCCACCCTTTGGGGGGGGGGATTTACATAAGGAATAATGCCTGTGAAAGGGCTACAATATCGGGAACCATTAATCTCGCCTTGACAGGTCGGGAATTGTCCATTTTCAGCGTGCTCCAATCGTGGAGCGGATGTGGAGGGCGGATTAGTGGCGTGTCGGGAGTTGTCATTGACCACATGAACTGTATAGTTACGGCTGGTGCAGGTTGCTCCCGACTTGAGGGTATAAAGCGGAAATCGCATCACGACTTCCCGAACTGCCGACTACCCGAGTTACCGACCTTTGTGACTTGAAGGTTTGGTCTTGCGGGAATTACGTGGGTTGGTCCCTTGGTCCCCGTACAAAGGTCGCTTCATGCAGTCCTTGTTGGATTGTTTGTGGTCTTTCGTGCCCAGGTGGGAGGTCGGGTTTATCCACACTACAACAATTTCCCCTCAAGTTGAGGTAGCTTGTTCAGAGACCGGACCTTGGCTTGACACATGGACAAAGTCGACTTGCGACCATCCGACCTGGGAAGTTTCCTTTGAGCGGCCTACTACCCTCGGGCAGGTGAAAAGTTACCTCGATAATACGAATCGTCGCATCAGACTTCCCTCGATCTCAGGGATTTAAAATGATATCGTGCCAGGATGATGACGTAACACACCACAATTTCCTCCAATGAGATGTCGTAGTGAATTTCAAGCGAGCCCCTCGCATCTTTTTGTTGCTAGGTGTTGTAACTGGCTATTATCTACTCAGTTAAACAATAATTTTTATGAAATGTGTATGCTAAAGGCACTCTAATCAGGGAAAGAGACAAAGAAATTGGTGACCCGGTTCGTCTTTGGAATCAGACTACATCCGGGGGCGTCCAAGCCAGGGAGAGGATATATGTATATGCCCAGAAGTCTAAGGTGTTCAACCTTTTACAGAGGTTGCCGTGGTGGCCTATTTATACTATGATTCCCACCCTTTGGGTGGGAATTTACATAAGGAATAATGCCTGTGAAAGGGCTACAATACCAGGAACCATTAATCTTGCCTTGACAGGTCAGGAATTGTCCATTTTCAGCGTGCGCCACTCGTGGAGCGGATGTGGAGGGCGGATTAGTGGCGTGTCGGGAGTTGTCATTGACCACGTGAACTGTATAGTTACGGCTGGTGCAGGTCGCTCCCGGCTTGAGGGTATAAAGTGGAAATCGCATCACAACTTCTCAAACTGCCGACTACCCGAGTTGCCGACCTTTGTGACTTGAAGGTTTGGTCTTGTGGGAATTACGTGGGCTAGTCCCTTGGTCACCTTACAGAGGTCGCTTCATGCAGTCCTTGTTGGATTGTTTGTGGTCCTTCGTACCCAGGTGGGAGGTCCGGTTTATCCATGCTACAACAATTGCCCCTCAAGTTGAGGTCGCTTGTTCCGAGAAGGGACCTTAGCTTGACACATGGACGAAGTCGAATGGCGACCATCCGACCTGGGAAGTTTCCTTTGAGCGGCCTACTACCCTCGGGCAGGTGAAAAGTTACCTCGATAATACGAATCGTCGCATCAGACTTCCCTCGATCTCAGGGATTCGAAATGATATCATGTTAGGATGATGACGTAACACACCGCAATTTCATCCAATGAGATGCCGTAGTGGATTTCACGCGAGCCCCTCGCGTCTTTTTGTTGCTAGGTGTTGTAACTGGCTATTATCTACTCAGTTAAACAATAATTATTATGAAATGTGTATGCTAAAGGCACTCGAATCAGGGAGATAGACAAAGAAAATGGTGATCCGGTTCGTCTTTGGAATCAGACTACGTCCGGGGGCGTCCAAGCCAGGGAGAGGATATATGTATATGCCCAGAAGTCTAAGGTGTTCAACCTTTTACAGAGGTGGCCGTGCTGGCTTATTTATACTATGATTCCCACCCTTTGGGGGGGAATTTACATAAGGAATAATGCCTGTTAAAGGGCTACAATACCGGGAACCATTAATCTCGCCTTGACAGGTCAGGAATTGTCCATTTTCAGCATGCGCCAATCGTGGATCGGATGTGGAGGGCAGATTAGTGGCGTGTCGGGAGTTGTCATTGACCACGTGAACTATATAGTTATGGCTGGTGCAGGTCGCTCCCGGCTTGAGGGTATAAAGTGGAAATCGCATCACGACTTCCCGAACTGCCGACTACCTGAGTTGCCGACCTTTGTGACTTGAAGGTTTGGTCTTGTGGGAATTACGTGGGCTAGTCCCTTGGTCACCTTACAGAGGTCGCTTCATGCAGTCCTTGTTGGATTGTTTGTGGTCCTTCGTACCCAGGTGGGAGGTCGGGTTTATCCACGCTACAACAATTGCCCCTCAAGTTGAGTTCGTTTGTTCCGAGAAGAGACCTTGGCTTGAAACATGGACGAAGTTGACTTGCGACCATCCGACCTGGGAAGTTTCCTTTGAGCGGCCTACTACCCTCGGGCGGGTGAAAAGTCACCTCGATAATACGAATCGTCACATCAGACTTCCCTCGATCTTAGGGATTCGAAATGATATCATGCCAGGATGATGACGTAACACACCACAATTTCCTCCAATGAGATGTCGTAGTGAATTTCAAGCGAGCCCCTCGCATCTTTTTGTTGCTAGGTGTTGTAACTGGCTATTATCTACTCAGTTAAACAATAATTATTATGAAATGTGTATGCTAAAGGCACTCGAATCAGGGAGATAGACAAAGAAAATGGTGATCCGGTTCGTCTTTGGAATCAGACTACGTCCGGGGGCGTCCAAGCCAGGGATAGGATATATGTATATGCCCAGAAGTCTAAGGTGTTCAACCTTTTACAGAGGTGGCCGTGGTGGCCTATTTATACTATGATTCCCACCCTTTGGGGGGGGGATTTACATAAGGAATAATGCCTGTGAAAGGGCTACAATACCGGGAACCATTAATCTCACCTTGAGGGGCCGAAGTTTTGGCTAATTTCCTTTTGGCCCCTCCTCCTCTTCGATAAATGAGCGGGGAATTAGGTTTTGAAAACTTTATTGCCTGCAATAGTCTTGCGAAAGAATTGCTTCAAGATAGTCTTCCTGATTCTTTCTCCCTTCCGCCGGAAACTCATTCTCGTGTTCCTGAAGCGGAATTAATCACAGGTAAGCACTTTGGTGCCCTTCTTTGATTTTATGGATTCTAGCGTTTCCAAATCCCTTTTTGCCTCTCAGCCCATGGTGGCTTCCTCCTCTTCTGAGGATGACATCCCTATTGCCCTGCGTCGCCGCCGATTTTCCAGCTCCGCCACGGGGCATGTGGGTGAAAGTTCATTAGCTAAGGTTATGGGCGACCGTCGGGAAGACGATGCCAATGATGAACCGGTGGATGACCAATTTCTGGAAGAATTGGCTGAAATTACTCATCTTCCCCCGTTGGATGTCAATCTCTTTCATCCTGCCCCATGGGAACGGTTGTCAACGGCGGGTCCTTCTGCCCCAGCCCCGGATTATGGGGCTTATGAACGAGTCTTCAATTATGATCTGTATCGTAACCAAGCTCCGTACAAGTGACCTGACCGGGCATACCGCAAGTCGGTCGACTCTCAGTTCACGGCGTCCGATAAAAGATACCGATCTGTGCTCTTCGATCGGTATGCGCGGGGACTTCGTCGTATGTACAAGGTGCCCCGGGATGTACATTTTTATGGGCCGACCCCAGACGAAAGCGTCGATCAGCCTCCTCCCGGAATGATCGCTGTGAATGAGTCTTCTATGTCGGCCGGCATTCGATTCCCATTGCACCCAGCCATTTCCCATCTGTTGGAGGCCTGGAATGTGAGCCTTAAGCAGATCACCCCCAATGGGTGGAGTTACATCATCTCCACCATGGTTGTTTTTTTGGGGCAGGCGAAAGAGACCCTTAATCTCAATCGAGATATCCCACGTGATGGCGCTTGGTTTACGGGCGAGAGGCTATCCGCGTCTTGACCAGCGGCAAAAGAGCTCGTGAGTGGGATTCCAATAAGGTCGACGCGCGTGGCACCAAAAAAAAAATGGTGGTTTATAGGAGGAGCATGGGAGTCGGTGGCCCTTCCAAAGACTTTATCCATTAGAGTTCCTACGGATTATGCGATCCGTGTTGAAAATGGTACCCTTAATATTTTTGTGCTCAATTGTACTGATCTAATTCTTTTCTTGTCTTGCAGTGTTTGCGCCCCGACCTTCTGGGGTATATTGGGACTTTCTCGAGGCGTTCAAGGAGGTTCGAGACACACCCCCTAGCTGGCGAGATGTTAATTTGTTGAACTCCGAGCTCAACTGCTTTATGTAGCCGATCAGATACTTACCTCGCCACTTGAGGATTCCCTGTAAGTTTCGGCCGCATCTTTTCAAATGTATTTTGCGATTTTGCACTAAAGGTTCTGTTTTATGTTAGATCCGGAGATCCCGATCTACCGTTGTCGGCCTTCTTTCACCAAAATGGCCTCGCGACCTCGATCAGTACTCGGCTCCATGAGGCATCTTCCCGACACTGCCGCCCATGGGGACATTCGATTCAGACTCGCCCTCGCCGCCGAAAAAGGCAAGAAGAAAAACGTCGAACCATAGGTCGTTTGGTGAGCGACCTCCCAAGAGGGCGCGAGCTGAACCTGGCATGCACCGATCCACGTCAAGTCGGGGCGCTAGAAGGGTGGCTCCCAGCCCGACACCTTTGCCGACTTCTACCCGGGAGGGAGGTCGCCATCCGGAGGATGATTCCTGGATTGGTTGGGATGAGGAGAGGATGCAGAGGTAGGCCGTTTGCAACTCTTAATGAATTTACTTCAAAACCGGGACCAAACTTAATATATTTGTTCCTCCTTGTTGCAGTCAGGAGCTGACGGCCAGCAAGTTCTCACCGGAGGTGCTAAGCTTCCTGAGATCCCCGATTCCCACGCTGGAGGGCACGCTCGAGACTGGCCCGACTACTTGGAGCGGACGATGAGGAACTTGCTTGCAAAGATGGACGAGGCCGATTACCTTCCGCTCGTCAGCCAACAAAGTCACGCAACATGTATTCGCGTCATTCACACCTTGAAGGTCGCTTATCTATAGAAAAGGCTCATACTAATCCGAGCTCGAAGCTTCCAAATTGAGAAGGCTCCAGACGACGACCTCCGAAAGCGAAATCATCGATAATGCCCCATGAGGTAAAATGAAACTGGAGATTGCCAAGGGACGGGCATAAGAGCGCTGAGCCCGAGGGCCACCCGGCTGCTTAGAGACTATTCCTGGAGGAGAAGGGAGGTCAGGATCTTGATGAAGGCGAGAACATCCGCAAGGGGATGTAGAGGTTTCGGGGAGAATTGGGCCGCCAAATACAAAACATTTTAAGGTGTCAAGAGCGTAATGCCAACTTCACGGCGTCATGGCGGTTATGGGCGCTTATCCGAAGCCGTTTCGACGGAAGAACCCTTACCGCCGACCTTCACCGACATTAGACCGAGCCGACCAAGACGACGTCATGACTTCCCCTTCGACATTGTCTTTGGAGATTAAAGATCTGGAAGATTTGGGCATTGGTTTGTCCTTCTTCCCTAATCAGTCGGATCGTGCACCCCACTCCCGATCCAGATGAGACATGGTAGGGGGACTCGAGGTGGTCCTCGAGACTCGGGATGGATGAGGTCAAGCACGAAAATGAGGTCATCGAGATGTCCGACGTGGCTCCTCTCGAAGAGCAGGCCTGGCCCGGCCTCTAAGGGAGGTGTTTACCAACCCAAGATCCGGAGAGGCCCACACCCACACCTCACCAAATACTTTCAAGAACAATTAGGTGGGGCCCTTTGAACATAGTCAGTGGTGCTGCTGATGGGATTCTTGATCGTTCTTAAGAATGATGACATCAAGAATCCCGATAAGAAAAAGGAGATTGAGAAGTTTTTGAACCTCATCTCCAACAATACTTTTGATCAAATGCCTTAAAAGCGGAAGTCGCCCCGCGACCGTGGATATTGGGTTATAGTAAAACATCCGTAAATTTATCATGATGTATCTTGGTTTTCCGCTTGATGTAATCTAGCCTTCGGGCTTTTGTAATGTACCGACCTTCGGGCCTGTTGTCATTAATGAAATCTGCCTTTTTCTTTCCTTTATTGTGCCGACTTGATTTCCTTATGTGACTATAATTTATGCATATGTTCATTCATCTTATTGGCATTGCGATTTTAGATTGAAGCTTGCTTAGTCATCTTATAAAGTTAGGGGAGGATCACACTGCTAGGGGTGGCGATCTCGTCGCAAATATGTCGAAAGTCTTTCCCGGGGGAGGTCGATATTTTATCTATACGACCTCCTAGGGTTTAAACACAGGAATTGTGAGAAAGAAAATTTAACTAATTATTATTGACTCACTTGAAAGTTTACAAGTACACTGGCCTCGACCCTACTGATAGTATCTCTTCAGATGAGATGCATTCCACGGGTACTGAGACTGAGTGCCATCTGGGTTCTCGAGCTCGTATGCCCCATTGGATAATACTCGAGCGACCTTGTATGGTCCTTCCCAATTTGGTCTGAAAGTTCCTTTGGTTACTCCGAGAGTCTTCTTCAGGACCAAGTCGCCTTCTTTGAATTTTCGAAGTCACACTTTAGAGTTGTAGTATTTTTCAGACTGTTGTTTGTATCTCGCATTTCGAATACCTGCCTCTAATCGCTTCTCTTCGAGCAAGTCTAGGTTTCTGGCCAAGGCCTCATCGTTGCGGTCGATCGCGATCTACGAGGTTCTGAGAGTTTGGAATTCGACCTCTGCGGGTATGACTGCTTCCGAGCCAAATGCCATTGAGTAAGGGGTCTCTCTATATGACCACAGTACATCTGGTAGTTCACTGGCCCACCTCCCTTTCCCTCCCTCAATCTTAGTTTTCAGGGTGTGCTTGATGATCTTGTTCACAGCTTCGACTTGACCGTTTGACTGAGGGTGATAAGGGGTAGAGAAAAGCTTGGTGATTTTCCATTTTTTGAAGAAACTATCGACCTTATGACCATCGAACTGCTTCCCATTACCAGATATAATTGCTTGCGGTAGGCCAAATCTGCAGATGATGTTTTGCAATATGAATTTGATGACGTGATCCTGATCTATGGTCGCCAAAGCCTCAGCCTCGACCCATTTTGTGAAGTAATCTACTGCGACTAGGGCGTATTTGACTGAAACCGGGGCTGTTGGTAACGACCCGATGATATATATCCCCCACTTCACAAAAGGCCAAAGACTGAGGATGCTGGTGAGTTCCTCAGGTGCGACCTTGATTGATGGTGCGTGTATTTGACATTTGTGGCATTTCCGTGCGAAAACCATGGCATCGGCCTTTAAAGTTGGCCAAAAATACCCCTATCTCGTCGTTTTATGAGCGAGCGACTGCCCCCAGTGTGGTTTCCGCATACCCCGTCTTGAATAACTTGCAGGATAGCCTGCCCTTGCTCCGGGGTAACACATCGGAGCAGTGGTATGTTAAAGCCTCGCTTATATAGTTCGTTACCAATCAATGTGTACCTTGCTGCCCTTAGTTGCAATTGCTTTGCTGAGATGCATTATTGGTAATGCCCCGGTCATCAAGTAGTCGATTATGGGGTCATCCAAATTAAAAACTAAAATGTCTAGGGCAACATCGTTGTGTTAGCGAGTGGAGGGGTGGGAGAGTTTTGTGATGGTGACATCCTCATCTCTGCTTGGTCCCTCCGGTCATCATTGTCGTGCCAATGCATCGGCTCGGAGTTCACCTCCTTGGTACTAGCTTGATGTAGATTTGTTCAAATTTCGAGCAAAGTGCTTTGTGACCTCTTGGTAGGCCGACATCCGCTCATCTTGGGCCTCATACTCCCCGATATCTGGCGTGCTCACGAAATAGGGTCGGTGTGTACTTGAAGCCACTTGATGCCCAAGGTGGTGGACATTTCTAGACCATTGATCGGTAACTTCATATTCGACCTCGTTGTTGGTGGCGGTGAAATCGAAAGTGATGGCATTAAAAGAAATCCCATCTGGGTGATTAACCTAGACTCCTTACGATTTTGTTGGCAATTCTTGAGGCTGGTTCGTCTGACTCCCATGGTAGACGTCGAACCGTGGCCACAGGAGGGTTAATTCAGCGATGAAGTCGGCGAGAACTGAGCTTTTTATTATGGGTCCGTGGCGTATGTTTACCCCATCTTGTCCAAACTCGATGGGGTCCATTTGAAGTGTCGACGATGTGTCGGTCGATGGAGCCACGATATGCGTGGGGGTAAGGAAGTGAGGACCTCCAACTTGGTGATCGAAGAAGTAAAGGCCTCGCCTTTCTCACACTCATAACTAGAGCATAGGCCTAATTTCTCTAGAAAAGGGTATCATTTGCTTCGGTTTCATTTAGCGTCGGTACGACAAAATATAAAATGGGGCGGATAGACTGACCCTCCGCCCGTACAAAGCGCTAACGCTTCGAGAGGCGGTTTTGAGGTCGCCAAGTAAAAAGCCGGTTTCTCCCGAGGGCAGAGCTTGGCTAAAATGTTGACATCGACCAGATATTCTTTGATCCTGTCAAGAGCATCCTGACTCTCAGATGTCCATTCGAACCTCGCCTTCTTTCTGATGGT
Organism: Stenogyne calaminthoides; assembly: GCA_037126765.1. Lineage (NCBI taxonomy): Eukaryota > Viridiplantae > Streptophyta > Magnoliopsida > Lamiales > Lamiaceae > Stenogyne > Stenogyne calaminthoides. Next base: position 34,160,069 of record JBBCBC010000009.1, read on the forward strand.
GTCGAACATGGGCTTGCATTTATCCCCCATTCGGGAGATGAATCTGTTCAGAGCGGCCAGGCACCCCATCAGTTTTTGAACGTCCTTTTTGGTTTTGGGGGCCCCCATATCCAAGATAGCCTGCACCTTGGATGGGTTTGCTTCAATCCCCCGCCTGCTGACCAGATGCCCTAGGAACTTCCCTGACTCCACTTCGAAGTTGCACTTTTTCGGGTTGAGTTTCATATTATATTTCTTGAGTATTTCGAAGGCTTGCTCCAGATGAGCCAAATGATCTTCCCTTTTCAGACTCTTCACGACAATGTCGTCAACGTACACTTCCACCGACTTGCCTATCTGCTCAACAAACATACGGTTGACCCAATTTTGATCGTTGCCCGACATTCTTCAAACCAAAAGGAATTCTCCTCAACAAGATAAGTTCTTCTCTGTTAAAATGAAGTGTCTTTTTGTCGGGCTCGTGCATAGCTATCTGATGGTATCCGGAAAACACGTCCATGAAAGACAACATCTCATGGCCCGCTGTATTGTCGATTAAGTGGTCGATATGCGGCATTGGGAAGAAGTCCTTGGGGCATGCCTCGTTAAGAACTGTGGAAATCGATGCAAAGTCGCCAAGTCCCATTTGACTTCTTTTTACGAGGACCGCGTTTACGACCCACGTGGTTGGTCTCCGCTGCGATGATCGGTCGTTGTCAAGCAACTTTTTACCTCTTCAAATGAGAGCCGCATATTTTTCTGGACCAAATTTCCTTCTTTTCTGAGCTACTGGTTTTCGGGCTGGGTCAATGTGTAACCGGTGACATGCGATCTCAGGATCGATCCCGACCATATCCTTGTGTGACCAAGCGAAAACATCCAGGTTATTCTTGAGGAAGTCGACGACTTCAATCTTCATGTCGTCGGGAATTTTGGACCCAATGATGATCTCCAGGTCTGGCTGGGCTGGGTCCACCTTGACCCTTTCGAGTTCCTCCCCGGGTACCGCTCTGGGTCCCCCAAGTCGTGGATCATCTATCTCGGCCTCGAGTATAAAATCTTCGGGCTCTGGACCCATTCTTGGATCAAACTCGTCACGCTTCCTCTTCTTATTTTTCTTTTCAGTATCCAGCATGTTATCATGCATTTTGTGATCCAGTGTCATTATGTGGCGACTAGACGTGCGTGCTGAATTTAAATAAGGCGAAAAATAAAGCAAACAGCCTCTCGCATCCACTTGGTCACCCTTGGTGGGGAATTTTACACAAAAATAAAAGGTGGAGGACGCAGCCTCGAATTCATGCTCAAATGGCCTCCCGAGGAAGCCGTTATAGGTGCTCGGGAGGTCGATTACAAGGAAATCTAGGAGCCTAGTGTTCCTGACCTTCTCATCCAAGGTGGACAGGCGGATCATGCCCAGAGGTTTGACCGTCGCGTTCCCGAAGCCCTTCACTGTATGATCGCAGGGGGTGACGTATGCTTCGTAATCCCCGAGTTGGTCTAGGGTCTTTTTAAACATAATGTTGCAGAAGGCCCCCCCGTCGACCAACATCCAGCATACAGTCGTCCCCATGATATTGGCCTTTATGACCAATGGGTCGATGTTCAGATACACGACTCCAAATTTTGTCTATTTCAATTTAACTTCGATTTTGCGGGTTTCTTCTGTCCACAACCCAAGATGGGCGTAAACCATTCTTTGGGCATTCTCCATTGCCACGACTTTTCGCCTTTAGGCGACGCTTTGATGAGGGAGGCGGAGACAGGCCCCCATCGTCGTGGGGCGAGATAGTGTGGATGACGCGACCTCCTATGCCCTCTGTATGGGTGGCACAGTACCGCCTTTGTGCGGCCCCTATCACAGACTCTCTTTGCACCCGATCTCCGCCGGGTTGGCGGTTATCTTCTTCGACCTTGCCCCCTCGATTATTTGCCCGAGGATTCTTGACAAACTCATTCACCGCCATCTTCATAAAAGCTTCCACAATTGCTTCAATAGATCTCTACACTCATTTGGTGTAGTGTCCTCCTGGTAATGATAGTGGCAATACTTGTTCAGTTTTTGCGGCTTTTATCTTTCATGGGGAGGGTGCTGCAACATGTCTCGATCTCGGATCTGGGTATAAACGTTACCCGGGCGTCATACCCCGAGCTTCCATCGATTTTAATTTAATGGACTCTCAAATAGTTTGAAGTCATTGGGTGTCTTGTAATGACCCCGGGTTTTCTTGGAACCTTTCTTGGGCTCATGACTTCCTTTGTCTCTCTCGAGCCGGGTCTCTAGCAATTCCATGGTATGGCCGAGGTCGTGGCCCTTTTCCTAAAATTAGGCGTGGCTGGTCGGGTAGTCGGCGGTCATGCGCCGCCATAGCTTGTTCCTCTTCCGAGGCCGAATCTTGCCCCCAAAGCTTGGCCTCGTCCCCAATGGGTCACCTTCAATGATGAGTCTATCGATCCTCTCAACATAGGATCGATCCGACTCAAATCCCCCGACGATGTTCACGAGCCTCTTTGTCGCAGGTCGGGCGCCATCGCCAGATAAATGTGGGCCAAGAATAATCGAGCCGATTGTTCGAAAAGTATCAATGGAGAGATGGCAAAGAAAGTGTACCACATGTGGGCCTGGTCGTCAGCCGTCGGAGAAAAGTCTACACTGTCAGATCTGATGCCCCCATTGAGGCCATATATTTATTGTTGTTCGCCATATGGACTCGGGGTCCAGATTCCCATTGTAGCGATCTAGAGCCGCTATCTTTGATTTTCCTCCGGCAAAGTGCCAGAGTGATCATAGTTCCCAATGGCGAATGGGATGACAAGGTCATTGTTAGACCCGATATGGTCCATCCTCGTTACCCACCTTTTCCAATGTTTTTGGATCGGTCCTAGCCAATGCCGCGACACGAAAGCGTCGCGAGGGTTATTAACCCCGCCCATGACCATGGTGGTATGCGAATGTCTCGGCGACCCTGGGTAGTGCATGTCCCGGCCATGGAAAGATCTCTTTCCACTGCTCATTATGGCGTGGTTGAGAGCGAGCTTCGTCCCTCGCCCCAGGGCCTTCCGGCCGCCGCTTTTGCTTCCGGGTTAACACACTATTCAACCCGATGGTCTCTGCAGGGCCCTAAGTGGTTCCGAACAATGGCATGTTTAGCCGCGTTATACGCCAGTTGGCTCATGGACCGTCCCTTTTCCATCATAACGCATTTACCCTTGGAGGTTCCAGCGTCATGGGCTATTTTCTTGGCTGGGGGTGTTCCTCCTCAGCGCCGAAATTGAGACGTTTCTTGTTGAGGACGGCCATCACCGCTTTGGCATCCTCCGGTGTTTGAACACGATTCCACCAGTCGGGGGAACCAGTCAGGGCTGCCCGATGAGTAGGTTGAGAACTCAGTTAAACCTCGATGCCGTCACGAACGTCGGTTTTATTTCCAATTACAACTTTTCCCCGGTTGATTGCCATTTGTTTTTCTTAGAGTTCGGAAGGTGAGGTCTCCTTAAGAATTGATGAAATTTCTCAAGAAATGATTCCCTCAGACGGCGCCAATTGTTGTAACTGGCTATTATCTACTCAGTTAAACAATAATTATTATGAAATGTGTATGCTAAAGGCACTCGAATCAGGGAAAGAGATAAAGAAATTGGTTACCCGGTTCGTCTTTGGAATCAGACTATGTCCGGGGGCGTCCAAGCCAGGGAGAGGATATATGTATATGCCTAGAAGTCTAAGGTGTTCAACCTTTTACAGAGGTGGCCGTGGTGGCCTATTTATACTATGATTCCCTCTGAAAGGGCTACAATACCGGGAACCATTAATCTCGCCTTGACAGGTCAGGAATTGTCCATTTTCAGTGTGTGCCAATCGTGGAGCGGATGTGGAGGGCGGATTAGTGGCGTGTCGGGAGTTGTCATTGACCACGTGAATCAGATAGTTATGGTAAAATGCAGTCGCCTCCCCGGTTGTACTCCATGAAATCGCATCACGACTTCCCGAATCGCCGATACCCGAAAGGTCTTACCCTTTGTGACTTGAAGGTTTGGTCTTATGAATTACGTGGACCGTCCCTTGGTCCCCTTATAGAGGTCACTTTATGCAGTCCTTGTTGGATTGTTTGTGGTCCTTCGTGCCCAGGTGGGAGGTCGGGTTTATCCACGCTACAACAGACTCCTTGGTCAGCTGATTGAAAACAGACTCGAGAATCTGATTTGTTAAAATAAACTAGCTTCCGCATAATCAGTTAAACTGATAGACACCTAACCGACACCATCGTGATCAAGAAGTTGATATCATCCATATCGACACCTTTTCGCACTGATCGAAAACTCCTTTTTCACACCGATCCAAGACGAAAAAAATTTTCGTAAGTCTATTCACCCCTCCCTCCTAGACTTCGCCTCAAAAACCCGTTTGGGACCTACAAGTGGTATCAGAGCAGTGGTTCTACGGACCACTGGCTTTGAATATCATCGGTTCTTGAGGAAGAACCTTTGTGGTCACTTGAACAGATCTTGAAAAACCCTTTTTAAAACTTCATCTGTTTTCTAAAACTCACTCAGCATGGACAACACATCCGGCATGTATCATGATCTTCCAAAGTTTACCATTGATGATTATGCAGATTGGGCCATAATCATGAGCAACCATTTGGGAGCCATCAGCAACAGGATGATGGAGGTTCTAGAACAAGGACCAATCTTCATCTACCACAACAATCCAGCTGAAGGTGGTGACCCAGATTTTCCAGTTGGCTCTCGAATCAGAAAGAGTCCAGTTTTGATGGACGCTGAAGAAAGGAAGCTGTCAACTCTGGAAACGGTTGTGAGACACATAATCATGAAAATAATGGATAAGATCACACGAGAAAGATCAAGTATCTCAAGACAGCCAAATAGATGTGGGATACACTTGCTGAAATGTGTGAAGGAAATGATCTGATTAAAGATAGCAGACTGCAAGCCGAACTGGTGAAGTTCGAGAAACTTAAGATGCTGCCAAATGAAACCATCAATCAGCTCGATGGGAGAATCACTATGTCTGTCAACAAGCTATGGGAACTTGGACGAGAAATGTCAGATAAAGACATCAACTACAAGATCTTGAGATCTCTGACTAAGAAGTGGGATATGAAAGTAACAGTGATAAAGGATTGTCAAGATATTGCTAAGATGAAGCCAAGCAACCTGTTTCTGAGTCTGAAAGCCCATGAGTTCGATCTGATTGAAAGAGGGCAAGAAGAAGAAGATGAGTCGCCTGCCGAAGCCACACCTGCCACATCAAAATCAGTTGCATTCAAAGCAAATTGACAAAGAACTCAAAGTCTCATCGAACTCCATTGGAAATATTATAAGCCAAACTGAACAGATTGCATTGCTAACCAAAAAACTTGAAAAATCTAACATTCAACTTGGTAAGTATCGTAGATTTTACAGGGATTATCAGAACAGCAGATGAAGAGATAGGAGGCCAGGTGACAGATCCCTAGAAAGGACCAGATCTGATGATGACAGAGTCTGCACTCGCCTCAAATTTGCCCCTCGTTAAGCCCGTCACAGATGGTGTCAAGGTTCGGCAGGTGCGTGCCCATGCGCATCCAGTTCGCGATGTTGGCGATTTGTTCGGGTCCATTTTAACTCCTCGTCTCCGTCTTCGTCTTCGATCAGGTTACAATTTATTTTACAAAAATAAACAAACCTAAATCTAGACTAGTTTATTACATTGAACAAATCAAATAACCTAATTTACTCGTGGATTTTCTCACGAGAAAAACAAATTCGAACGAGTCGAATTAAAACTAATCATACGCATGAAATAAATAAACACATTAAATACCATGGCAATTGGATATCTGCAAAACAGATATAGTAATTCTACTATCCAATTTTCAATAAAATTTAATGGCCAACATAATTTAAATAACAATTTAAATACAGAGCTCGAAACCGAGGCTCTGATACCAGTTGTTGGGAAATTAGGGGTGCCCGGATCTATTCGAGATGAATTTAAATACATATTTAAATTAATTAATTAATTACTAACATGAATAATCCTAAATCAATTCAACATAATAATTTAACAAGCAAATAAGCATGTTGAATCTAGGAGTTACGAGATTACTTACCTCTTGTAGAGACAACCGTTGAGACGATGGATCAACCCAAAGAGCCTTCCCAAATATGTTTCACGCCCACGAACGTAATCCGGTGGGAGGATTCTCAAAGAATGATTTTAATTTAAAGGAGAAAATAAAAAAATATTTGCCACCACCTTTGTGGATTTCTAATTTTTCCAACACATGGAATTGCACTGGGGATGAAAAAATCATCCCCTATTTATATACAAGGGGGGGATGAAATTTTGGGGTCATTGGGTCATTGGGAAATTTTCTTGCTTCTTCCTCAAGATACAATCTAGAATATATCCAATATATTATATTTCCCAAAATATCTCCCAACAAAATCTTCTCCTTTCTTGCTCATGATTTTCGAAAATTATAGATAAAATAGGGAAGGAACAAGATCTTTTTCCTTTTCTTGAATTTATAGGATAAACTTGTATCTCAAGAATACTTATTCCATAAAATCTTTCCAAGAAAATCAAGAAAAATATCTCTTTCTTCCTACTCATATTTTTTGAAAATTTCAAGAAAAATTAGGCAAAATATTTGCTTCTCCTTTTCATTAATTGGACTTTAATTTGGGTTATTTGAGGGGCCTTTAGGAGAATTAAGATTGGACCTCCAATGGACTATGAAACTTTAATATTTGGCCAAAATATTATTCAAGCCCATTAATATTAATTTACTCCACTATAAAATTAATATTGCACTATCCATCTTAACCCACATTACGACTTCACAATAATATGGCTCCCGGTCGTTATTTCCCGTGTTTAAGATTATCTTAGTCCACTAATTAATTAAGCCACTGAACAAGCTTTATATTAATTAATATCTTTGTCCTTGGAGTAAAGACAGCTCAACATTATTATCCATACCGGAAATAAATTTTCACTTGCAAGATTTGGTATGATAAAGATTATGAGCCCACCAAGGGGACAAACCAAGCAAGCCGTACTCGCACACAATTCTCCATATTAAATCTTAGCAATCGTCGTGTAACTAATAATATTGTCCAAGATACAAGGTATCGAATCCCATTGATTCTCTTCTCATCATAAGTCAAAGCAATAGTTATTAATTTCACACGATCCTATTTAAGGAATGGAGATTAAGAAATAACGCACCACTGAGGTCTAATTCTTGTATATTCAGTACCGAAGAATTTATCCTCCTGTAGGTCCTATTCAGCGCATCATAATGCACTAGTGTAATTCTTGGTCAAGACAAGTCAATCTGAGCCTTACACTTCAACCTTTCATGATGGGTTGTTCATTTCCATCTGGGTTGTGAATTTGTACTTAATCACTAGGGACTGTTAATTTGATCTTCTGTGATCTGGTATCACCAAATTAACTTCAACGTGATACGTACTTAATTATCGAACATGTTTGCAATAAATATATATAACATTCATTCATATTTAGTGCAACAGTGATAAATAATTTATTTCAGTAAATAAATAAGAAATTCCGTTTGGTTATACAAAGTAAAAAGCATACTTTTCAGTATAATCCCAACACCCGTCACCTTCAAGATTGTCCTTGTCCTCAAGGACCAATTATGGGAACACTCTCTTATCAAGCCTAAATGCTCCCCTTCATCTAATCGTCGTTTGCTTGCCACCAAATAATTGAGCTCAAAATTATCAGCCGTTCGGGTGTGGCCAAAAACCTTTAGGCTATAGGATCGATTTTTCAGAGTACTGCCAACAAAATAACTATCATTAATTATAAAATTATAATAATTATTATGGGAGATATAACCTTCATCATCATGATATAGGCGAGTTTCGTCAAACGTCGTATCAAGACTCCAAAATTTTGAACTGCAATCATTTTCCGAATAAAATTTTTTGCACGAATTATCTTCAAGCTCGTCATTCAAAACGGGAGGCACATAATCAATCACGGACTGCCCATAATCATAAATAGCAGGTCCCTCATAACCAAAAGACTCACAATAATTCTCACGCCCATCTACAAAATCTTCAAAAATATCATCAGACCCATCCGAATTTGTTTTTATCAAATTCGTAGGCTTAAATTGGTCAAAAGAATTATCTGGTCCCATCTCATTATTAGAGTAATCTGCTCCAGCAAAATCATTAAGTGTAGCAGGCCCATTATGGGAATTCTCAATAAAACACTCATGCCCATTCTGCTCAATCTGTGATAACAAATCCGGAAACCCCAAAGAATTATTAACTAAAATTGGTTCACCAAACTCATCAAAGGTAGCAGGCTCCGCATATATAAAATCATCATAAAAAGCATCCTCATTAAAAGGCTCAATCCTGTCTTCATCATTATAAAATCCACGTGAATGTGAAAGCCCATTGTGCTCAGTAATACCATAATGCGAACTAAAAGGCCAATATCGGCACTCATCATTTGCAGCAAACAACCCATCACTAAAATAATTAGTTGACCCAATTTCAATGTCCAAAGAATTAGACTCAAATTGTACAGACTCACGGTTGATTAGGGCAGCAGATTGCTCTTCGTCTTCAGCGGCCGCAAGATCATCTTCTTCACTAGCGGCTGCAGCCATGGTTCGGTGCGGCACGGCGGCATTACAGCACCGGTATGCAGAACAGTACGAAAATGGCCATCGTCGTAATCAGTGTAATCGGATGGTCCAAATCTCGCCATAAGTTCCTTTTTGAAATTCTTCCACCCAACGATCCGTCCTTTCTTACGATATACCCTGCTAATCCATTGCCACCAATCATTCGCTTCTCCTTCCTTGTAGTATGCCGCATACTTCACCTTTTTGCTACGTCCGATGTCGTTCAGCGTGAAGTACATGTTTGCTCAGCTTAGCCATGAATTTGGGTTGCTACCGTTGAACGTAGGGCAGGTTAATTTGGGCCTCCCCCTTCTCCGGTCTTCCCCGTTCACATCTTCCCTATTCCGACATCGGTTAGGGTTGATTTCCTCCATTTTTGGGGAATCGGATTCTACTGACGAAGAATCCTCATCACTCTTCCTTCTGGATGAAGAATCCGCACTGCGCTTCTTCTTCTCCTTGTGAGTTCCCGCCATTGCTCGTATTCCTTTCACAATTCTCGTCTACTCTCAATGAAAGCACCAATTTGATGAGAACTGCGATCACAAAATACAAATAATATGCAAAGAACGATAATAATTGTTGCCCCAACTCAGGTTGACAAGAAACAATTAGGTTTTGATAAAGTTACCAAGATTTTTTTTTAAATTTTCCTGATTAAAAACAAAGAAAAATCGTCCAAATACTTATAGGACAAAAAACAGGACCAAATCTGCTCCAAAAAGGACTAAATCTCACCCTAAATCTAGAAGCGATATACTTGAACGAAAATTAAAGGATAAAAATGAAATCTAGCCTATAAAATAAATAAAAACAGTAAAGATATGATAATCTTGATCTTCCTTGTGAATCTTGCCAAATCTTGGAATATATCTTGGAAAATCTTGCCCACTAACTTTAGTTGCAAAAGTAGGACAATTCTTTTCACTAAAATCTTGCATGTATTATTGGGTCCAAAAACCCTTATTCACATCACTGGACTACCATGTGTACTGTGACGTGTATTTTTAAGTGTGTTTGATTAATTTTTATCGTCAATTATATTTTTATTTTAAGTTTAAAATTTTAATTAATTATATGCCTGAAATTCCAACTGTTAAAAAAAAATACACGTGGCAGTCCAATCACAGCATCCGCCGGAAAGCCCCAAATAAAAACGACAAAACGGCGTTGTTCCCTCCAATTTGGGACTAAAATTAGACATTATCAAAGTTATTGAGACTAAATCGACGACAAGAAAATTTATGGGACTAAATATATTTGAAGTCAAAGTTATGAGACCATTTGTGATTCAAACTCAATAAAATAAAAATGTATATTAAAGTACAGGACTAAATATAGATACGGTCTGAATTACAGAACGATTCAACTCAATTATATATATAGCTTTGTCCATGGGTGGACTTACACGTGGCAGCACTGATTTTTTTTTTCGGAAAAAGCAAAATGATATTAAAGATGAATGCCCACAGAGATATAAATACAGGAATTTAAATAAAAAAGGTCCCATGACTAAATCGGCACAAATTAAAAATATACGGGACTAAATTGAAACATGTGATATATATGGAACCTTTTCAATAAAGGTTTAAAGTTATAGGACCATTTTGATTTAAATCCCTATAAATACATTGAAACTCGTTAAACAATTACCCACACATTACCAAATGCACAGTGCTATCACTGGACTTCTTTTTCTTACATAATTTTTATTTTTAGATCATGATCCAACTAACCATAAAAATTTACTATAAACATTTTTTAATTTCGCTCTAAATCAATATATAAGTACCACCTAAAAGATGCGGTTATTGAAGGAGGTCTGGCATTCAACATGGCCTACGGTATGAGTTTATTTGAATTCAGTGCAGTCAATCCAAGAACTAACAACCTTTTAAACCAAGCCATGTCTAATCAATCCACCCTCATCATGAGTAAAATTCTTGAAACCTACAATGGATTTGAAGGCCTGGAATCCCTGGTTGATGTTGGTGGTGGAATCGGAGCTTCGCTTAATATGATTGTATCCAAATATCCATCCATTAAAGCCATTAATTTTGATTTGCCACATGTTATTCAACATGCTCCTTCTCATCCGGGTACATTTATATAATCATATACTATATTACAAGACAAAATTAAATTGTAATTTGGTTTCAATCAGTATTGAATTTTTTTAATTTGATGTTGGCAATGGATGCAGGCGTGGAGCATATTAGTGGAGACATGTTTATAAAGGTGCCTAAAGCAGATGCGATTTTTTTGAAGGTGGGTCTACATGTATATGTGGGTATATATCTACTGTATATATGTTATTTGTTGCGAGTTAAAAATTCAATTTTGTCCCACGATTTAGGACTTTTCGGCAGTTATGTCCCAGAAATTTGGGATTTCAAATTAGAGTGGGTCTCATGTGCACTGGAGTCCACCGTGCACTCATATTGCTTTTTAGAAACGTGTAACTATAAAAAATAGAAATGTGCAACTATTCCAAACAGAAGCATGCAACTATGTTCCCATATTAACAGTTGCACTTTTCTGTGTAAATAAGTCGCACTTTTCAGCATAACAAATTGCACGCTTCTAAAATGCACTATGAGTGCACGGTGCACCAGGGTGCATACAAGACCTAACCTTCAAATTATACTCTCATAATTTATAAATTAGTCTTTGCCGAAAAATCAGAAGAGGTGTCATATTCTCTCGCCGGAAAATCGAAAACGACTTAATGCAAAAAAAAAAAAAGGACAAATTGCAAAAAGAGGACTTAACTTTATCATTTATTGCACTTTAAGGACCGAACTTTCGTCTTTTGCAGGGCAGATACAAAACTATAAAATTGTTACAAAAAAAGGACTTTAGACAATTTTAATGATAAAATATGGGGTATCTTTGTAAATTTGTATTTGAAGCCTTTACAACCCTAAATTAAGAAAAAATAAATAAAAGAAAATTCACCTTGGCAAACACAATCACGGCACACAATTAGTCATCACAGCAAATTACACAGCAAACACAATTACATAATTCATCAGTCATTAATCTTAACGGCAAACACAATTCAGTACGTTCACTCTATTCATTCTCCATCTTTGTGTTCTTCTCCTTTCAAGAAGTCAGATGCGTTGGAGAATACAAAATCCTAATATTACAGAAGGTCCCAACAACGAAATCTTAGAATATGGTGAGTGAATATTTTTGTTTCAAGTTGATTAAAGTGTGTGATTAATATTAATTATTATAAAATTAGTGGTGAATAGTACTTTTTATTGAGACCTAGGTTAGTAATGGTGATATTGTTTATTATTTTAAAGCAACAAATCATAAATGAGTGTTTGTTGTTGTATTCTTATTTATTGTTTTCAAGCGTGTATTCTTGTTTCCAATCTATTGTCCTTAGATCCCTTTTTAATATACTATGTTGTTTACTTTTCATATATACAGGAGGTGGAGGATGATGTAAGTTGAGAAAATAAAGTAACTAATATTTTAAGAAACTATAGATAAGTATATACACGAGACTAATGCAGCAAATGAACTATTGTTGTTGTAATTTGAGAAAATAAAGCCACTAATATTTGAATAAACTAAAGATATGAATAGTTAGTAATTACTGTTGTTGGCCAAAGTTGCAACTAATATTTTAAGATACTAATGTTGCTGCCCAAAGTTGCAACTATTATTTTAAGATACTAATGTTGCTGCCCAATAGCCACCTAATTAATATGAGAAGGATTTTGTTGTTGTTTTAAATTAGTAAAAGGTATAGACTCTAATCTTAGCATCTTTTTAATTGAGTTGACCAATTGTTTTGAACAATGTTGAAACCTTTCAATATTAACTAGTGGTATAAATTATAATGGGGAAGTTCGTATTTTGATGTTTGTTATTGGTGTATTGGACTAGCAATGTTGATATGATAATTTTATGCAGCAGATTCTTTTTTTGCAATAATTTGAAAGTTCGGTACCTATCTCGCTTCTTATGTGGAGTAGATAAATTGATAGAAATACCCCCTATTTTATCTTTAAAATTGTCCAAAGTCCTTTTTTTACAACAATTTCATTGTTTGGTACCTGCTCTGCAAAAGACGAAAGTTCGATCCTTAAAGTACAATAAGTGGTAAAGTTAAGTCCTCTTTTTGCAATTTGTCCAAAAAAAAAAGTGAAAATATACAACACCGTTTCTTAATGTTCCGACAAAAATAGAACCAAAATCAGAGACCATTCAGTAAGTTATGAGACTAAATTGAAAATCCTAAAATTTTTAAACTTTTTGCTGAAAAATCCTAATTAATTGTGCGACAAAATTGAGTTTTAGCTCTATTTATTTTACTCTTTGATTATATTGAAATGGGTAAGTGATTTTGGATCCCTAAATATGTCAGTGGGTTTGTCATGATTGGAATGACGCCGAGTGCTTGGAAATCCTGAAAAAGTGCTATGAAGCACTTCCAGATAACGGAAAAGTGATTATGGCAGAACGGATTCTTCCGGAAATCCCAAACAAGGTGCTATCGTACTCATTAGGCTTCACAATTGACTTAATTATGTTAGCATTATGTCCAGGTGGAAAGGAAAGGGCAGAAAAGGAATTTCAAACCTTGGCCAAAGCTTCTGGCTTCAAAAAATTTCGAAAACTTTGCTGCAGTTTCACCGTTTGGATCTTGGAACTCTACAAATAAATAAATTAATTACTCGAGACATATGCGCATGCATAAAAATGTCATGTAATCTCCCTAATATGTGTGCGTGTTAATTTGTGTGCGGTTTCTTTTTTTTTCCCTTCGTTTTTTCTTTTTTTTTTTTGTTGAAAAATTTCACAGTACATCGCGTCGTGTTTATTGTCCAAGTGTCCCATGTGTTGCTTGATTCGACCATGTCGGTTTTGATGTTATGAATTCTCCTGCTTTATAATTAAGCATTTACGTTGATTAATGTATCAACTGAAGTTTGAATTATATAAATGGTCTCATAAATTTGGCCTCAAATAAATTTAGTTTCATAAGTTTGTTTTCGTTGATTTAGTCCCAATAACTATGACAATGTTCAATTTTAGTCTCAAATCGATCAGAACAACGTCGTTTTTCCATTTCAATTTGGGGTTTTCCAACGGATGTTGTGATTGGATTTACTAGCTGGGGAGAAGGTCCAACGAATAGATAATTTAATACGAGGAGTTGCTTTCAACGAGATTCAAACCCCAGGACGTGAGCTTGAAACTTTTTGGCTCTGATATCAAGAAAGAATTCCACCTCATTTAAAAATCTAAACTTATAAAGAAGTAAATAGTTAATTCGTTTATATTAGAGATTAAGTTTTTTTTAGTCCAATAATTTTATTACATCTTGAAATTGATCCCAATTGTTTTGACTTTTTGATTTTGGTCTTGTAAGTTATCAAAAATTTTGAAATTAACGACCGAACAAACAAAATAGTAGATGTCAATTTTTCAATGTATGTTTGTAAAGTCGATTTCATGTTAATCAAATTCACGTGAACTTTGAACTCTTCTTTTCAAAATAATACTAAATTAACATACGAAGTAATGTTGTTTAACATGCGATTCTTTTGACATACAAAAAAAAAAAAAATCAATATTATATTATGCATTACAGGATAAAACTTGTAGTACTTATTTATAGAGTTCCATGATCCAATAACCAAAAGCGCAATAAACTTTTCGAAATTCTTTGAAGCCAGAAGCTTTTGCCAATGTTTGGAATTCCTTTTCTGTTCTTTCCTTTGCATCTGCGTTGAATAACATCATAATCACGTCCGAAAAGAAGCTTGTGGTCGTAGAAGCTGACGATGGGTTCTTGCTTGGAATCTCCGAAATAATAGTCTCAGCAATAATCACTTTTCCATTGTCTGGAAGTGCTTTGTAACAATTTGTTAAAATTTTCAAGCATTTCGCGTCGCCCCAATCGTGGCACACACTCTGATCATAGAAACAGAGACACCACTCTTATCAAACTAAGCTAGTAATTTTGCTTTTTTTCCAAAAAACTAAGCTAGTGGCTTAGTGCTAAATCAAAATATATATAATCAAATGATTACATTATAATTATGAAATAAAACTAATATCCCAGTTAATAAAATGAGATACTTTATTTTTTAAAAATTATAACAGACATATCGCCCACGCGTGATGAAGTGAGATCACATGTTCTATAAATGGTGTTCCCCTTTATATTTCATAATATGGATGGAAGACACGTGGAATAATAAAAATTATCCAACGAACCATCATATTCTGAGTACAAGTGTTAAAAATTCAGTAGAATGAAACATCAATGGAATACGAAAAGTGAAATAGGGGAAGCGAATCGACGCGTGATACGTGGGCATTGAATGCCAAGAAACAAAAGGACACTACTGTGCAATATTTCACATGAAAATATATAATTAATACATGTAAAGTAGAGTTGAAAACTCGCGGTTTGAATTGGAGCAAAGGAATCTTTAAAAAAAATCGCGTAAAAGACAAAATAGAAAAATTTGCTTTCAAGTCCGTGTTACTATAATTAAGAACAAACATGTGCTACTGTAAATATAAGTACGTGTTACTATAAGAAAAAAATAACACATACTTGTCCTTTTCAGTAACACGTACTCCTTTCCTCCACCAAATTTATTCCCATAGAATTGGCACTAGTTTAAAAAAATATATAAAATAGATAAAGTAAGAGTATTGTGGGGTATTATAGGGTACATTTATAAATAAAGTGGTTATTTGTGAGTAAAGTCAAATGACAGTTTGAATATTTAAGTGGTGGTTGAAGGGTGCAGATAAATTGAGTGTTACCATTTTGAGCACAAGAAGAAATTTGGTAGACGGACAAATAAAGCATGTGAGAACAAATTTGATGGATAGAGGAAGTATAATATGTTGAAAAATGTGTTACTATTATGAACAAAAAGATTTGTTATAAGGAGATATATTGTGTGATATTGTATGAACAAAACATTGTTTTTTCTGCTTCTCCCTTCATCTTGGCTATATAATATAAGTGTTTGTGAAGAGAAAAATCTTAATATGTTATCTAATTAATTATATTTTACTGAACTTTTTTTTTCTTTCGCTAGATTCTCCGTCCGTAATTAAACGACTTAATATTTACAAGTAAGTTTTTTTTAGTTCCACTCTTCGAATACATCAGGATTCAGGATAAAAGAAAAGTCTCACCTTCATGAAAATTGCATCACCTCTGGGAATGCTATCAAACATGTCTCCACCAACGTGCTCCACCCCTTATAAATGTTTAATTTGAAATAATTTAAGACAAGAAGTAAAAAATATTATTAATATTAATTGTAGTGTTGCACTTTTGCTAGATCGAGGTAATCGTCTAAGTACAATTATTCAATATGCATACTGGCTATTTTTTGTAAATTCTTGTCAACTATAATTAGATAATTAAAATGACCTGCATGTAGAGTAAATTGACCAAACGAATTAAAATCGAGATAATGACTCTAAGGTACAAAAAATAGGAAGCAATAACTCTAAGGTACAAATGCAATTTTTATTTACTCTAAGGTACAAAAAAAACTGTACTTTGTTTGAAAAAAAAACTGCACTTTGTACCAAAAAGTTGCATTTGGACCTTAGAGTTTTTTGCTTTTGCACTTTGTACCTTAAAGCTTTTCCCCCATTAAAATCAAGCATGGTGCACAATTCAGTCTTTCTTGTGATTGGAAAATTAAAATGATTTTTCTTCGGTATAAAAATGATCTTGCAACTATATAGAGATAATATCCAAAATAGTCCCATAATTTTTCACCTTTTCCAAAATAGCCCCAAAAAATTGCAATATATGAAATTGATTCCAATTTTTCATGAATTGTACCATTTTCATCCCAAATTCGCTGGAATTGATGAAATGACGTCGTTTTTTATCATGCATTTCAGCCAAAAATCTCCAAATTGAATTCTCACATGTAAGGCGCATGATGAAAAACGACACCATTTCGTCAATTAAGGCAAATTTGGGACGAAATGGGAAATATTTTTTTCAAAGACTGTAACTTTGGGGGTGGCAAAAGTAGGACTATAACTTTTCGGGCAGACAAAAATAGGACCGTAACTTTTAAAAGTAGCAAAACTAGGCCCATAACTTTTTAAAATAGCAAAACTAGGCCCGTAACTTTTTAAAATAGCAAAACTAGGCCCGTAACTTTTTGAAATAGCAATTTAAGGCCAAATTAAGCCCAAATTGGCCTGCAATATTTGAGCCCGAAAGAGGGCAATCTGGGCTTAATTTGGCCTTAATTTGCTATTTTAAAAAGTTACAGGCCTAGTTTTGCTATTTTAAAAAAGGTACAGGCCTAGTTTTGCTACTTTTAAAAGTTACGATCCTACTCTTCCCAGTTCGAAAAGTTACAGTCCTATTTTTGTCACCCCCAAAATTACAGTCCTAAAAAAAATCTCGGGACAAAATGGTACGATTCTTGTAAAATTGGGACTAATTTCGTACATCAAACTTTTCTAGCCAATTCAAAAAAGGTGAAAGTTATAGGATTATTATGGCTTGTACCCCTAACAATATATAAGTTGGTCCAAAATTTTAATGATGTATGTATTGATTGCAAACGTAATTATCTTTATTACACTTTGAGATCTGAATGCTTACTTTTTAAGAAAAAAGTTCAAATTATACTCGTTAGATGATTGAGACATGAGACACAACAAAAATATAATTTTATTTATATTATATAGTGTTTTTATGATCAGTGTATATAAATATTTAAACATATATATTCTCTCCGGTCATAGGCGTGTGGTCAGGATCTCCTATTACACAATGTTGTTACATCTCCTGTTACATCTTCTGTTACATCCTTTAGATTTGTGACATGTGTTAATCACATAATATCTACAAATATAATAATAACATCCTAACATAACCCTTTTTTCTATTTAGAAAATTATATTTAATTTTAGCAAAAAAATTAAGGAAAAATTACCCTAAGGTGCAAGATAGTCCATAAAATTATTCTTAGATACAATCCAAACCCTTTAGTACTCTTAGGTACAAAAGGGAGCTTAAAAAACCCAAAATACCCCCACCCAAAATGATCGGTTCTTTTTATCTGATTCAATCCCCCCTTCCCTCTCACAAATGTTCCCCTCTATATCTCTACCTCTTTCAAATTTTCTCTCTACAAAATTAGTTTCAGACTTTTTTCTTTTAGGAGACGGCGGCGGTTTTTGTCGATGAAGTTTTCGACGGCGGTTTTGGGTTATGATGGTGGTGGGGTTTTTAGGCAGCTGTTGGGCCTTTTTCCAAATCGGCCTTCGATCCTGGCCTTTTTCTTTCTATAGATAAACCCTAGTTTTTCAAAATCTATTTTTGTTCCGACTCTGTGGTCAACGGCGGTGGATCTGTACAGATCCGCTGCCAGGTGCGGGAAGACGGCGGTGGATCTGTGGTGGTGACACTAGCGGGGTGGTTTTGGGGTGTTGGGCGGCGACGACGCCGGGTGCGCGAAGACGGCGGTGGATCTGTGCTGGTGAAAATTAGCGGGGGTGGTTTTGTGGGTGTTGGGAGGCGACGACGGAGAGTGCGCCTTAGGGTAATTATTTTTCCTTGTAATTGGTCTTCTGCAATTTTGATTTTATTTTGTTGGATTATTGGATGGGAGGGGACATTGCTTTGGTGGCTGTCAATTTTTTTGGCGCATTAATGGAGATTTGCGCGTTGAAGGTTGCAGTGGCTGTCAATACACAAAGAAATTTTGCTTTTTTTTTTTTTTTTTTTTTTGCACAGACGAAATTTTTTTGTTTATAAAGTGAATTCTTTTTTTTGCACAGATAAAAATTCTGTGTGTATAAAATTTTTAGTATTGAGATTTTTGTGTAGATATTTTGGGAAAAATATATCCTTCACTTCAGAAACCGGTTGTAAAAAAATCCAAAATTATCTTATCGGAGAGTGCGAAAAAGAGAGTTTGGCTTGATTTTGCGGGGGACCTCGAATCGGAAGGTGGACCATCGACAGCAATTCAAGGCAAGAAGAAGTTGGGGACTCTCCAAAAGATAAAGAGAGCCGATAAAAGGAATCCTAATTCCAAATCCGTAACTCGATCGAGTCATTCGGATTCTCCCACGGATAGCGATATTATTAGTTGTAATAAAGCTTTCTGGAAGAGGAATTCTGTGGAAGAAGCGGAAATTATATATGAGACGAGCAATTTCTTAGGTTTCAATGCAGAGAAAGATAAAGAATTCCTCATATCAAAATTTTTGGATATGGAAAACAGAGATAGGACGGCTTTTAGTGCGGCCTGCGACAAAGTATCTGAGGCCAGTGTTGAGGGAAAGCTGCCAGCCGTTCATTAATTAAGATAATCAGTATTAACGCTAGAGGTATATGTAGTCGAAGGAAAAGGAAGTTGATTAGAGAAATGATTTCTATGGAAAAGGCTGATATTGTTTGCATTCAAGAAACTAAAATGGAGTTTATCTCGTCTTGGGTCTGCGCCTCGCTCTAGGATATCTTTGACTTCGACTTGTTTTACATCGGCTCTAAAGATAATTCTGGGGGCATCCTGTGTGTGTGGAATTCTAATTTGTTTGCTAAGACGGATTGTTGGGATTTGGACGGGGCGCTTGCAGTGGAAGGGCTATGGGGAGCCGATAAAATCCCCATCCGTGTTGTTACTGTTTATGCTCCTTTGGATTTGAAGAAGAAAAGAATATTGTGGAATGACCTATCTTGTAGAATTAGCGAGAACCTGGAAGCTCTTTGGTGTTTATGTGGCGACTTTAATTCAACTGTCCATCGGTCGGAAAGAAAAGGGGTGGGTAAGCAATCTCATTCCAGTGACATATCTGCCTTCAATAACTTTATCGCCGGGGTGGACCTCATCGATCTCCCTCTCCTCCGAAGAAAATATACTTGGTATAAAGACAATGGATCGTGCTGCAGCAGATTGGATATTTTCTTGGTCTCAAAAGAATGGATTAGAAAATGGCCTAATTCAACTCAACATGGTCTTAAAAGATTTTTTTCGGATCATGCTCCCATATCGCTGATCATGGAGGAACCGTTATACTGGGGGCCGAAACCATTCAAGTTTGTCAATTGGTGGACTGATGTAGATTCATTTAAATCTTTGGTGGTGTCTTTCTGGAGCTCTTTTCATCTTTCTGGATGGAGTTCATATGTCATCAAGGAAAAATTGAAGGGACTCAAGAAAGAAATTAAGAAATGGAAATCTCTGGGACGTAATAATCTAGAAAAAGTGATCATTGACTCTGAAACTCGCTTACACCTTCTGGACGAGAAAAGAGACAATGGCGATTGGAGCAAAGAAGACGTGGAGGAAAGGAAAAATCTTCTCCTTTCTTTGGAGGAATGTAACTTGAAACGCGACAGACTTGCATTTCAGAAATCTAAAATAAAGTGGTTAAAGGAGGGAGACTCAAATTCCGGATTTTTCCATTCATCTATCGAAAAGAGAAGCAAAATTTCTGAAATTAAAGGTTTGTTCTTTAATGGCTACTGGGTCCATGGGGTTGATGACCTGAGGACGAGCATCTTCAATCACTTCAAAATGGTTTTCTCCATCTCCCATCCAAGTCGACCCAAACCCATTGGGATTCGCTTTCCGAAACTTGGTGAAGCTGAAAATTGTCTCCTCACTGCTCCATTTTCCTACGAAGAAATCAAGAAAGCTGTTTGGGGGTGTGGAGAAAACAAGAGCCCTGGGCCCGATGGTTTCAATTTTCACTTCATAAAATCATTTTGGGATTTGTTGAAGGAAGATATTTGCAGAATGTGTTCGGAATTCCATAGCAACAGCAAATTAGCAAAAGGGATCAACGCCTCATTCATTACTCTTATCCCGAAGTCTCGAAGTCCGATCGCCATTAAAGATTTCAGACCGATCTCCCTTATCGGTTGTATGTACAAAATCATCGCAAAGTTGTTGGCGAACCGTCTCTCGAAGGCCTTGGAAAACATCATTTCCCCCAACCAATCTGCATTCATCAGTGATCGTAACATCTTGGAAAGCGTGGTCATTGCAAATGAAATTATCGATGAGGCTAAAAGAGAGAAGAAAAGAATATTCATGCTCAAAATCGACTTCGAAAAAGCTTATGACTCCGTGGATTTCTCATTTCTGCTTGATATCCTTAACTCTATGGGATTCTCCCCTCTTTGGTGTGGTTGGATCAAAGAGTGCATTCAAACTGCCACGACTTCAGTTCTCGTCAACGGGTGTCCTACTCCGGAATTCAAGCTGGAAAAAGGCATTCGCCAAGGAGATTCTCTCTCCCCCTTTTTGTTCCTCCTTGTTGCTGAATGCCTCAGTCTCATGATCCATAAAGCAGTTGACGCTGGCGCTTTCAATCCTGTCTCGGTAAAATATCTCATCTTCAGTCTTGCTAGAGTCGAAATAATGTCAATTGTCTTGTTTCGGATAGAGTTGTTTGGGAGGGTTCTTCTTGGCATTTGGATTGGAGTTGGCGCAGAAATCTTTTCTCTTGGGAAGTTGAATTAACTGCTCAATTAATTTCTTTGATTAGCAGGTTTTTGAGTGACCCCAATCATGAAGATTTATGGAGTTGGACACCTTCAAAATCTGGTTTCTACACAGTGAAGTCGGCGTATTCCTTTCTGGCCGAGGACCTCAACCGCGCAAATTTGGAAATCGGTCGATTGCATAAATTCTGGACCATCTCGGCACCGCTAAAAGTCTCATCATTCGCGTGGAAACTGGCTCAAGACAGAATCCCAACTTTGTGGAACCTTCGAAAGAGGAATGCTATCAATCCCAACTTCTCTATTACATGTGTTCTTTGTCGATCCAATGTGGAAGACTCGAAACACTTATTTTTCGAATGTTCTGCCGCAAACACAATTTGGAAAAAGGTCTACGCATGGTTCGGTCTTAATCAATTGGCATCAGGTACGATGTTCGATCACTACTCCAGTCATTGTGATCTTGCTGATTCAAAATGGAGAAACATATGGGAACTCATTTGGCTTTGCACGATTTGGCATATTTTGATGTTTCGTAATTCCATCACATTTAGAGGTGCTCTCCTGGACTGTGAAGAATATGTTTTAAAAATCTGCATTAGTTCTTTTTTTTGGGTTAAGGCGAAATTTGGTATTAAAACAGGTTGTTCGGTTAGCGAGTGGTTACGAGAACCGATCCTCTGTTTGTTGTAATTTCGGTCTCTGATTCATTCGTGGTATCGTTCGGATTGTAACTTCTCAAGCTCTTGAGGGTACTTCTTGTACTCTCTTGACTTTTTCATCTTAATAAAATTTTGCCTGTTCCCAAATTTTTTTTACTCTTTGTGCATTTTTTTTACACGTCTTTCAAAATATCTGATAAACTCAACTAAAAAACTGGTTCTAATTGTTTGGTTAGTGTCGTTTTTAAAAATTTATGTTTAAGTTGGATTTTTTGTGATTTTTCTGTGTATTTTTCATGTTAATCCAGGCTTTTTAAATCGAATCATGAAATTAGTAGTGTATGTGGTTAATTCGATTTTTTTAACATGTTTGTTTGTTGCAGGTTCCATTTTTACCAGATTTGGTGGAGGAGGAAGAAGAAGTGATGAAGGAGGAAGGAGATGGCATATTAGATGAATGAAGCCAGTTGTGCAATTTTTTTTTTGCATTTGTAAATTTTTTTTTTTTTGCGCAAATTTTTGCATTTGTGTACAAATAAAGAAATAAGATAATGGAAAATTATCTGTAATTTTTATTAAAATTTGAACTGTAATTTTTAAACTTTGAATCTGTTAATTATTGAATTTTTTTGTGCAAAATTTTTGTGTTATTTGTTCTTTGTTTGAGTAAAATGAAAATGTTGAAATAGGAAAGCAAACAAAGAAGAAATGGAAAACATGATTCAAAATTTTGAAAGATTAAAACCTTTAGCAAATGATGAAAATACGAAAGCAAAAAAAAAAAAAAATGGGGTGGTTGTAAAGCTTTGGGGTATGAAGAAAGATAAATTAATTGAAATGATGTAAAGCTTTGCGTCTGAATTCATTTTGCTCTGCATTGGGAAGACGCGCAGAATGTCTAGTCATGAATATTTTCTTGCAGGATTTATTTGTTGTGATTTTTGAGTTATAAGGATTAGTAAGGGTAGTATTGAGTTTTTACCATGATTGCAGAAATCGGCGTAGGCGCTAGGCGGCCGCCGGCAGCCCCGATTTCACCAAAATCGGAAAAGTCGTTCCGCCGCCTAGGCCTTTTTTTACCCTCACCGGTGGACTCTCCAGAAATTGAGAAGAGAGAAAAAAAAATTCAAAACCATAACTTCTAAACCACCACATGTTGCCGACCGACGCCAAGACGCCAAGGCTGCCACCGTCACAAGACGCACCGTGTTGTCGCCGTGTTATCGCCATGCTATCTTATCTCTCCCCTGTTTATTAGTAATATAGACTATATAATATATACATATATATATTATGTAATGGAAAGAGGAGGTGGTGATAGTATTAATAGGGAAGAAGAAAAAATTATTTTAAAAAATGTGGACCACAAATAAAGTAGCTGTTGCACTACCTACTAGGCTATTAATAGTAAATACTATTAAATGAGGATATGATTTTGGAGTGAAACTGATGCGTACTCGTACGCCTTTTCTTATTTTGGATTTAATTTTTTTTTTTTTATATATTTTATTTAAATTTCAGTATTAAATTATAAAAAAAAAAAAACCTGGGCGCGCCTAAGCGCTAGGCGGCCAGTATCCGCCCAACTAGCGATTTCCGCCTTCTGATATTGTATCTTAGAGTAAAGGTTCTAAGAGGTGGCATCTATTATATGTACTTATAATTAAATTTGATGTAATTACATTTTAAAGTTTGAATCAAACAAACTTCTTTTTATGATTTTAAAAAATTCAAATAATTAGCAAAAACGCGCAGAAGGAAGAAAAATTACAAAAGTTACAAAACACAGCTTGATCATCCATTTGTTTTTACAGTTATTAACTACATATAAATATGATATTAATCACATCAAATTTATTTATAAGTACATAAAAATTTTATATTTATACGTAAAACTTTTACATATATTATTTATTGAGTTTTTTTTATAAATTTTTATAATATTTTTAAATATTAAAATTTCATTTTTTATAACATATATTGTCAGTTTTTTTTTTTTAATAATTTTTTTTAATTAAATTTTAAAATTTATATGATAAATTAAAATTATAATATACGTACTTCAATTAAATAATTTAATAATTTTAATTATTGGTTAATCTATGTATGTGTAATTTAAACTAATTAATTATAAATATGTTTATAAGATTTTTTGGAATGAGATTTGGAAGGAATTAATTTTTTGTTAAAATTAAGTATATATAATTTTTTAAATAGAAAAAAAGGTTATGTTAGGATGTTATTTTTATATTTGTAGATATTATGAAATTAACATGTGACACAAATTTAAAGAATGTAACAGGAGATGTAACATTATTATGTAACAGATCCTGACCGATATGCGTGAACCATTTAATTAACTAGTGTACTAAACATGCTAACCAAAATATATGCATGATTTTAAATAAGATTGCTATATATATACCTGGATGAGATGGAGCATCTTGAATAACATGGGGCAAATCAAAATTGATAGCCTTAATAGATGGATATTTGGATAATATCATTTTAAGTGAAACTCCAGTTCCACCTCCAACATCCACCAGGGATTTCAGACCATCGAATCCTTTGTATATTTCAACTATCTTCTTCATAAAAATGGTGGATTGTTCATACATAGCTCGGTTGAAAAGTTTGCTAAATTTCGGATCCTTGGCGGTGTATTCGAACCCATTCATTCCGAAGGCTCTATCGAATGGCGTTCCCCCTTCAAGAACTGCATCTTTTAGCTGGTTCCTAAAAAAAATACTCTTGTCATCATTAATTGGCATACTTTTCGAATAATTTGAACCCTGACGACAAGCTATAAAATTACTTTTATTTCTGTTTTGAGCTTATTTCATAGCTAGGTTCAATCTGTATGAGAGTATAAATAACTCGCCTATGGCTAAAGTAATTTTTATATTCTAGTCTTTTCTCAATATAATACTCCCTCCGTCCCTTAGCAACTTGCACACTTTCCTTTTTCGTCTTTCCTTACCAACTTGCACACCTTAAAATGGCAAAGAATCTCACAATCTCCACCCTACAATCTCCACCCTCACAATCTCCACCCTTCATCCCCTTTGAAAAGTCAACACACAAAAAGCCACTTTTTTTTAATATGTGTGCAAAATTAAGTGTGAAAATTGGTGGGGGACGGAGGGAGTAATACAAAATCATCTCCATTTGCCAGTCGACTGGCAAACATATTGTCAGTGAATCACGTAAATCATATGTTCTTATTTGTCGATTTTACATAACATCCGTTATAATATATACATTAATTAATGAAGACCGAAGATTAAGGGTGTGCTTGCAAGTACTAAAAACAATTTTCACGATGGCTTTATTTTCAAAAGCCGCGAGAAATAGCTTTTTAAAAAATTATTCTAAAAGTTAATTTTAGTGTTTGAAAGAGTTAAATTCATTTTAGGTACCACAGGACACGTGGCCTCGCGATTTTGGTCTCAATACTCACCACTTTGATCCCATAAGATTTTTTTTATGCAGTTTTGGTCATTCCGTTACGAAATCCGTTAAGTTCAACTGCACTTTTGGTTCCAAATCTAGTCCTGTGGGATCAAAGCTGCAGCTGACTTTAACGGAAAACGTAACGATAGGACCAAAACTGCATGAAAAAATTGTTTTGGGACCAAAGTGGTGAGTATTAGGACCAAAATTGTGAGGTGCGGTGTCATGTGGGACCAAAAATGAATTTAACTCGTTTGAAAACACACTAAAGTAGATGCCGTACCAGGTTTCCGTGAAGACCTTATCCTGGAACATGAAGAGAGCCGAAACCAAGGATTGACCGGCATCATCACGAGTCAACAACTCCGAATGCGGTGGCAAAGAGTAGAGGCGCTCTACGCCGCCACCGCCGTGACACTCCAGAACGTTGTTGGCGGCGAGAAGGCGGAGGATCCTATCCAGCATGGCGGGGGCCGCCGGGTTGGTGGTCGGAATTTGAGCCGCGAGCTCCACAGCGGAAACGGGGCGGCCGGCTTTCTTGATGAGCTCAAGTAGGTCCAGTTCAGCGGCGGATTTCAGCGCCGCCGCCAGTGTAGTGCCGTGAATCAGTTGCATGGAGAATGAATACGATTCTTCTTCCGAATTACTACCCATTGTACGTTGATCAAATTTAATTTAATTAATTATACACTACTACATATACATGTGTTTATATATATATAGGTATTCATATATTGAGAGTGTCAGTTAGATTAATTGATTTATTGACAAATTAATTATTCATAATTAGTTAAAGAATTTCATCTCATTTAAAAGTTCGAAGTAGAGGGGTATGGAATTAATTCGTTTATTTAACGAGTGTTGAATTCTCTTACTCCACCATTGAGAGTAGGCTCATCGAGTGGACAATTTAATATAGGTGGAGTTGCTTTCAACGGGAATTGAACCCAAGACGTGAGCGTGAGACTGAGGCTCTGATACCATGAAAAAATTTCATCTCATTTAAAAATCCGAACTTATAAAGAGGCGTAAAATTAATTGATTTATTTAATTTCCCTAACAATTAATTAATTAGTATAGATCATTTTCAGTAGTATATATGTTGTAGCTAGCTAACTAGGTTTAACCACCCTGGATAGCTTAATTAGGTTCGGCGATACCAAACTTTGTGTGCCTGAGATACGATTGCAAGATGGCTACTACTTGCGTGGATTTGCCAAACACATAGTATTAATTAAGAGACACACTTACATGAGATCGTCTCATGATGAGACGGGGCATAAATTGGACATTGACGTTTTAACATTTTTGAAGGGATCATTGTGATTTGTGTTAAATTGTACCTCATCTCATGCATGAGATCGTCTCATAGGAGTTTTTGTCATTAATTATTTGAAATTGTTATACCGTTCTACGCAATGCACATAGTCCAGATGTTCGGTGAGTCTAGGGTGGCCTTGAGGTGCGGTGGGGTGGGTTGGGGTGGGAGGGCGATCGCCCAAGGCCCATAAGTTGTGGGGGCCTACTATTTTAGTAACATGGTTAGCAAAATATTGCAATAAAATAAATATGCATATTGATATGATGCAATAATTCAATTGAAATGGTTTTACTTTAGTTATGATTTTCTGCTTCATGTCTTGCAGTACTATAAATTGATATTGAACCTATTTTATCTAAAAAAATGAAAAATTAGGAGATAAAGAAGCAATTTGATGAAAATACACATAAATGATGTTGATACACAATTTGATGAAGATTTTAGAACTATTTATTTTATTATTGTAATTGATGTTGCTATTGCCGCTTTAGAAAGTAGATTTGAATAATTGCAACATATGATAATATTTTTGTGTTTCTTTTTTATTCAAATAATTAAAGTCTTTATGATATATTAAAAGAAGATAAAAACTCGTATGAGATGGTCTCATGCATGAGACGGGTATAACTTAGCACAAATAAACATTCACCCCTCTCAATGTGTTAAAGCGTCAATATCCAAATTATGATTCGTCTTACCGTGAGACTGTCTCACGCAAGTGTGGCTCATGAAATGATAGAAATTTCATTTGAACCTCATGGCCATGCTATGTCTAGTAAATGATAAAAACTTATATGCATCATTTGCACCATGTGGTTCAAACGAAATTTAACATAATATTATAATATTAGTTGTTTTATTAATATATATTAATTTAATTGTTAGTATAAATTGTTGTCACTGAAAAATTAATAATTATTTTACTAAAAAAATAGTTGTGATATAATAGTATAAATTAAGTTGTTACTCATAATAAATATTACATATGTAGTTGTATTTTAGAGCATCTCCCGCCATAAATTTCAAACTGAAAATATCTATATTAAAAAATTAAGTTTTTTGTACTCAATTTTCAAAATCTTATTCAACCATAAACTCTATTTATTATTTTATTCATTTCCGATATAACACAATCATTGAACAATATATTAATATTGATATTTAAATTTATTAATCAAATTAAATTGTATAATTAAATACCTGATTAATTAATTAAATTATTTAATTAATTATAAATATAATTAAGTTTTTTTTATCAAATTCATAAGAAGTAAATAAATATGTATTTTTTAAATAATATTTTTATTTAAACATTAAATTACAAGACATGCATCGACTTAAAAAAATATACAAGAGAAGGAAATCAAATACAATAGTCCACAACATAAATACACTCATTACATATAAAATAGACTAAAAATAATATTAATATTGTGAATTAGACTACTCCGACTAGAAATATGAATTTGTAATATTCATAAAAAAAATTAAATTACACAACAAAATAATTGTAATTATTAAACAAAGTAACTCTGTTTAAATATAATATTAATTACACAACAAAGTAACTCTAATTGTAATTATAGTATCAATTAATTATGTAATTATATTTATAAATATTAATAAAATAATAGATATAGAGTATAGAGTTTTGAACAGTAAAACTCCAAATATAGAGCACTTCATTGCTCAAAATTTTATCACCAAATTTTAAAATAGACTAAGGTTGGAGATGCTCTTAGGATCCATTAATTATAACTACCTACAAGTATATTAACTAGAGGACTAGCACCTATCTGGTTAAAATAGTTTATTGTGATATTCATTTTTAATAACTTAATTAGATAGATACTAAAATATGTGTGGTGATAATATGTATATCTTCTATATACTATTTGTGAATCTCTCCAAATGCATGTGGTGCCTCCATTTCAAATCTTTGCAATTCTGTGAGAAGTTATTTATAGTAACTTATTTTTATAATTTATTACATAATTTCTTTTGTTATATATTTAAAACTTCTGAAATTAAGCATGTGCAAATTAAGGGAGGAAATTAAGCATAGATTAAGCTGAAGTTATTTTGAGAAGTTATTTTGGGATTAATTAAGTTGAATACGAGGTCAAATGCATGTGGTACTTATTTTTAGGGAGGAAACTAAGCATAAAGTACAAATTTACTTTATTTTGAATTTTTAAAATAAATAAATTACATTGTGGTATTAATATCTACATGACGTTGATGTTACATGTGCAACTACACTAAATACTACTAT
This sequence comes from Stenogyne calaminthoides, assembly GCA_037126765.1. Taxonomy (NCBI): domain Eukaryota; kingdom Viridiplantae; phylum Streptophyta; class Magnoliopsida; order Lamiales; family Lamiaceae; genus Stenogyne; species Stenogyne calaminthoides. The sequence goes on from JBBCBC010000009.1 coordinate 34,188,936, forward strand.
CCTGTTAAAAAAAAAACTAAATACTAATTATTTTTCATTAGTGATTTTCATTAATGGTTGGTGCTAATTGTACGTCTAATCTTTAATTATTACTCCCTACATCTTCTATCATAACGCTCCTTAAAAGTCACTTTGTCATTTCAATTACTAATACAAAACTCGCTCGCAAAAACTCGTGTCAAAGTCAACTGTGCTAAGTCTTCTGGGACGGAGGGAGTACAAACTAATCTACCTATAAATATAGGCTTCACATTATTTTTACATTCACTCATCATTTGCATTAACTAGCTATTCTCTTTTACATATTCTCTACGTAATGATTTTTTTACAAGTTTTTTTCGTTTTGAGAAAAAAATTTATTCCACAAAGTGTCTTTATTTTCTTGAGGGATTAATTAAGCCGAATACACGGTCAAATGCATGTGGTACTTATTTTTAGGGAGGAAATTAAGCATGAAGTACTATTTTACTTTATTCTGAATTTTGAAAATGTATAATTATTATATTGTGGTACTAATATCTACATGACATCGATGGTACATGTGCAACTACTCTAAATACTACTATCCCGTTAAAAAAAAACTAAATACTAATTATTTTGCATTAATAATTTTCATTAATGGTTGGTGCTAATTATACATCTAATCTTTAATTATTACAAACTAATCTACCTATAACTATAGGCCACACATTATTTTACATCCACTCATCATTCCGATTAACTAGCTATTCTCTTTTATATATTCTCTACAAGATCTATTTCTTTAGTTCTTTTTTATAGGGACGTGTATAGTTTGATTGGTAAAACAACGTTGGAAATACTCAATGATCTTGACAAAGTAATATTTAATATTATAATCTTTAAACTATAACGACTTAAAAAATTAAGAGTTAGCATAATTGTCAATATTGATAACATTTATGTGGAATCTTCTTAATTTAAAATATAAACTTACATAATATACTAACATTCTTGATATTTTTTATGAAAAAAATAGAAAGGCTTAAACGACACATTCCGGAAGGAACTAAAAGAGATAGTTGGAAGAAGGTTCACTGTCTGCTTCCATGTCAGCAAGTTTCATTTATCACAAGGGTGGAATGCTTATACAGTTGTGAAGTTGTCATCTGATCCATCTTTGATAGGAAAAAATTGAACATAAGGATTGCTCATCCAAGATATTCATTTTGATAACATCATATCTTTAATTAATCTTAATGATTTATAGTTGTATTATTTTTATACAACATTTTATGATAAAGAAAAAAATAATTATTTTAATATATATTTGTTTAGTGCTCCATGGGTTCTGAAGCCATGAGAGATGCTCACTATGAATGTTCTTATCAAGATAAGTTATATTTCCTTTTGAATAATGAGTCCTAAGTAATATAAATATAAAAAAATAAAAAATGAAAAATTTTAATTATTTGTGTTAAATATATGTACGCAGGCAATTTCATCATCTGTTTGCGATAATCAAGATCCTGATTGTGTTGAGGTAACCCCCGACAAAAAGAGAAAGAATATCGACGATGAAGTGACTATATTTAATGATGATATTGGTATTGAATGTCGGATGTCAACTACTAAGATAATGGTGAAGATTAAGACTGGGGAAGAACAAGCTTGAAGATTTGATTCAACTGTGTGTTTTTCCTAAATAATTTTATATTGATATTTTGGTGTGTTTTTGTGTGTGGGGTTTTTTTTTTTTTGATTTAGGAAGGATGTTGAGATTTTGAATAATTTATGGATGAATATATTTTCTGGAATTCCAATATTATTGTTTTTTTAACCAATTAATTTGGATCTAATTATTTGAGCTCTGGGAGGAAATTAAATTGGAAATAACGAAATTTAATCTATTTGCTAAACAATTTATAATTGCTAAACAATGTCTTATTAATTAATAATTCTTGATTGATGGTTAAAGAAGTGTTTGGAAATTTGTAATTTTTAATAAGTTGTAATATTTTTTTAATTAAATTCAAAATTTGTTGGTAAATTTGTCCATTGAAAGTTTTGCATTTCGTAATAAATTATATTTGCCAATTGGCTATTTAAATATCGTTTAAATTAAAAATAATAATAAATGTTAAGATTTGAAAATTTTGAAAATATAATTATATGCAATTCCCAATTTTTAGAGATTAAAATTAAAATATAAATTAGAAATCATTTAATTAATAATTAATAAAATTAAATGTAAAACATATTTTAAGATTTAAATTAAAAAATTTAATAATAACAAATAATTAATAATATAATTAAATGTATATATAAAGAATATATTTAATTCTTGCGTAATACGCGGGTTATGCACTATTAATCTACAAAGATGAGTGAAAATCTCTAATGCACGGATTCTCCAAAAAATACTAAAATGCAGTATCGGATACGGCGCGGGTGCGGGTGCGATTCGCGTGGGATTCGCACCCGGTGCGCCACGTGGCGAATTTTTTTAAAAAAAAAGGGATACGCGCACCGGGTGCATTTGGGTGTGAATCTGGTGCGTCTTGAGTGAGTCTAGGGTCATTTTTTAAAAGAAAAAAAAATATGGAAAAAATTTAAAATTTAAAATAAGAAAGCTTAATTACCTTATTAACCCACAAAACTTAAAATAAGAAAAAAAAACTTTTAATAGAAAATATTAAATATTTTACTTACCTTTTCAACCCAAAGTCACGAATAGAAGATGTGACTTGTTTTAAATTTTTAATTGGATTGAAAATTTTATTATGCTTATATGTTGGATTGATGATGATATATGAATTGTTATTTTTATATATTTTACAGGTATTATATATAATAAAATAATAAATAAGTAGACGTATCCTTGCCGAATCGCACCCTGAATTTTTCAAAAATCCGTATCCCCGTATTCGTATCGCGTCGCCCCCGCACCCATGCAACACAGGTGGAAATCGAAGCCATTATTAAAAGTTTAATATATACACGTGTTAGTATGTTTTTGGTTCAATTAAAATAAACTTTGCAATTAAGACAATGTCTAAATGATAAAATTTATTCCTACATAGGTTCGAGGTGTTAGTCCAGGCACCATAGGGGGTGTTTACAAGAAATTATAAGAGGTTATAGCTATGTTGCATCGGTGCGGGGTGTGGGGATTGAGGGTGATAAGATACGGGTACGGAGATACGAATTTTCAAAAAACTTAGAGTGCGATACCGCAAAGATGCTTCTGTTTATTTATATTTTATTATAGACAAAAATTCATATGAGACGGTCTCATGCATAAGATGGAATACAATTTTGCACAAAACACATCCACCCCTACCAAAGTGTTAAAGCGTCAATGTCTAACTTATGTCTCATCTCACCATGAGATGGTCTCATGCAAGTGTGTCTCTTTATTATATATAACACCTATAAAATATATGAAAATTTTAAAATTAATATATCAAATGTATGTAATGTACATAAAACTTAAGCATTTTAATAATTTAATGTAATTAAGTAACAAAACATTAAATCAAATAACATCAGCTCAATACATAAGTTATAACATGACCATACAGGTTTTAATCATGAAAAATTGCATTAAAAAAAAAAGATTTTTTTTCTAAGCGCCACATGTACTATAATTATTTTATATTCTCTTTAATTTCGAAACGCCATTTGAATTTTTTAAATTCTAATATTTGGTCGGTTTTTTGGTCGAATTTAAAAATAAAATGTATATTAAAAGACATAACGAATCGAGTCGGCTTACTGGGTATAAACTGACTGAAAAATAAAAAAATAAACTTAAATGTACAGAAACTGCTCTTCCTCCCTTAAAAAATATGTAGAAAAAATCTGACCCAAAATTATTAAGATTAAAAAGATTTAGGTGACATTTCAAAATTAAAGAAAAAAAAATTCATAGGTGGTGATTACATGTTTGGTGACCTGCTACAGCAGGTTAAAGGAACAATTTCAAAATTTTGATAACTTACAAAACCAAAATAAAAAAATCAAGATAATCGGGAAAAAATTCCAAACAAAGCAAAGTGTTAAAAATGATAATATTTCAAGAGACAGAAATATTGGAAATAGTAATATTCATTTTTCACTTCATAATTTTAAGTGGGTAGATAAAGTTTTTTCTTTTTTCTTTTTAATGTAGTTATGAGTAATATTTATATGCAGCAGTTGTATTGTGTAATTGGTTCATACTTAATATTGTTCAATATGAACTACATTTATTGACAAAATATATTGTTAAATTATAATGGGTAACAATGTTCACTAAAAACAGTTAATATTATTCAGTAAAAATACATAATATTAGCATCCACATCTTTGCAATTCGATACACCACCTTTTAAAATTTTGCAATTTGAAACGCTTGCCCATCTTCAGTCTTGACATCCTACGCGGACATTTATGTCAACTCCGATAGCTACGACACTTAATTATTGCCGAAAAATTGAAAATGCTTTGAATAAAATAATTTTAAAATGTGATGTCTCGAATTGCAAAGAAAAATAATGTGCTGTAATTGATAAAAAACCTCAAGGGTAGTGATATTTTTTGCAATTAACCAAAAAAAATACTATAAAGTGAAGAACATTAATGGGATTAAATTTTTTGTGGTCCAATAACTTTGCATCGTTTTAAAATTGATCTCAATTGTTATGACTCTTAGATTTTGGATCCGATAAGTTTTCAAAATATTTGAAATTGGTCTTTTAACCTGCTGCGGTAGGTCACCAAACAGGTAAATTTCACATGTGTAATTATTTTATTTTTCCCTTTAATTTCGAAGCATCACCTGGACTTTTGTAATTCTAATAATTTTGCATCGATTTTAAAGACAACCTGAAAATTAAAAGACAAAGTGAATAGGGTTGGTTTACCGGGTCTAAACTAACCCCAAAATTTAAAAGTAAACCAAGTACGCAAAAATCACTCTTCCTCCTCAAAAAATACACATAAAAATCCCAACTCGAAATTATTAGGACTAAAAAAGTCTAGGTTGCATTTCAAAAATAAAAGAAAAAAACAAAATTATTACACATTTGACAGTTACCTTTTTGGTGACCCACTACAACAAGTTAAAAGACTAATTTTTAAAAAGAAATAAATAAACACAAAGGACCAAAATAAAAAAGTCAAAATAATCGGGACTAATTTCAAACGAAATAAAGTTAGGGGACTACAAAAAATTTAATCCTAGTATTAATTATTCTTTTCAAAGATTTTTCTTTAACATATCATATTGCTATGAATAAAATTAAATGTAATTAAAAAATATTAAAATCTTATTAATAAATATAAATATTATAATAAGATGTCAAAATAAAATTTAAATTTTATATTAATCCAAAATAATATTTTAACATCTAAAAAGTTTGGTAAAGACAATGATAGTGCATTAGCACGGGTGCAATACTAGTATTGTTCAATATGAACTACATTTATTGACAAAATATATTGCTAAATTATAATGGGTAACAATGTTCACTAAAAACAGTTAATATTATTCAGTAAAAATACATAATATTAGCATCCACAGACAAGCTAAGGATTGGGATTACGCAATTCAAAAAGTGCGAAATAGATTGAAGAAATGAGAAGGTTTAAATTTTCCCGTTGGAGGAAGACTTACTTTGATCAACGCGGTTCTCTCATCTCTACTAGTGTACTACTTATCCATCTACAGAACTCCTAAAAAAGTCTTGAGTGAAATAACAAGCCTTCAGAGAAAGTTTTTGTGGGGCGTAAGTGAGAGTGAAAAATCGATCTCTTCGGCAAAGTGGAGAAAAAATTGTGATCCAAAATCAAACGGGGACTTGGGGTTAAGGACCTTGAGTGCCTTAACAAAACACTTTCTGAAAAGTGGGAGTGGAGATTTTATACAGAGAGAGAGAAAATCTTTGGTGCAGGGTACGTAATAGAGTCTAGGTGGGGTCTTGATTGGGGGAAGGGGTTGAGTGGAGGGAGTACGGGGGAGATGTAAGACCTATTAGGTGGTGGGGAGAAGTCTTGAAGGAAATTGAGGGGACGAGAGAAAAGAGATGGTTTTTCTCGGGTTTTGGAAAGTAGATAGGAGACAAAACTTTCTTTTGGGAGGATTATTGGGCAAGAATTTCTAATCTAAAATCTTTTTTCCTAAACTTTATAGTTTGAGCAGTAAGAGGTCAGTTAAAGTGAGATGAGAGAGCGGAGGTGGGTGTGGATTTGAAGACGAGACTTATTTGAGAGAGAGAGAGTCATATTCTTAATGATTTAATTTATTTGATTAACAGGTATCCCTTAAGGCGAGAACTTGAAAACAAATGGATATGGAAATGAGCTTCAACAGTGTGCTATTCAACAAGAGATGTCTATGAGAGTCTAGATACAAGCCAGAAGCATTGAAGATTCAGAGTCATGCATGAAGAGTCATATTGGAGAGAATTCCAAAATCAACAAAGCTTCACAAGAGGAATGCCCTTCCGAGCCAAGCAACTCAAAATTGTGCCTTTTGTGAGTCGGATCAAGAATGTGTGAATCATGTTCTTTTTACGTGTCCATTTGTGTACAGCCTTTGGATGGATATCAATGAATGTATGGGCCTAGTTTCTCCTCTACCTTCTAATCCGGTGAGTAATCTACTCATCTTTAGTAGTTTCTTCAAAGGAAAGGAAGGTATAAAATTCTAGGTATGCGCAATTGGGAAAGCACAATTTGAATATTTTAGAAAGCAAGAAATTATATCATCTTCCGAAAAGAGAAACCACTATATATAGAACTGTTGGGTGAATTGAAACTACGAATGTTGAATTGGTACTGGTAATCCGCGAAATCAAACAGCAGCAGCCAAACACTTTTTTCAGACTGGGAGAAAACTTCAAGATTTATTCTTAATATTAATAGCACTATATTTTGTTCATTCTTATCTTGGTGTGGAAGTATTTTGGTGATCTCTGATGATGTATTGTGACAATAATTTGTAATTTTTTAGGTATCTCTTATATCTACATTGAAATGAATTCTTTTTTTCTAATTATAAAAAAACATAATATTATTTAATGAGAATAACTAGTTATATTGTGGAACTAGTATATCCAATAATTTGCATTATGTTATTAGTCACTGACCTGTGATGCCTCCACTCGAAGCTCACATAATTAAATTATTAAATGCGTTGTGGAAAATCAGAAACGTAGTCTTACGTGGGCATTTTTTGGGTCCGCCGCCCCCAATTCACAGACTTAACTGCCTGTGACGAACGACCGGTGGAGGCGTCTCCAATTTTGGTGTCAATTTTTTATTCTTTTAGGTTGATTCTTATTATCCTTTTCTCTTAATTGTCAATGCCACTTCCAAAATTTTATTTATAAAAATATCATTTTTATACTTTTTTTCTTTTTTTGAAAATTGTCACTCAAAATATTTTCTGAACCTAAATATTTTCCTCTTTGTTCGACACTTATTCAATCCACGTACGACCCATGTATCACCATTGTGCGACCCTTAATACAATTCTTACTCACCAGTAATTCCTATGTGATTAAAATGCATAAAGAGGCGCTCATGAATTGCATTTAAGATTGCACAAGAGTTGCTTTAGGATCGCACAAGGATTTAACTGGGGACAGCATCAAAAGAAGGGAATTTAATTAGGTCCAAAAAGTTTTAAGTGAAAATTTTATTAAAAAATAAATGTTATGATATTTTTTATAATGAAAATTTGAAAGTCATGACATTCTACTTAATTTCCTAATTCTAGTAGGTTAATTATGAAAAAGAAAAGTCACGAGTTGACAAGTTTTTTATATTGGAATTTAATTAATAATTTATTATTAAATGCAATCTTAAAGAGTAGGGGTGAAAACGGATCGGATATGGACGGATAGTGCTTATACCGTATCCTAAACCATATTTTTTTTCGAATTCGAGTCGGATACGGAAAAGCCGATTCGGATACGAATTCGGAATATTCGGTATACGGATACGGGACGGATATCGGAAGAATCCGGGCCGGATTCGAATAACTATAATCGGATAATATATTTCAAACGAAAATCATCAAAATGTGATTGAAACACATAAAAAACACTACATATGCAATATTTCATAGAAGCTCTAATGCAAATTATAAAAATTATATCTAGTGCTAATAATATGAAACTAAAAGTTATATCCTTCGTAACCATCACCACTCCAGCACAACATAACGCCTACATAAGTATTAAGTACTACTATTATATATATATATATTAATATAAAATATAAACCAGGGGCTTTGCCCACCTGGCCACTGGGCTCCTCATTTGAATGGAAGACCCATGTTCGATTCCCTTTGGGAACGAATTTGGAGTTATAGGAGTTATAAGGTGGATTGGTGATTTCGTGGAGCATTTGGGTGCTTGGTGTACTAACTACTAACAACTAACTTTGCCCGATCAAAAACAAAATAAAAAAAAATTATAAAAATTATAAAAATAAAAAATCTGGATATCCGGATTTACTATCCGGATAATATCCGATAAAATATGGGAAAACTCGAATACGGTCGGATATTATGTATTCCGAATCCGAAGTCAACTATCCGTATTCCAATCCGTATCCGCCCGGACACTAATTTTTTATACCGAATTCGATACCAACCGGATACGGCTCCGGATCGGTCGGGAAATATCCGATCCGTTTTCACCCCTATTAAAGAGTAGGTCTTCTGTGAATCTTGTTCACCATGAAATTGATTTTATTTTTACAAACATTCATTTAGTTATCACGATTAATATATTTTTGTAATATAAATTATACCTTCAATTATCATTACTAATGATACAAGTCACACTCTTTAATTAGTATTATGAGATAATACCCTTTATGTAGTAAAAATGATACTTTTCAATTATCACAAATAATAATCTTTAATAATATAAGTCTTACTCTTAATCAGTTTCACACATTCGTCTTGTGTGAACTTGTTACTTAATTTGTCTTACATAATTCAAAAGAGACGAAAATAATTTATTGAGAAGCACGTGATGAGAGGTATCGCAATAATAATAAGAGTAGGTATATACACTATTACTATTTTTTTAACATCATTGCTATGTATATATAGACACTATCACTATTATCCATATGCATTATCACTTTTCAAAATAATGAAAAAGTTTTTAAACAGTGATAATGCATAATCATAACAGTGATATTTGGAGAAAAATAAAATTACATGAACACGGATTCACATAATTTTTTGTCTAACAATAAGATGTATATATTGCTTTTCAAATAAGAAAGGTTGTATTAATTATCTATTATTTATTATAGTGAATTTTTTCATATATCACGATTTTTTGTCGGGTATGGTACCGCATTGTATACTTTTGGTACGATATTCCACAATTTTGAATTTTTCAGAAAAAACATATATATTATTTTTTTTAAATGCAGTATTCTATATAGAATTTGGTATATCGAATTTTCAATATGAAATATAGTATATAAGACAGAGTTGTTGATACCAAAAATATGAACAAGAATTAAGAGATTTATGTGACTAAATTTGACATCAAACTAATAATGATTTGGAGGGGTTAAGATTTAATGAGGAGGAAAGAGATGTTCTTCATTAAATGTGGATGATTGATCTTGAATGCATTAGGGAGTTCAGCATTAAATTTGCAAGAGGAGCTGGGTCAAATGCCTCTTTTTAGCTTCTTAGAGCCTTGTAATAAATGGAGAATCTGGAACCCTTAAATGAGTTTTTACCACAAGTATTTATACTTGTTACAACATGGGAGTATATCCCTAGATCCTAGTCTCTAGACTATTAATGCAATTTGACCAAAATCCTGAACTTAAATCGGCCCAAATGCAGTCCTAATTAATGGTTTTTGTCTCTGTTCGCGAGCTCGAGGTCGCTGGCGTTGTTTCTGAGGTCGCCGGCGTTGCTCTTCGAGGTCGCCCTGCGAGTCCTTTCCCGATCGGTGAATCCATTTCTGTAACTCGGGAGATCTTCAAGGCACAGGCTTCCCTTTAAGGAAAGTCTCCCCTGCTCTGGAGCCGCCGGAGGACGCAGATATGCTGGCACGGTCCCTAGGGGTTTGCTCCGCCTGCAGATTCCGGAAGCCGAGGTCTCTTGCGAGCTCGTTCTTTGGGAGGTCGGGATGACTTCCGACCTCGCCCTTTGGATAGTCCGGGATCTTCCCCCGGTCACCCAAGTCGCTCGTCCATCTCTCCGGCCCACAAACTCGATTCATGGCCCGGGCTTGATTCAAGTCCGCGCGACCTGGGAGAAGAGTAACAATCCCAAGTTTAGGGACCTCGCCATTCCTAAACAGGAGGTTAAATCCTTTAAGTGTGGGATCTCCCTCATCTCTAAATATTTCACACACAACAATTGCTCCCCAAGTCATGCCGAGCTTTTAGCTCGGGAGGGGGCCTGGTAGTTGACAACTGCATCGATTTCTATTCAGGTCGCGATGCGTTCCCCGAATTTGACGAGACGTTTAGTATTCCGAGGGCGTCCAGCTATGACGTGTGTAGGTTACTTTTGCAGGTATAATGATGGCGAGTGTCCCCCAAACGTTGGATTCTAAGTGTCGTGACACGCGAGTGTCCCCCAAACGTTGGATTCTAAGTGTCGTGACACGCGAGTGTCCTCGATCTGCGAGCCCCACGCGCCCTAATTAGCTTCTATTTAAGTGGGAATTTTCCCTCATTTCTCACTTTCACATTTTTGCTCTCTCCCTTCCTCTGCAAGAATCCTCGTCGTGAAATCGTTCTCCATCACCGGAGTTCCAGTAGGCCGAAAGTTTCAGGTAACACCCCCTCCCTCTTCGATCTTCCTATGGATTCCCAATTGAGTACCCCGGTTTCGCAAGCCTCCTTCGGAGGGACCACCGCATCCCCGCCGCCGTCCGAATTGGGGGCCCAGGATCGAAAGATTTTTCGATGGTGACTCCCCGTTTAGGGTATTCTCCTGCCATTTAGGCCATATTATTCTGACATTCTTCGAGAGGATGACGCCGTGGATGGTGATGATGAGGACTGGCGGGGCGATGCCTTCCCCGGTTCCATGGTAGTTTATGGAGCTCGGGTCGCTCCCGTCGCCGATCCCCTCTCCAGACAAACCACTTGATTTCAAGGACATGCCCCGATCAACGAGATCCCCTCTCAAGCTTGCCCCCGGGCTCACCAAAGAGTATGTTCGCAATTCCCATATATTTTGCCGAGAGAAAAAATAGGATGAGAAAGGAAGAGATCTTATTCATGGCCGACGAACTCACCAGCTCGATTGAGGAGGCCGAACTGGATCGTTTTCGACAGTGGTATGAGGTCCCGCAGGATGTTCACTTTTAGGTCCCAACCCTTGATGAGAGGGCCGACCAACCCCCCGCTGGGTGTGTAGCCATCAATCAGGGCGCTATGGATGCCGGTGTACGCTTTCCTCTCCACCCGAGGATTAGCGAGATCTTGAACAGATGGGACGTCGCCTCGACTCAAATCACGCCGAACGGGTGGAGTACGCTAGTGGGGCTTTTGACTGTGTTCGGGTCAATTTAGTCCGGCCACCTCCCTGCAGTCGATGAGATTCTCTCGTTTACGAACATAGTGGGCGCCCATGCGGAAGGGGACGGTTGGTACTACGTGCGGGCTCGTCCTCATAACAAGATAGTGGAGGACGTCCCGAATAAGGTGGATGGGTGGAAGTCGCGATATTGGTGGGTCTCCGGAGACTGGCGAAGCCCGGTGGAGGAGTCCGGCCGAGGTGGCCAGACTAATATTAGGACCGAGTTCGGCTTTGCTCAAAGTAAGTTCCAGTATTTCCCTTCGCTTTCTTGGTCACTGATTTGACTTCGTTTTTTTTTTGCAGCCAAAACGATGGAGGAGCTATTTTTCTCAAATTTCTTGGCCCGTGCCGTCATAGTCTGTCAAAATGATCTTCTCGATAGGTCGTTGAAAGTCCTGGGGACTACTGAATCTCGGCATAGCTCGAGCTTACTAATCGATCCTAACCATCTACGGGCCAGAACCCTCGAGGTAGTTTTCTCTCTTCCGATAATTCTTCTAGATTTGTTGCTCGGCTGACTCCGAATATTGTTGGCAGTGGCACCTCCCTTCAACCTCGCCATCATCCCGACTCCCGCTGAGGTAGAAATCATGTCGGCCTCCAACCCCGCCGTTATGAAGAAAGAGAGGATCAGGCAGCTTGCCGAAGCGAAGGTAAAGCAAAAAGCGGAGAGGGCGACCCATGAACTCGCCAAAGCGTCCTCTATCGAGGGGGACTCGGGAACCCAGCAGGTCGTGGGTCCCAAGGTCGCCGTCACCTCTAGTGTTGACCGACTTATAGCTCAGCCCGCGATGGGCTCCTCGCCATTGGACAAGGGTAAGAAAGCGGAGAGCTCACCCAAGCACCGCAACTTCTAGCCCGCCGACAACCGCTCCAAGAGAAGCCGTCGAGGGGATGAATCCCGAGGGTCGCCTTGAGGTGCCCGCTCGTCCTGCCCTGCGGGCTCCCGGTCTGGCCGAATCTCAGAGGAGGAGCGATCAAAGGATGATAGGACTTTTCTGGGTTGGGGTGACTCGTCTGTGTAAGCATATTTGGTTTTTAAAATCGTCACAACTTTCCTTGGTCTTTTCTTCTGTCTAAATATTTGTAACTCCCACAAGGACATCGGCCGACCGGGCTGCCACTTCGTTCGCGAGCCACCTCCTTCTCGACTCTCTGCAGACCTCCCGGACTACATGCTCGAGCTTGAGCTACTCGCTGCAAAACGCGTGGATGCCGGATGGAAAAATCCGTGGATGGCCCATCGGCAACATCCGGATGGCCATGGTATACGGGTCAGTTCTTTGCGGAGAAGAAACGAAGAAAGCTCGAGAGGAGGCCGTCGATGCCAAGAACACCACCCTCGGGGTGATCGAGGGGCTCAAGATCCGATTGGACAGCTCGGAAATGAGAATCCAAGATAGGAATGGATGTCGAGCTGAAAGCCAGCAGATCAGAGGTTAATTTTCTAAAGGCTGAGTTGGACGTGCGCGAGGGCGTTCTTCAGGAGAAGAATGAGCAGCTCCGTGTTTAGGGGGTCGACCTCAAGGAGAAGGATCAGGAGATTGTTCGCCTCAAAGAGACAACACGATTTTGGATGGCCTGGGTAACTTCGCCTCGGTCGAGGCCATGGCGAAATGCATCCGCCTTGCTCGCTCTTTTCCTGAGGGGTTGGCCCTCAAAACTGCTCTGGTCGCGGAACTATCGGCCTTCTTCAACCACAACCCAGCCAAGCCCGGGGACTCCTTTCTTATTGCCGACTTGGGGCCGGATGGGTTCGATCTGAGTCAATTCGAAGATATTAAGGACCTAGATTTGTTCGATCCGGCCTCAATCCTGTGCACTTCGGCCGACGATCAAGGGGGGGCTAGTAGCCCAATGGTGGAAAATCACCCGAGGGAGAAGCGAGGGCGAACCCTGAGGTGGAGCTTCAGCCGGTCGAGGATGAAAGAGTGGCGGACCAGGTCCAGAGTTGATGCCCCGTTTCTTTTTTGCTTTAAAGATGTATCGACCTCCGGGGTCTTTTAGTTGAATTGTTTCGCCCTAAGGGGCTTTTCTCTGTAATTCCTTTTGCTTTCAATGAAACAAATCTTATCCACCAAGTTGTCTTAAGTTATTTATGTTGAGAAATAAAGGTGACCGGATCTATTCGAGATGAATTTAAATACATATTTAAATTAATCAATTAATTACTAACATGAATTAATCCTAAATCAATTCAACATAATAATTAAACTAATAAATAAGCAACATGCGTACACGTAATCCACATAAATCCTAAGCTTGCGGAATCTAGGAGTTACGAGATTACATACCTCTTGTAGAGACAACCGTTGAGACGATGGATCAACCCAAAGAGCCTTCACAAATATGTCCCACGTCCACGAATGTAATCCGGTGGAAGGATTCTCAACGAACGATTTTAATTAAAAGAAAGAAAAATAAAAATATTTGCCATCACCTTTGTGGATTTCTAATTTTTCCAACACATGGAATTGCATTGGGGATGAAAAATTCATCCCCTATTTATAGGACTAGGGGGGACGAAAATTTTGGTTAAGTTGGACATTGTGAAATTTCCTTACTTCTTCCTCAAGATACAATCTATAATATATCCAATATATTCTATTTCCAAAAATATCTCCCAACAAAATCTTCTCCTCCTTCTTTGCTCCTTATTTTCGAAAATTGCATACAAGTAGGAAGAAATAAGATCTTTTTCCTGTCTTGAATTTATGGGATAAACTTGTATCTCAAGAATACTTATTCCATAAAATATTTCCAAGAAAATCAAGAAAAAATATTTTCCTCTCTCCTACCTATTTTTCGAAAATACTCATGGAAAAATAGGCAAAATATTTTCTTCTCCTTTTCATTAATTGGACTTTAATTTGGGCTATTTGAGGGGCCTTTAGGAGAATTAAGATTGGACCTCCAATGGGCTATGAAACTTTAATATTTAGCCAAATATTATTCAAGCCCATTAATATTAATTTACTCCACTATAAAATTAATATTGCACTATCCATCTTAACCCACATTACAACTTCACAATAATATGGCTCCCGGTCATTGTTTCCCGTGTTTAAGATTATCTTAGTCCACTAATTAATTAAGCCACTGAACAAGTTTTATATTAATTAATATCTTTGTCCTTGGAGTAAAGATAGCTCAACATTATTATCCATACAGAAATAAATTTTCACTTGCAAGATTTGGTATGATAAAGATTCTAAGCCCACCAAGGGGACAAATCAAGCAAGACGTGCTTGCACACGATTCTCCGTATTAAATCTTAGCAATCGTCGTGTAATCAATAATATTGCCCAAGATATAAGGTATCGAATCGCATTGATTCTCTTCCCATCATAAGTCAAAGCAATAGTTATTTATTTCACACGATCCTATTTAAGGAACGGAGATTAAGAAATAACGCACTAATCGAGGTCTAATTCTTGTATATTCAAGATCAAGAATTTATCCTCCTCAGAGGTCCTATTCAACAAGATCATAATGCACTAGTGTAATCTCTTGGTCAAGACAAGTCAATCTGAGTCTTACACTTCAACCTTTCATGATGGATTGTTCATTTCCATCTGGGTTGTGAATTTGTACTTAATCAAGAGGGACTGTTAATTTGATCTTCTGTGATCTGGTATCACCAAATTAACTTCAACGTAATGCGTACTTCCTTATCGAACAGGTTTGCAATAAATATATAACATTCATTCATATTTAGTGCAACAGTGATAAATAATTTATTTCAGTAAGTAAATAAGAAATTATGTTTGGTTATACAAAGTAAAAAGCATACTTTTCAGTATAACCCCAACAATATCCCACTTATACTCAAAGTATGCTTTTATGTATACTACAACATGTCTCGTGTTCTATGTGACATCTAATGTCACCTACACGAACATAATAATATTTCTCCCATTTATACTCAAAGCAGATTGGCAACGATCTTAACACCCATTCCTTCCACATGTCTCTCGATGTACTCTGAGGCAGACCCTTTGTGAATGGATCTGCTAGGTTGTCTTCGGAAGCAATCTTTGCCACCTCTATGTCTCCTCTCTTAACGATTTCTCGTATAAGATGGTATTTTCTTTCTATGTGTTTGCTGGCCTTGTGGGCTCTCGGTTCCCTATAATTTGCAATTGTTCATGCGTTAGCAAAGTAAATTGTGATCATGTTGGGCAAATCCAGAACGACGTCCAAGTCCACTAGGAAGTTCTTGAGCCAAACCGCTTCTTTCGTTGTTTCACAAGCAGCTACATATTCGGCTTCCATGGTAGAATTAGCGATGCATTTCTGTTTAACGCTTCTCCAAGTCATGGCTCCTCCCCCCATGCAAAACACACTACCCGAGGTTGACTTTCTGGAGTCTAAATTTGATTGGAAATCCGAGTCCGTGTAACCGATGGGGATTAGACTGTCTGACTGATAAACTATCATTATGTCCCGTGTCCTCTTCAGATACTTCTAATGTTTTTAATCGCAATTCAATGCTCTTTCCCGGTTGCTTTGATATATTGCCACCATGCCCACGCCGATATCCTGGCCTCGTGCACAACATCCATGAGGCTTCCTACACCAAGCATAAGGAATGCCCTTTATGTCATCTATCTCCTTTTGTGTCCTGGAACACATTTCTTTTGTTGGGAAATTTATAGTTTTGATGAAAGTTCCAAAAAACACATGTAATAGGACCAACCTGCTAGGCGATCGATGTTTATATTACCCGCTATAGGAGACCAATTGATAATGATTGTATAGAACAACCGATGAAATAGATAGGTCACATATTGAGGGGGAAACTCAATATGTATAGGTCGATCCAAGACTCAAAGGACAAATTGACATCCGACAGCCGTAATGCTAGAAAAGAACAAAGATCGACGATCCGATCTAGTCGATATCTCACCAAGTCATAAAGCTCAAACTCAAGATACTTGAAGATCGATGACTTCCGTAAGATCGCACTCCCTACATCACCCGAAATCGCTAGTTGAAGCTAAGTCAACCGCACCCAAGACTTATCAGTAGACCGATCAGGGCATCGATCAAAGTCCCACCAGTGAAATCGATGTTTCACCTAATCATACGCCTATGATCTAAACAAGAAGAATGTCAAGCGAAGTTGGAAGAACAACAACACCGAAAAAGTGAGTCCGCTATCCAATAAGAACAAGACACGATGATCGAGCCGATAATTACGGATTTGATGCTACCTCTCCAGAACGGCTACAAAGTACAAATTCACGCTTTTTGGCCATGCCGCTCCTCAAGCTCGCCACATCAAGCCCGCAAGTCTACTAAATATAAATAAATTCAAATTGCTTCCAACGGCTTTTTGATTTCAAGGTCTATAAATATGGGATCACACTTCGAGTGATATAACGGAAACGCCGAACAATCAAGAAGCTCAAGCTTATTATCGATTTCCGCACAAGAACACGAACAAGAAGATTAATTTTTATTAAGTGTTCATCCCATAAGTTTTTAGCATAGAAATCTTTTCATCTACCAAGTAGTCGCTTATAATGCAAGAAAAGATTTCATAGTTGAAACCAAAACAATCTTACCCAAACCCCCAAGTTAGGTTAAGTTGTTTAGCAAGATTTCGCACTAGGGTTTCTAGTTCGATCTCGGATCGGCTGAGTGTGAACTCCTTAAACATCTAGTTGGTGTAATGTGTTGGACTTACACATAAAACAAAGTCCAAAAGGTTAAGTAGGTGCCCTTGGATAGGGAAGAGTGGACGAGGGACCGGGTTTGTCCGAACCACTATAAATCTTGTTTTTACCGCTTTTGATTAATCGACACAACAATCGCACACAACCTTTAAAGCCTACATATTCCAAATCGAGATCTTTTTCGATCCGATCAAACTTGACACTTCAAACCGATTAAAAGATTAACTTTGAATCGATTTATCAAAACCGGTTTTTTCACAAGGGTAAAACTTAAGCTTCCGCACACATCGCTTAAACCGATAGCCGAATCGACCGCGCTTTCAGCGACAAGAAGTTGGTTATCAGCCAAACCGATTCACCACACTGATCAAAGTTAATCGCCTCACACCGATTTGCACAAAAGTTTTCTCTATTCACCCTCCCTCTAGACTTCTCACAAACCCGCTCGACCTACAAGTGGTATCGAGCGGTTGGTTCTAATCGACCAATCGACTTTGTGTATCATCGATTCTTGAGGAAGAATCTTTGTGGTCGATCGAATCGATCTTGAAAAACCATTTTTAAACTCATTCATTTTCCAAAATCACTCAAAGATGGATAACACCTCAGAATGTATCATGATCCGCCAAGTTCTCAATCGATGAGTATGCGATTGGGCCATATATATGTCCAACCATCTAGGTTCGATCAAGGATGTAATGATGGAAGTCATCGAAAGAGACCCATCATCATATACTACGACAACCCCGAGCTTGGAGGAGATCCGCATTTTGCCCAGTGAAGTCTTGTACGTAAAAGCCCAAAATTTTTGATGGATGCGTAAGAAAGAAATCGTGATACTCTAGATACTATCGCAAGGCACATTATCATGAAAATAATGGATAAGGTCACCAAGGAAAAGATTAAGTATCTCAAATCATGAAAAGCAATGTGGGATACTATTCAAATATGAGAGGAAATGAATGATAAAAGACACAATGCCTACAAGTTTAAATCGGGTGAAGTTCAAAAATCAAGATGTCGCTTAAACGAAACCATCAACGAACTCGATGGAAGGATTACAATGTCTATAAACAAGCTTCGAGAACTTGGTAGAGAGATGTCTGATAAAGATATCAACTACAAAATCCTAAGGTCTCTCACCAAGAAATGGGACATGAAGGTCACGGTAATCAAGGATTGCCAAGACATTTCAAAGATGAAGCCAAGTAGCTTGTTCTTGAGTCTTAAAGCTCACGAAGTTCGATTTGATTGAAAGAGGACAAGTTCGATGAAGATGAGGTACCCGTTGAAGCCTCAACTTCAAAATCGGGCTTTTTTAAGGCAACCAAAGAGTTAGAACGAAGGCCAACGAACCCGTTGGGAATATAATGAGTCAGAAGAAACAGACGCTTCGCTACTGGAAGCTTGAGAAGTTGAACGTCCAACTTGGTAAGTATCAAGATTTTATAAGGAATATCAACATAGTCGAGGGAGAGATAGGAGATCAGCCCAATCGATCTCAAGAAAGAACCAATCCGAGATCGGAGGATCACAGAGATGAAAGGAAAAGAGATAATCGATCGAGGGAAGGAAGAGATAACCAATCGAATGTAAGAAGCTCGCTACTATCGAAAAGGGAAGTCACCGATAGGTCATACAGACGGAGGATTTACCCGGAAGGAAAGGTTCGTGGATCAAGGAGCGGTTTCAACCGTGGAGAAGCCGCACCATAGCGCAGATCGCCTCGACGCCAAGAGAAAGGGAAGAAAAGAGGAACCAACGTTATAGGGACAAAGAGCCATGGTTGCCGAGATTTTTGACGATTCCTATCCGCCCCTCCGAGGACTCTAGATACTCCTCCTCCGAGGAAGAAATTGACTTCTATGAAAATGAAGATCTCGATATTCTCTTGACGATGATGAGATCTCGCCCGATGGCCAAGGAGGACCAATCTGGGTAACCTCCAAACTCCGCTTTTTCTTCGCTTTACACCGCTATCATTAGCACACCTCGCCGGGAGATTGACCCGCAAATTCTACTCGAGCAATTGCTTGAGGATCTCTCCAATGCAAAGAGACACTTATGCTATAGTGGAAGTTTAAAAATGACAAGTCGAGAATTAGAAATAATCACCATTGCTAAGGAGAATGATCTCAAGAAAGCCTCCGAACTTAAATTGCCGAAACCGCCGTAAGGCAACCGAGGAATGTAACATTCTCGAAGTTAAGGCTTCGATCGGGAGAAGCAGATCAAAGATCACCGATATTAACAAACAAAAGTCGATGATTTCAAACTTCTTCAAGCAAAATTTGATGAGCTATTCCGAATGCATGAAAGTCTCGAAATCATCCGAGGATAATCACAAAGAAAATAGAGGTTTTCACAAAATCATCTAAAACCGCTCAAGACATGAACACCTATTTTCAACAACGACATTAATAAGAAGGACTTGGCTATGAGAACCCTTCCACATCCTCAAAAGCCCCTACCGATTCATCTCAAAAAGGTGTAATCGACGAAGTTTTCACACCAAAAGCCAAACATGTATCTAATAAGGGAAAAAGACCGGTTGAGCTGTAAGGCAGTGCCTAACCGTATGGGGAATGTAAATGGACCCCAACCGGCAAAGCATCGCAAAGGAATCAACAGAAGAACCCGCTTCAAGAGACTCAAACCTCGATCAACAGATCGAAAATCGAAAAAGACAACCTCGTAAAAGGGAAGTCCAATCTGAGACCCAATCAAGGTCACCGCCTAATAAGCATGCTTCGTAAACCGAAAACCACCTATGCCAAAAAGATATGAATCTTTTGATGGTAGCAAACAGATTTACCCTTATAATCGTAAATCTAGGGTCACAAGACCAACCTCAATCGATAAAAAGAAGACAAAAAAAAAGATAAATCCCAAGTCTTCTAAGTCATCCAAGGTTCACACTAATAATCATACAAATCGAAAAGATATAAAGAGACGATGATTATGTTGATAGGTATGGGAGACAAATCAGCCTTCCGATCTAACCGATCACAATAGAAGTGCTTCGCTTTGTATGGATCCCCAAAACTAATCCTAACCCTCGTGACCCAATCCAAAAGGGGTACCTAAAGCCCGACGATTTGGTCATTCGCGCTGGTCCGCCAACAAAGGAGGTGTGCAAGCAACTATCCGGGTACATCGATAGTGGATGCTCAAGGCACATGACAGAAGCAAGCACCTCCTCACCATACATACAAATGTAATAAATTTTTCGGTGATGATAACTTTGGTTATACCAAAGGGTTCTAACCTTAGAGAATGATGATGTACAAGTAATCGAGTCTCAGATGTCGAAGGTCCGGCACACAACCTACTATCGGTTTCACAATTTCGCGACAATGGATTCAAGTGTTGAGTTCTCGATCGACCAATGCACTATCAAGAATCGAGCCACTCAACAGATTTTGCTAATCGGTTCAAGGAAAGGGACGATCTACACAAATTTTCCTGCCCAAGAAATGCATGCTCGATTGTTAAGAGCTCCAAAAGTATCGCTTGGCTCTCGCACAAAAGAATGAGTCATCCGAACTTTAAAACTCTTAATAAGATAGCAAGGATGTCTCTAGTGGAAGGACTTCCGAATGAAGTATTTTCAAAGGATCGATATGTATCGCATGTCGGCGGAAAAAAGTCAAAAGCTTCATTCAAGGGAATTTTGACCGCATCCAAAGAGAAAATCGCAAATTGCTATTTGGACCATCGAATTCAACAACGGACGAAATATACTCCGTAATCGTGGATGACTATTCCAAGTTTACCTTATATTCTTACATAAGAAGAATGAGACGACAAAACGAAGATACCCGAAATTGCTAAAAAAGATTACAAAATGAGAAGGGTGTCAATGTAGTAAAAATCGACGATAAAGGTACGTAATTTTTGAACTCGTTTATTACTATTTTTGCTCTAAGTTTGGTATACAAAGATGAAACATCACCGCAAGGACGCCACAACAAAATGGAGTAATTGAACGGAGAATGTAACTCTCAAAGAAGTTCGCCTCACGATGTTAGTTTGCAATACCAAGCCGCTTCAAGCGTAAAATCAATATTGCCATACTCGTAATGTATGTCTTCGACTAAGGCTCACTACAAAACACCCTATGAACTCGTGGAAGGACGTAAAACCTCGTGTTTCCTACTTCCATGTTTTTGGGTGTAAGTGTTTCATACACAACAATGGGAAGAGTCGGAAAACCTTTGAGGCTAAGTCGAAATATTCTTAATATTCCTCATCTAGCAAGGCTTTCGTGGTTTACAATGCATTTAACCCTACTTGTGGAAGAAACACCCCATGTAGTCTTTGATGAAGCATCTTCCGATCAAGAGAAATCGCCTTCGTAACAAGAAGACTGATCAACCGTAACCATGTTCGTAAAATGAATCAAATAACGATCAAGGAAAAAGAATCCGTTTAAGATACATTCCAGATCTAGCCGATTCACCGTGATCATTCGGATCCTAAGGTACGAAAAAACTGTTTAAAAGAAGTTCGATAAAATGAGATAAAGATCAATCGAACCATCCGGCTCGGGGGAACATCCGGTTCCCAACATCGCACATGATGAGTCCAACATCACCGAGACTTGTTCTTATCAAGTGGATCATAACTCGCACCACTCCCAATCGCTAGTAATGAAATTTTATCGTAAAAATGACGATGTTCTCCAAACCAATGCAACTCGTATCGAAAACCAATCCAACCGATCCGATATCAGAGACCCATCCGATAAAGTTAAAACTAGACATCGACAGGTGAAAGTGTCATGTATTGTTGTTATCTCCTATGAAGGAACCAACAACAATAGAGGAAGCTCTAAAAGACGCAAGTCGGATTCTAGCCATGCGAGGAGCCGAAATAGAAGAGAAAATCAAGTTTGGGAACTAGTGGACGTACCAAGTCATCAAGACGTTATTGGCAAGGCGGGTATTCAAGAACAAGAGAGATGAGAAAAACGCCATCACCGTAAATAAGGCAAGACTTGTTGCTAAGGGGTATTCACAATCGGAAGAATTGATTATGATGAGACCTTTGCACCAATTAAAGCCATTCGGGTCAAGCTTTCGCATATTTCCCACAAAGGGTTCATCGTGTATCGATGGACGAAAGAGCGCTTTTTTAAATGGGGTACTAGCAGAGGAAGTTTATGCCCAACCTCCGTGCTTTGAAAAGAGCAACCAGTGTGTACCGCCTAAGAAAAGCTTCTATGGCTCTCAAAATAGGCTCTCGAGCTTGGTATGATACACTCTCTCGCTTCTTGATCGAAAGTGGGTTCACTAAAGGAATGTCGGACGTAACCTTATTCGTAATAGAAGATGGAAAAGATATTCGATGGTTCAGATTTACGTGGATTTACATCATCTTCTTGATCTCCCAACAAAAGTCTATGTGAAAGATTCAAAGAACCGATGCAAGGAAAATTCGAGATGTCCATGATGGGTCGATGAATTACTTTACGGTCTTCAAGTAAAGCAAAGTACGTATGGGATATTCATCTCGCCAAGCAAAGTACACTAGGAATTTATTGGCTAAGTTTGGAGTTCAAAATTGTAAGGAAGCCAAAATTCCTATGATGACCGGATTCAAGATGGATCCAGATGGGGATGGTCGAAAAACAAATCGTCGAATATAGGGCTCTCATTGATCTCTACTATACCGACCGCCAAAGACCGATATATAACCTTCGCAAGAGGTGTATGTGCCGATTTCGCAAATCCAATGATAAGTCACCTAGAAGCGATTAAGCGATTTCTTAAGTATCTCAAGGGACAAGAAACCTTGGTTTATTTTACCCATCGATGATAATTTAGAGCTTAGTGGGTATTCTCGATTCGACATGGAGGTTGCAAGATTGACGTTCCACCTCGTGAACTTGTCGGGCCTAGGAAAGTAAACCGATCTCATGGTTTTCAAAGAAGCACATCGCTTGCAACATCTACTATCAAGAATATATGGTCAATAAATTTGTTCCCAATCGCTTCCGCTTAGTCAAGAAATGAGGGATTATAACATTGAAGCTAAGAATGTACCTATTTTCGGTGATGAATAAAGTGCTATTGCAATCACTCGTAATCCTCGTTTCTACATACAAGATGCAAGCATGTGGATGTCGTGCACCATTTTATAAGAGATCATGTTGAAAAGAAGAATATCATAATGGAAAAGATTCATACCGATATACGTAAAGTCGATATTCTAACCAAGCCACTAGCCGAGATCGATTCGAGAATTATGCAATGAGCTAGGGCTTCGGATCTTGGAGAAAATGCACCTAAAATGTATGATGGAATGATCTCCGTAACCACCGGTTAAGAAACTAATCAGTCAAGTGAAATCGCTTGAATTTGGTATATCAACTCGATCGTAAGATCAATCAAGAACCGATATGAGAAGGTATCGATCGATTTAAAGTTTATCGATTAAATGAACTGATCGCTTAAAGGATTATCCGATTAAATATGTTCGGGCTTATACTTTGTAAGTCGATTGTTTAAAATCAACAAGATTCACAAGTGGTATTCACAAGATTAAAGCTTAAAATCGCATAAGGATACAGAATTTTACACAACAATGAAATAACAGAATTTTCATTAATAAAGACCCCAAGGTCGTTACATTACAAGATACAAGTACAAGAGGACCCGAGGTCAAGACAAAAACCCTAAACCCTAAACCCTAGACCTTAACACTAAACCATCATCCTAACCCTTGAAGAAGTGGAGAGAGAGAGATTTTAACTCGATGCTCTCATTTTCCCCCACTTAACAAGGGTGAGAGAGGGCTTTAAAGAAATCCTAAAGCCGCTTAAATAAGCTAAAACCAAAGGGAGCGACAAATGCCTTGATAGATTTTTTTTTTTTTGAGCCCTAAGAAAGAGTCATAGGCTCTCCAAATTAAATGGTGAGTTGATATACGGGCATCACCGTTGTCCGATGCGCACTGCACATCAAACTCATGTTCATTTTCGGTGAGTCCGTTGATGCGGTTACGCTATCTCGATAGACACACAAGGTGCATACGGTTAGGAGAAGTGTCTTCTTAGCAGAACCGTGAGCCATGAAGCTTTAGCAACGATTGTATGTGAAATCTTTGATGACGACGAAAGACAAAGGATAAGGACACACAGGATGATTTGAGAAGTCAAATCATTGAAAAAGGGGTAAAAGTGTTTTGCCAGTTTCACCGAAATAAGGGTTCACCAGATACATGATTCTACAAAGAAGATAAGTATGGTGAATGGGTTATGTTGTGTAAAACAATTGGTCCAATTTATAGAGACCAAGCTAGGGTGCAAATGCAAATATGAATTCTCAAAACCTTTTAGAGAAATCAGACCAAAAAGGACAAATTAGAAATCACGCCGATCGATAATTGGAGAGATTTACTACGGATTGACATATCGAGAGATTCAGACGATCATTACGCATGTCAAATCGCGCCAACTTAGGGAATATAAGCTACTTCTCTAGACTAAGTTTTGGCGGTAACACTTATCCCAAGAATTGGCTTGATCTCGAGAAGAATCGATTAGGTCAACTAAAATCGATTATACAAAGTCGATCGATGAGGAAGATCACCGAGCATGAAACTCCAACAAATCGATACATCACCTATGGGAAAATAGAAATATCGGTTGAAGGGGGAACTTCAACCGATCAAGGAGGATCGTAGGAAATCGACGTATTCAAGGAAGATCAAAAAAGGATCATTGGGAAATTTTAAGGCTTAGGCTAATACTAAGATCAACAAGTGAAATCAACATGGACAAAGTGGTATTGATCGACACAATATCACCAACCGAACACGCCTTTTTTTTCTCTTGTTCTTTACTTATTTATCTGATCTTATCCGATATTATTTGCTTTTATCGCACCCATTATCCTTGTGACGATTCCCCGCAAATCATTTAATGCAGACGCGTGGGGAACATGTATTAACAAACTACTAAATGTGCTTTTAAATCCAAAAGGTTTTAGACGCTTTTTCGACCCTACGATCAAAAACCGCTTAACTGAGCGCCTAATCTTTTCAAACGGTTGATCTTCCAAATCTTGTCTTCCTTTTCCTCCTCGTTTTTATAAAGATCATCAAAAAACATACCGAGTTTTCCATTTCACAAACTTGCGATTTATTCTCCGAAAACTCCAGATTATTTCTCTCAGATTCAAAGTGTTCTTCCTAAGTTTCAAAATCATCTTTCCTAAAAAATGAATCTGTAATTTATGTTTATTTGATGTATTCTTTTTTTAAAATCCATTGATCTTAAATGTTTTTATCCTGTGTTATGCTTTATTGTTTCCGTGTTTCCGATATGTGATGTTCTTATATATATATGCACAACTTTAATCGGGTTCATCCTTTGTAGATGGCCACCCACCAATGGGAAAGATAATGTGCAATTATGCGGAATCGCAAAAAAGATTGTGGATGATAAGTTCTTTCAATATCACTTTCAGATCCTAATCCATGGAGGTCGAGCAAATTTCATGAGAAATTTTTTACGCCTCATCGCAATCCAAAGAATGTAGTATGAAGCACTAGAATTCCTAAGGAGTTTAAGAGTGGATACGGATGTTCCGGAAATGAATCGCTCTCGACAAATAATCTGAGAAGAAATCGATCGATTGATGATATAACCCGCCTGCTCAAAATCCTACCAAAAGGACGGATCTCTTTGCTCATTACAGGAGAACGAAGATGAGCCGATCGTAAAAGAGTTTCTTCGAGAGGCCGACAAACATCATACGCCGTGTTTTGTCGCCAATGCTCAAGAGGAAATACCGATTGTTGTTTTTATGGGATTGTGATTCACCCGTGATGCTTTTACATCCGGCTCAAATCAGACAAAGATGGGTCAGCAATAATTGATGAAGCCAAGAACATCAATTGGCACGGGTTCCTCAAGGCCATTCTCGCTTCCAAGAACATGAGAAATTTGAGTCAATGAACCGAGGCAGTATATCAAGAGAAAGATCGCCAATCTCAACAAGGTTGCAGCTTATTCGAAAGATAAACCGCCTAATGTCTTTAACAGATTGGATCAAGTCCTATAAGGCCTTTCTCAGCCCACTTCACCCATCTTTGGGCCACCAGACGATGATATGCCAACCCCTCCAAAGTCAAAGAAAGGAAAACGAAGAACTTCGCTACACCAAGGTTCCCCCAAGAAAAAAGAAAACCGTGAAGGCCTGTGAGAAGAGGCCGAAGAAGGCGGCAAGCCTCTATGACTCGATGCTTGAAGATGAGTCGATGAAGAAAGAGCCCCAGATCACCATCATAAACACAAAAATCGTGAAAAATCGACGGGCAAAGCTCAAGTCGAGAGCTCGCCAGATCATTCTCGGGAAGAAGACAATCGATCGATTCCTTCTCCTCAAGCTCGAAATTTCACCACTTATTCATCCAGCATGTCTCTCCTATTCTTCCACCCTTTCCACCGATGTGGAACTGTAAGACTGCTTCCACAAAATAGAAACCTCTCGCATCGCCTACTCAAGCACAACCAGAACCTTCCACATCTCATCAAGCCGACCGATGGATAATTCCCCGAGTCCAGATTGACAAAGATCATAATCGAAATTGATCGTAATGCGAATCGAAAGAGAAATTGATGAGTTATATCCGAATGCCCATCCCGCCATAAGAGAGGAAGTTATAGAGATCCTCACCGAGAGATCTTTCAAAAGCTTTCGATTTTATATTAATTATTGAACGGATGGGCGGTACTTGCGATTTCGATTTATGAGGAAATCTTCACCAAATTTTTTATAATCGCTAATCATGCTCGATCCATATAGGGTTGCGGATCAGATTTAATCGAGATACCGACAAAGCTCCCAAGCGATATGTCATCATGAAGGATGCAGAGCCGCCAATGATAGTGGAACCGTGCCGCAGCTCATGACCAACCATGGAGGCACAAACAATCAATCGCATCAAGTGACACCCAACATTCCAACATCACAAAGTCACTATCGATCAACTTCGGTGAGATCAAATCTTGTATCAAAGATCTCCGAAAAGAAGAAGTTGAGGGATCGATTTCAAAGGCGATTGCCATCAAAGAAATAACAGATCAAAGGGAATTGGCTATTTCCCGTGATTGGGGCAATCAAAGATCGCCTCCCCAAATCAGGTATCAAGGCATACCGAATCGATAAAGACCGTTGATGCCAAATCGACTCAGGGAACAACAACAAGTTTTTTTCCGATGCTCAATGACAAGCTAGGATTGAAAGAGAAAAACTTGACAAACCGACATAACACTTTCATCGCCATGGAATCTGTCAAGATCGAAATGATATCAAGATTCAAAATCTAACCGCCAAACTCAAGGCATATCTCGTTTGTAGATCTCAACAGGCGATCGACTAAATCTTTGGTTCTCCGACCTCCCACTCAATACTTTTTTGATCAAACCAAAAAGGGGGAAGGACAGAATGAGAAACCAACCGACATAACAAAAGACATCACAAACTCGATCAATAAAAGATGTCCAAAGAACAGATAAAGTCAAGAAGCCCCCAAGAAGAAAGAAGGGCGTAAAAAAAAATAGAGGCGTAAAATCAAGAAGAGATTCAAATCGAGAGCAAAGAAAGGAAGGGCCGGAAAATCCGCATTGTAACCTAAGTCGCCAAAGAAGAGTTGATGAGATCATCCCAAAAAACTGCCACAAGATGCTAAGAAATTTGAGGAATGGAATAAGATCGAGTGAATGGCTTCGATGCCTTTGTTCTTAATCTTGTTCCACAAGAAGAATCTCCCGATGAAGAATTCTCAACCGTTAGAAAATAAATACTGGATTTTTCAAGTATCCGGAAAATGAGGCCAAGCTTATCAATGTAAAAATAACTCACCAAGAGTATGATCTGTTGAATACTCAAGAAGGCAGATGGCTCATTTGACAAACCGCATTTCAAAGATTCTATTTTGACATCGCGCCTGTAACGACATAACTCGATCCTCAAAGAGATCGATGATGACAAATGGAAAATTTATCGATTTTCAACGCATTCTCAAGATCAAAGAGAGATGCCGTAGGATACAAGCCTAAAGAGTGAAGAATCGAAAGACTACTCAGATCACCGTTTATTCTTATTTTCAAACTTTTCCGATGTAACATGTAATCAACATCTTTTAATAAGAAAAGTTTATCTTCCCGATCCTAAGACAAAGTCTCATTGTCTTCCGATTATATGCTCTAATCGTTCTATTTTTTATCAATCAGATTTGGTTTCTCAAAGTGTTTTGGTTTCATCAAAAAGGGAAATTGTTGGGAAATTTATAGTTTTGATGAAAGTTCCAAAAACACATGTAATAGGACCAAATCGACTTAGAATAATGATGTTTATATTACTGCTATAGGAGACCAAATAATGATTGTATAGAACAACCGATGAAATAGATAGGTCACATATTGAGGGGAAACTCAATATGTATAGGTCGATCCAAGACTCAAAGGACATAATCCGACAGCCGTAATGCTAGAAAAGAACAGAAGATCGATCGATCCGATCTAGTCGATATCTCAAAAGTCATAAAGCTCAAACTCAAGATACTTGAAGATCGATGACTTCCGAAGATCGTACCTGAAGACCTACATCACCGAGTCCGCTAGTTGAAGCTAAGTCAACCGCACCAAGACTTATCGTAGATCGATTCAGACCGACGAAGTCACCACCGTGAAATCGATGTTTCACCTAATCATACGCCTATGATCTAAACAAGAAGAATGTCAAGCGTAGAATGGAAGAACAACACCGAAAAGTGAGTCTCGCTATCCAATAAGAACAAGACACGATGATCGAGCCGCAATTACGGATTTGATGCTACCTCTCTCAGAACGGCTACAAAGTACAAATTCACGCTTTTGGCCATGCCGCCTCGGCTCGTCACATCAAGCCCGCAAGTTCACCAAATATAAACAAATTCAAATTGCTTCCAACGGCTCTTTTGATTTCAAGGTCTATAAATATGGGATCACACTTCAGAGTGATATAACGGAAACGCCGAACAATCAAGAAGCTCAAGCTAATATCGATTTCCGCACAAGAACACGGTAACAAGAAGATTAATTTTTATTAAGTGTTCATCCCATAAGTTCTTAGCATAGAAATCTTTTCATCTAGTCATTAGTCGCTTATACGCAAGAAAAAGATTTCATAGTTGGAACCAAAACAATCTTACCCAAACCCCAAGTTAGGTTAAGTTGTTTAGCAAGATTTCGAGACTCAGGGTTTCTAGTTCTCGATCTCCGGATCGGTTGAGTGTGAACTCCTTAAACATCTAGTTGGTGTCGTGTCTTGGTTGGACTTACACATAAAACAAAGTCCATTGGTTAAGTAGGTGCCCTTGTGATAGGGAAGAGTGGACGTAGGACCGGGTTTGTCCGAACCACTATAAATCTTGTGTGCCTTTACCGCTTTGATTAACGGACACACAATCGCACACAACCTTTAAAGCGATACATATTCCAAATCGAGATCGATTAGCACCAAGCTTCGATCCGATCAAACTTGACACTTCACCAACCGATTAAAAGATTAACTTTGAATCGATTTATCAAAACCGGTTTTTCACAAGGGTAAAACTTAAGCTTCCGCACACATCGCTTAAACCGATATACCGAATCGATCGCCTTTCAGCGACAAGAAGTTGGTTATCATCCCAAACCGATTCACTCACACACTCGATCAAAGTTAATCGCCTCACACCTCGACGGTACAAAAGTTTTTAAGTCTATTCACCCTCCCCTAGACTTTCTGCACAAACCCGTTCGGGACCTACATCTTTGGATAGATGGATTCCGTGTCTGAAAGGCACAAAACCTTTCTTGGAATCTTGCATGTTGAATCGCTTCAAAACGGTGTCTATATATGAGGCTTGCGAAAGTCTGATCATTCTTTTCCTGCGATCTCGAGTGATCTTGATCCCTAGGATGTGACCGGCTTCCCCTAAGTCCTTCATATCAAACTATTTTGACAGTCATGCCCTTACGTATAACAACATTTTTACATCGTTCCTTATTAGCAGAATGTCGTCTACGTATAGTACCAAGAATACTAAGGCAGTTCCGTCACGCTTCTTATAAACACAACTTTCTAAATTGTTTTGATCAAAACCGTAGGATTTTATAACTTGATCAAAACACTGATTCCAAGCACGGGATGCTTGCTTAAGCCCATAAATGGACTTCTTCAGCTTGCAAACCAGATGCTCTTGGCCTTTTTCAATGAAGCCTTCGGGTTGTTGCATATAGATTTTGTTGGGAGATGAATTTAATAAAGAAGATTTTGATTAGATCCCAAAACCCCTGAGTATGAGATGTTCAGGATAATCTTGATAGTTGAGTCGATTCGATTTTTTAGAATGTTCAGATGTTATCCGCACCTTAGTCGCAGATATAGATCGTTTAGATTCTCAAGATTCTCAAGACTCAAAAAAGTTTCAAGAAACCAAGTTTCAAGATGAAATCGGTTTCAAGTTTCAAGATGAAATCAAGTTTCAAGTTTCAAGATGAAATCAAGTTTCAAGTTTCAAAGCAGAAATCGAGAAATCAAGACTCAAAGCAGAAACCGAGAAATTCAAAGTGTGAAATCGAGAAATCAAGATTCAAGTGAAATCGAGAAAT
Source organism: Stenogyne calaminthoides (assembly GCA_037126765.1). Classification (NCBI taxonomy): domain Eukaryota; kingdom Viridiplantae; phylum Streptophyta; class Magnoliopsida; order Lamiales; family Lamiaceae; genus Stenogyne; species Stenogyne calaminthoides. The sequence continues at coordinate 34,219,789 of JBBCBC010000009.1, forward strand.
CAAGACTCAAAGATATCTGCCAAGATATCAAGACTCAAGACTCAAGACACGTAATGTAAGATCAAGATCGAAGACAAAGGATATCAAGACACAAGAATTATCAAGACTCAATAATGTATCAATGCTCAAGATAAACCTAAATGTTCCGAGGCAATCAAAAATATCTATCCAAGAATACAATATCGAGAAAAAACGCGATCACTCGTAAAAAATAGATATTGCCCAAGACATTCTCATGCAGACAAAAGGAACTAAAACTAAGTGTTGTTAAGGTTATATCACTCAGAGATATTGACCAAAAAGAGCCGTTATGATTGTCTACATTTAACTGAAGACAACAGCCAATCAGAAGAAGACATCATCATATTTTTATCGACAATCGAAAAGCGACAGTGTCATCGGGCATGTCGTCAAGAGTACTATGTTCCGCATCGCAAAAAGTGGTGAATGACCCATGAAAAGCGATTGCCTAAAACATGTTAGGGAGTTTCAAACCCTAAATATAGTCGTTCATCACACACCATAAGAGGAAACTCATGAAGCTATCTCTTCCAACGGATAGTTTTTCAAGAGTGACCTTGGTGTATGCCTATAAATACTTGTGACCATCTACATTGAAGGTTACGGGAAATTTGTAAGCAACTCAAGAGCTCAAACTTATTATTGCAAGTTGAAGCACTCGAAAACCCAAGAATTTCCCAAGTGCTTTATATCAAAGAGAGCTCATTCACTAAGCCTAGTTTTGATAAGATATATCCAAAGCTTAGTAGAGATATCCTAGCCTTTGCATTGTTCTTAATTGTAAAGGATATCTCATCCTAGTTGAAACCAACAAGAAACCCCAAACCCTTTGTAAGGTAGTTTGAGTGTGATTGTTGGTGAGTTGGAGTTGTAAAGAGTTAGTAAACTACATTGAGGTAGTCAGAAAACTCTAGAGAAGAAGTGAGTAAACTATCTTGGATAGTCAGAAAGCTTGTGTGTGTTTTGAGTAAGTAAACTACAGAGGTAGTCAGAAAGCTCAAGATAGAAAGTTTAGTAAACTACAGAGGTAGTCAGAAAACCTTAGGAGGTGATTAAGGAATTTCTATGAAGAGATCAGAGAGAGTGGACGTAGGAGCTTGAGTCTCTGAACCACTATAAATTGTTTATTTGCTTTTTGCTCGCTTTTGATTAATCATTGCATATCTTTAACTCGAAAAGCATATTTTCACTGATATTCAGTTGGAATCAATCCACTGAAGTTGCATCTAACTGAATCACAACCTTAATCACTATTCCATTAAAAGGAAGATTTTCAGCAAAACATAAAACGAGTATAAAACTTTGGGCCAACCATTCCGCACATCTGAGTAGCTTTTCAAGATAGCTCAAGATTCTCTGGCTCGAGCTCGGGCCGGGATTATCTCGAGGTTACCGAAAGCAACAGATCACTGCCTCGTAGACTTTGACTCAGGGTGATTTGTGCTTCTCAGGACCAAATCTTCAGGACAACCTGACCCAATCTGACCTCAGTGAAGAAAAAGTTTTAAAAATCACTAAACACGTGTATTCCCCCCCCCCCATATGTTGGGATTATACTAGAAAGTATGATTTTTACTTTGTATAATCAAAACTGAATTTCGGACTTATTTACTGAAATAAATTGTTTATCACTAATGCTTTAAATATTATCGAATGTTACATATATTTCTTGATAACTGCTCAATAAGTAAGTCGACGTGTTACATTGTAGTTAATTTAGTGATACCGGATCACGTAAGATTAAATTAACAAATTCCTTGTAACTAAAAATACGCCATTCACGGCCTAGATGGAAATGAACAACCCATCGTGAAAGGTTGAAGTGTAAGACTCAGATTGGCTTGTCTTGACCAAGAGATTACACTAGTGCATGACCGATGCCTTTGAATAGGACCTACTGGGAGGATAAATTCTTGATCCAACAAGGAAGAATTAGACCTCGGTGGTTCGTTATTTCTTAATCTTCGCTCCTTAAATAGGATCACGTGTGGTTAGTAACTATTGCTTTGACTTATCATGGGTAGAGAATCGGTAGATTCAATACTTTTATCTTGGGCAATATTATTGGTCACATGTGATTGCTAAGATTTAATCTGAAGAATCGTGTGCAAGCACGCTTGTTTGATTTGCCCCTTGGGAGGTTCATAAGCTTTATCATACCAAATCTTGCAAGTGGAATTAGTTTCCCAGTATGGATAATAATGTTGAACCGTTCCTTGACCAAGGATAAAAGATATTAATTAATGGAAAGCTATTTCAGTGGCTTGAATTAATTAATGGGCTAGATAATCTTAAACATGGGAAATAATAACCGGGAGCCATATTGACTGTAATATGGGTTAAGATGGATAGTGCAATATTAATTATGTATTGGGATTAATTAATATTTATGGGCTTGAATAATATTGTGGCTCAATATTAGATATTCAAAGTCCATTAGAAGGTCCAATCTTAATTCTCCTAAAGGCCCCCTAAGTAGCCCAACATATAGTCCAATAACTGAAAAAGGTGATTAAAATAAAATAAATATTGTTGCTTATTTTTCCAAGTAATTTTCAAAAATTATGGATAAGTTGGGAAAAATATTTTCTTTGAATTTTGTTATGGAATGAAGATATGTATTCTTGGAATACAAGATTATCTCATTAATTTCAAGAAATCTCCCACTTGGTTATTCATAAGAGAATTTCAAAAAAAAATAAATATAGTGGGCAAGAAAGATTTTCTTGATTTTCTTGAAAAGATATTATGGAAGATATGTATTTCTTGAAATACAAGAATATCTCATAAATTTAAGAAGATCCAAATCTTGGATTCTTGGTACCCCATATTTCGAAAATATCCATATTAAAAGAGTAGGTGGGATTTTGTGGAATATTATAATTATGGGAAAAAGAATATAAGAGATATATTCAAGATTTCTTGGAGAATAAGAAAAGATTTTCCCACATTGTTTTATCACAAAAATTTCGACCACCTTGTGCTCTATAAATAGGGGATGATTCTTTCATTCCCAAGTACGATTCCATGTGCTGGAAAAATTAGTAAATCCACAAAGGTGGTGCAACATAATTTATTTTCCTTTTGTTAATTGTTCACAAGTGTCCTTCCACCGGATAGTCGAACAAGGACTAAGGGAATACTTGGGAAGTTCTTTTGGTTAGTCTAATCAGCCAGATCACTGTCATCCCAAGAGGTACGTTCACGTAAACTCGTAGTATTCTGCATGCGTAGGATTTACGTGATTTAATTATATGCATGATATGTTGTTGGATTATTATTTGAATTAATATAGGATTAATTCATGCTAGTAATAATTATAAGAATTAAATTTGTATTTAAATATTCATCCCGAATAGATCTGTGCAAATCATTCCCTAACAACTGGTATCAGAGCCACGATTTCGGGCTCTGAATTTTTTAAATTGTAATTTAATTCGTTGACATTAAATTTGAAATTGGATAGTAGAATTGCTAGATCTGTTTTGCAGGTATCCAATTGTCATGGAATTTAATGTGTTTATTTATGCATGCATATAAATTGTGGTTTTTAATTCGATTCGTTCGGATTCATTTTTCCTCGTGAGAAAATCCACGAGTAGATTAGGATTTGTTTGATTTGATCAATGTAATAGACTAGTCTAGATCTAGGTTTATTTATTTTTTGTAAATAAATTGTAACCGGATCGAAAACGAGGATGGAGATGAAGAATTAAAGGACAAAAATCCGTAACCCGCCAGAAGCGGGCGCTAAGGCCGCGCTGAACGTACAGTGAGGTACGCGCGCGACGCTGAAGTCGACAGCACGCACGAGCATCACTGGCGAGGCGGTGGGCTGAAGCGCTACAGGATCCGCCGCTACAAGACGGGCGGCTAGCGCAGTTTAATCGCGAGCGGGCCAGCGGATCTGAGGACAAGACGCTACAGGCAGTGCGCTGGGCTGGCTACGACGGCGCTGCTGCCCGTTTTGTACCACGGGCGGAGGCAGTGGTGAAAGCGATGCGGACGTTACGTTACGCCCGCCGCTGAGGAGTGACGGACCGCCGAGGTGCCGAGACGCGGGCGCGCGGCTCGCCGAAAGCAATCGCTGAGGCCGAACCCGGCCAAATTCAGCCGGGCGGATTGGCGCGTGCATCCCGGCCATGAGCTACTTTGGCGATCCAAAGGGGAGAAATTCAAGACGGTGTTTCTTCAAGATCATGCCAAGAAAAATCAAACCATGACAATTGGATAATTTTTGCCCAATATGTTTATTTTTCTGTTTTGCTTGATTTATTATTGTGTTATCTTATGCTTTATTTAATTTGTTTAAATGTGTTTGCATGAGAGTTGCCCAATGAAAAATCTCACCTTCAAAATTACTAAGTATGTTTGAATAATTAATTGACAATTTTATTCCGGATAATAAAATTGAATTAATTTTAACCTCCATGATTTATTTATTTGTGAATTCTTTTGGAGAAATTCCCCCCACGGGACGGTCAAAAGATAGCTTTCACATGAATGAATTCTAAATGGATGATTGTGGGTTATTACTAATGGCGACGATGACCCTCCCCACGAGGCTCGTTCAATACGAAATAATAATCTTGTATTTAATCATGGTTATTACTTAGGTATAAAATTGATATGCATATACTTCCCCGAAGGCCCTGTCAATTTTATATTGGTCAAGTGGGAGCCAACTATTAATCTGGATATTAAAGGTTTGTAACTGTTCTTGTTTGTAACCTGCTTAAATGTGTTTAAATAATGACTCACCCTACGTGGCTTATTTAAACTGTTTTGAGATGTTGGCTGATGCATGTTCATACTTTTTTTGAGATTTTAATATGAAACATGTGATCAAACCTTGTGATATATTTTGTGCTTGTGCATATTATTGTTTATTTCAGTTCATCGTGTCGCAACCTTTTAATCCATTGTCTAATATACTTAAAGACAATTTGCTTACTGGTGAAAACTATTTCGATTGGAAAATTATAATTGTCATAACTGTACAAAAGCACAAGTGGATTCTTGACACACCAAAATCAGATGAGCCAACTGACGAGTCAAAAATGCGGGACTCGTCAGATCACCTTGCGAGAGATGTCGTTGCTGAAAATGGTGGAGGGCAAACCCGTAAGGGATTACGTCCTCAAAATAGATGGCCCATCTTAACAAACTTGAGATTCTGAGTGCAGATTATGATCTGGAGACTCAGATGAATTTGGTATTTCACTCTCTGCCCAAAAGTTTCTGAGCATTTTTGCCTCGCTGGCTGATTTGCTGCAAGCTTTGGTCTCGGCAGAGATATTGATGGGACACCAAACTCAAGCTTTAATGGCAAGGGGTAAGTCTTCATTTTATAGGCCAAGGGAAGGCAAGAAAAAGAAGAGGACCAAAAGCCATGAGCAATAAAACTCAACTGTTGCCAAGGGCAATGGTAAGATGAGGAATGCTTGTGGTGTCAAGGAAAAATTCAAAGAGGAAGTGCTTAAACTGCGGTAAAAGAGGACAATGGAGGTTTGCCTGTTCCAACCCCAAAAGGGACGGAAAGAAAGGTAATTCTCACGCACTAGTTGTTGAAACTTGTTTAGCGGCGTATACTTTTCATTCGTGGGTGGTTGATACGAGATCCACTAATCATGTTTGCTTCACGGGTTCATACTGATCCGGCAACTTAGTGGGAGTGAGATCCTCATCACACTGGGCAATGCTACGGTTATTGCAATACTACGCAAGTAGCAGATATTGCAATGATACATGAGTAGTGTTTAAAGCAGTGGGAGAAGTACACCTATCTTTTGAAGATAAAGCTTTTTTGAGATTATCTTTATGTTCCCAGTTTTAGAAAGAATTCACTTTCAGTTTCTAAAATTCTATTAAAGGACACTAAGTTTCTTCTAATAAGAATGACATCATTTCTTGAAATGATGAGTGTATCTGTTATGGGACATTGGTCGAGTAATCTCTATACAATTAACTGTGCACACCACTCACGAAATGCATCCTATAACACATCAACTATTTTTAGAGAAAAGAAAACGTTCATCAGACGTGAACGAGACACTTCTTTGGCATCTAAGATTAGGTCATATAAATCCAAAGAGGATCCAAAGGTTGGTGAAAGACGGTTCACTAGAGTTTCTCCAAGTTGAACCAATTCCAACCTGCGAATCATGTTTGGAGGGTAAAATGACCAAGAGGGCATTAGGAGCCAATGGGGATAGAGCCAAAGAAGTGTTAGAGATCGTTCACACAGATGTATGTGGTCCAATGTCAACCAAAGCAAGAGGAGATTATGAGTATTCTGTCACTTTTATTGATGATTACTCAAGGTACGGTTACATTTTCCTTATGAAGCATAAATCTGAGACCTTTGAGAAATTCAAAGAATTTAAGGCTCAAGCAGAGAATCATAGGGAAAAATGTATCAAGTCTCTACGATCTGATCGTGGAGGCGAATACCTCAGCGATGAGTTTTTGAACTACTTATCTGATGAAGGGATTGCATCCCCCATCATCATTGCTTTAAACCCCTCAACAAAAACGGGGTTGCAGAGCGAAGAAACGAACTCTTTTGGAAATGGTTAGATCTATGATGAGTTATCTGGGATCTTCCCAAGTCGCTTACGAGGTCATGCCTTGGAAACAAAGAAATTACATTCTCGAACTTGGTGCCATCCAAATCGGTTCCCAAAACTCCCAAAGAATTGTGGACAGTATGCAAGCCTAGTATGAGACACATGAGAATTTGGGGGTGTCCGCCCACGTGTTGGACAAGGAAGCCATAAATTGGATCCTCTATCGAAATTAAGGTTGTTTGTAGGATACCCCGGGAACAAAAAAAGGGTGTATGTTCTATGGTCCCAAGATCAAAAAAGTGGTCATAAGCACCCACTTTAGATTTTTGGAAGAAGACTATATGAACAAAAGAAAACCCAGAAGTGAGATTACCTTAAATGAGCTAAGAGAGCAAACCTCAATGCCAATTGTACTAGATGATATACCAAACGACACGCTTTCACAACCGAAACCTCGTCGTAGTGGGAGGGTTGTAAGACAGCCCGAGAGATTCATGGGAATAGGAGAGTCCTCGGACTTGATTCCCGGACAAGACGAATCAGACCCATGGACATATGATGAGGCACTCCAAGACAAGGATGCAGGTTCTTGGCAAACAGCAATAAAATCCAAAATGGATTCTATGTTTCATAACAGAGTGTGGGAGCTAGTCGAACCACTTAATGGGGTCAAACCCATTGGTTGCAAGTGGGTGTACAAGAGAAAAAGAGGATCAGACGGGAAGGTGGAAACCTTCAAAGCAAGACTAGTGGCGAAAGGTTATACTCAGAAAGAAGGGATCGATTATGAGGAAACTTTTTCGCCCGTAGTCATGCTTAAGTCCATCTGTATTCTCTTATCGATTGCTGCGCATCTTGACTTTGAAATCTGGCAAATGGATGTCAAGACAGCTTTCCTTAACGGAAGTCTTGATGAAGAGATCTATATGCAACAACCCCAAGGCTTCATTGAAAAAGGCCAAGAACACCTAGTTTGTAAGCTCATGAAGTTCATTTACGGACTCAAACAGGCATCCAGAGCTTGGAACCAATGTTTTGATCATGTTATAAAGTCTTATGGGTTCGATCAAAACGAGTTTGAAAGTTTTGTGTATAAAAAGCGTGTCGGAACTGCATTGGTATTCTTAGTACTATACTTAGATGACATTCTGATCATCGGGAACGATGTAAAGGTGTTATCAGACGTAAGGGCTTGGCTTTCAAAACAGTTTGATATGAAGAACTTAGGGGAAGCCGCACACATCCTTGGGATCAAGATCACTCGAGATCGCAAGAAAAGAATGATAGGCTTATCACAAGCTTCATACATAGACACTGTCTTGAAACGATTCAGCATGCAAGATTCCAAGAAAGGCTTCGTACCTTTCAGACATGGAATCCATCTATCCAAGAAAATGTCCCCTAAGATGCAAAAGGAGATAGATGACATGAAAGGCATTCTTTATGCTTCGGCTGTCGGAAGCCTTATGTATGCAATGCTGTGTACGAGACCGGATATCTGCTTTGCCGTTGGCATGGTGGCGAGATATCAAAGTAACCCGGGGAAAGAACATTGGACGACAGTTAAAAATATTCTGAAGTATCTGAAAAGAACTCGGGATAGAATGTTGGTTTATCAGTCAGATAGTCCAATCCACATCGGCTACACGGACTCAGATTTCCAATCAGACATAGACTCCAGAAATATCTACATCCGGTAGTGTGTTTTGCATGGGGGAAGGAGCCGTGACATGGAGAAGCGTTAAGCAGAAATGCATCGCAGATTCTACCATGAAAACCGAATATGTAACTGCTTGCGAGGCAGCGAAAGAAGCGGTTTGGCTCAAGAACTTCCTAGTGGACTTGGACGTAGTTCCAAATTTGCCCAGCAGAATCACTGTTTATTGTGACAATGCCGGAGCAGTTGCAAAATTCAAGGGAACCAAGAGCCCACAAGGCCAGCAAACACATTGAAAGGAAATACCATCTTATACGAGAAATCGTTAAGAGAGGAGATATAGATGTGGAAAAGATAGCGTCTGATGACAACCTAGCAGATCCATTCACAAAGGGTATGCCTCTGAATACATTCGAGAGACATGTGAAAGGAATGGGTGTCAAGACCATTGCCAATCTGCTTTGAGTATAAGTGGGAGAAATTATTAGGTTCGTGTAGGTGACATTAGATGTCACAGACTACACGAGACATGTTGTAGTATACTTAAAAGCAAACTTTGAGTATAAGTGGGAGATTGTTGGGATTATACTAGAAAGTATGCTTTTTACTTTGTATAATCAAAACTGAATTTCGGACTTATTTACTGAAATAAATTGTTTATCACCGATGCTTTAAATATTATTGAATGTTACATATATTTACTGCATAATTGTTCAATAAGTCGTATGTGTTACACTGTAGTTAATTTAGTGATACCATATCACAGAAGATTAAATTAACAGTCCTTTGTAACTAAAAGTACGACATTCACGACCTAGATGGAAATGAACAACCCATCGTGAAAGGTTGAAGTGTAAGGCTCAGATTGGCTTGTCTTGACCAAGAGATTACACTAGTGCACTGAATAGGACCTACAGGAGGATAAATTCTTTAGAACTGAACAAGGAATAATTAGACCTCAGTGGTTCGTTATTTCTTAATCTTCGTTCCTTAAATAGGGTCACGTGTGGTTAGTAACTACTGCTTTGACTTATCATGGGTAGAGAATCAGCGAGATTCAATACTTTTTATATTGGGCAATATTATTGGTCACATGTGATTGCTAAGATTTAATACGAAGAATCGTGTGAAAGTACGCTTGTTTGATTTGCCCCCTTGGGAGGTTCATAAGCTTTATCATACCAAATCTTGCAAGTGGAATTAGTTTTGTATGGATAATAATGTTGAACCGTTCCTTGACCAAGGACAAAATATATTAATTAATGGAAAGCTATTTCAGTGGCTTGAATTAATTAATGGGCTAGATAATCTTAAACATGGGAAATAATAACCGGGAGCCATATTGACTGTAATATGGGTTAAGATGGATAGTGCAATATTAATTATGTAGTGAGATTAATTAATATTTATGGGCTTGAATAATATTGTGGCTCAATATTAGATATTCAAAGTCCATTAGAAGGTCCAATCTTAATTCTCCTAAAGGCTCCCTAAGTAGCCCAACATATAGTCCAATAACTGAAAAAAGTGATTAAAATAAAATAAATATTGTTGCTTTTTTTTCCAAGTAATTTTCAAAAATTATGGATAAGTTGGGAGAAAGATTTTCTTTGAATTTTGTTATGGAATGAAGATATGTATTCTTGGAATACAAGATTATCTCATTAATTTCAAGAAATCTCCCACTTGGTTATTCATAAGAGAATTTCGAAATTTTTGAAATATAGTGGGCAAGAAAGATTTTCTTGATTTTCTTGAAAAGATATTATGGAAGATATGTATTTCTTGAAATACAAGAATATCTCATAAATTCAAGAAGATCCAAATCTTGGATTCTTGGTACCCCATATTTCGAAAATATCCATAATAAAAGAGTAGGTGGGATTTTGTGGAATATTATAATTATGGGAAAAAGAATATAAGAGATATATTCAAGATTTCTTGGAGATCAAGAAAAGATTTTCCCACATTGTTTTATCACAAAAATTTCGACCACCTTGTGCTCTATAAATAGGGGATGATTATTTCATTCCCAAGTACGATTCTATGTGCTGGAAAAATTAGTAAATCCACAAATGTGGTGCAACATAATTTATTTTCCTTTTGTTAATTGTTCACAAGTGTCCTTCCACCGGATAGTCGAACAAGGACTAAGGGAATACTTGGGAAGTTCTTTTGGTTAGTCTAATCAGCCAGATCACTGTCATCCCAAGAGGTACGTTCACGTAAACTAGTAGTATTCCGCATGCGTAGGATTTACGTGATTTAATTATATGCATGATATGTTGTTGGATTATTATTTGAATTAATATAGGATTAATTCATGCTAGTAATAATTATAAGAATTAAATTTGTATTTAAATATTCATCCAGAATAGATCTGTGTAAATCATTCCCAACACCATACAGGTGTAAGACTCGTTTGCACCGGGACCAACAAGTGGTATCAGAGCAGTGGTTCAACTTGACCACCTGCTTTGTTGACCATAGTCTTATTTGCTAAAGATTCTTGTGGTCTATCTGAACAGATCTTATTTGCTGAAATCTTAAAAGGATCAGACAAAATGCCTTCTAAGAAACTTCCAATGTTCTTAGTAGAGAGCTATGATTTGTGGAGATTGAGAATGCAGGCTCACCTGTATTCTAAGCATGAACGTATGTGGAGAGTGGTATCTGAAGGACCATTCCAATTCACTGTGGTGAATCCCAGAGTTACAGAAAATGAGAGAAATGATCCCAGGACTGAATTTCCTAAGTCTGATGATCAACTTACTCCTGAGGAGAGGAAGTTAGTCAATCTAGACTATATTGCCAAAGACACACTATATAGCACTATTGATGATGGTGTGATGGGAATGATTTCTCATTGTAATACTGCCAAAGAAATATGGGATACACTAGTTGTAATGTGCCAAGGCACAGATCATATCAAGGAGAACAAACTTTCAGTTGCCATTGGAAAGTTTGACAGTTTTGAAATGGAAGATGGTGAATCTATTGACAGACTGGAAGTCAAATTCACTAGTATAATGAATGATCTAAATGCACTTGGAAAGAGATATCCACAAAGAGAAGTAGCATTGAAAATTCTTAGAGGTCTTTCTAAGAAATGGGATATTCATGCGGTGGTGATTGAAAACACCAAGAACATTGATTCAATGTCGTACCAACAAGTCTTCTCTGAGCTGAAAGCTTATGAGTTTGTTATTGATAAGAAAACAAAAAGAAAGTCGATAAAAAAGATGATTCTTCATCTAGTAAAAATGTGGCTTTCAAAGCCAAGGATAAAACCCAATAAAACTAGAGAGTCTGAGAACTCCCTTGCTAAAAATCAGGATGAGCTTGAGGATAAGCTAGCACTAATGGCAAGGAGGTTTGAAAGGCTTAATAGTAGATATGGAAAATATAAAAACTATTACAGGAATCACAGGTACCAGAAAGATTCTAAAGTCGAGGATGATCCAATCGAGAAGAGAAAAAGACCTTGAAAGTCAAGGATCTTCATCCAAAAGGAAGGACTCCAAGTCTAAAGAAGAAAGTGACCAGGATGATGATGCCAACAGATGCTATAACTGCCAAAAGAAAGGTCATTTTCAGTATGAATGTCCAGACCTAAGTGCTAAGGAGAGAAAAGAAAGACAAGCAAAGAGAGACAAGAAGTTCTCCAGTAAGAAAGCCATGGTTGCAGAAGAAGAACACTCTGAAGAAGGTTTAAGCTCTTCAGATGAAATGTTCTCAGATAGTGACAGTGATGACATCTGTCTAATGGCTGTGGAGGAGGTAAATTCTTCTATCTCTGTTGTTGCTCCTACACAAGCACAAGAGTTGTCAAGTTCCATTGTAAACAGTCAATTTGACCTGATGGATTCTTTTGAGAGTCTTATGAAGGACTATGCTGTTTTAAAAGAACTACTGAATGAAACTCAAGAGCAGAACAAAGAACTGATTGCTGAAAATCTTAAGTGGAAAGACTCTAGTAATGCTGAAATCACTTCTCAATTAATGGGAACTACTGATGAACTGGATGTTCTGAAAGTACAACTCTCAGAGAAAGAGAAGTTGATAGAGACCCTAAATGGAAAACTAGAGAAATCCAATCGAGGAAATTCAAATTGATCGTAACTAAGTTCAATGACCTCTCCGAGAAGCATGAAACTCTACAAAAATGTGAGGATAGTCTTGTGAGAAAGCTAACTCTATTGAATTCTCGCATCTAAAGTAATAGATGAAATTGAGTTATCGAGACCGCCACTATAAAAATCTGGATTGGGATACATTCCGGGGGAACCTCACAAGGTCATCCGAATCTGCATCTAGTAGCACTAAGACAATCTTTGTTAAACAAGTGGCACCTACACTTTGAACTGAAAAATTGCCCAAAGTTTTAGACAAGGGAAAAGGACCTATGGTTCCAGAAAAACTGAATATTCAGTTAAGAAAGCCTAAACCTCAAGTAAAGGCTAGAAAACCTGACCACTCAGTAGGAAATTTTCAGGCAAGTACTTCAAAGCCTCAGGCTAAGAATGCAAACCTGAAAAGATCTCAAGACTGAACCAAAGAGAGGAATTTTCGGAAGAGAAACACTTTCAAAAGAGACATTCTCAACCTAAAAAGACCAAGTCCTCGACATCGAAAAGACCCCAATTTCAAAGACAGTAACCTAAACCCCACTTGCCTAAGGGTAAAGGTTACTTGAACCCAAGTCAACAAAGACTCGCACCAAACCGCACAAAAAGCCAAAGCAATGGAACAAAAGGCCCATGCCAAGAAAAATTCTAAGGCTCATGTTCATGCCAAGGCTAGACTCATACACAGATAATCGCTAAGGCACCCAGAGTGGTAAATGTGTATGTAGATGTTTATGGAAGACAAATCAGCCACTCTAAAGTGATTAGAGTTGTCAGGCAGATTTGGATTCCAAAAGGTATAGCTAACCTGGTAGGACCCTACACCAAATGGGTACCTAAAAATTGATCTGTTTTTCAGGAGGAAAACAAGGGCACTAAGCTGATTGAAGATCACATAGCACTGATGAGTGGAGTTGAAATGGCCCCTGCTGTATGGTATCTTGACAGTGGATGTTCAAGACATATGACAGGATACAAGCAAATACTCAGTGACTATGTAGAGCAAAGAGGCCCTCAGATCACATTTGGAGACAACTCCAAGGGACATACTGAAGGATATGGAACTTTGGAAATCAATTCAGTTCATATCCATGGTGTTTCATATGTATCTGGATTGAAGCATAACCTGCTTTCAATAAGCCAATTCTGTGACATGGGATTTAATGTTGAGTTCTCAAAGAACTTATGTTATGTGAAAGATGATACCTCACAGAAAATACTATTGACTGGTACTAGAAAAGGAAATGTGTATCTTGGTGATTGGAGTTCAACTCCTAAAGATACATGTTTGGTTGCAAAAAGTTCCACAGATACCAGTTGGTTATGGCACAAAAGGATGAATCACCTGAATTTCAAAACCCTGAATAAACTTGCAAGATTAGAACTTGTGATGGGGTTACCAAATGAAGTGTTCAGTAAAGAACATGTTTTTGATGTGTGCCAAAAAGGAAAATAAATTAGAGCATCATTTAAAAGCAAAGTAGATGTTTCTACTGAAAGAATACTCCAATTGTTGCATATGGATCTTTTTGGTCCAGTAACACCAGTGAGCACAAATGGCAGGAAATATACAGTCGTAGTAGTTGATGACTACTCAAGATATACATGGGTCATATTCTTACTCAGTAAGAAAGAGACTCAGATAAAACTGCCTGAACTACTGAAAAGGCTCAGTATTGAAAAGAATCTGAGTGTGGTCAAAATCAGATCAGATAAAGGAACTGAGTTTATAAACCATATTATATCTGATTATTGTGCAGCAAATGGAATTACTCATGAAACATCAGCTGCAAGGACCCCTCAACAAAATGGTGTTGCTGAGAGAAGGAACATGACTCTAAAAGAAGCTGCAAGGATAATGATAGTTGAAGCTAATATTCCTAAAAGATTTTGGACTGAAGCTGTCAACACTGCATGCTATTCTCAAAACAGATCCATGCTGACCAAGAGTCAAGGCAAAACACCATACGAGCTTTGGAATGAAAGGAAGCCTCTTGTTTCTTTCTTTCGTGTGTTTGGTTGCAAGTGTTTCATACACAATAATGGTAAAGATCAGTTGAAAACATTTGATAGCAAAGCTGATGAAGGAATATTCTTAGGATATTCTGAAGTCAGTAAAGCCTTCAGAGTTTACAACTGTAGGACTCTTATTGTGGAAGAAACACCTCATGTTGTTTTTGATGAATCTACTTGTGTTCAGAAGAAACAGGAACATGATTCAGGAGAACTGACCAAGAGAATCACCAGACTAAGCCTGAAAAAGAATGACAAAACATCCTCTGAACCTGAAAAGAAGAAGTCAGTCACCTTCTATGAATGGAGTGACTCAGACTCAGACAAAGAAGTTCAGGATGGAACTCAGGATGGTGAAACTCAGGAAAGGCAACACACCAAAGCTGACCAATCTGAACAGACACCAGTTCAGACTCAGGTATGTGATGCCAATGAAGATGTGGTCACAGCTGAGGCAATTTCTGAATCTATCAACCAAAGGGGAACAAATGTCACTGACAATGTTCTGAATGGAATTTCCCCTGAGGAAGATGATTCCCTTTCTCCTTTTCTGTTGTTCCCTGAATTTAATGAACTGCCTGAACCTAACATTTCAAATATTGAGGATACTATTGAAGGGGGAACATCTAGAAGAAGTTGGTTAGATAGTCATCCTACAAGTCAGATTGTGGGTGATCTAACTGATGGTGTTAAGACAAGAAGGTTCCATGGTGAAAGTTCACTATTCTGCTGCTTCTTATCAGAGAAAGAGCCTACTTAGATTGAAGAAGCTCTACAAGATTCTTATTGGATTACTGCTATGCAAGAAGAGCTGAATCAATTCTCAAGGAATGAAGTACGGGAGCTAGTGGATAGGCCTGAGAGGCACAATGTTATTGGAACCAAGTGGTATTCAAGAATAAAAGAGATGAGAACAACAACATTGTAAGAAACAAGGCAATGCTAATTGCACAAGGTTATTCCCAAGAAGAAGGCTTGGACTATGATGAAACCTTTGCACCTGTTGCAAGACTAGAAGCCATCAGATTGTTTCTTGCATATGCTGCCCACATGAGATTCACAGTCTATCAGATGGATGTGTAGTGTGCATTTCTGAACGGTGTGCTTAAGGAAGAGGTTTATGTAGAACAACCTCCTAGTTTAAGACAGAATGACCAAGTTTACAGGCTCAGGAAAGCCTTGTATGGTCTTAAGCAAGCACCCAGAGCATGGTATGATACCCTTTCTCAGTTTCTTACTGATCGTGGTTTTATCAAAGGAACTGTTGATAGAACTTTGTTCAGGATAGAAGATGGGAAAGATATCTTACTAGTTCAGATTTATGTAGATGACATCATTTTTGGATCTCCAAATCATCAGTTGTGTGAGAAGTTTTCTACACTGATGAAAGAAAAGTTTGAGATGTCTATGATGGGGGAGATGAATTTCTTTCTTAGACTTCAAGTGAAACAATCAAAGGAAGGAATCTTCATCAACCAAGCAAAGTACACCAGAGATCTGATTGCCAAGTATGGTGTACAAAATTGTAATGCAGTTAGAATTCCCATGAATACTAACTACAAGATGGATCCTGATCCTGAAGGCAAATTAGTAAGTCACACTGATTATAGAGGGATCATTGGATCATTGCTCTATCTCACAGCAAGTAGGCCGGATATAACATTTGCTGTTGGGATATGTTCAAGATACCAAGCTAATCCTAAGGCTAGTCACATGGAGGCTGCCAAAAAGATACTGAAATATCTTAAGGGCACAGTGAATAGAGGATTATGGTATCCAGCTGATGATAACCTTGAATTAACTGGTTATTCAGATGCTGATTATGAAGGGTGTAGAATTGACAGGAAGTCCACTATAGAAACTTGTCAATTTCTTGGAAGTAAGCTGATATCCTGGTTTTCAAAGAAATGGACCTCGATGTGACAAGACTATCGTTTAATACATGGTCGCAGAAGTCGTTGTTCATGCATTCTTTTGGCTCGCATAACAATTAAGGGATTATAAGATTGTAGCCAATGAAGTACCAATATTTTGTGATAATAATAGTGTCATTGCTATTTCACAAAATCTGGTATTGCACACCAGATGCAAGCATGTGGATATCAGACATCACTTCATCAGAGATCATGTCGAGAAGAAGGACATCAGGATGGAGAAGATTCATATTGATAAGCAGAGAGCTGATATCTTGACTAAACCATTGGCTGAATCAAGATTTCAGGAACTATCAGTTGAATTAGGGATGTTGGATCCAGGTGTATAGAGTAAATCTGAAAAATTAAAGGTTTTCAGATGCATGAAGTTTTCTCAGGATTCTACTGAGAAACTCAGGATAAAATTGGAATACTGAACTGAGTCTTGGGAAACTCAGGTGTACTGAAGGTCAGTACTCAGTATTATACTGAACCCGTTCAGTACTCAGTATCATACTGACATTTTATCAAGGTCAATACTCAGTAAGACTGATAGGAAAATTAGTCTGAAGAAGTAAATGACTCATGCAACTCATTTATTGCTTAACTGAAACTCAGAAATCATTGGCAATAAATAGCATAACACCTGAAGAGAATGTTTTGGGCGGGACCTTTGAAATACCGAAGAAGGTCAACAGTCATTAATTGCTCTGATTCAATTAATCACCAATAAGGTTAAAATGGCGGCGTATTTTTCGTGAGATCGTCCTTTCGCATACCCGATTAGTCGGTGATCAATCTTAACCGTTGATTTTAATTAATCATATGATTTCTCACAAATCCTCTCTATATATTCATTTGAAATCCATTCAAGCCCATTTTATTAACCTTCGTCTCCAAAAACACTCTGCAAAATTCAAAACCCTTTTTGCCTAGAAATCTTCATCGTCCCAAAACCCTACCTTCAAAAATTCTCAAAATGACTTTCTCAATATATGACAAACTGGCTATTTCCAACAAGCCATGGTATGAGTACGTGGTATCACTCGAGAGTTCATCCAACGCTACTCATGAAGAAGAAGAAGCACTTCATATGATCCGAATCGCAAAACTCACAAATCTCGTCGCAAGTCAACCGGAAGCCGAATACTCTAAGGAGGTAATAGAGTTTGTTTCAAATATGAGATTAGATGATGAGGATGGTATCGAATCTCAGATTACTATTTCCCATCTAGAACATAGCTCGAAATACGTAGATTTTGTACGGGAGGTGTATATAATCCCCAAAAAATTTAAATGATGTTTTTGAGTTGTGTGATAGAGGAGAGGATCCCACGACTTATATGTTAGGTCGGGAGCAGGAATACCTTGATAGGATAACAGAGCATCCTATTAAGTTTGAGGTGACGTTGAATAAACGGCATTTGAAGCGAAAATATGTAGAGTTTTGTTAGATATTGTTAGCAAGTGTATAATGAGTAGATCAGGGAGTTTTGAGCAGATAAGCACACCCAAGCTTAGATTGATGGCTGCTATCGAAATTCACCCACCACAAATTTCAACTAGCTGAAGTATCTGATCAGAGTGGTGAGTGACCAGGCCAAGCAAATCAAAAAGGAGGATGGATCGATCTCAATCAAAGGCAAGATTCTCCATGCAACCAAAATAGCTTTTATTTTGGAGATGTGCCGTGAAGAGGAGGATATTTTTGCCAACTCCTCACCTTTTCCAAAGTCTAAAGTCATGTTCAAGCCGACAACAACTCGAAAGACTTTGAAAGGGAAGAAAGAGAAGAAAGTGGAATCTACTGATGCTGCTGAAGAAGCTCATCAAGCCAGGGGGAAGGCTTTGATGGAGGTCAAGAGGGAGAAGGGAGAAGCATTGAAGAAGAAAACCCTTCCTCCAAAGCACAAAAGGATGTTGATTTCCACTGAGGAGGAGGAGAGTGAGCCTGAGGAGGTACAACCTGAGAGCCAGAAAGCTCAGAAATCGCCTCTACAAGTATTGGCTCAGGTTATATCTACGGCACAGGAGCAAACTGAGGAGCAAGTCTTCTCTGAGGTTCTTGAGACGTCGCTGAGCACGGACAAATTCTCTCAAGAAATCTTCAAAGGACCTCAGACCTCAGAGCCAGCTCAGATTCCTACTGAGGAAGTACCTGCTCAATCCTCAGAGCAAGCTCAGATTCAAACTGAGGAGTTGCCTACCCAATCCTCAGATCTTACTGAGCCTCAGGAGCTTTTGAACCTTGATGAGCTCCTGAGTGATCCATTCCTTGATCCCTCAGAAGAACTTCCCACTGAACCTGAGTGCCCAAAGTTGAAGAAGGGCGAAGCCGAAGAAACTGAGTGGCGAAGCAAGGGGGAACGGTTCATACTAGACCGATACCCTGAGCTAAGCACATATCCTGACCTTCAGGATCTATTTTTCAGACTGAGGTCAATAGTCTACATACTCAACCAGATCCTACCTGAAATGCTCAACATTGCTTCATTCAGAGGTGAAGACTGGTGGAATGAGGAGACAACTGTTTTAACAGAGTTCTCCGGATTCAGAAAAACCAAGCTCAGGATGAAAATTTCAGATTTTGATGAGCTGGTTAAGAGGAAGCTTGCTGAGAGGGAAAAAGCTGAGGTTGGTTCCCCGAGCTCCAAAGATAAAAACCAAGATAGGGACCAACAAGGGAATGATGAGAGTCAATCTCAGATGGAGAAAGATAGTACTGATGCTGGAGAGCCTGTTGTCACACATCCTCAGACTAAAGTTAGCCTTCAGGTAACTTTTGGCACTATTAAAAATTATGCCAAGGCTACTGAAGTATCTATCTTTAACTCAGAATGTCTGATATGCAAACTGAGGCTCAGGGAAACCCAAGCTCAGGTGGAAACCCAAGCTCAGCCGAGACCGGGCTCGTGTTGTGATCAAGCTCGTGTTGAGATCGAGACTCAGTCGAGCAAACAAAACCAGAAAAAGAAAGAAATCTCATATGCTCATGAGATTGATCTCACTCCCATTGTGGAGAAACTGGACTAGGTTGTGCCAATCATGGACAAAGTAGCCCAGATTGAAGAAGTATTGGCCAACCAAACCCAGAAAATGGAAAGTCTGAGTTCTACTTCAGACCTGATGCAACTTCAGACTACTCTGACTGATAAATTGACTGCCATGGAAGGAAAGATGGATGGAGTCAAAGCTGAATTGAGTGCAGAGCTGAAGCAAAAGTATCAGGAAAGGACTGAATTTCTAGAAACCAAGCTGGTGGAGAAGAATGATCTACTTATCAAAAACGATGTTGAGGAAATGAGCTCCATGCTCATGACCAAGATGACAGATATGTTCAAAGATGCTCTCTCCAACCAGTTTGCCCAAATGTCTGAAGAGTTCTCTGTGGCGAAGAACCACCTGAGGAGCCTAGAAGAAGAGCAAGATCAGTTGGCGGGAGAGGTGCGAATTGTCAGCAAGGAGCAATATCATATGGACACTGCACTATCTAAACTTCTGCCAATGTATGATGCCAAGAAGGGGGAAAGACCCGGAGCTGATCTGAGAGTATTATTGGCACACACCTTGGAAAGAAAGGCTGACAAAGAGGCAGAAAAGAAAGACATTGCTAAAGCCTTGAAAGAAGTTGAAGCCTCTGAGAAGCTGAAATTCAAGAAGGTGGAGAAGCCTGTCTACACTCAAGTTTCTGAGGAAACCATGCAAGAAGTAGTTGCTAAGAAGCTGAGTGCTAGAAGAAGGGTTGGAACAAGCCTAGCCGGTGCTGAACTACCTATCAAGAGGAAGGCTGTGGCATTTGTTGAACCCGAAGGGAAAAGAGCTAAGGCTTCTAAGCCAACTCAGGGAAAGTTGATAATGGAATTGGAAGAGTCTGAGGAGGAGCCGCAAAGAACCTTCTGGTTTTACTACGATGTGCTAAGAGAATGGAGAGGGGAGAGCTCAGATCCTAATGAAGCTTTCATCGACTATCTGCTGACCTTCTATCCGAAGTACTTACAAAGCTGGATCAATCTTGCGGATGAAGGAAAAGTTCAGATCACTGCCCCTGGTCCATACTCGTGTACCTCCTCCTAGGCTAAAGAATGGCTTGGTAAATGAAACAGCCATATCTCAGGAGATTGCTCAATATGCCATCCAGTTAGGCTTGACAGGTAACAACCCTGATATCATCAAGGCGAGAGATGCACTAAAGAAGAGGTATTATGGGATGTTTAACCTTGAAGTGTCTGTGGATGAGGTGGAAGAAGAGAACTGAAGAGCTAGAGCTGAAGATCCAAGAAGACTGAAGATCAAGACTGAAGACTCTTGTAATTTTCTTTATCTTTTTGTCTTTATTTTTTTTTCCGATAAGTTCATTGTAAGTTGTAACATTCTATCATACATCAATGGAACTTTATCTTTTATGCTCAAAGATAATATCTCATTATCTTTTTTACATGTCTTTATTTTTATATGCCTTATGATTATTGTTTATGATATTGTTGGGAGATTGATTGTGAAAATTGTTGGGAGATATACCAATCTTGTAATAGGAAAAACTGGAACCTGGGTATAGGTTAAGTATATTTGTAACAAGATGGTTTTGGCATCATCAAAAAGGGGGAAATTGTTGGGAGATGAATTTAATAAAGAAGATTTTGATTAGATCCCAAAACCCCTGAGTATGACATGTTCAGGATAATCTTGATAGTTGAGTCAGGATTCAGTTTTAAAATGTTCAGGATGTTATCTGCACCATGTATAGCCAGCAGATATAGATCAGGTTAGATTCTGAAGATTCTAAAGACTCAAGAAGTTTCAAGAAATCGAAGTTTCAAGAAATCAAGTTTCAAGATGAAAAATCAAGTTTCGAAGTTTCAAGATGAAAATCAAAGTTTCAAGTTTCAAAGGTAAAAACCGAAAACTAAAGACTCAAAGTGGAAATCGAGAAACTGAAGACTCAATGTGAAATCGAGAAATCAAGACTCAAGCAGAAATCGAGAAATCAAGATTCAAGCAGAAAATCGAGAAATCAAGACTCAAGATGAAGACTCAAGATATCGGTCAAGATATTTCAAGAACTCGTAAGACACGTACATGAAGATCGAAGACAAAGGATATCAAGACACGAATTATCAAGACTCAAGAATGTAATCAATGCTCAAGATAAACCTAAATGTTCCGAGGCAATCAAATATCTATCCAAGAATACAATACTGAGAAAAATGCGATCACTCAGAAAAATAGATATTGCCCAAGACATTCTCATGCAGACAAAAGGAACTAAAACTAAGTGTTGTTAAGGTTATATCACTCAGAGATATTGACCAAAAAGAGCCATTATGATTGTCTACATTTAACTGAAGATAACAAACCAATCGTAAGAAGACATCATCATGATTTTTTTATCGACACCGAAAAAGCGACAGTCAATTGGGCATGTCAAGAGTACTATGTTCCGATCGCAAAAAAGTGGTGAATGACCGTTGCATGAAAAGCAGATTGCCTAAAACATGCTAGGGAGTTTCAAACCCTAAATATAGTCGTTCATCACACACCATAAGAGGAAACTCATGAAGCTATCTCTTCCAACGGATATTTTTTCAAGAGTGACCTTGGTGTATGCCTATAAATACTTGTGCCCATCTACATTGAAGGTTACAGGAAATTTGTAAGCAACTCAAGAGCTCAAACTTATTATTGCAAGTTGAAGCACTCGAAAACCCAAGAATTTCCCAAGTGCTTTATATCGAAGAGAGCTCATTCACTAAGCCTAGTTTTGATAAGATATATCCAAAGCTTAGTAGAGATATCATAGCCTTTGAATTGTTCTTAATTGTAAAGGATATCTCATCCTAGTTGGAAACAAACCAAGAAACCCCAAACCCTTTGTAAGGTAGTTTGAGTGTGATTGTTGGTGAGTTGGAGTTGTAAAGAGTTAGTAAACTACATTGAGGTAGTCAGAAAACTCTAGAGAAGAAGTGAGTAAACTATCTTGGATAGTCAGAAAGCTTGTGTGTGTTTTGAGTAAGTAAACTACAGAGGTAGTCAGAAAGCTCAAGATAGAAAGGTTAGTAAACTACATAGGTAGTCAGAAAACCTTAGGAGGTGATTAAGGAATTTCTCCAAGAGATCGAGAGAGAGAGGGACGTAGGAGCTTGAGTCTCTCGAACCACTATAAATTCTTTGTGTTATTTGCTTTTACGCTCGCTTTGATTAATTGTTGCATATCTTTAACTGAAAGCATATTTTCACTGATATTCAGTTGGAATCAATCCACTGAAGTTGCATCTAACTGAATCACAGCCTTAATCACTATTCCATTAAAAGGAAGATTTTCAGCAAAACATAAAACGAGTATAAAACTTTGGGCCAACCATTCCGCACATCTGAGTAGCTTTTCAAGCAAGCTCAGTATCTCTGAAAAACTCAGGCTCAGTTGGGATTATCTGAGGTTACTGAAAGCAGCTCAGGTCACTGTCTCAGGTAGACTTTGACTCAGGGCGATTTGTGCTTCTCAGGACCAAATCTTCAGGACAACCTGACCCAATCTGACCTCAGTGAAGAAAAAGTTTTAAAAATCACTGAACACGTGTATTCCCCCCATACACATGTAAGACTCGTTTGCACCGGGACCAACAGATTTCTTCGTCAAGACTTTCATTGAGAAAAGTGATCTTGACATCCATTTACCAGATCTCAAAGTCTAGGTGCGCAACAATCGATAAGAGAATGCGGATGAACTTGAGCATGGCTATGGGCGAAAAGGTTTCCTCATAGTTGATCCCTTCTTTCTGAGTGTACCCTTTTGCCATGAGTCTTGCTTTAAAGGTTTCAAACTTTCCGTCCGGTCCCCTTTTTCTCTTGTATACCCACTTGCATCTAATGGATTTTACCCCATTAAGTGGTTCTACTAGTTCCCACACTTTATTGTGATTCATTGAACCCATCTCGGCTTCCATTGCGGTATGCCAAGATTTTGCATCCTTGTCTTGGATCGCCTCGTTGTAGGACCATGGATCTGATTCTTCTCTCTGAGATCAAGTCCGAGGACTCTCCTATCCCCAAGAATCGCTCAGGTTTCTTAACAACCCTCCCACTACGACAAGGTTCTGGTTGTGTAGGTGTGATGCTTGGTACGTCGTCTTGTACAGTTGGCAACAGAGTCGGCCCCCTAAGTTCTTCTAAGGTAATCTCGCTTCTAGGCTTTTTATTGTTCATATAGTCTTCTTCCAAAAATTTAAAGTGCGTACTAATTATGACCTTTTGATCTTCGGGACCATAGAACATGCATCCCTTTGTTCCTTCGGGGTGCCCTATAAACAACCTTAATTCCGAAAGTGCATCCAATTTACCAGCTTCCTTATCCAACACGTATGTCAGACACCCCCAGATCCTCATGTGTCCTAAGTTGGGCTTGCGTCATCCACAATTCTCTAGGGGTTTTGGGAATCGATTTGGATGGCACAAAGTTTAGAATATAAGTTGATGTTTGTAAGGCATTACCCTAGAACGATTTTGGTAAATCCGCATAACTCATCATTGACCTTACCATTTCTAGAAGCGTTCTATTTCTTCGTTCTGCAACCCCGTTTTGTTGAGGGGTACCGAGTGCAGTCAACTGGAAAGCAATCCCTTCATCCGACAGGTAGTTCAAAAATTCATCACTGAGGTGTTCGCCTCCACGATCAGATCGTAGAAACTTGATACTCTTTTCCTTATGATTCTCTGCTTGAGCTTTAAATTCTTTGAATTTATCAAATGTCTCAGATTTATGCTTCATTAGGAAAACGTACCCATAGCGTGAGTAATCATCGATAAATGTAACGAAAAATTCGTAGCCACCTCTAGCTTTGATTTGCATTGGACCACACACATCGGTGTCAACGATCTCCAACATTTCTTTAGCTCTAAGCCCCTTGGCTCCAAATGCCCTATTGGTCATCTTTCCCTCCAAGCATGATTCGCAAGTTGGAAATGGTTCAATCAGAAGGGACTCCAATGAACCATCTTGGACCAACCTTTGGATCCTCTTCGGGTTAATATGACCTAATCTTAGGTGCCAAAGAAGTGTCTCGTTCACGTTGGTCGAACGTTTTCTTTTATTACTTGAAATGACAGATGTGTTATAGGATGCATTCTATGAGTGATGTGCACAGTTAATAATATAGAGATTGTTTCGTAAAGTTTCATGACAGATA
Organism: Stenogyne calaminthoides; assembly: GCA_037126765.1. NCBI lineage: Eukaryota > Viridiplantae > Streptophyta > Magnoliopsida > Lamiales > Lamiaceae > Stenogyne > Stenogyne calaminthoides. Next base: position 34,244,269 of record JBBCBC010000009.1, read on the forward strand.
ACCACATCGTTACGAAAAACAGTAACATGTTTATTAAAACGAACAGAATATCCATCAGCAAATAGTTTGAAAACAGAAATAAGGTTTTTCCGAAAAACAGGAATATAAAGAACAACTCTTAAAAATTAAACTCTTGTCTTCAAAAGACAGGTGCACGTCTCCCACTGCTTCAGTTGCCACTCTCGTAGCATCGCCTAGTGTGATGGCGACTTCACTTCCACTAAGTTGACGGGTCCGCTTGAACCCCTGTAATGTGAAACTAACATGATCAGTGGACCTCGTATTCATTACCCACGAATGGGTAGCATACGCCGCTAAACAAGTTTCAACAACTAGTGTGTAAGAATTACCTTTCTTTCCATTCTGCTTGGGATTGGAACAGGCCCACCTCCATTGTCCTCTTTTACCGCAGTTTAAGCACTTCCCCTTTGGGTTTACTTTGACACCACCAGCATTCCTCATCTTACCATTGCCCTTGGCAACAGTTGAGTTTGATTGCTTATGGCTTTTGGTCCTCTTCTTCTTCTTGTCTTCCCTTGGCCTAGAAGATGAAGACAAACCACTTGTCGTCAAAGCTTGAGTTTGGTACCCCATCAACATCTCTGCCGAGACCAAAGCTTGCAACAAATCAGCTAGCGAGGCCAAAATGCTCAAAACTTTTGGGAAGAGAGTGGAGTACCAAATCGATCTGGGTCTCCAGATCATAATCTGTGCCCAGAACCTCAAGTTTGTTCAGATGGGCCATCAATTTTGAGGACGTAATCCCTTACGGGGTTGTCCTCCACCTTTTTCAGCGAAAACATCTCTCGCAAGGTGATCTGACGAGCCCCGCATTTTTTACTTGTCAGTTGGCCCATCTGGTTTTTGGTGTGTCAAGAATCCACTTGTGCTTTTGTGCAGTTAGGACAATCATAACTTTTAGTTTCCAATCAACATAGTTTCCTATACAATTCTATTGACTTTAAGTATATTAACAGTGGATTAAAAGGTTGCGACATGCTGAACTGAAATAAACACACATCTTGTATCAATATCCGGATCGACACAAAGAAAATCACATAATTCGATCACATAATTCATATTGAAATCTCAAAAAAATATGAACATGCATTAGCCAACATCTCAAAACAGTTTTAAATGAGCCTCTTGGGAGGGTCATCATTTAAATCACATTCAAGCAGGTTACAAACAAGAACAATTACAAACCTTTAATTTTAAAAAAATTAACAGTTGGCTCCCACTTGACCAATACAAAATTGACAGGGACTTCGGCGAAGTATATGCATATCAATTTTATACCTAAGTAATAACCATGATTAAATACATAATTACTACTTTATTTTGATCGAGCCTCTTGGGAGGGTCATCGTCGCCACTAATAATAATTCACAATCATCCTATTGAGAATTTATTCATGTGAAAGCTTTCTTTTGGTCGTCCCTTAGGAGAATTTCTCCAAAAGATTTCAAAATAAATAAATCATAAAGGTCATAATTAATTCGATTCAAAACCGAATTAATTGTTTAAAACATACTTAGTAATTTTTTAATTTGAGATTTTTCGTTGGGCAATTCTCATGCAAACACATTTAAACAAATTAAATAAAGCACAAGAAAATACAACAATAAATCAAGCAAAGCAGAAAATAAACATATTGGGCACAAATTATCCAACTGTCATGGTTTGATTTTTATTGACTTGATTTTGAAGAAACGCCATCTTTAATTTCTCCCACTCGTTCGTCTCGAAAAAAAAATTTTTTCGGGCCCACGCCAATTTCGGCCTATCAAAATGATCAAGCCATTCTATCCTAATTTGGTAAAATTTAAGTGATGAATATAATTCTGCACCTCGGCCTTAAAATGCGCCCCTCGGATCTCTCGGCAACCATCTCTGCGGGAAATAAGTCATGCCCGTTGACCTTCGTCCGTTGTTAAATACATCTTTAATCGCTCAACAATTGCCGCTTTCTAACTTGAATTAATCCATTCGCCAACGATAATAATCGGTGTGCATGACACTTTCATACCCTAATCTTGATCCGCTTAACACGTCGAGTTATATCCAATTTACAAAATGCCTCGCCTCGCCAAGCCAACTGTTTTCCCTCAATCAACTCCTCGTCTCGTCTTGTCTTCGATCAGGTTACAATTTATTTAACAAAAAAATAAATAAACCTAAATCTAGACTAGTCTATTACATTAAACAAATCAAATAGTCTAATCTACTATTAGATTTTCTCACGAGAAAAATAAATTCGAACGAGTTGAATTAAAACCAAAACATACGCATGAAAATTAAACACATTAAATACCATGACAATTGGATACCTACAAAACAGATCTAACAATTCTACTATCTAATTTTCAATAAAATTTAATGGGCAACATAATTTAAATAATAATTTAAATGCAGAGCTCGAAACCGAGGCTCTGATACTAGTTATTGGGAAATAAGGGGTGTCCGGATCTATTCGAGATGAATTTAAATACATATTTAAATTAATCAATTAATTACTAACATGAATTAATCCTAAATCAATTCAACATAATAATTAAACAAATAAATAAGCAACATGCATACACGTAATCCACATAAATCCTAAGCATGCGGAATCTAGGAGTTACGAGATTACATACCTCTTGTAGAGACAACCGTTGAGACGATGGATCAATCCAAAGAGCCTTCACAAATATGTCCCACGTCCACGAACGTAATCCGGTGGAAGGATTCTCAACGAACGATTTTAATTAAAGGAGAAAAATAAAAATATTTGTCATCACCTTTGTGGATTTCTAATTTTTCCAACACAATGGAATTGCAAGGGGATTTAAATTAATTAATATCTTTTTGTCCTTGGGCATTGTAAACACAACTCAATATTCCAATATATCCATACTCCCAACAAAATAAATTTCCACTTGCAAGATTTGGTATGATAAAGAAATTTTTTTTCCACCTTGAATTTATGGGATAAATCAAGTATCTCAAGAATACTTATTCCATAAAATATTTCTTCAAGAAAAATATTTTCCTCTCTCCTAAATTTTAACAATCGTCATAATCAATAAAATATTTTCTTCCCAAGATATAAGGTTTGATCGAATCGCATTGATTCTTTTAGGGATATTTTTCAGTTTTTAATTTACTCTATGAATTATGCCAAAAACATTATCAACTTGTGTTATTGAAGCTAATCTACGGATAACAAGTTGAGGGGGAACGAGAGAGATTATCTTTGTCCACTAAATTAAGCATGAAATCGTTATATTAATTAATATCTTTGAGATAAACGATTTCAAGGCTTTATCGAGAATAAATTTCCACTTGCAAGATTTGGTATGATAAAGTTTTTGAGAGTTAACAAATCAAGCAAGGCGATGCTTGCAAAAATCTTAGAAAAGAAAAATATTGCCCAAGATATAAGCCAATCGCATTGATTCTTGTTGGGATATTTTAGTTTTTATGAATTATGCCAAAACATTATCAACTTGGAGATCTGCGATAACAAGTTGAGGGGGAACGAGAACAAGTTGAGAACTCATGAAATCGATCGAAGATGATCGAGATCGATAAGCTAACCGATAAGTAAGATGAGTTCTTAACATGATGTACTAAATCGGAAGAAATAAAAACCGATATGCCGATCGGAAGAATCGGAATTACGATCGGATGACATGATCGATGACCGATCGATCAAAGAGAAGAAATTAGATATCGAAAACCGAGCGAATGAGGACCGACGATACATGATCGAGATCGATAAGAGAAGAAATCAACAGAAGTACATCGAAGATAAATTGATATCTTGACACAGTCATGTTCATCGAGAATCGAACGCCAAACCATAAATCGCATACCGATGATCGATCGCTTAGATGTCGAAAAGCTAGTGACATGAGGGTCACGATGTCCGTTCGAAGAGTCAACTCGCAAGCCTCGAAAGTCAAGATACCCGACGATAAGGTCCGGCCAAGAGAACTCTGCTGAGTCAAGAATCCTGAGTCCAAGGAAGCCTGAGTTCGAAGAAACCTGAAGACTCAGAGAAACCTGAAGACTCAGAATGATCCTGAAGATTATAGCCGTTAGATTCAGCTGACGTGGACCAATGAGAGGAAGACAACCAGCTTGAAAAGCTGCAGAAGCTACAGAATAGTATGGATTTGAATGTGACTCCATCCAACGGTAACATTCAAATACACACTATAAATACAAGTTCTTCCTTCATTATTCGGGTGGAAGTGAGAAATTCGTGATCCATCAAGCTACAGAGCCAAATCATCTAGCATCTCCACCATAGAACACTGAGTAAGAAATACACGCATATATTCAAGAGTGTTCTACCCTAGATCTAAGCACAAATGTAATATCCTAAGCTTAGAGAGATTTTCTCATCCTTAGCATTGAGGATAAACAAATGTAAGGGAAAATCTCACCTAGTTGGAAACCAAACAAACTTTACCCAAATTAGTTTGATAGGTTAAGTTTGTAGGTGAGTGTGAACTCGGTAAACATCTAAGAAATCCCGAAATGGAGGGTAGGCGATCCCGTGAGGGAGATAAGTCCCGTTTGAGTGTGAACTCGGTAAACATCTGTTGGGTGTTGGACTAACACGTTAAAATAAGTCCAGTTGATTAGGTTGGTGCCCCTTGTGATAGGGAATAGTGGATGTAGGAGTTGGACTCCGAACCACTATAAAATCGTGTGTTCTTTACTGCTTTATGTTCTTACTTGCCATATGCATTTGATTATAAGCAAAACACACATCGTTCTTAAAAGCAAAAAAGAATTGGAATCACTCTGCCCTCACCCCTGTTTTATATGCATTACATGGTATTTTCCGCACATGGGTTTTCAAATCGGGACCAACAATTCTCTTCCCACCATAAGTCAAAGCAATAGTTATTAATTTCACACGATCCTATTTAAGGAACGGAGATTAAGAAATAATGTACCACTGAGGTCTAATTCTTGTGTATTCAGTACCGAAGAATTTATCCTCCTGTAGGTCCTATTCAGCGCATCATAATGCACTAGTGTAATCTCTTGGTTAAGACAAGTCAATCTGAGCCTTACACTTCAACCTTTCATGATGGATTGTTCATTTCCATATGGGTTGTGAATTTGTACTTAATCACGAGGGACTGTTAATTTAATCTTTTGTGATCTGGTATCACCAAATTAACTTCAACATAATACGTACTTACTTATCGAACAGGTTTGCAATAAATATATATAACATTCATTCATATTTAGTGCAACAGTGATAAATAATTTATTTTAGTAAATAAATAAGAAATTATGTTTGTTATACAAAGTAAAAAACATACTTTTCAGTATAACCCCAACAATTTATCTCGCTTTAAAACGTCGTCTTGCTTGATTGCGACTTTGGCAATCTTAATAACCGGCTTAAAACTTATGATTTTGTCTAAGTTATTTATCTCGCTTTAGAATGTCGTCTTACTTGGTTGCGACTTTGCGATCTTAATAACCGACTTGAGATTTATGAATTTGTCTAAGTTATTTATCTCGCTTTAGAACGTCGTCTTACTTGGTTGCGACTTTGCTATCTTAATAACCGACTTGAGATTTATGAATTTGTCTAAGTTATTTATCTCGCTTTAGAATGTCGTCTTACTTGGTTACGACTTTGCGATCTTAATAACCGACTTTCGAACGTCGTCTTACTTGGTTGTGACTTTGCGATCTTAATAACCGACTTTAAAAAGGTTGGAGATCTGCAACTTATCTCGCGCGGTGAGGAGCTCGGGCTTGGTCGTCTCTTTTTGTTTCCTAGACTTGCTAGGGGCCTTATAGACCTGCCCCCCCTTTTTTCGAGCTGATTTTCTTAAACAAAATCAGAAATAAGAAAATAGATGGGAAAATTAGAACTTTGTATTTATGTAGGATGAAATAACTACATTTATAACCGAAGTAAGTTCCTATTAATAACACTAATCGAGCTGGCAAGGAGCTCTTACTGATAATACTTCTTTAAGAATGTCGCGTTCCATGGGTACTGTGTTGGAGTACCGTCGATATCTTCTAGCTCGTACGCTCCGTTGGGTAGAATTTTGGCGACTCAGAATGGTCCCTCCCACCTCGGGCCGAAAGGACCATTGTTCCCACCCTGTACTCTCTTAAGGATGAGGTCGCCCTTGCGAAACTGGCGAACCCGGACTTTTGAGTTGTAGTATTTCTCTGATCTCTGCTTGTAAATTCCGTTGCGAATGTTCGAAGTTGATCCGCTTTTCTTCGAGTAAGTAGAGATTGACTTCCTGAGTTCGGTCATTTTCTTCGCCGATGGTTTGCAAAGTCCGATATGTTGGGAATTGGATTTCGACTGGGATGACCGCCTCCGACCCGAAAGCGAGTGAGAAAGGCATCTCGCCTGTCGAATTCCTGCAAGTGGTTCGACATGCCCAGAGTATCTCGGGGAGTTTGCTTGTCCAGGTGCCCTTGGTACCTTCGATCCTTGTTTTGAGGGTGCGCTTAATTATCTTGTTGACGGCCTCAACCTAGCCGTTTGACTGTGGATGATACGGGGTTGAGAATAGCTTTGTGATTTTCCAATTCTCGTAAAAGGTCCTCACTTCCCATCCATCGAACTGTGGTTCGTTGTTTGACACGATCGCCATCGGGAGCCCGAACCTACAGATAATATTTTTCCATATGAAGTATATGGCTGATTGATCGGTGCTGCCCAAGGCCTCTACCTCCGCCCATTTGGTGAAGTAGTCCACTGCGACGATAGCAAACTTGACTGAGCCCGGTGCCATTGGTAAAGGGCCGACCAGGTCGATTCCCCATTTGGCAAAGGGCCAAGGACTATAGATCGGGGTTAGTTCCTCTGGAGCGACCTTGATTTTTGGGGCGAAGACCTGACATCGCTTACAGGCCTTGGCATACTTGATGGCGTCTTGCTTCAGGGTTAACCAGAAATAACCTTGCCGCAGGATCTTGTGAGCGAGCGCATGACCTCCCCCGTGGCTGCCACATACTCCCTCGTGGATTTCTTTCATGATTCCCTTGCCGACCTCTGGGGTAACGCATTTTAGCAAAGGGAGCGTGAAACCTCACTTGTACAATTGACAGTCGATAATCGCATATCGGCACGCCCTTACTTGAAGTCGTTGAGCCTCGACTCTATCCTCAGGGAGCTCGCTGTCTCGGATGTATTTCATACATAATTTGATGAATATGTTCATGTCGGAATGAAAATGTTCATTTCGGAACGAAGACGGGGATATGTAAATTTTGAGATTGTAAATTTTAGGATTTAGACATGTAAATTTTTTAGATTTTTTTTAATTATGATATGTAAATTTTGGTAATTTTTTAATTTTGATATGAATTTTGAGACTTAAAATGTATTAATTTTGATATTTTTATCAATTTGTTTTCCGTAATTTTTTGGCTATGTAACCAGAATGAAAGAAAGGTAACAGAGAGCGCGTGTAGGTGGAGGTTGAGTGCAGCATAGGGAAAGTAAAAAGTTTCCACATGTCAAATCAACAATATTTTGCTGAAGGTGGGGTTTGGTAAATGGGAGGGCATCAATGTCTTTCAACCAATGTTTTCAAAACTGGGTTGAACCGGGAACCGGCCGGTAACGTAACCCGGTTAAAAAACACATATATAACCGGATTTCAGGTTGAACCGGGTTGAACCGGTCAAAACTCGGTTCAACCGGAAAAAACCGGTTCAACCGGAAAAAACCGGTTTTTTTCTTTTTTTTAAAAAAAATAAATTATTAATTTATATTAAATATTTAAAATTTTAAATCTATATTCCTCTCACATTTTTCTCCAACACTTTCGATGTGGGATAAATGTATGAGGTATGACAAAATTTATAAAATATGATATGAAAAATTATAAAATATATATTTAAATTTTTATAGGTGTATATTTATTTTGTTTTTTTAACTAAACATAGAAAACGGTTGAACCGGTCCGACCGGTTGAACCACTGATCGGTGGTCTGTCCGGTTCGATCACCGATTCGGTTATGAAAACATTGCTTTCAACTATCAATTTTGAAGCTAGTAGAATTTATTTTAAATGAGTTAAACCTATTAGTACTATAGTATCTTAAAATTGACCTAAAAGTTACTCACTCTAAAAGAAATAGATGTAACATATCAGCTATGCTGTCAAAAGCCTCAAATTTCAAACTATCACGTCGGTAAAAATGGGGAGCGGATCCTGTGCAAATTAAACGGCAGCGTTTTATGGGGTGATAATATAATTAGATAGATAAATTATAAATTCTTCACGGAGCATGTGCTTTTGTTTTAATTGTTTTAAACTTTCTTTTACTTCTTTTAAAACGGCAAAAACTTGGAGTGGAAAATGGAGATATAATTAGAATAGCCAAGTTGTTAATTTGTTTTTTAAAACTGTGTGATTAAAACCATTATTTTTTTGACAAAAACTTGTATGTAATATTGCATACTAGTGTTATGTGTAATTCTAGTTCAAATTGGTAATTTCTAAGAATTCGCGGGTCAAACGAATTGGGTCGGATCAAGCCCAGGCCCGGCTACTGATCCAGCGTATTTACTTTCTTCTTCCTCACGATTCCTAGGTTTTTCCATCCTCGCAACACGAATCTGGTGCTTTCAAATTCTTCTACCTCGCGATCTAGGGTTCTTCTTCCTTGCAACGATCAGATTTTATAGCCATGCGTCTGCAGGTTTTTCCTTCTCTTCCTTATTCAAATTCTTCCATATTCTTCTTGTTTTTTTAATTTTCTCATCCTTTGCAATTTACAGGTCCTTCCATTATTTTTCCTAATGATTTTGTGACGCAATCTTTCAGATCCTTCTGCACTCTTCTCACGCTGTTCTTTAAATTTGTAAATTTGGACTGGTGATTTTTTTTTCGCGTTTGTACTGGTTTTGTTCATGTAGTAACACTCTTTTGCTCATAGGGTAACACTCTTTTGTTCATGTAGTAACACATCAAGTTGTTATGTAAATCTGTAATTTTGGACTGGGAATTTCTTTTACGTTTGTTCTGGTTTTGTTTATGCGTTTGTACTGATTTTTGTTCATGTAGTAACACTCTTTTACTGATGATATTTTTCGCGTTTGTATTGATTTTTATTCATGTAGTAACACTCTTTTGCTCATAGGGTAACACTCATTTGTTAATGTAGTAACACATTAAGTTGTTATGTAAATCTGTAATTTTGGACTGAGAATTTCTTTTCCGTTTGTTCTGGTTTTGTTTATGCTTTTGTACTGGTTTTTGTTCATGTAGTAACACTCTTTTGCTCATAGGGTAACATACTTTTGTTCATGTAGTAACACATCAAGTTGTTATGTAAACCTGAACCCCCTGCCCGCGCCCGACCAGCCCTAACCCGACCCGCCACCCTGACCCTCGAAATTTAGGCAACTTTTACCTTATTTATGTTGTATTGCACATAACACTAGTGTGCAATATTTCACACAAGACTTTCTCTTATTTTTTAGAATAGCCAAGCTGTTAATTTATAATAAAAAATTTAATTGCCTATGTTTTCTTTTATTTTTTAAAACTGTGTGATAAGATATAAAAATAAGAGTTGGTCTCCCATGAACCAGGTTTATGCTATAAACTTGGATTATTTAACCAATTTCACCCATTCCAACACATTTTTCTAATCCATTAAACTTGACCAGTATCATACCCTAAATGGGTTCAAATACCTATGAATTAAAAATAAGGTTCATATCATGAACCAGATCTATACAATTTTTTGTCCTAAAATAATATATTTTAAAACCATTATAAAAAAATATTTTATCAATTACCCTAAAATATTTTATTATTTTTATCTTAAAAATATTTTTTATTATTGGATAATCTTATAAGTGATTTATTTTATTATTTAATTTGTGCGATGATACCTTTTGATATATTAAAGTACTATATAATTTTTTTTAATATATAAAAAAAATTATTATTAATAAAATTATTCTTTACTCAATAATTATTTTTATCATGAAATATGAAGTATATATCATGTATATTGTGGGGAAGCTTAAAAGAAGTAGAAGAAAGTTTGAAACAATTAAAACAAAAGCACATGCCGTGAAGAATTTATAGTTTATCTATCTAATTATATTGTCACCCTCATAAAACGCTGCCGTTTCATTTGCACAGGAGCATCCTGTACTGCACAGGATCCGCTCCCGTAAAAATGATATCACTTCGTATTTTCCGACAATTTTAGAATTAAAATTGTACAATATTGAAAGAAAATTGAGGCTAGATTGACAAATAAATTCTTTTTCTGTGTTAAATTTATTTATGTCAAAAGTCAATTTAAACTTTGTGTTAACTGAAAGCTCATGTACAATATATATAGAATGGTATTTTTCACTTTACGATACCAAACCACCCCTAATTATTTATAATTAATGTATATATTAAATAGTACTCTCTTCTACCCAAAATGTTTATTGTTTTAAGAAACTTACACACGGATTAAGAATTTTTTTTTTTTTTTACTTTTATTACTTATTTGGTCATTTATTGTATATTTTACTAAAGTAAATAATAAAAAAAAAGTTGAAATAATATTTAATTTTCTAGATTAGTGCAAAATTACAACATTTTGGAAAACAAATTTCTCTCTAAAAAAGAAAACATTTTGGGCTAGAGGGAGTAATTAAATTCATATTAATTTTTATATTTTATATTTTATATTTATTCTTTTATTTCTTATTTTATTGATGGTCCACTTAGCTCGAAAACCACTATAATTAAAGTTACGTCTTGACACAATCAGGGGCACTATTCAACATTTGACCCATTAAGCCCATGACATATACAGGCGTTAATGAGTTCAGAACTAGCACATTTAGCATAGTGTTAATTGGAGCTGAAATTATATTTAGCCACATAACTTTTAACATAAATGGATTTAGTTCCAAAAAAAGTTGAATTCGTCGATTTCGTTCTAAATTTTTTGACATTATTCAATTTAAGTCCTAATTTCGCTCGAAAATCCTGAAAGACGCGGTTCTAGTGCACGTTGTCGGCGGAGACTGAGCGAGGAAGGGTACAGGGGGCACTGAGCCCCCTGAGATTTTAAAAAATTTTAAGAATTTTTTAGTAATTTCACATTATATATACAATAAAAAATATTTAAATCACATATATATGCTTGAGCAAATCTGAGTTGTTCCACTTGAACTTGACAATCAACCAGAAAATTTATTATTGATCTGTGTTTGGATGAAAATTTCTCTACAATTCTTAGAATAACAGGTCTTGCTCAAAAATTGATTGCTACAAAAATTCATATTGTATATTTCTAATTAGATTATTCGCTTGTTAAGTTACCGTTAATTCTACTCATTGCTAGAACTACCGTGGAAAGAACATTTCAGGGAACCAAATTCATTAAAAGTTCACCACTTAATCGAATTGGAGATAAATTTTTGAACGATTGTTTAGTTGTATACATAAATATATTTTTAAAAGTTTGTAACAAAGCTATCATCATGCAATGCTTCCAAAATAAGAAGAGTCGAAGAGGTATGTTATTAGATGTATTAACATTTTGTTTTCAAATGTGTATATAATTACGTTTAACATTTTGATTATATAAATATATGTATTAGTTTATGTTTTTGTTTTAAACTTTTATTTTCGTACTTTTTATTACTATTAATTGAAGAATGGTTCTCATGAACACCAGGTGTATCGTGTCATCCATAATATATTTTAGAACCATGCAACTTGTTGCACTAAAATGTGCAAATTGTTTACACTGAAACGTGCAACTTGTTTTCCATATTAATAGTTGCATGGTTCAGTATGAACAAGTTGCATATTTCAGTACAACAAGTTGCATATTTCTAAAATACACTATGAAGTGTACGATGCACTTGATGCATACAAAATTTAATTTTAATTGGGCCCCCAGATGGAAATCCTGGCTCCGCCACAGGACTTGTCGACACATGTGAACTGTTTCGGGTCAAATTGCCTACTTGGCGTCCGCATTCAATTCTTTTTCTTTCTTTTCTTTTTTGTTTAATTCAAATTGTAAAAGAAATAGATTTAACTCATAGATAGCCGTCATGTCAAATCAGCTGTTAATTAAAAACCTAAAATTTCAAACTATGACGTAGGTAAAAGCGAAATCATTTCGTATTTTTTGGCCAATTTTAGAATTAAAATTGTACACTGTGACTAAATCGATAAATATAACCTTTTTTTATTTTTAGAATAAATCTATTTATTTCAAAAGTTACGAGACCAAATATGATTTAACTTCCATATACAAAATTCAAAAGCCTATGTCCAATAGTCTCCCAAAAAGTCAGAAATTACAGAATAAAGAAAATGAAAATTATTCAATCGAGCGAATAATTAACCACTATATACATACATGCAGACATATGGTAAATGAAGAGTAAAATATTATAAGCAGCAAGTTAAATTAATGATGAATCCTTGTTGTAATTCATCCCCATCGGACGAAGAAGCATGTGCATTCGCCATGAACCTGACTACTGCTTCTGTGCTCCCTGCAGCACTCAAAACCGCCATCGAACTCGACCTGCTTGAGCTCATCAAGAAAGCGGGCCCCGCCGCCTTCGTTTCCCCGGCGGAACTGGCCGCCCAAATCGCCGCCACCAACCCGGATGCCCCCGCCGTGTTGGACAGGATCCTCCGCCTTCTGGCCGCCAACAACATTCTAGATTGCAAACTCAAAACGCTCCCTCACGGCGGCGTTGACCGCCTCTATTCTTTGTCACCATTTTCCAAGTTGTTGACAAAGAATGATGATGGCGTTTCCTTGGCTCCTCTCTTGCTCATAACCCAAGACAACATCTTCATTGAAACCTGGTAATTAATTTATATGTATGGCTAAGTCTGGTATGTTTTTACGTGCACCGTGCACTTGTAGTGCAATTTAAAATCGTTCAACTTGTTATATTGAAAATGCAGCTTATTTATACTGAATTGTGCAACTATTAATATGAAAAAGTTGTTGCACGATTAAGTGTAAACAAGTTGCACGATTCTAAAATGTATTATGAATGCACGGTGAATCTGGGTGTACATGAGACCCACTCTATATGTATATAGTTGGCAAATTCTTCTGTAATGAAATTGATTTTTTTTTTAACTGCAGTATTAGTTGTTTTCAGTTAATAGTATCTTTGTTTATACTAAATAGTATTATTTGGTTATTATTGTGCTTTATGGCGCAGTATTACTTATAAGTTACATCAGTTTTATACTTTTAACAAATTTCACTAGAGAGTTACACAAATACTTAATTATCTTGTAGTAATTTAATTATAATCATTATTTTGTATTTGTAGGCAGCATCTAAAAGATGCAGTTATGGAGGGAGGAGTCCCATTTGAGAGAGCATACGGTATGAGTGCATTCGAATACCCAGCTACGGATCCCAGAGTGAACAAAGTCTTTAACAGGGGTATGTCTGAACAATCCAATATTTTTATGAAGAGAATTGTTCAAGTTTACAAAGGATTTGAAGGCCTGAAAACATTGGTGGATGTTGGTGGCGGAATCGGAACTTCACTTAAAATTATCACATCCAAATATCCGTCAATTAAGGGCATCAATTTCGATTTGCCCCATGTCATTCAAGATGCTCCATCTTATCCGGGTACGCACAAATTCATTTTATTTTTTATCTTCAACTTTTATTTTAAAATTTTAAGCCAGCTAAATTAATATAGCTTGGTTTTATTGACAAAATACGCGTGTAGGGGTGGAGCACGTGAGTGGAGACATGTTTGTTAAAGTGCCTAGTGGAGATGCAATTTTCATGAAGGTTACCCTCCAACTAATTTATTTTTATTGATCTTAAATTTATTTTATATATATATATATATAGGCTACTACTTGTATGCATCTAGGTGCACCGTACACTCTTAATACATTTTAGAATCATGTCACTTGTTATATTGAAATATGCAATTTATTTACACTGAACCATAATTCTAAAATGCATTTTGAATGCACGGTGCATCTGAATGTACGTGAGACTCATTCATATATGTAATGTAAAAGTGATGTTTTCTTTTTTGTCATCTAACTGTCCACAGTGGATTCCCCATGATTGGGGCGATGCTCAGTGCTTGACACTCTTGAAAAATTGTCATGAAGCGCTCCCGAAAAATGGAAAAGTGATTATTGCAGATCGCATTCTTCCAGAATTTCCAGAAAAGAACTTATTGGCATCCAACGACTTTGCCGTTGACTTGATTATGTTAGCTTACTACTCAGGGGGAAAAGAAAGGACAGAAAGAGAATTTCAAACCCTGGCAAAAGCTTCAGGTTTCAAGGAATTTCGCAAAGTTTGTTCTTGTTTCAATATTTGGATAATGGAACTCTACAAATAAATCTATGAAAATATTCATTTATTTCCTGCATAGATAGATTTGCAATATTTCAACGCCGTGCCATCTATGGTGTAATAAGGCAAGCTGGACCTATTCCATTAATTGTCATGATGTTCAACGGACTCCTTTTCTTTATCCATAATATTCCCAATAAACGCCTTCTACTTAATGTTGCAATCCAATTCCCAGGTTTTTCGATGCATAATAATAGGCTTAATTTTGAGTAAAATTATAAACTTTTTGTTTAATCGCTTAGATACCTCCAAAAAATTTACTTTTAAATATAATTGCAAATTAAGTATCTAGGGGTAATCAAAAAAGTACCAAAACCGAAATGTAATATGAAATTCGGTTGGATTTTTAATTAAACGATCGGTTTTAAATTCTATATATATATATATAAATAACAGTTCACTCCTCAAGCGCAATAATGTGTGTTCAATCCATGAGAAAGAGAGACGAAGCTGTGTTTGATTTGCTTTCAGCTACAAAATAAATATGAAACTATGGTCTTCCATCTTCAGTAGTGCAATTTACACTATTAACATCTTCAATCTTCAATTTACACTATGAGCTTCTATTCTATGTGGCTCCAAACTATATATGGTCAGTTTCATCCTTTTGGGTATTGTGTGTTTCCTTATCTCCGTGATTATGCTGCAAACGAATTTGAGCCTCAAAGTGTACCTTGTGTTTTTATGGGTTACAGCAACATTCACAAAGGGTTTCGATCATCTGATACCATGTGAGTGAAATAGTTTATTCACTGTGAGTTTCATATACAGATTACAGGCCTAATTATATATACAATTAATTAGGAGAATCCTATACAAGGAAAAATAATTTACATTTAATCACTACAAAAAATATGGGGTTTAACGACAGTTTTAGCGACGACTAAAACCGTTGCTACGTAGAGTTGCGACGGTTTTTCAACCGTCGGGAAATCGAGAGTCACTAACATTTAGCGACGATTATTTACAATCCGTCGCTAATTAGCGATGGCTTATTACCATCGCAACATAGCGACGGTTTTGGCAACGGACATCTGTGTTCGGACCCGGGTCAGAATAATCGTCGCTACACCGTCGACAAATTAGCGATGGTTTAGCGACAACATAATTCGTCTCTAGTAACGACGGCTAGTAGCGGCGGTTAATTTTGTCGCTATTAGCGACCGTCATTGTTCATCGCTATTTCGTCGCTATATCGTGAATTTTCGGAAAAAAAAATGATTCACGGTGGTTCGAACCCGGGCACCCCGGAGTTGGCACCGAACCACCAATCCACGGACCATCTCGAACCCAAAAACCAAGCATCTCATACATAAGTCACCAAGCCTCCCAATTAAACCAGGCAATTATTCGCTCCCATGGGGGACCGAACATTGTACCTTGGGTGCCTGATAAGGGATCAATTCCCCCCAATCACTTGTTTTCTTGCGTTTTACTTAATGAAATTAATTTTATATGTCCTAAAAATTATTTTTTTTACAATTTGGTTTTTAAAATTCTTTATTTCAATTATCTTATTTATTAATTCAATTACATTTTTATATAATAATTTTTTTATATAAATTAAAATTAAAATTAAAATTATATTATATTATATTAAAATTGTATTTTTTAAGTCGTTTTTTTTTTAAAGTACTACCTTTCTTTTAAACATGTAATACTTTTATATTTAAAGAAGTAATATTTGTCATTTAAACAAGTATTACTTTTCATTTAAACAAGTTATACTTTTCCATTTAAACAAGTTATACTTTTCTATATAACAAGTAATACTTTTCATTCAAACAAGTAATACTTTTCTTTAAACAAGTAATACTTTTCCATCTAAACAAGTTATACTTTTTTATTTAAACAAGTTATACTTTTCATTTAAACAAGTTATACTTTTCATTTAAACAAGTAATACTTTTATTTAAACAAGTAATATTTTTCTATCCAAACAAGTTATATTTTTCTATTTAAACAAGTTATATTTTTCTATTTAAACAAGTAATACTTTTCTTTAAACAAGTAATAATTTTCGATCTAAACAAGTTATACTTTTTTATTTAAACAAGTTATATTTTTCATTTAAACAAGTTATACTTTTCATTTAAACAAGTAATACTTTTTTTAAACAAGTAATATTTTTCTATTTAAACAAGTTATACTTTTCATTTAAACAAGTAATACTTTTCTTTAAACAAGTAATATTTTTATATCTAAACAAGTTATACTTTTCTATTTAAACAAGTAACATTTTTTTATTTAAACAAGTAATATTTTTCTGTAAACAAGTAATATTTTTCCATCTAAACAAGTTATACTTTTCTATTTAAACAAGTAATACTTTTCATTTAAACAAGTTATACTTTTCATTTAAACAAGTAATACTTTTCTTTAAACAAGTAATACTTTTCTATCTAAACAAGTTATACTTTTCTATTTAAACAAGTAATACTTTTCTATTTAAACAAGTAATACTTTTCTTTAAACAAGTAATATTTTTCCATCTAAACAAGTTATACTTTTCATTTTAAAATTAACATGCATATATAATTAATCTAACATTAATCTAATATATATATCTAAGATTAATCTAACATTAATCTAATATAACATGCATAACATATATCATACGAAATTATAATTACATCGAAATAATATCGAAATTAATATATATATATATATGTATTTTTTAAATTAATTAATATATATATTAATTAATTTCGAAATATATATATATATATATATACACACGCATGTACGTATATATAACGAAAAAATAAACGGTTAAAAAGTAAAAAAATTACCGTCAAACGGAAGAACGCGACGGTACGAAGTTTTCCACGTGCACCGAATGCTCACGATGGCGACAACAAACGGCGTATGGAGGCGGCGACGGAGAGTCTATTTGCGGAAAAACCTTCATCAGAGTGCAGCGTGCGGAGTTTATATAATTGGATTTAGCGACGGATTAGAGACGAATATTTAATTGTCGTCGCTACTAGCGACGGATAATAAACGTTGCTATATTCAAAAAATCGTCGCTAAAACCAGGTCTGGGTGGTAGGCCAAGTGCCGAGACATTTCGTACTCCGGGCCAGACTTTAGCGACGGTTTAAACCTTCGCTAAACGCCCCGATTTAACCCGGTTTGATTTAACTGCCGCTAAACCTCCGCTAATCCGTCGCTACTAGCGGAGGTTCCCAAAACCGTCGCTAAATCCAATAACTTTTACCGTCAGACCCTATCCGTCGACAAAACCGTCGCTAATATCGACGGTTTTTTTATCCGTTGCTAAAAACCATCATTAATACCCACATTTTTTGTAGTGAATGTAGAATAATTTCAAATAGGAAGTTAAAGATAAGATCCTATAATTACTGCAAGAAATCTGGAGGAATTAGCTCTTGCTATCAGAATCAATTTCTTTTTTGAATAGGTGAAACCAACTTTTTTGAAACACCACCTTACTCTAATACTCTTTTAAAAATGGGGAAAAGGTTCTTTTAGGACACTAACTTAGGGAGGACTGTGTTTCAAAGACAATAATATTACGAATTTAAAAATGTAGGACAATATGCTTTAAAATAAGTAAATATAGGACATATGTTTTAAAATTTGTAAATGTGGGACAATCGAGCCCGAACAAGCTCAAATCGGGCTGAAACGTGAGATTTAAGCTTGTTTGGGCTCAATTGTCATACATTTACAGGATTTTAAAACATGTTTTCCTATATTTACAGAGTTTAAAATATATTGTCCTATATTTACAAGTTTTAAAACACATTGTCATACATTTCCAAACTCGTAAAATTATTATCCTTAAAACACAACCCCTTAAATTACTGTCCCAAAAAAACATTATTCCCTTTAAAAATAATCCTTCTTTTATCAATGATGGTCCACCATATTCAAATAAAATTTTTACATGATCTTCCTTATTTGTATCAAACTCCTTATTCATCTTGAGAACGAATTCAGTCAATTTCGATATAATATTTTGTATTTTACCGAGAGCATTGTGTACCGATCGAGCTTGTGGATAACGTAAATACTCAAAACGCTTTGTACAACGTTATATTTTTATTGAACAATACTTTTTTTTTTATCAGAAAAAAGAGAATTTCATTGACTAAAATGGGCATGAAAAAAAAATTACAATGAGTTGGGTATAAAATAACCAATAAAATGTCAAAACCAGTGACAAAGTCTAAGAATTAAATCACAGATTCTTCTAAAAGAGCTCTACGCCTTATACACCATTCACTAAACTTCACCTTAGTTCTCCGAGATCTTCTTGCATTCAACCAACTCCAAAGCCTCACTTTAATGTCGTTCAAGTATCCATGATTTCCGATCTCTCATTTCGGAAGATGATAGTGTTCCGAGCTTTCCAGATGGTCCATACAATGAATTTCCCACAATCCAACCATAAGATTCTTGTCATCCTTTCCTTTGATAAGTCTACTAAAATGGAGTAGATTTACCTTTGGATTGGATGTTAAGACGGTGTTTAACCCAAACCACTTAACACACTCCACCCAAATAAAGTAAGCATAGGAGCATTCAAATAGAGTATGTCTTGCAGTTTCGGGTTCAACACCACAAAAGGGAAAGTTGAGGTTCGAGATTTGTGGAATAGCATTTCTTCTATATAGATTGGTAGTAGTCGGTATTCTCTCCCATAGCTCCAAGCATGGATGCACACTTTTGACGGCACCCATTTATTCCAGATTATTTTGAATTTCGTCTTCTCTTCCTCATCGTTGTCGTCTCTGTGGCTTGTGTGAGACGTCTGTAGGCTGCTTTTGTGCTATACTCTCCATCTCGTGCAAAGTTCCACTTCCATTGACCCTCCTTTTCCTGTGTTATTGAGTACATGTTCACCAAGTCAACTAGTTTATTGAGTATAAGAGATTCTCTGTCAAACAAATTCCATCTCCAATGCCATTTCCAATTCCACTCTCCCTCCCTCCACTCCCCCATCTCACTCACCCTCAAGGATTTATTATCACATAAGTTGTACAACCTAGGAAAAATCAGCTTTAAGAGTATATCCTCTGCCCACTCCTCCTCCCAAAAAAGTGTATTTCTGTCATTCCCAATTACTTTCGTTAGGCCCGAGGAAAACCAGTCCACATCCCTCTCCCCACAGCCCTCAATTGCTAATGAACAATATTATATATGTACTGAACATATGAGGTTCGACAGTAAATCATTTTTCTTCATCCAACATCTTTTTCAATTGAAAATTGGTAGACTGGTGCATACTCAATAATTTAAATAATTTATAGAAATAAAAAAAGGGTTAATTCTATTTTTTATCAATAAAGCAAATTTTATTCAAACAATCCGAGTACAAAAAGTTCGCAAATCAAACATTATTAGTTACACAACATTTACACTCAATCTCAATTTAATTACGACTTTTAATATTTTTTATGCAAAATCACTGCCTTTTCTAGTTAACTAGTAACTGAACCCGTGCGATGCACGGTTATGATTACATAATTAATTTGTATTAAATTTTTATAAGTATTCATATTAAAGTGTGTTTTTTCATTTTGAAGAGACAATATTTTTTTTTATTAATGATATTTTTTTATAGAGAAAGTATTAATCTCTCAGAAAATTTAAAGTTATTATAAAATGAAAATATTGTTCTTGTTGGAAAATTTAAATAAAATTTTAGGTTTGTAGGGAAGAGAGATAAGAGAAATAAATATGTATTCAATTAATTTTTCTCAATCTTGACTTTGATCATTTTTATCTTCTTTGAATTTGAACTTTCTATATCATTGTCAAAATTAGAGACAAATTTTTCTTTCGCTCAAAGTTTAGTAACACTGAAAGTGTCATTAGAATTTTTTTTTATGCTCATCAGATTATTAGATGTAAAATAAGAATCTGTAAAATAAAAATCTTCAAAGCAATAAAAAATTTAGGCATCTTGTATGGAATACAGATATACAAATAACATAAAGCTTCTGATTTCGAATTTTTTATAGACGATGCTTCCGATAATCTTCATGTGATTTAACACAAGTATTTGACATTCTTCATCAGGTATAACATATGTACGGAGATTAAAAATCTTATATGGAAACAAATATCAAGAAAATATTATAGTATATCTTAAATAAAATAATTCTGCAATTTTAGTGAGTATTACGTACCAAAAAAAAACCATTAAACCAACAGAAATTGTGTAGCAATTAAATAAATTAACATGAACTATAAAAATTGCAGTTTTAATAAGTATTATCTGTAAATGAAATCATTAAATCAACATAAATGTGCAGCAATCAAATAAATTAACTTGACTATAAAATTGATATATTTCCATAGTTTCATCTCTTGATTTAGAAATATTTTTTGGCGAAAAAATTCAATGGTTTCCAAATTTGGGACAGTTTTTGTTTTATATATATATATATAGATTATATATATATCTATTATTTGAAGTTGAATTGCACGAATATGGTCACAAAGTTGTCCAGATTCACGAATTACAAGAGGGTAGTAACGTTGTCCAGCTTCATGGATGTTT
The DNA here is from genome assembly GCA_037126765.1 of Stenogyne calaminthoides. Classification (NCBI taxonomy): domain Eukaryota; kingdom Viridiplantae; phylum Streptophyta; class Magnoliopsida; order Lamiales; family Lamiaceae; genus Stenogyne; species Stenogyne calaminthoides. Next base: position 34,265,207 of record JBBCBC010000009.1, read on the forward strand.
TAAGAGGGAATTACTGGCGGATTATTAGTTAACTGCATTGTGTAAGTGTGCCCCCGAACTCATTATATATATTTGATAATAAGAATTAGCTATCAGTCCACTCTATTTATTAGACTCAACCCACCCCAACTAAATATCCTCTAGGTCCTTTTATTTTTTTTAAAACCAGCAAATTAGATTAAGAAAAAGGAGAATAGAGGGTACTCCAATCCTTACAAGGCAAAAATGTCAAACCAAGTACAAACCATATAAAATTACACTTTCTTAACAACAATATTCAGCTTACTCACATACTCTTGAGGCATACGATTGAATTCTCTAATTAAATATCGTTTTACATAAATCCAGTAGCCCCACCCAAAGTACCACTCCCCCACTTTGTAGAGAATAACACATGTACACAAAAAGCCTCCCCATTTCTATCTTTTTTTTTAAAAAAAAAATTTAAAAATTTAAAACCCTCTCTTCTAAAATTTATTGAGAGATGAGGGACAATATAGTACAAAGTTTAACTTTTTAGAGTTACGCCGTTATAGGCAGTTGTGTGAGAAATTAGAGAAAAAGAATTGACATAATATTTTTATTTCATAGCCCACCCCATTACCAATTGTTGGATCCGTCACTGGAGGGCACTAGCTGAACACTGATTACCATGAAATGTCATAATGACATTAACTTCCATAATTCCCGAAGTTATTTCATGCAGCTAGCTCCTCATCTTGTGGAAAGCTTGCATGTTGATTCAACACTTGAAAATTTGTGTTCATATTCACCCGAGATTTTGTTGCGGTACACCTGAAATTTTACAAAAACTTTCATATAATCCAAATTTTATATATTAGCTAAACTACAGTACTGTACGTTTAAGTATGAAGTTGTTGTGCTATGCAGAGATGGATCCAGAATTTCGTCCTAAGGATGCTATTAGAGTATCAAATAATATCCTACATCAAAATAATATGGGTGGGGTTTATTAGGATGGACACTATCTCCATTGGTATGAGGCTTTTTGGAAGATGTTCAAAAACAAATCTGTGTAAGTCCAAAGAGGACAATATCATACCAATGTCGGGATTTAGGTTCTAACGGGGGCGAATTTTTCCCTTGAGTAAGGGCAACAAAATTTTAATATCCCAAAGGGAGCGAAATAACAAAAAAAATTACGATTTTAAAGTATAAATATAAAAAATTCTACATGTATAGTACAAAATTGTAAATCAAGAGGAGGCGACTCTCATGGTATCAACACAACCTCCCCCATTTAAAATTGTCCCACCCCCCTCAACCCCCCCACAACAACCCATCCAATAAATAGATTATTCCCAAGCAAAAAAAGACGGGGTTTAACCTCTAGACGGTTTTAGTTCTCGACGGAAAAAAAAGTCGAGCTCGCTAAAGACAAAATCATCAACATATACAAGAAGATATAGTGTTTTCACGACGGTTTACCAACCTTTGGGAAAATCCGAAACCATGCCCGAAAAAATTTAGCAACATGATTATTTCCCCAGGTTGCTCCATAAAGAAGCGTTGGGAAGAATACCATTAAGAAATGCATTTTTTCACCAAGTTGATGGTCATTTGATCCGACCTGTCAACATAACCATCGATAAAAACCTTGAGGCTCCAATATTCCGCCCCCATCTCCTCCCGGCCCATCTCCTCGGAAAACCATCGCTAGTAACGATGGAAATTGTTGTCGCTAATTCTCTCAGAAACCAAATTGTAAATAGTAGCGAACGGTGATGGCCACCCCCACCCCCACCCTAAATCGTTAATTTTCTAAAAATAAAATGGCTCAAAAACAAAGGGTTTTCACGACGGTTTACCAACCGCTTGGGAACCGGACGCCTCGGTTATTTCACCGTTGCTAAACCACCCGAGCCAAGGATCATCTCGAACCCAACCACCAAGCATCTCATATATAAGCACAAAGCCTCCCAATTATTAAATGAAGTAAATTTTTGATGCTTTCTAAAAATAAAATGGACCGAACCGACCTAGGGGCACCCACCCGAAAGATCAATCCGCCACCAAGCATCTTTTTCTCCCAATTTTAAATGAAGAAATTTTTAATGAAATTAATCAATATATGTCCTAAAATATCATTTTTTTTTTTTTTTTTTTTCAATTTTTTTTAAAATTCTTTATTTCAATTATCTTATTTAATTATTCAATTACATTTTAATATAATAATAATAATTTTTTTATAAATATAAATTATATTATATTATATTAAATAAGTAATATTTTTCTATTTAAACAAGTTATATTTTTTTTTTTAAACAAGTACTACTTTTCATCTAAACAAGTTAATATTTTTCTATATAATCAAGTTATACTTTTCATTTAAACAAGTTATACTTTTAAACAAGTAATACTTTTTCTTTTTAAACAAATACTACTTTTCAATTAAACAAGTTATACTTTTCTTTTAAACAAGTAATATTTTTCTATTTAAACAAATACTACTTTTCTTTTAAATAAGTAATACTTTTCCATTTAAACAAGTATTACTTTTCATTTAAAGTACTACTTTTCATCTAAACAAGTTATATTTTTCTATTTAAACAAGTACTACTTTTCATCTAAACAAGTTATACTTTTCTAATTAAACAAGTACTACTTTTCATCTAAACAAGTTATACTTTTCTTTTAAACAAGTTATACTTTTCATTTAAACAAGTTATACTTTTAAACAAGTAATACTTTTCTTTTTAAACAAATACTACTTTTCAATTAAACAAGTTATACTTTTCTTTTAAACAAGTAATACTTTTCTATTTAAACAAATACTACTTTTCATTTAAACAAGTTATACTTTTCTATTTAAACAAGTTATATTTTTCTATTTAAAAAAGTTATACTTTTCTTTAAACAAGTATTACTTTTCATTTAAACAACTATTACTTTTTATTTAAACAAGTTATACTTTTCTATTTAAACAAGTACTACTTTTCATCTAAATAAAGTTAAACTTCTCTTTTAAACAAGTTATACTTTTCATTTAAACAAGTAATACTTTTCGTTTTATAAAATACTACTTTTCATTTAAACAAGTTATACTTTTCTTTTAAACAAGTACTCCTATTCATTTAAACAAGTTATACTTTTCATTAGACTACATAAACGATAAGTACAAACAAGTAATATTAGCCAGTAAAATAAAAATATAAACGATATAAACATTATACGTGCATAAAAGTAAATTGTTCAAACTGACCGGATCCCTATAAATAGGTGGTATGCCACCTAAATTTGTACACAACACACAATCAAGAATTAGTATTACTATCCTGGCTTGGTATCGCCCCCAGATGTAGTCATTCTTGATGAACTAGGTAAACAAATTGCGTTCTTCATTTATTTTATAACACGTTATCAGCACGATTGTTCTGCCCATTAGTTTAAGAATTTTGAAGTCTCCCTTTCGATTTTCTCCGCCTTAATCGGTAAGTTATTATACTCACTACATTACATTTTTTTTTTTCCTTATAAAATTCGTGAGTATAAATTTATGGTGTTGATTGTTTAGAGAATTTTTATTTGGGGTTTGATATTCTAATGCTTCTTTGTTTAAATTGTGAAAGTTTTAACTAAGTTGAAGAAATAGATGATTTTGTGTAATATATTGTTTTAAAGAAAATTCATTGACACGATTTTGTAGATTCAAGTAAATTGAATTTCAATATTTTGTCATACGATGCGATTGATGTGTTGAAAAAAATATTCAAGTTGAATATCTTTGTTAATTGGTTTCAATGATTCATGGATTATGAGCTTTAATGGAAATCCTTCTTAAATATGTTCATTGGTGCAAAATAACTTATTTATTAGTCAGTGACCGAGAATTTGTATTTTATACATGTTTTGCATGTTTGAGCAATTTATGTTTTTGTATGGATCTCAATAATGCAATCATTGTGGTTACTTACTTATTTATGTGTTTTTGTACTCATAATCTTCAAGTATTGAACCCCTAATAATTGAACAATTTTCATGTATGGATATGATACTTTATGCTTTATTGTTATATTAGTTTGGCTAAATTCTGATACTTGATGATAATCATTGGTTTTTCAAAATAGTGTTTATGTGTTGTCAATTCTATTAAATTGGTGAAGAACATTGGTACTTGACTATTATTTTTCTGTTTTTGTTATGATAATTCTATGAGTTGGATTAATTTAGCGGATGATTATTAGTATTATTTTATGTTGCATTTCATCGAAATATTGATATTATATAAAGCCCATAAGTGTTGTTATAAATTCAAAATATGCATCTGAACACCAAATATATTGAGATGATTGTTTGAATTTACTCAAAGAACGTACAAGACTTAATTTTTATTCTGATGTCTTGGGTGATTATTTTGGTACTGTTGAAAAAAAAGTTTTATATATATTGCTAAGAACAATTTATCAAGGTTGTCATTATTGATAATAACTTTTGATTTGGGCTTTCAAAATTGATTCATCATGAAGCTATGGGTCTTGGAAATACTATTGTTGATAATAATATATTATCGAATCAAGACCGTGTTAAAATCTTCTCATCATATGGATGAAAGATTAAAATTAAATATTTGAAAATAAAACATACACTAAGTGTTGTGGATGGATTTAAAATAAATCTACGACCACCTAAAGATGGTCGTCCTTCTAAAAGCCCGATAACGGCTACAAAGTTGATAATGAATACAATTCGACTATGTTCAAAATTATTTCTCAATTAAAGTTTTGTGGTTAAAACCTAAATGATGATGATATGTTTGAGAATACATTCTCTACTCGAATATGCTCCTGCAGCAGCAATATCGAGAAAAAGAATTTAAGAAATATTATGAACTAATTATTTGTCTCATTTTGATCGAGCAAAATATTGAATTGAACAAATATGAGTCCCTGTCCACTTGTTCTAGTCCATCCCCCCCTTGGGGAAATGGTGGACAAAAAACGAAAGATTTCCCAATAATATTTAAATACAAATTTAATTTTAATTAATGGTGACTCATCTCAAAATTATGGATGTGGTTGTGGGTGGATATGGCCGTAGATATACACCATATAATTATATAAGCCAAAATCGTGATAAAAAAAATTGTCTCCCAAAAGAGGGACAATGGAGAAAATAAAATATATGTGGATAAATGTTACCGTTGTGGCATTGAAGGTCATTGACCCCATTATCTATCATATAACAAATCTTCCCGTAAAATAGTGTCAAACATCCTTGAAAATAAAGGATGAAAATATTGGAACATATGGATGAGAAAAAAAATGCTATAATGGTGATGATAAAGTTTCATTCTTCCTGAAGAAGCAATGGATATCAAATATTGTGATTAAATCATGATGGTGATGTTTGTCTAATTGACAGTGCTATGCACGCACTATACTTAACAATATAAAATATTTTCTCATTTGGAAGAGGGGGAGACTAATGTTAATACTTAAGTGGTTGTGCAAACTTGATTGATGACTCCGGAAGAGCCATTGTATTTTTCCTTAAAGGAATAAAATTTATTTTAAATAGTGCACCACTATCTCCCATGCCTTGAGAAATTTGTTTAAAGATATCAGAAGAAATTATTATATCGAGACTCTGAAATACATAATACTTATTGATTACAAAAATCAATTCTGAAAAGGTATGTTTTGATCTATACGTATATAAATACAGTTGAAATTCATCACCTAGTAGACTTCTACACTACTAATCACTACTCCTATAGATTTTAATGACTCGAGAAGAGTTACTAAACGACATATTCTTGCAAAATATATGTTCAGATTGAGATTGATGTCCCTGAAGGACATCCAATTTAAATAATTAACTCAATGAATGTCATGAATATACTCCCCTTTATAACTAGTGCGTGAGAAATAACCAATCATTTTCCACAGTGTTTTCAAAAACCGGTTGAACCGCTCGGTTGAACCGGTCGAACCGTGAACCGCTCATGTCTCCGGTCCAATTACTCCTTAAAAACGGTTAATTCAATTTTATTATTTTTATTATTTATTAAATCACTTTTTTTTTTCTGAACCTCTCTATATAATGTTATTGTTTTTATCTCAATAACATTTTCTCTCAAATAAATTCATTCACAAGTCATTAATTTCATTTAATCTCTTTATCGTCGTCACATGTTGTATGGAATTAATCCACAACGCCATCATCTTTGGTCTCCAAACTCTATTGTATTTATTTTAATATAAGATTTATAAGTTATAAATTAGTATAATTTTAATATGTTATGAATAAATATTTATTTTTTAATGTAACATACAAAATATAAAAAGAAATATGCATAAATCAATTTAACGGTTGAACTGGCTTGTTCAACCGGTTGACCGAACTGGTGCCTAGAACCGGTTTTGATCACCGGTTATATTAAAAAACACTTGATTTTCCATATGCTAATTTTAAGTTGTGCGAACATGTATCACCACCAAAATGAACCTAACAACCCAAAGATTGACTAACTTTAATCATCAATAAACATTTATTGAAGATCATTTCCTCCAAAGATTAGGGGGATTCGCTGATAAGAATCAAAAACTAAGTGAATGCCGAGAAATTTCCCTGAAGGAAAAAAATCTTCACTATTTAGACCCACACACTAGTGAAATTAAACTATAAGTTCAAATGACAATTAACTTGCAATTAGCAAGTTTCTGCCAGATGTATTTACTAAAGGAATGACTAAATCGCAAATGTTTGATATATATGATTTATAAAGTGTAGAGGTCCCAACGAAATTGGATATATATGTTAATACGCCTACACAATAGAAGCGTGAAGGACCTCTTAACACAAAAATAAATCTGAGGTAATTAAACTAAAGCTAGCTAAAGTATTCAGTCATCCACAAAATCTCCTGACGAGATTCGTCCTGGAGACGAAAATCCTAGTAACTATGCACGTGCACAAAATAATCAAAATGCTAGGGTTGTGGAACAATCAGGTCAAAATATTTTGAGAAATGATTAGGATCTGATTTATATGAATTTTACAAATACAAGAGAAGTATCAATGTTGTCGACAACATATTCACCTCCATAATTACTATTACAAATAAAAATCTGGATCCAGTATCTAAGTCAATAATTGAGTGCCTGGAGCGCTTTGACTGGGTAGAATAAAAGGAAGTAATTGTGGTCGAGCTAGACTCGCTAAATAAAAGAAAAGTTTTATATATATACTCGGAAGTATGTATTTGTACAAAAATGAAATACAAATAATGAGGTGGTGAAATACAAAGCGAGATTAGTAGTTCAAGGGTTTTCGAAAAGACTTAATATTGATTTATTCCCTTATTGTATATGGAATAACGTTCCACCACTTACTATCTCTAGCAACAAATATGAATTGAAAAATACAGTTATTGGACACTGTATCTTCATATTGGTCACTGGATGTCAATACTTATATAAAAAGTCCTTGAAGGATTTGGCATGCCCGAAGCATGTAAATTAAATCCAAAAGAAAAATGAGTCAAAATTTGTGATCATTGCAGTTATGTTGATGATCTCAATTTTCATTGGAACCCCCGAAGAGATCCAAGATACATTTACATAAAGAAATAATTTGAGATAAAATATTTTACAATTATTAAGTTCTGCCTTAGTTTATAAATTGGACATCTAGAATACGAAATATTTGTCCATCAATCTACGTATACACAGAAGGTATTAAACTAACTTTAAATGAAAAATGCACATCCATTGGTCTTCCGGATGTTTGATCCTAATACAGATCCTTTTAGATCGTGAAAGAAAAGTGAAGAGATACTTGGTCCTGAAGTACCATATCTCAGTACAATTGGTGGATTAATATATCTTGCTAATTATATGATATTTGGTCATGAAGTACCATATTCAGTATAATTTGTGGATTAATATATCTTGCTAATTGTACAAAATTAAATATATTTCACTGATATTTCACGGTGAAATTGATGTGCAATAGATTTGATCAAATGGGATATTTTGACTTATTTTTTTAAAGTTTAAAAGCTGTAAATAATTTATTTAAAATTTTATAAACTATTCAATATTTTTTTACCAAGTAAATTCGCGGAGTTTATAATTTTCTACATAATTTATAAATTATTTTATTTTTGTTAAAAAAAATTATAAATTATTTTAAAGTGCCTATTGAGCCAAGTAGGCTCTTAATGACCACTGGGCCACACCTACCGCAATTAGGGGTGAACACTATTCGGTAATAAAAAAAAAATCGAGCCGAGCTCGAACTGAAATATAAATTTAATTCGGTGTATTGATATCGATTTTGAAATTTAAAAATTTTGGTATTCGGTTTTGATTTTTATGATAAAAATACCGAATAATCAAAAATCGGACTGAATAAAACAATATATATATATATATATATATAATTTATACATCATAGTTCATTTATGCACTTACTTAATTATAAATCAGATTGTTTTTGTTGTATATAATCTATAAATTGGGTTGTTTTTATTGTTTATAATCTCGACATATTATTTAATTTGAGAATTTAGGCATACTTACATGTTTTTTGCTTTAAAAAAAGACTCAATTTGAAATAAAAAATATTTTGATTTTTACAGTTTTATACTGAAATCTAACCCAAAAATTCGATTTCAGTTAGTCTCAATTTTATGCATATTCAGTTCTATTTCAATCTATAATGGTGAAAAATTCGATTAATTTGATTTTCTTTATTCGGTCACTGAAATACTGAATGCTCATCCCTACCCGCAATATATACTCAGTCAGTCGAGAAGCAAATTAGAAAAGTGTAGCAACCAATTGAAAGTCAACAATACAAATTGATGGGCCCATTTTATATTTCATTTTCCAGCCATTGTACCTTAAGTTTTAGGGCTTATTTTTTGGATTTTTGGATTATTTTAGGGCTCAAAAAATGTTTTAAGAACACAGGTTTTTGGCATGCATAACGAGAACATATAAATACGATATTTTTAAGAGCACAATTCATTTCAGATTTTAGAGTGAGAATATTAGATGAATTTTGCGAGTCCTACACACCTTTTTTTTTTCTATAAAAATGATATCAATATATATAATGAAGTATAAGAGATACTCCAACCCTAGAAACAGTCCTCCACATCTAATACAAAAACCAAACAAACATGAAAGCTTACATATCTAAGCATTTTATAGGGTCTTCAAACCAATTTGATAAAGAAAACTCATCAAGCTCTAAGCATGTTAGAGATAATCAAGACCACACTTTAATTTTGAGCTCCTCCATACTCTTATTGAAATCAAAACCAAATTCCTTTCTTAGATTCCAAATCAGGCAAATCACTCCGTCCAAATTGTTGTGCATTTCGACGCGTTTCTATTGCCTAAACACTCGATCATTTTCAAGAAGTTTATCGTCAGGTCTCTATGCATTAACATTGAGATGTTAAGCCACCTAAAACATTCATTTGCAATCGAATAGTAAATGTCTCCAAGTTTATTCCTCTTTGTTGCACAACTTACATTTAGAGTGATGCCTCTTTTTAAATTTTTTATATTAAGGAGAGATTATCAAAGATTGCAAGTATCAGCCTCAATGCCTTCCATATCATAAACTATTCACGGAGCTAAAACATTTTCATAATCTTTTGAACACTCATTTATTCTGAATGGACACTTCGATGGGCTTCCCTTCTTGATCGATATTGAAATACATAAAAATACCGAATAATCAAAAACCTGATTTGAATAAAGTTAATTTCCAACTTCATATATATCTTCTTCTCCTTGGACGAACTTCATAAATATTACAAAAGTCCTTCCTCCAACCCCACCAATTATAGGTGTCTCAATTATATAGACTTATTTTCATATACAATAATATTTTCTAATTCGTTTAATAATATAACCTCATGCATTAGTTACACTGAAAAATACAAATTTATTAAATTTTTTTGTCTAATTTATATTTTCAATACAATTTTTTTAATCTTTGTGAAAAGACAAACAAACCTATATATTTGATAGGGATTACGCGTTAAAGCTCAATATCATGATACAATACTCCATCAGTCCTCCACATCTAATACAAAAACCAAACAAAGTTAGATCTAATTTTTATTTTTACACGTCCCATAAAAATAGACCACTTACTATATTTAATATATCATTAATATTTTATTCCCATCTTTTTGTCTTATTTAATTTAATGTATCTTGTTCGTTTCAAATCAATATCTAGGTACTTATAATAAGGCCAAAATAAGAAAATAAAAGCCTCAATGCCTTCCATATTATCGTCACGGAAAACATTTCCAAATCTTTTGAACACTCATTTCTTCTGAAACACTTGATGTGGGTAGAATTCTCCTTCTCAACGCAAAATATTACAAAAGTCCTTCCTCCAACCCCACCAATTATAGGTGTACCGATTATATGTGAAACAAATTTTTTATTTAATAATAATGAAATATTATGGGGTTTGTCTAATTTATATTTTCATTGAATCAAACCTATATATTTTATAGGGATTACGCGCTAAAGCTCAATTTGGCCTCTCTCTCTGTCATTTGGGCACATCCTTTTTTACTTTATCCTCATTAATATTTTATTCCCATCTTTTTGTCGATTTAAAAATATCTAGGTACTTATAATAAGGCCAAAAAAAAAAAATAAAAATACTACCAGGGGGGCAAACAAAGTGGGGAGTTTCTCGTCTCTTCCTCACAAAAAAAATAAAAAAAGGAAGAAAAAAAAAGAAAAAAATTAATGTACGACTGATTAATTAAAATATTTAATATTCTTTTTTCCAAATTTTAGAACTCCCAACATGACATTTGCGAAATTAGTTATAGGACATACAAAAAGTGGGGACCACATAATTCATTACATGTCCACATAGAGTGGGTGGATGTTAAATCCCCCAATCAGAAAATTAGGCAAAAAAGATGATCGGGTCAGAATTTCTTCGAGATATTTTATGTACGGTACGACTCATCTAACCGGTTATTCAAATTTGCCAAACCAATATTAAAATCAAAATATTTATCTTAAACGACACAAATATAATTTTTATATATTAAAATTTTACAATGAACTCTATTTTTCAATTTTCAGTATTACTATTATATATAAACACTATTTAAATTTAAAAAATAAAATATTTCTTAAATAATGATAACGATAGAATTTATGTATAATAATGATAACTTTCATATATACATTTACTAGTTCGTATACCCATGTATTACGCGGGGTTGAAATTAAATAATTATGATGTTATAAAATAAATTTTAATATTTTTATTTATTTATTTTGAAAGATTTCGCAATTTTAAATGATGAATTAATTTTTTTCTATTGTAAATGACAAATAGTTATTATTTAAAAATTTTAATTTTAAAAATCTAGTTGTTTGAAAATTTTTAAAGAGTTATAGCTAATCACATCTTCGCACGATTTGATACATATTTTTTTCAGATAAATATTTATTATACAAAATCTTTGAAAATAAAATCTAATTGTTTGTATGTTTTACAAAATTTCTAGAAAAACTAATTTTAAAGAGTTATAACTAATTACATCTATGCAAGATTGATATATAATTTTATCTTTGAAAAATCTTATTATTATACTAATTAATTGGTATATAACCATAACAATCAGGGGCGGATCTTCAGCTGGCCTGGGCTGGGCTTCAGCCCAGTGCAGATCCAACACAATTCTATACATGTATGGGTTGTATATTTTATATTGTAAGTATTAGCCCAGCCCAAAAAATGCTACTTCCTTTTTAATTTTAATTGTACACTGCCCACCAAAATTCAAAACCCACACCTAATTAATTAGCCCATCTCGCCCCAAGTTAAAATGTACTAGAATTGATAGTTGGAACTTGGAACAATACAAAAATTCATCTCTCTCAACAAGTCCTTTTGTAATATTTATCTACAAATGGGAGTTGGCCTCCTCTTTTATTTAGCCACCAAAGAATAATGTATTGAGATTAAATAAATATATATATATATATATATATATATATATTATACAAGAGCAACGTTCTTGGAATTTTGAACGTGTATTAAAAATCTTACATTTAACATTCATAGTTAGTATAATATTTCTAACTTATAACCTAATTAACAATGTTTTTTTTCTAATTGTTGACATATATACACATACTTAATCTATTGATTATTGGATGCAGACTTCACGAAGTAGTCAGATAATAAAAACAAGAGTAGGTCTAGTGTGAAAATTTTCCAGTATGAAAATCTATAAAATTGCCCTAAATCAATCATCTACACCCTAAACACTATATAATGAACCCTAAATTATGACCTATTCGGACCGGGTGAACCATGAATCACTTGGGCCGAGTGAACCATGAACCACTCAATTTTGTCTTATCTTCACCAATTACAGAATTTTGTTGTAAATTAAAGTTTTTTCATGTATGAAATTTTTTATTATAGACTTTGTCTAAAAACAATTAAAACCTTAGGGATTAGATGTTGGGGGAGCACAGATTAAATAATTTGAAAGAAACTGTTATTATATATTTAAAGAGTCACATTTGTGTGAGACAAAATATAATTTGGATTTGAAATAGGTAGGTGTTGAATTGTGTATTTGTGATAGTTTGAACTCCGTCAATATGAATTTTTGTGATAATTAAATCATAAATGACAACACTGCTTGAGTATAATTAGTGTTGCTTTAATTTAAACATGTGAAAACAACATGTCGTAATAAGACGGGATGATTTATTTGTAGATTGTCTAACCATTTTTACTGAGAGAGATGTTGTTAAAGATGTAGGCATAAGCTCATGAATTTCAAGTTTTAAAAATCTCATATAACACTAACTTAAGTGAACTTCAAAATATGTTTATGTATTAATTTAAATGTTTGAAGCGTTTACTTTTCAGCCCACCCCAATATTAAGTCCTGGATCCGCCCCTGATAACAATCATTTCCTCATGCAAAAATAATGTACTTGAGATTTGAAATTTATATATAATTTACTTATTATGGGGGAAACTGTAAAATTATATCAATATCATAAGTAGAAATTATTATGATAGGCAAAAGATAAGTATGTGTATATATATATATATATATATATATATATATATATATATACCTTTTAAAAATTTATATATGATATATACCTTTCAAGAGTCGTTTTATAGGAATATGAAGTATCGAAATAAAGTTATCTTTATTTTTACACCTTAATACTTCGTGCAATATAAAGTTTGTAAAATGAGGAAAATAAGGGGATTAAATTTTTTTGTAATCCTATAACTTTGCATCGTTTTGAAATTAGTCCCTATTGTTTTGACTTTTTGATTTTGGTCCTATAAGTTTCCTAAAATTTTGAAATTGGTCTTTTTCACTTGCTCAATCAGGTAAACATCACATATGTAATTATTTTATTTTTCTCTTTAATTTCGAATTTTACACTTGAACTTTTTTAATCCTAATAATTTTGGTCATGTTTTAGGCGGGTTTAAAATAATTTGTATATCAAAAGACAAAGCGAATCAAATCGATTTACTGTATCTAAACTGACCCAAAAATAAAAAAAATTAAATCAATAAACGCATAAAACCACTCTCCCTTCTTAAAAAAATACGAAAAAAAAATCCCGACACAAATTATTTGGATTCAAAAAGTTTAGGTGGCATTTCGATATTAAAGAAAAAAATAAAATAATTACATAGGTGACGGTTACCTGTTTGGTGACCTGCTACAACAGGTTAAAAGACCAATTTCAATTTTTTTGGTAACTTACAGGACCAAAATAAAAAAGTCAAAACAATCGGGACCAGTTTCAAAATGAAGTAAAGTTACTGGACTATAAAAAATTTAAACCCGAAAATAAGCTGAAAGTTGATTTCGTCTGGAGAGTGAGAGAGAAAAAAAAAAGGTTCCCAGATCCAAGGAGGAGAATCAGGAACAGATAATTCACAATCAGTGTGCGAAAACAAATTAAAAAATGCAGAACTTTTAGCATCAATAGTTATACATATATGGTTTAAAGACATAAATACTTAACAATTCCTACTGTTAGAAACAAAATGCCTCTCTAAGGACCCTTACCCCGACTGTGATGGAGATATAAAGAAGCCTACCATTAAAAATTTTACTTGTAGGAACTAATAAGTAATTACATGAATTATAAATAAATGAAAACAACAGTCAAGATTATAGCTTTTTGCCATAAACCAATGAAAGCTCAATTAGACTTAGCATGATCCATGAATATAGAATACCATAACTATATATATTTATATATATATATATATATATATATATATTGCATATTAACTGTATAATAAAGATTCAAAAATCAAAATTCACAAATTAATTCTTAACTTGAGAAATAAACAGAAAGAATGCAATCAAGTTAAAGAGAAAAAAACATTATTATCTGTCTAATAATCAAGAATCTCAAATTCTAATCTTAATCATCTTTAGACATGAATCTGGTAATGTAAATGATTAAGCAACTAAAAAATTCAGATTACTTGAACAATAATTGAGTTCTACGGTGAAAACATCAACCAAAGTAACATAGATTAGTTAACTTTGTACGCTCCCTCCTTTTATCAAAGCTTTGTTCATTTCTTTACCGGTCCTTCAAAAACCTCTCATCCTTCGCTACTAACCAAAATCCAAACAAATAAAAAACTACTTAACAACAAATTAAACATCACGAATTTATAAGAATTAATTTTGAGACGAAATAATTTGGTTGAATTGAGTTTTCACAGACTGGAGTGGTTTCGCCAAATAAGTTGAATCAAGTCTGAAAGTAAAAAAAATATTATACCTCAATATTTCGTACAATATACAAAACAAAATCAATAATTTAATTACACAATCATTGCAACATACATTTATAACCAATATTTCATACTCCGTGCAATATAAAAAAAATTAGTTAATTCATCAAATTAGAGGAATCACTATGAACAGAAAATAAAAAACTCATTCATAATTAATTTAGAACTTAAATTACTTACCTCAATACTCCTGCAGTATTAAAAAAAATTATATTAACAAATTCATTAAATTAGAAGATTAATTACTTAACTTCAATATTTCCTGTAATATTTATTAATTTAATTACACAATTGCAATAAATAAAAATTCATAATCAATTCAAAACTCAAATTATTTACCTCAATACTCTCTGCAATATACAAAAAATAATAATTAATTTACTTAAAGAATTGTAATAAACATTCATAATCAATTCAGAACTCAAATTATTACTTCAATATAAAAAACTTAATAAATCCATCAAATTAGGAGAATTGCTATGAACAAAAAAGAAAAAAATCATTAATAAACAATGTACAAAATAAAACTATATTAACAATATGAACTTTATTTATAGACAAAAACTTGTATAGACCTGGTTCATGCTATGAACTCGGTTATTTAAGTATCACTATTACATACAAAAACTCTCACTGCTATGTATAAAAATTATCACTGATGTACAAAAACAATCACTAGTTTAAAAAATTATTTATATTTTTAAAAAATATAAGTTTTTGTGCATAATAGTGATAGTTTTTACACATAACAGTGATATAGTTCATGTATGAACCTGATTCACATGAATGTTACTCTTATTTATAATGTGGACATGAGAAGCTTATAATAAGATATGAGGCGTGAACGGTGAATATAATATCTAATATGATATATCGTGAATATATATAAATATATCTTGATAAAAATTGAAAAGTTAATTTAATTAGATAGGTTAAAAATCTAATTTGAATAACTTTTAATATGAGTGCACGATTTTAAAACGAAATAATCTTGTTGAATTGGGCTTTGCGCAGACTGATGTGGTTTCGCCACATAGACTAAAATAGGTTTAACAATATATAGTATATATTAAGATTAAGATTAAGATTGAGAAAGAATCTTGTCGCGAGTCATTTTTTATCGAGAGTATTATGTGGCTAATTTGGTAACAACTCACAAACAAAATGATTAATCGAACAAGAACACTGCGGGAAGAACCGTAGTTCTTCCCTGAAATGTGGGTGTAGGTATATAAGTGGAATGAAGGAAACATTCCAAAGTGTGTGTCCTTTACAATGAACCGTGAGGTCCTTTTATATAAAGAGGACCAAAGACGACAAATCGTTAAGCACACGACAAATCGTTAAGCCGCGACAAATCGATAAGCCGCGACAAGTCATGTGCATAAAAGCATGACAAAACATATGCGTAAGCACGACAAATCACGTGGTCTCGGTGGGACCTGCTGACGTGTGATAATTGGTCCTGCTGACGTGTGAAAAATCTGGTGATGCTGACGTGTGATATATCTGAGCACAACAATAGCCCCCAAGATCGGGCCGTGGCGTTGTTCGAGCTCGATCTTGTTTCATGTCTCGACCCAGTTTCATGTTTTGTTATATCTGCAATCGCGTTCCAAGCTTGCTTTCGGGTGTCGTATAAGATCTTGATCGTTCGAGAATGAGCCCTGCATAGAGGATCTTACCTTTGTCGCCGATCTTGTCTATGCTTGCGTGCCGAGGAGCCCCGTCAGAATTTAAACTGCGACCCACACTCATCATCACCCGCTTTATTTCTGAGGGTATCTGTAAAGATGCGAGTCGCCTTTAGCGGCATCAAGTGCCATTCTCGCTTTTCTTTGCGGGGAATCGTAGTCTGAACTTCGTTGCCTTTTTTGAGGAGCCCCCACAGATGCAGTCTTTTTTCAGGTTTCTCGCTTTGTTTCCCCCGACGCAGTCTTTTTGTGCTTTCAGACGCCGGAGAGCCCGTGCCTTACGAAGTGCTTTTTACTTTCCGTGCTTTGGGGAGAGCCCTGTCGATGAAGTGCTTTTTCAGGTTTTCGCATTATCGTGTAGGAGCCCCATCATTATGAGTCTTTATGTGCTCAGATTGGAGAGAGCCCCATAGTCTGAGTCTTTTATGTGCTTTCAGTGCTGGAGCCCCATCGAGACAAGTCTTCTACAGGTTTGCCAGAGGGAGAGCCGGAATAGTCTGAGTCTTTTACGTACTTTCGTGCCGCCGGAGAGCTCGTCGTGCGAAGTCTTTTCACAGATTTTTTTTTCTTGGGCCCAAAAAAAATTAAAGCCGCCAGTCCAAAGCCCATGAATTAACCAAAATTTGATTACCGGGCCCACGAAATCGGGACATCTAAATGGGCCCCAAACTTGGGCCGATAATTAAAAATAGAAAACTGGGCCCAAACTCTTGATTAAACTTGGGCCCAATCACCCATTCAATTAGCCCAAAGATCATGTGCCTTACCCCTTCATCAAATCAGACTCAGCCCAAATGAAAAAGATTAAGCCCAAAAGAAAGGGATGAGAACAAAACCTGAAATCGATCGTGCAACCGCCCAAGAAATGGCGATTGAACCAAACCTGATAGAAGAGCTCACGTCTCACCGCCATAACTCCCTCCACGCGGCACCATGAGATTCGATTTTGCCTTGTTGACTCAAGGGCGGCTTGGGTACGGGACGCGAGCGGGGCGATGATGATGCCGGTGCAATGGCCTTCGGTTTGTTTCGGTCGTTATTCGGAGGCGGCGGATTCGGTGTGGTCGCGATGGAGCAGCAGCAATTGGTCGGCCCGGCGAGGCGGCAGCGATTTGATATTTCGGGCAAGTGGCGTCGGCTGCGGCGGCGGCCAAAGTCGTCGATGGTACTAGGTCTGTGACACCGTGCGGCCCAGCGGAGGGCCGAGATTCGAAGGTGGCGACGCCCGGCCTCTGGAGGCCGGGGCCCAGTGGAGGTGGCGCTTCGGCCCCTTTCTTCATCCTCCTCCCTTTCCTCCTTTTCTGTATGTATATGTGTATGTATATCTGGATGGATGTGTATCTGTGTATGTATATGTTGGTGTATGGATATGGGGGTTTTGGATTTTTTTTTTTTTTTTGGTTTTGATTTTTTAGGATAGGGGTTTTGTTGTGGCCGCAGAGCCCAGGGTGGCGGTGGTGAGATTCTTGGCGTCGCGTGCCTTCCGGCCAACTTCCTCTTCCTCTGTTCATCTGTATCTGCATCTGTATTTTTTTTTTTTGGATTTGTGTTCTTGTGATTTCTTGGATTTGGATTCGAAAATTCGACGTTGTTCTTGACGAATTTTTCAATTGACCCTCCTTCTAGCGCCAATTGTCGCGAGTCATTTTTTATCGAGAGTATTATGTGGCTAATTTGGTAACAACTCACAAACAAAATGATTAATCGAACAAGAACACTGCGGGAAGAACCGTAGTTCTTCCCTGAAATGTGGGTGTAGGTATATAAGTGGAATGAGGGAAACATTCCAGTGTGTGTCCCTTTACAATGAACTGTGAGGTCCTTTATATAAAGAGGACCAGCACGACAAATCATTAAGCACGACAAATCGTTAAGCACGACAAATCGATAAGCACGACAAGTCATGTGCATAAAGCATGACAAAATATATGCGTAAGCACGACAAATCACGTGGTCTCGGTGGGACCTGCTGACGTGTGATAATTGGTCCTGCTGACGTGTGAAAAATCTGGTGATGCTGACGTGTGGTATATCTGAGCACAACAATAGCCCCCAAGATCGGGCTGTGACGTTGTTCATAGCTCGATCTTGTTTCATGTCTTGACCAGATTTTATCTTTTGTTGCATCTGCAGTCGCATTGTTTGCCTCCTCCGAAGCTTGCTTTCGGTCTTTAGATGAGATCTTGATCGTTCGATTAATCCGAGCCCTCAAAGATGTCTCGAGCATCGAGATACCGACCGCCGCTTTGTCTCGAGTCTTGAGGATGTCCCGAGCCCTCAGGATATCTGAGTATCGAGCATACTGATCCCGAGGTCACCTGACTCAGGCTATCTGATTTCTTCTTCCCTGATATGATCAGTCGATCTAGTCTGTACTGCATGCCGAGGCGAACCCCATCATCTGAGTCTTTTAGGTGCACCGTGCTTGAAACCCCGTCAGTCTAAGTCTTTTTGTGCTCAGTGCCGAGGGGAACCACGTCAGTATTTTAGTATTTTCTCAAGCCATATTGTCTGAAATCTTTTACGTGCTTTTTCCTCAGGCTCAGATTTCCCCCAAGCCCCAGTCTTTTCAGGTTTCTTTTTAGGGAGCCCCGACAGACGAGTCTTTGTGTGCTCAGATTTGGGGGAGAGCCCCGTCGACGAAGTTTTTCAGGCTCGTGACTTTGGGGGGAGCCCCTCAGACGAAGTCTATCTTCCCAGGCTCAGTGGGGGGGAACCGAGATTGTCTGATTTTCTCAGATTTTCGTTTCGGAGAGCCCCTCAGAAGAGTCTTTGTGTGCTCGTATTTCGGGGAGAGCCCCACAGACGAAAGTCTTTCCTCTTTCGTAGATTGGGGAGCCCCAGACGAAGTCTTTTACTGTCTACTAATTACTTTTGGGGAGAGCCCCATCAGTCGAAGTCTTTTTTTGGCTTTCGTATTTTGGGGAGCCCCTCAGATGAAGCAGTCTTTGTGTGCTCGTACTTGGGAGAGCACGTTATCTGAGTCTTTTTCTACTCTCATGCTTTGGGGAGCCCCGCTTATACGAAAGTCTTTTTACGTGCTCGTCTTGGGAGAGCCTGGCCAGACGAAGTTTTTGTGTGCTGCCTCGTTTGGGAAAACCCGCCAGACGAATCTTTAATGTGCTCGTATTTGGGGAGAGCCCTCATCAGAATCTCTTGTGGTGTCAGTCTTTGGGGAGAGCCCCATCAGACGAAGTCTTTTTGCTTTCGTGCCGGGAAGAGCCCCGTCAGATGAAGTCTTTACAGGCTTCGTACTTGGGAGCCTGGCCATCACTTAGTTCCTTAAATCTTTCGTACTTGGGAGTCTCGGTTGTACGAGTCTTTTACCGCGCTTTCGTGCTTGAGGGAGACTTCATCGTTTACGGAGGTCTTTTTGGTTCAATCTCTTTCGTGCTTTGGGGGAGCCCTCCTCAGACGAATCTTTTTCTGTGCTGGAAGTAGCCAGGGAGAGCCCCGCTTGTCTGGAAGTCTTTTACGTACTTTCTCTTTGAGCCCCTCAGACGAAGTCTTTGCTTTGACTGCCGGAGAGCCCCATTGTCTGATCTTCTCAGGCTCGTGATTTGGGGAGCCCTCAGACGAGAAGTCTTTTTGTGTGCTCGTGATTGGGAGAGCCCCTGCTAGGACGAAGTCTTTCTTTCAGGTCAGATTTCTTTGTGAGTCTCTTGCTATACGAAGTCTTTTTTCTTCAGGCTCACAGATTTCTAGGGAGAGCCTGGGCTGCATTTAGCCCTTTCAGGCTCATATTTTGGGGAGCCCCTCAGACGAGCTCCTTTTGTGCTCAGATTTCGTGGGGAGAGCCCCTGCTTGTACTTTTCTCTGGCTGTGATTGTGGGGAGCCCCAGACGAGTCTTTTTCTCAGGTTTCAGATTGCGGAGAGCCCCACGAGTTTAGTCTTTTCTCAGGTCTGCATTGGAGAGCCTCAAGCACGAAGCCTTTTTCTTCAGGTTTCAGATTTCTTTGGGGGAGCCCTCAGATGAAGTTCTTTTTGTGCTCAGATTGTGGAGAGCCCTGTACGAGTCTTTCTTCAGGTTTGCATTTTAGTGAGCCCGCAGTACGAGTCTTTCACGCTCGTGCCCAGGGACCGAGCCCGGCGATACGGCCGGTCTTTTAGGTTTCGTGTTCGGGGAGCCCTCCGTCACGGAGTCTATGGCTAGACTGGGAAGCCCTGCGGATCGAAGTCTTTTACGTGGCTTCAGAAAGTTTGGAATACCCCATTGTACAAGTCTGGTCATCAGGCTCAAACCGGGGATCTCATCGTCTGACGAGTCTTTTGAGAATCGTATTTTGAGGGAGCCTCATTATGCAGTCTTTGTATAAGAAATCAGACGGGGAGGCCGGTTGTCATGAAGTCTTTTTTGTCTTCACCGAAGGGGAGCCCCGGCTAGGAAAACGTCTTTTAACGATAGTACTTTGGGGGAGCCCCACAGACGAGTCTTTTCACGTGCTCAAGTTCTGCCAGGAGAGCCGTCGTCTGAGAATACTTTTAGGTGCTAAATGCCCGAGAGCCCCATCGCCGAGTCTTTTAGGTGTGTGCGCTCAGACGGGGAGAGCCCAACAGATGAAAGTCTCTTAGCGTGGTCAGACTGGGAGAGCCCCGTCAGACGAAGTCTTTTGTGCTTCGTCAGACGGGGAGAGCCCCACAGACGAAGTTCTTTATGTGCTCAGATGCCGGAGGGAGCCCAATCGACGAAGTCTTTTTTTGCCAGACCGGAGCCCTTCGTCAGACGAAGTCTTTTTGGTGTGCTCAGATTGGGGAGAGCCCCACAGACGAAGTCTTTTTTCGGCTCGTCCATGGGGGAGAGCCCCATCAGATGAAGTTCTTTTTTTGGATCAGATGTGAGCCCCGCAGACGAAGTTCGACGTTCAGATTTCCGGAGCCCCCGCAGAATTTCTTTTTATGTGCTCAGATCGGGGAGCCCCTGCTGTACGAAGCCATTTTTAATGCCGCGATAATGGTCTTCGTGGGTGGCTCGACGGAGAGAGCCGGATGGTATCCTCGCTTCGATGAGTAGATCTTCCGAGATGGCTCGTGAGAGAGTTAGGATGATCCTACTTTAGACGAAAGGTGTCTTCCGGAGACGGCTCGTGAGAAAGAGTTAAATGGATCCTACTCGAGATGAGCGTGTCTTCCGAGATGGCCGCGAGAGAGCTAGAGATACTTGAGGAGCTTGAGAGTTTGTACCGCCGTCCGACCACTTATGGTCGAAAGCCATAATTTCCTCCCGGCCCGCATCGTCTGTGGTGATTTATTGGAGTAAATTTGTGCTCGCCGTCGACCACTTACGGCCGAAAGCGCTTTATACCTTTTACCCCGCATAAATCGCCCGACCGACCGCGGTGGTCTCACGAGAGCCAAAGTCGGCGAAGGCAAAGGTGTTAACGCCGATAGAAAAGGACCGTCACGCCGAATCAATGAGCTAACATCTCATCGCCGAGAAGGCGGAGAATACTTTCGCTAAAACGGCGGATCGACATCGCCGAAGAAGGGAAAGCCGACACCGAGGAGGCGGGGCTACCGTTTCGCAAAGCCGACGGTCTCGACGCTTAGAAGACAGAGAATATTTCGCTAAAACGGCGGATCGACATCGCCGAAAGTTAGCGGAAAGCCGAGCCGAGAGGAGGCTAGTCGTCATTGTGGAAAGCCGACAATTATCGCCGGTATGCGGAGAATACTTCGCTAAAACGGCGGATCGACATCACCGAAGTTAGCGGAATGTCGACGCCGAGGTGGCGGGCTGGTCGCCGCCGCGAAAAGCCGACGATCTGACGCCGGTAAGCGCGGAGAATATTTTGCTAAACGGTTGACCGACATCGCCGAAGTTAGCGAATGCCGACGCCGAGGTGGCGGGTCGTCGCCGCCTTCAAAGCCAATGGTCTCGGACGCCGGAAGGTGGAGAATAATTTTCGCTTAAAACGGCGGATCGACATCGCCGAAGAAGGGAAAGCCGATGCCGGCGAGGCGGCTAGTAGTCGCCGCCGCGAAGCTAACGATCTCATCAATGGAAGGCGGAGAATACTTCGCTAAAACGCGGATCGGACATCGCCGAAGTTAGCGGAATGCCGACGCCGAGGAGGGCGGATCGTCGCTGCTGCGAAAGCCGACGTATCTCATCGCCGAGAAGGCGCAGAGAATGCTTCGCTAAAACGGGCGGATCGACATCGCCGAGATAGCGTAAAGCCGGCGTCGAGGGAGTACGGGCCGGTCGTCGCCGCGGAAAGTTTCGACGATCTCGACGCCGGAAGGTGGGAGAATACTTTCTAAAACGGGCGGATCGACGAAGCCGAAGCAATAAATGCCGACGCCGGCGAGGCGGGCTGTCGTCGTCTAGAAAGCCGACGATCTTCATCGCCGAAGACGGAGAATACTTTCGCTAAAACGCGGATCGACATCGCCGAAGTTAGGGAAAACACGGCGAGACGGCTAGTCGCTCGGGCGAAAGCCGACGGCTCTCGACGCCGGTAAGGCGGAGAATACTTTGCTAAAACGGGCGGATCGACATCGCCGAAGTTAGCGAAAGCCGATGCCGGTCGGCGGGGGCAAGGTCGTCGCCGGCTGTGAAAGTCGACGATCTCATCGCCGGTAGCGGAGAATACTTAAAACGGGCGGATCGATATCACCGAAAGGGCTGAACGCCGGCGCCGAGTCAAGCGGCCAATCATCGCCGCGAAAGCCGACGATCTCATCGCCGAAAGCCGGATAATATTTTGCTAAAATGGCAGACCGACATCGCCGAAAGGCTGGAATGCCGACGCCGAGGTGGGGCCGGGTCGCCGCTCGAAAGTTTGCGGTCTCCGACGCCGAAAGGCGGGAGAATACTTCGCTAAACGGGCGGATCGACATCGCCGAAGTTAGCGTAAGCCAACGCCGGGAGGCGGCTAGTCGTCGCCGCTGCGAAAGCCAATGATCTCATCACCGAGAAAGCGGAGAATACTTCGCTAAAATGGTGGACTGGACATCGCCGAAAGTTAGCGGAATGCCGACGCCGAGAGGGCTGGCCGGTTGCCGCCGCGGAAAGCGACGATCCATCGCCGAAGGCGGGAAGAATGCTTCGCTAAAACGGCGGGATCGACATCGCCGAGATAGCAGAAAAGCCGACGCCGAGGAGGCGGGCCGGGTTGCCGGGCCAGGAAAGCTCGACGATCTCGACGCCGGTATTGAGAATACTTTCTAAAATGGTCACCGGACGAAGCCGAAGATAGCGGAAACCGGACGGCGAGGGAGGTGGGGCGGTCGTCAGGAAAAGCCGGTCGCATCTCATCGCCGAGAAGGCGAAGAATGCTTCGCTAAAATGGCGGATCGACATCGCCGATAGCCGAAAGCCGACGCCGGAGGACGGGTCAATGTCATTGCGGAAAGCCGATGATCCCGACGCCGGTAGCGAGAATACTTCGCTAAAATGGTGATTGACGCCGCCGAAGTTAGGTGAAAAGCCGGCGACCGGCGGGGCGGCCGGTCGCTATCAGGAAAGCCGACCATCTCATCTCCGAGAAGCGCCAATTTCGCTAAAATGGCGGACTGATATCGCCGAGATAGCGAAAGCCGACGCCGGAGGCGGCCGGTCGCCGCCGCGGAAAGCGACGATCTCATCGCACGCCGGCGAGAATATCGCTAAAACGGGCGGATCGACATCGCCGAGATAGCGGAAGCCAACGCCATGAGGCGGGGCTGGTCGCCGCCCGGAAAGCGACGATCTCGACGCCGAGAAGGCGGAGAATATTTACAAAACGGGCGACCGACGTCGCCGAAGTTAGCGGAATGCCGACGCCGAGGAGGCGGGCTGGTCATCGCCGCGGAAAGTTCGACGCCTCATCAATGAGAAGGCGGAGAATGCTTCGCTTAAAACGGCGGATCGACATCGCCGAGATAGCGGAAAGCCACGACGGCGAGGCGGGCCGGTCGTCGCTGTGAAAGTCGACGATCTCGACGCCGGTAGAAGGCGAGAATACTTTCGCTAAAACGGCGATTGACGCCGCCGAAGTTATGGAAAGCCGACGCCGGGAGACGGGCTGTCGGCCGTGCTGGGTGGAAAGTTTCGCATTTATCTCATCGCCGGAAGGCGGATAATGATTCGCTAAAACGGCGGATCGACATCGCCGAGATAGCGGAAAGCCGACGCCGAGAGACGGGCCGGTTGCCGCCAGAAAGCGACGATCTCATCGCCGAAGGCGTGAATGCTTCGCTAAACGGGCGGATCGACATCGCTGAATTAGCGGAAAGCCGACGCCGAGGAGGCGGGTCGTCGCGCCGCTAAAAGCGACGATCTCATCGCGGAAGCGTTAAGAATGCTTCTTAAAAAAACGGGCGGATCGACATCGCCACCACGCGAAAAGTGACGCCGAGGAGTACGGCCGTTTGCCGCCGCGAAGTAAAGCGACGATCTTATCGCAGAAGGCGGAGAATGCTTCGCTAAAAACGTAGGATCGACATCGCCAATTAGCGGAATGCCGGCGCTGAGGCGGGCTAGTATCGCGGTGAAAGCCGACGCCTCGACGCCGGTAAGCGGAGAAGAATGTTTACTAAAATGGCGGATCGACATCGCCGAAAGTTACGGAAAGCGACGCCGGCGAGGCGGGCTATTCGCTGCAGTGAAAGCCGACGGTCTCGACGCCGAGAAGGCGGAGAATACTTTCGCTAAAACGGCGGATCGACATCGCAGAAAGTTAGCGAAAGCCGACGCCGAGGCGGGGTCGGGTGGTCGCCGCCGTAAAGTCGATGATCTCGGCGCCGAGAAGGCGGAGAATACTTTTGTTGAAACGGGCGATCGGACGCCGAAAGTTAGCGGAAACTCGACGCTTAGGAGGCGGATCGTTTGCATTGCGAAAGCCGATGATCTCATCGCCGAGGAGGCGAGAATGCTTTCGCTAAACGGCGAGCGACATCGCCGAAAGTTAGCGGAATGCCGAGGCGGCGAGGCGGGCATAATCGCAACCGAAAGGCGGTAGTGCTCGCGCCGAGTAGGCGGGCATAATCGCTAAAACGAGAAGGCGGTATCGCCGAAGATAAAGGGCATAATCGCGTTTGTGTTACGGGTATTGCTCGCGCCGGTAGGCGGTATAATCGCCGCCGAGAAGGCGGTGATGCTCGCGCTTAGGCATAATCGCCGCCGAGAAGGCGGTATTGCTGCTGTCAGTAGCGGTGATAATCGCCGCCAGAAGCGCGAGCAGTCTTCGCGCCGAAAGCAGCCAAGATAATCGCCGCCCAGAAGGTATATCCCCGCCGAGTAGGTATGGGCATAATCGTCACGAGAAGGCGTAATGCCAAATATTCCAGTAGCGGAGATAATCGCCGCCAGTACAGATGTTCGCGCCGAGTAAAGAGCACTGCTTAGAGCGCCAGACACAGCCACCAGCAGAGGTGGCATAATCGCCGACAAGGCAGATATCAACAGTAAAGTGGCATAATCGCCGCCAGAATAAGCCAGATAGCTCCGCCACGCAGGCGGAGATAATCGCCGCCAGAAGGCCAGATAGCTCGCATCAGTGCGCCAAGATAATCGCCGCCTAAAAAGGCGGTGTGTCCTGCCCGGTGGTGGGCATAATCGTTAATCGAGAATTGTGCCCGACAAGCGGTAGTGGGAGGGCATAATCGTCAGCCGGAAAGTGATACGCTAAACAGAATGAAAAGGCATAATCACGCCTAGAAGAATTTGATAGCTGCGCCAGTGGCGGAGCATAATCGTCGCCGAAGGCGACATTGCCCGGTAGCCGGTAGGCGACATAATCGTCATAAGTGGCGTTTTGTAATTTTTGGCGGTGAGTGCCGATTTTTCCCCGAATGATTTGAACATTGGGTTTGCTATGCACCGCTCACGACTTTTCGTTTTTGATTGTCTTTATCGACGTTGCAATAGGTTGATCGTCTTATTTAGGTCGCGACCGGATGGGTTACTTTATGAACCCCCTTTATTACCTATGCCGGCTTATTCTGAATTATCTGTAAAGACGAAGTCGTCTTTTTGGCATTGCGTACCCATTACTCATTTTTGTTCATGGGGAATCATAAATATTTAACTTCCGTTAAATCAAAGGTGAAACATAGACTTGAGCTCGTTAAATTTTGTTCGGTCGTCCGGGCTTTAGGTCGCGACCTCTTCGCAGTTACCTACCAAAAGTAAATGATAATAAACTAATGAATGAAAAGCCACGAGGACATAAATATAATAAACTGGTGGGGGTGGGTAAAAAGACTACCCCCCAGATTCTTTGAGTAGCTCGCGAGACTCGGTGCTTTCGTCTAACTTTCTTCTCTCCCGAATCGCCGGCGCCGCCTTTTTTTTTTTTTTTCCGGGCGAAAAAATAACCGGCCCACAAATAAAGTCAACGACCGAGCCCAAATATCCACTACTACCCAGCCCCAATCGTGGGCCAATATTAAACTTGGGCCCAACTTTGAAGTCAAAAAACTCAAATTTCAAAACCAAGAATTGTCAGCCCATATAATGGGTATTAAACCCAAACTAAAACCCCCAAATTTCAACTATTTTATCCTGCCCAAAGAATTTGATATAAGAGCCCAACATGCATAACTTATTTCACCGAACGAGTCCAAATTTCACTCTCAGCCCCATATTACAGCCCAAACTCTGCTGAATTATTCGCCCAATCTCTGCTGAATTACTCGCCCAATCTCTTGCTCAAGCCCAAATGGAGTATAAGATCGGATCAAAACCCCCTTGTTCTTATTCCTCGAGGCGCACACGCTGCACCATGAGTCTTTCCACGCGGGCGTGACGAAATCAAGTTTCGTGTGAAGCGGTGGTGGCGAGGTTTGGCGCAGTCGGCGCGAGTAGTTGAAAGGAGTTAAACAATTCCAGCTTACGGCCAGCGGATATGAGGGCGTCGGATGCACGGGCGGTTGATTGGAATAATTCGGCGCCCAGCGTCGCATCTTCGGAGGCACCGAGGCGGTGGCGGCTCGCCCGGTTGTTTCGGGCCATGATCGATGCGGCCCGGCGGTCACCGTTGTGCTTCGCGGTGCTCTATTTTACTCACGAAGATGGTGATGGAGACGGTGACCTTCTGGTCAAGCTTCAAGCGATAGCGGTGGAGGAGGTAAGCGGTGCAGGTGATTCACGGCGGTTGGCTTGAGATTCGCGCCCTTTTTCCTATTTCTTGTATGTATCTCAGTATGTATATGTAATGTGTATGTTTGGAATTTTTGGGCTTTTGGATTTGGAGGTTGTTGATTTTGAACGAGGGGTTTCGGTGGTGTGGGCCGAGGAGCCGAGGGCGACGGAGGTGAGGCGGTGCCATGGCGGCGACTTCACCTTCCTACCACCTTCCTCTTCCTTCCTTACGCTAAATCGACTCTGTATCTGCATCTGTATATATATATTTTTTTTGGATTTGTGTTCTTGTGATTTCTTGGATTTGGATTCGAAAATTCGACGTTGTTCTTGACGAATTTTTCAATTGACCCTTCTTCTAGCGCCAATTGTCGCGAGTCATTCGAGAGTATTATGTGGCTAATTTGGTAACAACTCACAAACAAAATGATTAATCGAACAAGAACATTCTGCGGGAAGAACCGTAGTTCTTCCCTGAAATGTGAGTGTAGGTATATAAGTGGAATGAGGGAAACATTCCAGTGTGTGTCCCTTTACAATGAACTGTGAGGTCCTTTATATAAAGAGGATCAGCACGACAAATCATTAAGCATGACAAATCGTTAAGCACGATAAATCGATAAGCACGACAAGTCATGTGCATAAAGCATGACAAAACATAGCACGACAAATCACGTGGTCTCGGTGGGACCTGCTGACGTGTGATAATTCGTCCTGTTGACGTGTGAAAAATCTGGTGATGCTGACGTGTGATATATCTGAGCACAACAAATCTTTGTAATAATTTTAAATATTAAATTTAAGAAAAAATCTTTGAAATATCATTTAAATTTTGGAATATCTTTCTTTTCTAATGCATCTAATTTGAGAAATGTTTTTAATAACTTTTTAAAAATCGTTTCACTTAAATCAAAAATTTTAAAATAATTATATTAATATTGTGGTTTTAAGAGTGGATCTTTTTGTACTATTCTTTCAATGAAATATAGGACACTAGTTTAGTGACAGCGTGCTACACGGTTTTCTAATTAACAATTACAATATTTTCAATAAATAATATATTTAATAATTAAAAATATAAATATGTACATAAATTCACTAAATATGAATTAATAATTTTTTAAGGTGTATATTAGTAAATTTTCTTAAACCTTGGGATAAGATTATTGTGTCAAATATTATTTATTCATGTTAGTATGAAGTTGAATCCTACAAATCAAAAAAAAAAAAATCGACTAAAAAAAGACTAATAAATTAATTAACATGTAATAATTAAAAAAATGAATGAATTATAATATAAAATACTTCTTCCACATAAAATATGTTAAGATATACTCCCTCCGTCCCAAAGAAACGTTCATATTTACTGTTTTCACGTGTTTTTTCGAGCGAGTTTTTTATTAGTATTTGAAATGATAAAATAATTTTTAAAGATGCATCCAATAGATGAGAGGTAGATCTATAATACACCTCTTTAAAAATCACTTTATTATTTGAAATACTAATAAACAACTCGCTCACAAAAACTCGATAATAAAGTAGGTGTGCACACTTTTATGGGATGTAGGTAGTACATAAGAGCAATTGTAAAATAAAATTATTTATAAGAAATTAATAATTGAATATAATTCACACTAAAATAAAATACATTTAGAATGAATATTTATTTATCTTAAATTAAGTAACAAAAATTACAAAAAAATAAATAAATAATATTATATTATATAGTTAAATAAAACATAAAATAATAAATATGAATTACACATTTTATAAAAATAACACATAAAAATGACATGTGTAATCAAATTTCTCATTGAATGACACGTAAGTTAAATTAACATGGAGTTGACACATCATGGAAAAAAAACTCCCTATTAATATATAGAGGGATATATAGGGGATAGGAGATTGTTTAGGATATACAAAAATAGAATTACACATAGGATTTATTTTTATTGACATGTAGAATTTATTTTTAATGACATGTATACTAAATTTCTCCTAGAATGACACATGTGTTAAATCAATGTAGAATTGACACATCATCAAGAAAAACTTCCTATTAGTAATATATGGGATTCATATGATTACTTATTTATTATATAATTTTAGTATGTTAGTTACCCATTAATAAATTAATTTATAATTTTAAAATAATACTTGAATGGTACAGTGCTCCTAATACATACAAAATTTTATCAATTTATGATGCTATATGAAATAGATTGTCATAAAAATATAGATTGTCATAAAAATTTAAATTAAAGTTATAAACACGAATGTATCGTCAGGTAGAGCTTTTCACAAAGATGAGCTAAGAAGATTCTTAAATTGTTTCTCCCCTTTTATATATTAGCAATAGAGTTCTAAATTAATTAGAAATATGGATTTCAAAATTCAACGACTGAACTAAGTGTGATACTCAAATAAAATACACCCGTCCGATTATATATGTACTATATATAGTTTGTGTACTATAGTTTGAGTACTTAAATTCCTTTTGTAACAAATTAACTTTTTTAACTTAAATGCAAAAACGATAACTACTGAGAAAGTCATTTACGACAGTACTTTGGAGGCTCAACTCAATAATAAGAATTTGAGAATGACTCAAACATTTTAATAAATCATGAGCCAAATAATTAATTTTTTCTAGGGTATAATATGAATCAATTTTAATGAGTTAGAAAAATATGTTAAAATGGATGAAATGAGTCAAATAATCTTAATTTCATAGACAAATCCAAAGCCTAGACCTCGTGTCCACTTTTCAAGGTCCTATCCATCATACACAAAATATCTTCTCATAGGGCCCACAGACAACAGAATAAAAAAATATCAGGTTCCAATTTTTTTTTTTTTGGGAATATAATATTTTTGTATAATTG
The DNA here is from genome assembly GCA_037126765.1 of Stenogyne calaminthoides. NCBI lineage: Eukaryota > Viridiplantae > Streptophyta > Magnoliopsida > Lamiales > Lamiaceae > Stenogyne > Stenogyne calaminthoides. The sequence continues at coordinate 34,295,692 of JBBCBC010000009.1, forward strand.
GGTTTTCGAATGAAATATAATTAATAGGCTGGATATTATGAAAAATGAAATAAGAAAAAGAGAGCCTAGTGGCCCTTTACTTACTTTTTTGATTGGGGACTTGAGGACGTGGCAATTTTGGGCCATAGATTTGAGCCTTTTAGATATTTTCAATTGCTTTACTTTTGCATCTTGAAAAGATAGATACGAGTATTTGCATCTTGCCCCTCTAAGTTTGGTTATATTTGCAGAACCCACATTTATATATTAATTAATTATATATTATTATAAATTAGATTAGGGAGAATGCTTCACATAATTTTTTGTCTTATATATTTATCCCCCAAAGTATTATCTAGTTGCACTATGCACTCATAGTGCATTTTAACACTGTTCAATTTGTTATACTGAAATATGTAACTTATTTACACTGAATCGTGCAATTAATTTTCCATATTAATAGTTGTACGATTCAGTGTAAACAAATTACGTCTTTCAGTATAACAAGTTGCGTGATTTTAAAATCAAAGAAGTAGTCTTGCACGGTCAAGACTACAGGAGTCTTGCATCTGAGACTTAGCCATAATTAGGTCTATGTCCAAATCTTGTGTATGCAGCAAACTATTATCGAAATTGAGAACTAACAAAATTCATCTTTAAAGTTGAAGTTTACACTGAAATGAATACACACTTTCCTAAAGTGTTTATGATCATTTACTTGTATTGTTACAAATATATTCACACAATCACATTCAAGTAATGCTTTCTTCCTTGGAATTATAATGTAGGGGACGTTCTCACCATTATTCATAAACATATTTCAATCTTTTCAAGACAATTTTTAGTGAAGAACAAATCGTAATTTCATTTCAAATCAGGGCAGGTTTAGCTCCATTTTTGGAGCAGAAATGCCTTGGATATGCTACGTTGAAAATATAGATGAATATATATTCATTTAATGTTGGTCCCGGTGTAAACGAGTCTTACACGTGTATGGGGGGGAATACACATGTTCAGTGTTTTTAAAACTTTTTTCTTCTCGAGGTCGAACTTGGGTCGATAATCCTCAAGATTAGGTTCTAAGAAGCACGAGATCGCTCTGAGTCAAAGTCTCATCGAGACAATGATCCCGAAAATTAATTGATACCTCGGATAATCCCAACCGAGTCCTGAAAAGTCGAGATCCCGAGTTGCTTGGATCGATGACTAACTTCATCAATCCTCGAAGAGAGAGTTCGGTTTGGTAACTATCTGTTCTAAATACTCGATCGTCTTGGAATGGTTGGCCCTTAGATTATACTCGTTTTAAGCTTTTCTTTAAAACCTTCCCTTTATGAAATAGTGATTAAGCCGTGATTCAATTACAAACAACTTCAATTGGATTGATTCCAACCAATATCGATGAAAAGTATGCTTTCAAAATCAAGTCAATGCAATGCATTAAGCACGATATGGAAAGCAATAAAGAACACAACAATTATAGTGGTTCGTAGACTCAAGCTCCTACATCCACTCTCTCTCGATCCTCGAGAAATTCACTATCAACTTCGAGCTTTTCCGACTACCTCGCCAGCGTGGTTTACTTACTCAACTCGACCTGAAGTTTTTCGACTACTCCACGTAGTTTTACTTACTCAACCCGACCTTGAGTTTTCTCGACTACCTCCGTAGTTTACTTACTCAAACACAAACAAGCTTTCGGACTACCCTCAGAGCTTACTAACTTCTCCTCTAGAGTTTTTTCGACTACTCCGCGTAGTTTACTAACTCTTTACAACTCTTCTCACCAACAAACACACTCCAACTACCTTCTCAAGGGTTTGGGGTTTCTTGGTTGGTTTCTAACTAGGATGAGATATCCTTTACATGAAGCACAATGCAAAGGGTTAGGATATCTCGACTAAGCTTTGGATAATTCTTATCAAGCTAGGCTTAGTATAGTGAGTTCTCTTCAATATAGAAGCACTTGGGAAATTCTAAGTTTTTCGAGTGCTTTTTAACTTTTGCAAGAATAAGTTTGAGCTCTTGAGTTGGCGATAAATTTCCCGTAACCTTACAATGTAGAGGGTCACCAAAGATTTATAGGCATACACCAAGGTCACTCTTGAAAACTATCCGTTGGAGAGATAACAAATGTGAGTTTCCTCTTAAGGTGTGTGAGAAACTACTATATTTAGGGTTTGAAACTCCCTAACATGTTTTAGGCAATAGCCTTTCATGTAGCCGGTCTTCACTTTTTGCAGTCTGGAACTTTTGTACATCCGATATCTTTTTTCAATGACACATGTCCGTCGATTGTCGATGATGGTACAGTGTCGTCTTTCTCTTTTTTGACTTTTGTCTCCAGTTAAAGGTAAACACCTTCAATCGGCTCTTTTTTGGTTACAAACTCGAGTTTGATATAACCTTAACAACACTTCCGACTTAGTTCCTTTTGTGCGCATTTGAATGTCTTGGCAAATATCTATTTTCTAAGAATCACAATCTTCTCAATATTGCATCCTTGATAGATATATTGATTGCCTCGGAACATTGAGTTCATCTTGAGCATTCATGCCTTCTTCGAGTCTTGATAAATATTGTGCCTTCAGTATTCTTGATCTTCAATCTTCGATCTTGATCTTGCGTCTTGAGTCTTCGAGTCTTCGTGGTCTTCTCGAGTCTCTTGGACCGATACATGACCTTTCTTTGTCTTGAGTCTTGATTCCTCAAGATCCTATCGAGGCTTCATATCTCGATTTTTACAATCGAGTCTTCGATTTCCTCGATTTGCCATGATTGGGACGACGGTGAATGCTTGAAGCTCTTGAAAAATTGTCATGAAGCACTTCCAGATTATGGAAAAGTGATTATTGCTGATTACGTTCTTCCAGAAATACCAGAAAAGAATATGTTGGCTTCCAAAAACTTCGGTTTTGACTTCTAGCCAAGAGTGTATTTCTGCATGAAACTGAGTAAAGTTACAATAAAACCGGATAAAAATCGAATGGTATAAAGCAATAAAACCTTGGAAATTAAGTTTATTATAATATTTTCGATACACAACTTACCTACTGATATGTGATAATACAAAATCGTAAATGGGATAAAACATTTATTCAAACTTCTCTTTTTTTTTTTTTTTGAAGAAATTTATTCCAACTTCTCAACATATATATGTGTGTGAGATTTATTTGTAAAGTTCCATGATCCACATGTTGAAACAAGAACTAACTTTTCGAAATTCCTTGAATCCGGAAGCTTTTGCGAGGGCTTGAAATTCCCTTTCTGTCCTATCCTTTCCACCAGGGCTGTAAGCCAACATAATCAAGTCAAAACCGAAGTTGTTGGAAGCCAACATGTTCTTTTCTGGTATTTCTGGAAGAACGTAATCAACAATAATCACTTTTCCATAATCTGGAAGTGCTTCATGACAATTTTTCAAGAGCTTCAAGCATTCACCGTCGTCCCAATCATGGCAAATCCACTGAGGTCGAAAAAGGAAAATCAGACTCATTCACTACCATTTCAATTCCACCAAAACTAACAAATCTGATCAAATATTTTCATCACGTCTTTTCTTGAGGAAATGACTTCACCCCACAAATTAATGTTTCAACTACATATATTTGACTAAATTATAAAAAATAAAATAAAAAATAACCTTCATGAAGATCGCATCTCCTCTGGGCACGCTAACAAACATGTCTCCTGCGATGTGCTCCACACCTGTATGTTTAATTTGCCAATTAAGTCAAGCTTTATCTACGAATTTCTCCAGCTCAAATTAATCGTATTATTGAATAGTACAAAATATTAATTAACTGGCTAGCATAATCTTTTTATTTCTTTTTGAGAGACGATAAAATCCTCCACCCGTATTGTTGGCCCCTCAACCGGGCAAGTTATAAATCGAAGAATATGCCCGAGTAGTAGTCACTTGTAAGAGAGAGTCAACATGATTCAATCCACAAGACAAACTTCCATAATATTTTAATGTAAATTTATCCCACACAAGATTCGAAAGTGTATTGTCGAAAGATTTCTCCTCACATCACTACACGTCTTACCACCTTTTTTTTTTTTTTTGATCGGACAAAGTTAGTTGTTAGTAGTTAGTACACCAAACATCCAAACACTCCACAAATTCACCAAACCACCTTATAACTCCCATACTCCAATTCGGTCCCAAAGGGAATCGAACCTGGGTCTCCCACTCAAATGAGGAGCCCAGTGGCAGGTGGGACTTTGACTATAGCCGATGAAGAAAGATAATACCACTGGACCAAACTAAACCATTGTCTAGCTAGCTTAACCTTGTTCATACCCTTTCATTTTTTATCAGAATCTTGTTCATAATTTTTTTTTTAATCAGAATCTTGTTCATACCCCTTATGGTTACTCATCCATATATTTTTACCATGTTACTTAAATATATTACTCCATTCCACTCTTAATTAAACATTTACTATTTATACGAGTTTTAGTGTAGGGGTTACTTAATAATTATTATTATTAAAAGTAATAAAGTTATTTTTTTTATGTTGGTTAATTAAATGGTAAAATAATGAGTGTAAATTAAATGAGATGTTTAGTGTGGAAAAAGTAATGACATATGGTGTAATATTGAGATATTTGAGGGATACAGATAAAAGAGAAAAAGTTGCTTTATAGAAATGTTCAATTAAGTTTGGGACGGATCTTTTCAACAAATGTTCAAATAACAATGGGATGGAGGGAGTACTATAATTTACTTAATTAATTATATATTATTATAAAATAAATATGACAAAAACTTATATGCGACAGTCTTATATATGAGATGCAGTATGAACTATAAATTAACACTCATGATTCCTCCTAAAGTTTTAAAACATATATACCCAAACAATGTCCTGTCTCACTTTGAGTCTGTCTCACACACAAACGTGCCTCAAACAGTATATGTATAATTTATTTTGAGTAAGTTGTACCTGGAATAGATGGAGCATCCTGGATGACCTGGGTCAAATCAAAATTGATGCCCTTAATTGATGGGTATTTGGATCGGATCCTGTTAAGCGAAGCTCCGTTTCCACCCCCAACATCCACTACAGATTTGAGGCCTTCAAATCCTTTGTAGATTGCAACAATTCTCTCCATAAAAATGGCGGATTGTTCAGCCATACCTTGGTTAAATAACTTGTTTAGTCTGGGATCAGTACCCTGGTACTCGAATATATTCATACCATATGCTCTATCGAATGGAACACCTCCCTCAACAACCGCATCTTTTAGATGCTGCCTATATATTTAAATATCATAATTGTTACCAAGTGTTGCACAATGATATTCACTACAGAAATTTAAAAGTTGAACTAATTTTTGGTTTATTAATTACTATATATATTGAGGCTAGCTCAAAAGCTTAATAATCCAACATTCACGAGCTTAATCAAAGTCTAAATGAGTTGAGTAATATCAACATTAAATTAAAGACAAAAACTTATGTAGACCTGGTTCATTCTATGGACTTCGTTTTTAGTTCATGGGCATTTGAACCTGTCCGGGATATGATACGAGTCAATTTTAGTGAGTTAGAAAAATGTGTTGAAATTGGTCAAATAATTCAAGTTCATATTATAGACTTGGTTCATGGGAGATCAACTCGTGAACCTATATCTAGGGTATAATATGGGTCAATTTTAGTGGGTTAGAAAAATGTATTGAAATGGATGAAATGAGTCAAATAATCATAACTTCATATATATTATAGACCTGGTTCTTGTGAGACCAACTCTAAATTAAATAATTCGTTAACTACTTATAATAAATTTAAATACCAACTAGGCATATATATATATATACTATGATGTTACCATGATTCCATGAGTATATTGTTGTGGCTTGTGAGAAAAAAAGGAGCCAAGGAAACGCCATCATCATTCTTTGTCAAGAACTTTGATAGTGGTGACAAAGAATAGAGGCGGTCAACGCCGCCGTGAGGGAGCGTTTTGAGTTTGCAATCTAGAATGTTGTTGGCGGCCAGAAGGCGGAGGATCCTGTCCAACACGGCGGGGGCGTCCGGTTTGGTGGCAGCGACTTGGGCGGCAAGTTCCGCAGGGGAAACGAAGGCGGCGGGGCCCGCTTTCTTGATGAGGTCGAGCAGGCCGAGTTCGATGGCGGTTTTGAGTGCTGCAGGGAGCACGGAAGCAGTAACTAGTTTCATGGCGAATGCACATGCTTCTTCTTCTGAATAGTGACTCATGGTTGAGCTTGCAAGATTTTTCACTTGTTGGATCAACTATATATATATGGATACTTTTATTGTTTACAAAATCAGTCCTACCACCAAACTTAATAAGTGCTCTAGAAGCACTTTTTTCTTTTTTCTTTGTATAAGCTATGTCTAATAATTTTAATAACAACGCCAACTAATCAATTAATCTAGCATATATTTTTTATTTTTTTATCAATTTTAGCACATACTCGATCCCTCCGTCCATCAAAATTGTGTTCACTTTCTTTATTTATCCGTCCACCAAAAGTGTGTTAGTTCCTTTTATGGACATACTCACTTTATATCTTTACCCTCTAACCATTACTTAATTACCCATATTGTCATAATACTTTACTCACAAAATTCACTTTATTCATAAATGGACCTCACAATATTTTATAATACCCTTTATTTTATCTATTTTTTCTTAAAACTTGAGCCCAAAGAATTGAGCACAATTTTAGTGGACGGAGGGAATACTTTTTTCTCTCTCCAAAATTTAACACATACTTTAACTTAATACTTAAAAATATCACGAGTCACCATTTCCGGCAAGGTCCATCTAATATGGTCGCCGGAAGTCACCTATCTTGCTGACATGTAAATATTAAAATAATAAAAAATAATAATATATCATTACCTAAAATTAGAAACACGGGATATAAAAACATCGCGAGCATATGCTAGTTTTACTTTATTTAAGGTAATATAGTAAAAATTCGAAAAGAAGAGGTCATTAACTCCATTAAGCCATTAAAACATGGTGAGAGGCATTTGCTCCATTTTGAATATAATAAGGGGTATTAAACCCAATTTCCCATTAATATATACTCCCTCCGTCCCATGATTACTGCAACACTTATCATATTTGAACGTTCAAACATTACTGCAACACTCTCAAAATACTCATTAAAAGTTAACATCTCCACCTTTAATTACTCACAATACTCCTTCTTTATTACACTCAAACCCACTTTTCACCTTTTTTCTTAGTTTGCGTGCCATTTTCAGTGTTGCAGTCTTCATGAGACGGAGGAGTAACTTTTTTGCCTAGGTGGATAATTTTCATATTTAATATTGTAATATAATGGAGATTAGAAAAAGGTAGATTAATATGGGTTTGATTCTCCTGTTCCACTTTTCGTATTCCATTGGTGTTTCACCTTTTTGGAATTTTAACACATGGACCCAAGCATGGTGGTTCGTTGAATATTTTTTATTATTTCATGTGTCATCCATTTATATTACGGAATATAAAGTGAAACATTAATTATGAAATAGGTGATCTCATTCCATATTAATAAGTGGAAATTAGGATGGTCATTTTTAAAAGTTATGTCACATTGTTTGGTAATTTGTAATTCATAGAATTGTTTTCAATCACTTTTATTAAAAAAAAAAAGTGCGCTTTTACTAAGAGCTTTTTTGATAAAATTGCTACTATATATAAATATATAATTTTATAATTAAATTGCTAAAGACATAGGTATAAATATGGCTTTAACGTAAAATATGTATGACCGATATGTAATGGAATCGATAAGGGTTAGGTCTTATATGTATTAGGTGCACCGTGAACTTCATAGTGTATTTTGAAATATACAACTTGAATTGAAATATACAATTTATTTATATTGAAACGTGTAATTTATTTTACAAACACAAACTGCACGTTTGAGTGTAAATAAATTGTATATTTAAAAAATATATTATAAAATGCTCGATCCACTTAGTGTAAATAAATTATTTCACCGACTTATCGAATTACACCCTTTTCTTATAGAGCTTATATATCCTTTTCTTTTTTGATTAATTTTTCGCCGTCATAAATGAAACAAAGTACTCCTTGGTATCCCATCTTTCTTTATCAGAACTAGTCCAACACGAGTTTTGAAAAGAAAAAAGGGGCGGAAAACAAAATCGACAAAACTTTTGTGCGAACACGAGTTCAGTACGAATTTTTTTATATTTTTTTATTTTAATATTATCACTATTATATAAAAACAATCAATGTTAGAAATAAAAATTATAACTGTCATGCATAAAAATTCTCTCTATTTAAAAGTGTATTATATTTTTAAATAATTTTTTTTATATATAATAATAATAATTTTTACATATAATAATAAAATTTATATATAAACTTGATTCACAATAGTTTCAAAAAAAAGAAAAAAAAAGACAATAATGAACCTAAAAGAACGACATGATATCATCTGTTCCAAAAACGATGTTTCACTATGTATTCCATAATCTAGATTAATGACATGTGAAATTGATAAAAATATCCAATGAACCACCTTAATTCTGAGTCTATGTGTTAAAGATTCAGGAAGTGGAATAATTATGGAACACGAAAAAGTGACACAGAGAAATTAAACTGTAAAAGAACAAGCAAATAACCGATGAATTAAATTGGGGGCGGCGGAATTTATAAACTAAGCACGTGACTTCAATCCAAAGCGCAAAGAATTGTCTAATGTCCATGGCTGCGTTTACTTTTTGGGCTTATGAAGTCGAGATAATTTTTTGTTTCTCATCTCGTGCCCGCCAATTATGAGTTTTGATGGGTTGTGGTTGGACCATCCAGCTAGTTTGTTTATTTTTATTTTTATTTTTAAAGTAAAAGGTATAATGTTATTAAAGGGGCTAGTTTGTTAAATTTTTCAAAGTAAAAGGTATAATGTTATTAAAGGAATATTAGAGGTACCCTAACTCATATTAGTAAAGAAGGAAATAAAAAAAGCTTACAAAAATCAATAACTCGAACTATAATTTATGAGTTATACAATTTAACTCATACCAATCATTAATAAAATAACAAAAAAGATGGAAAGTGAGCATGAAACCACTTCCACGAAATAATTATATTGCCATCAAACGTCGTAGTTCAAACTGGATTAACATTCTTGAAAATTATATTGTTCATTACTTTTCAAAATTTCCAAACCGCACATTATCAAATGAATAGGAAACATCTCTTTGTAGTCCTACCCGAACCTCCCAAAAATAAACTATACATATGGGCATTAATAGAGGAAGAGGCAGAACTAGAACTTTCCAGCCATTGCCCCACTTGCGATGGGGCACTCCAAGACACATGGTGAGCAGTTTCCAGGCTATTGTGACAAAAGACATACTCACCATTGCTGTTAAAGTGAAGTCCTACACACTTTTTTTTTTTCTATAAAAATGATATCAATATATATAATGAAGTATAAGAGATACTCCAACCCTTACACAGGAGAAACAGTCCTCCACATCTAATACAAAAACCAAACAAACATGAAAGCTTACATATCTAAGCATTTTATAGGGTCTTCAAACCAATTTGATAAAGAAAACTCATCAAGCTCTAAGCATGTTAGAGATAATCAAGACCACACTTTAATTTTGAGCTCCTCCATACTCTTATTGAAATCAAAACCAAATTCCTTTCTTAGATTCCAAATCAGGCAAATCACTCCGTCCAAATTGTTGTGCATTTCGACGCGTTTCTATTGCCTAAACACTCGATCATTTGCAAGAAGTTTATCGTCAGGTCTCTATGCATTAACATTGAGATGTTAAGCCACTTAAAACATTCATTTGCAATCGAATAGTAAATGTCTCCAAGTTTATTCCTCTTTGTTGCACAACTTACATTTAGAGTGATGCCTCTTTTGGAGAGATTATCAAAGATTGCAAGTATCAGCCTCAATGCCTTCCATATCATCGTCACGGAGCGAAACATTTTCATAATCTTTTGAACACTCATTTCTTCTGAATGGACACTTCTGATGGGCTTCCCTTCTTGATCAGCAATACACGCCATTTCGAGCAGGTTAATTTCCAACTTCACCGATCTTCTTCTCCTTGGACGAACTTCATAAATATTACAAAAGTCCTTCCTCCAACCCCACCAATTATAGGTGTCTCAATTATATAGACTTATTTTCATATACAATAATATTTTCTAATTCGTTTAATAATATAACCTCATGCATTAGTTACACTGAAAAATACAAATTTATTAAATTTTTTTGTCTAATTTATATTTTCAATACAATTTTTAAATCTTTGTGAAAAGACAAACAAACCTATATATTTGATAGGGATTACGCGTTAAAACTCAATATCATGATACAATACTCCATCTGTCCCACAAAGATAGATCTAATTTTTATTTTTACACGTCCCATAAAAATAGACCACTTACTATATTTAATATATCATTAATATTTTATTCCCATCTTTTTGTCTTATTTAATTTAATGTATCTTGTTCGTTTCAATCAATATCTAGGTACTTATAATAAGGCCAAAATAAGAAAATAAAGTCCCAAGCAAGATGTATAAAATTAGTAAAAGTTTCATGGTGATGTGGGCGCAGAATTTTTCTAAGAACGCAGTGCTCGAACCACGTGTGAAAAAAATTCTTTATTGAAATATTAAGGGTTTGTCCTGAGGATTGAATCATGTTGGTTCTCTCTCCCACAAGTGTCATCGTTTAAAGACATCCTTCGATTTATAACCCGTCCCACTTACCGGCGCTAAATGAGATGAAATGGGGGTTTTCGCCTCTTCCTCACAAAAAAAAAAAAAAAGAAGAAAAAAAAGAAAAAAATTAATGTACGACTGATTAATTAAAATATTTAATATTCTTTTTTCCAAATTTTAGAACTCCCAACATGACATTTGCGAAATTAGTTATAGGACATACAAAATGTGGGGACCACATAATTCATTACATGTCCACATAGAGTGGGTGGATGTTAAATCCTCCAATCAGAAAATTAGGCAAAAAAGATGATCGGGTCAGAATATCTTCGAGATATTTTATGTACGGTACGACTCATCTAACCGGTTATTCAAATTTGCCAAACCAATATTAAAATCAAAATATTTATCTTAAACGACACAAATATAATTTTTATATATTAAAATTTTACAATGAGCTCTATTTTTTAATTTTCAGTATTACTATTATATATAAACACTATTTAAATTTAAAAAATAAAATATTTCTTAAATAATGATAACGATGGAATTTATGTATAATAATGATTACTTTCATATATACATTTACTAGTTCGTATACCCACGTATTACGCGGGGTTGAAATTAAATAATTATGATGTTATAAAATAAATTTTAATATTTTTATTTATTTATTTTGAAAGATTTCGCAATTTTAAATGATGAATTAATTTTTTTCTATTGTAAATGACAAATATTTATTATTAAAAAAAATTAATTTTAAAAATCTAGTTGTTTGAAATTTTCTAAAGAGTTATAGCTAATCACATCTACGCACGATTTGATACATATTTTTTTTTCAGATAAACATTTATTATACAAAATCTTTGAAAATAAAATCTAATTGTTTGTATGTTTTACAAAATTTCTAGAAAATCTAATTTTAAAGAGTTATAACTAATTAAATCTATGCAAGATTGATATATAATTTTATCTTTGAAAAATCTTATTATTATACTAATTAATTGGTATATAACCATAACAATCATTTCCTCATGCAAAAATAATGTACTTGAGATTTGAAATTTATATATAATTTACTTATTATGGGGGAAATTGTAAAATTATATCAATATCATAAGTAGAAATTATTATGATAGGCAAAAGATAAGTATATATATATATATATATATATCTTTTAAAAATTTATATATGATATATACCTTTCAAGAGTCGTTTTATAGGAATATGAAGTATCGATATAAAGTTATCTTTATTTTTACACCTTAATACTTCGTGCAATATAAAGTTTGTAAAATGAAGAAAATGAGGGGATTAAATTTTTTGTAATCCTATAACTTTGCATCGTTTTGAAATTAGTCCCTATTGTTTTGACTTTTTGATTTTGGTCCTATAAGTTTCCTAAAATTTTGAAATTGGTCTTTTTCACTTGCTCAAGCAGGTAAACATCACATATGTAATTATTTTATTTTTCTCTTTAATTTCGAAGCGCCACTTGAACTTTTTTAATCCTAATAATTTTGGTCATGTTTTAGGCCGGGTTTAAAACAATTTGTATATCAAAAGACAAAGCGAATCAAATCGATTTACTATATTTAAACTGACCCAAAAATAAATAAATAAATTAAATCAATAAACGCATAAAACCACTCTCCCTTCTTAAAAAAATAATAAAAAAAATCCCGACATAAATTATTTGGATTCAAAAAGTTTAGGTGGCATTTCGATATTAAAGGAAAAAATAAAATAATTACATAGGTGATGGTTACCTATTTGGTGATCTCTTCAAATGAGTTAAAAGGATCAATTTCAAATTTTTTTTGTAACTTACAGACCCAAAATAAAAAAAAAAAAACAATCCACTGGCCAAAACGAAGAAAGCTATACGACTATAAAAATTTAAATCCGAAAATAAGCTAAAAGTTGATTTCGTCTGGAGAGTGAGAGAGAGAAAAAAAAGGGGTTCCCAGATCCAAGGAGGAGGATCAGGAACAGATAATCCACAATCAGTGTGCGAAAACAAATTAAAAAATGCAGAACTTTTAGCATCAATAGTTATACATATATGGTTTAAAGACATAAATACTTAACAATTCCTACTGTTAGAAACAAAATGCCTCTCTAAGGACCCTTACCCTGACTGTGATGGAGATATAAAGAAGCCTACCATTAAAAATTTTACTTGTAGCAACTAATAAGTAATTACATGAATTATAAATAAATGAAAACAACAGTCAAGATTATAGCTTTTTGCCATAAACCAATGAAAGCTCAATTAGACTTAGCATGATCCATGAATATCGAATACCATAACTATATATATTGCATATTAACTGTATAATAAAGATTCAAAAATCAAAATTCACAAATTAATTAATAACTTGAGAAATAAACAGAAAGAATGCAATCAAGTTAAAGAGAAAAAAACATTATTATCTGTCTAATAATCAAGAATCTCAAATTCTAATCATTTTATCAAAGCTTTGTTCATTTCTTTACCGGTCCTTCAAAAACCTCTCATCCTTCGCTACTAACCAAATTCATCAAATTAGGAGAATTGCTATGAACAAAAAAGAAAAAAATCATTAATAAACAATGTACAAAATAAAACTATATTAACAATATGAACTTTATTTATAGAAAAAACAGATAGGCGCTCCTTAAATGCTTTGAAACTCAAGTTATTTAAGATCATCAAGTACATACAAAAACTCTCATCTATGTATATAAAAATTATCACTGATGTACAAAAACAATCAATGTTTAAAAAATTATTTATATTTTTAAAAATTATAAGTTTTTGTGCATAACAGTGATAATTTTTACACATAACAGTGATATAGTTCATATATGAATTTGATTCACATGAGTGTTACTCTTATTTATAATGTGGACATGAGAAGCTTATAATAAGATATGAGGCGTGAACGGTGAATATAATATCTAATATGATATATCGTGAATATATATAAATATATCTTGATAAAAATTGAAAACTTAATTTAATTAGATAGGTTAAAAATCTAATTTAAATAACTTTTAATGTGAGTGCACAATTTTAAAACGAAATAATCTAGTTGAATTGGGCTTTGAGCAGACTGATGTGGCTTCGCCACATAGGCTGAAATAGGTTTAACAATATATAGTATATATTAAGATTAAGATTAAGATTGGGAAAGAATCTTTGTAATAATTTTAAATATTAAATTTGAGAAAAAATCTTTGGAATATCTTTGAAATTTTGGAATATCTTTCTTTTATAATGCATCTAATTTGATAAATATTTTAATAACTTTTTAAAAACCGTTTCACTTAAATCAAAAATTTTAAAATAATTATATTAATATTGTGGTTTTAAGAGTGGATCTTTTTGTACTATTCTTTCATTGAAATATAGGACACTAGTTTAGTGGCAGCGTGCTACGCGGTTTTCTAATTAAAAATTACAACATTTTCAATAAATAATATATTTAATAATTAAAAATATAAATATGTACATAAATTCACTAAATATGAATTAATAATTTTTTAAGGTGTATATTAGTAAATTTTCTTAAACCTTGGGATAAGATTATTGTGTCAAAAATTATTTATCCATGTTAGTATGAAGTTGAAACCTACAAATCAAAACAAAATAAATCGACTAAGAAAAAACTAATAAATTAATTAACATGTAATAATTAAAAAAAAGTGATTGAATTATAATATAAAATACTTTTTCCACATAAAATATGTTAAGATATACTCCCTCCGTCCCAAAAAAAACGCAAGCGTTCTTTTTTTTCAAGTGTTTTTTTTTTGAGTTTTTTATTAGTATTTGAAATGATAAAATAATTTTTAAAGATGCATGCAATAGATGAGAGGTAGATCTATAATACACCTCTTTAAAAATCACTTTCTTATTTGAAATACTAATAAACAACTCGCTCACAAAAACTCGATAATAAAGTAGGTGTGCACACTTTTATGGGATGTAGGTAGTACATAAGAGCAATTGTAAAATAAAATTATTTATAATAAATTAATAATATAATATAATTCACACTAAGATAAAATACATTTATAATGAATATTTATTTATCTTAAATTAAGTAACAAAAATTACAAAAAAAATATAAATGAATAATATTATATAGTTAAATAAAATATAAAATAATAAATATGAATTATACATTTTATAAAAATAACACATAAAAATGACATGTGTAATCAAATTTCTCATTGAATGACACATAAGTTAAATTAAAATAACGGGATATACAAAAATAGAATTAAACATGACAATCATCATGAAAAAAAAAAAAAACTCCATATTAATATATAGAATAATATATATCTATTAGTATAGGGGATTGTTTTATTTATTATATAATTTTAGATATACAAAAAATAATTTAAATTTTAAAATAATACTTGAATGGTATGGATTTATTTTTATATGAAATAGATTGTCATAAAAATATAGATTTATTTTTAAATTAAAGTTATAAACATGAATATACCAAACTTTTCTCCTAAAATTGTTTCACCCTTTATATATTAAATCAAATTAAAATATGCATTTCACATCAACGACTCTAAGTGTGATACTCAAAAAAATACTCTCTCCGATTAGTAATATAGGGGATTCATATGATTACTTATTTATTTTATAATTTTAGTATGTTAGTTACCCATTAATAAATTAATTTATAATTTTAAAATAATACTTGAATGGTACAATCTTTCCTAATACATACAAAATTTTATCAATTTATGATGCTATATGAAATAGATTGTCATAAAAATATAGATTGTCATAAAAATTTAAATTAAAGTTATAAACACGAATGCATCGTCAGGTAGAGCTTTTCACAAAGATGAGCTAAGAAGATTCTTAAATTGTTTCTCCCCTTTATATATATTAGCAATAGAGTTCTAAATTAATTAGAAATATGGATTTCAAAATTCAACGACTGAAATAAGTGTGATACTCAAAAAGAATAAAATACACCTGTCCGATTATATATGTACTATATATAGTTTGTGTACTATAGTTTGAGTACATAAATTTCTTTTGTAACAAATTAAACTTTTTTAACTTAAATGCAAACGAAAATCTATAACTATTAAAAGACAATCTAAAGTTTATAAAAATTAAATGACGAACTCATTTACAACCAAACACCCATTGAGAAACGAAACTGACAAAAAATATTTCAGAGAAAGAGAGCAAGACATCTCAAAAAAGCTTGCAATAATAAGACTTTGAGAATTTAAAGAATTACTCAAATATTTTAATAAATCATGAGCCAAATAATTAATTTTTAAAGTTAAAATAATACTTAAAATCAATTTTATATATATATATTTTATCGAAAAATACGTAATGTAAATGGATTAAATGAAAAAGAAATAATCCTAACTTTATATATATTACAGACAAATCCAAAGTTTAAGGAATCCAAAGCCTAGACCTCGTGTCCACTTTTCAAGGTCCTATCCATCATACACAAAATATCTTCTCATAGGGCCCACAGACAACAGAATAAAAAAATATCAGGTTCCAATTTTTTTTTTTTTTGGGAATATAATATTTTTGTATAATTGGGTTTTCGAATGAAATATAATTAATAGGCTGGATATTATGAAAAATGAAATAAGAAAAAGAGAGCCTAGTGGCCGTTTACTTACTTTTTGATTGGGGACTTGAGGACGTGGCAATTTTGGGCCATACATTTGAGCCTTCTAGATATTTTTGGGATGAAACTTGAAGATGATGCTAAATTGCTAATAGCCTAATACTTGATGAAGCAATGGAAAATTCCTGAACTGTATTGAACCAATTTCCGCACGCTACAGTTATGGCTCTCTGAGAGCAGTGATGATCACGAAACAAATGGGAGAAATTGTGTTGAGTAACGGAGGTGAGATGGAATTAGATGTTCTAGAAACAGAGGCAAAATCAGAGATAGCTCAACTAGCTGAAATGAAGAACCAGCAATCGAAGATTGCCGTAGACAGCGGCGGAAGCCTAGCCGCCGCGGCGGTGGATAGTTCTTCTGTGGTTATGTGGGAGAGGTTTCTGCCAAAATTGGCTGTGAGAGTGTTGTTGGTGGAAGCTAATGATTCCAATAGGCAGATTATTTCTGCTCTTCTTAGGAAATGCAGCTACAAAGGTCGGTTTCTCAATTCGAAAATTTGTTTTAGCTTCGAAAATTCGAGAATTCGATATCTTTGATAAAACTGATGAATTGTGTGAATATAGTAGAAGGATGTTAGGTGCTTCGATTTACCATTTGTTGTTTTGATTTGTTAAATTGTATGGATACTTTTTTGTTTAAGTAATATATCTTGAGATGATACGACCAGGATTAATTATTTCATTAGAATTATCTGAGTGTTTAGGTATTTTGGCCAGTATGTATAGCTTTTGTGGGCGAAGCTGATGCTGGATGTTGTTTTGCTGAGAAAATTTGCTTTTATACTCTTTTGCTTTTATGCTGTGAGAACGAGTTTTGTAGTTATTATCTCTGCACCATTAAGTCTTCTATCACTTGAGAATTTGGCTAGTTATATGACTGAAAATGTTTGTGGATATTAGGAATTTACTCTGTCAGTTGAAATTAGAAAACCATGATTAGCAGGAGATGCTATTAAGGGAATGTTTATCCTATATTGTGCATCCGTCCTGTCCCCGCGGCTGTATTATCAGTTTCTTTTCTCTAGCATGGATCTGATTTTGTAATTTTGAATAGTCTTATGCCTATTAATCCTAGACTATACACTCACAATAAGATAATGTTAGACACCAATTGTCTTTACACATTTTAATTCTTAATACTGAGTTGAACAATGTCACTGAGAAGCAGATAAAGCGACCAAGATCAAATTAGAAAAATTCAACTAGACTTTTTTTTTTGGAAGCAGTTGCTGCAGTTTCTGATGGCTTACAAGCATGGGAGGTGTTGAAATCTCGATCCCAGAACATAGACCTTATTTTGACAGAAGTTGAGTTGCCATCAATCTCCGGATACGCTCTTCTAACCTTAATCATGGAGCATGATACCTGCAAAAATATTCCAGTAATAAGTGAGTTATATAGTTGCACTCCATTTTGTAACGTTTTATTTTTTGAAATATTTCTTCAATGTGTTTCGATAATAGTAGATTTACACCTTCCATGGGTAATGCAGTGATGTCGTTACATGACTCAGTGAGTACAGTTTATAACTGCATGTTGAGAGGTGCAGCTGATTTTCTTGTCAAACCCATTAGGAGAAACGAGCTTCAGAACTTGTGGCAACATGTCTGGAGGAAACATGCTGTAAGCCCACACCCATTGTTCTCCAATAATTTGCTCTTTTTTTAATAGAAAATTCTTCTATGCATCAGTTACTTTGTGCAACTCAAGTATCTTTCAATTGTATTAGTTGTTTTACTAGAAGGTAGTTGGTCAATATTATCATGTTTTCACTGAACATTATTAGTTGTTTTTATTAAACATTACTTTTTAAAAATATTTCTTGAAGAAGTTCCATACTTTTATCATGGAATCTTATCTTACTTCATTATCATGAAGCAGTGGAGCACATCTCAGCAGAAGATTGAAGCCACAGCTGAGAACAATGCTACTAGTAATCATTCAAGTGGTTATATGGCTTGCATTCAGAGAAATCGGAAGTGCATTGAGAAAGGAAGCGATGCCCAGGTATTTTCAATTTTCTCATCGTTCTGAGTAAATTGTTAAATTGGTCCCATACCTATTGGTGTTGGCGATTTTAGTCCCATACAAATTAATTTTCTCAATTAAGTTCCATAACTTTTAAAAAGGACGCAGTTTTAGTCCTATATAGGCAATTTTTTGTTTTAATTGAAATTAATATGCTGGGGTCTCGTTATGCCACGTAAGCGATGCCACATGGAATTCCAGCTGCTCACACGAAACTCCTGCAAACTTGTCAGTATAGGATTCAAATTGCATTATTTTAAAAGTTATGGGACTTAATTGAGAAAATTATTTCGTACTGGACTAAAATCGCCAACACCCAATAAATACACGACCAATTTTACAATTTACTCGACATTTCTTTTATTGAATCCTCTGATTTAAGACTTTACATAATGTGGCTGTTTTATCTGCAGAGCTCATGTACAAAGCTGGATGTAGAAACCGAAGGAGCAAATGTTGAACATGTTCATTGCCTCTCACAGCCAAAGACTACAAAATTCCTCTCAGATGATGCAAATTTGTATGAATTTCATGGAGAAAGTGGAAAAACAGGAGCACTCAATAATGGTACTGCACGAGGACAGGAAAAGAAAGCTCGTAATGATTGTGAACAAGTTAATGTGATTTTTCCGCATTCTGAGAATAATCATGCCCCTAAGAATTCTTCCAAAGAGGCGATTGACCTTATCGGAGCTTTTGATAACTACCGTATGGGCACTTTCTGTAGCCCCATATCAAATGCTAGCACGAACAAGTCTGATAGTTTGCCCTTGTTGGATCTGTCTTTGAGGAGACCTCATCCCAGTAGCTCTGTGAATCAAGTAAATGACGAAACCCCTAGGTTATACCCCTCTGATGCATCAGCTTTATCTCGGTGAGTTTTCTCTAAAATTAATTGTTTATCAATCTCTATATCTTATTGTTCCTAAGTATTCAATATTTTTATGGTCCTTAAAGTACCATCATCTTACGGATGAATAACTCATGCAGGTACAACAACAAGCCATTTCATCTAAACAATCCCACATCGCCAAACACATGCAATCAACAGAAAGACTACGAAACCAATTCTGAGAAACAACAATCCAATCATACCCCTGATTATAACTCCGATGCACATGGTTCAAAAATAAGCCCTCAGAAATATGTACCAGTGGCTACAATTCAATCTGGATTGCCTGAAACTACATTTACTCACCCTCAGCTAAGAGTAATATCTCAACCAGTTCCAGTTAGAGCTTTAAAATTCGAAAACATAATAAATGGCTTTGGGACGATTATACCTCAACTATATTGTGCACAATCTGTCCCGTCACTTTTGCCTAGCCAATCTCCTTCGTTCACTCATTTGAATCCTTTCTATCCTTTGAATCACCAACCCTCAAGTTCTCAGCAATTTCATAATGTTCTTGATCACAGACTTAACAGTAACACTGATCCTAGTGATTACAAACAAGGCCAAACATCAGAGAATTTAAAGGATAGGGGGCACGTTTCCCCTGCAAATGATCAGAGTGGTAATAGTGGTTTCTACAGTGGCCATTATCAGAGTATAGGTTCTGGTGGCAATGGAAATATGAATTCAGATTTGGTTGCTAACGCCAGTTCAGACACAGCCGCTGAAGAGGGTAACGAGGGAGCCTCTCATAGGTACATGCAGAGAGAAGCTGCTCTAACAAAATTCAGAATGAAGAGGAAGGACAGATGCTTTGAGAAGAAGGTTTGTCTATAATCTAGTTACCAACTTTGGATATCATTTATTTGCCTAAGTACATATATGTGGTGAATTCCTTGAACATCGATCCTGTTCATTTTTTAGTTAATAAATATGGATGTTTGTTGACAGGTGAGGTATGAAAGCAGAAAGAAACTGGCTCAGCAACGACCCCGTGTGAAAGGGCAATTTGTTCGCCACCCTCAACCTGGCAGCTCATCTGCTGGTTAGCTCACCATCTCTCTATAAATAGCAATTTTTGGCTGAATAATTAGAGTGAAAATGATTCTTGTACCATATCACTCTCTTAGAGGGTGACCAATTATTACCCTGTAATTGTTGTATATTTATTTGTTCGGTCATAGGCATTAATCACTATATTTGCAAGGAGGCTGCCTGTTTCCCTAATCTTCATGTAGATATATATATGTGTTGTTTAGCCATGGTTTTTTCTTCTTCAGATTGGGGTGCATTCGTTAATACATTATACAAAGAGATGATCTCAATTGTCAAGACATCCCAATTACAATTTATCATTTGAAAATAGGTTTGAATTTTTATTTTTGGAGCTCCGTATGTGATCCATGAGATACTATTTAAGAAATTAGCTTGTATTTATCATTTAATTTCTGGTTAGAGTTCATTGAATTCTTGTAGATGCATCATGCGTTGGTTTCAACTTTCAAGTTGATGGAGTGTGACTGTCCTGTCATGCTTGAAACGGTAAAAATTTAAAGGGAAGACTACCATCTTTTTAGCTGTTTCTTGAATTGTAGAAATTGCCTCTTTCATCTGTAAATGTTGAATCTAACATGGAAAAAAATAATATTGAATGTTGTGTCTTTTACCATACTTGCTATAACATGGAAAAAATATCATTGAATGTTTTCCTTTTTACCATACTGTCACTTGATATATTGTATCGTATTCACATCTGATTTTTTTTTTTTTTATACGACTTGACATGAATACAATATGTTAACAAACACAAATGCTAACCTATAATTTCTATATTATTTTTTGTCGTATTCGAAATTATTACCCCCGTTAAAAGCAAAAACATTAAAGGTAACCTCACACAACTTGAAGTTATTTAATTTCAACCTAGATGAAGCTAGCATGGAAGTCTTCGCACGGTTAGTGGGGTGTTTCTCATACTTGGGACTCCCCATTGGAGCTAACTTTAGGAGGGCAGATGTGTGGAAACCACTAGTGGACCGATTTCGGCAAAAGCAATCTAGGTGGGAAAAGAAGAATTTATCGTTTGGAGGTAGGATTACACTGTTAAACTCGGTTCTTTCAGCATTACCGGTTTACTATCTCTCATTTTTCAAAGCCCCTGAGTGTATCATTAAAACCATTCTTAAACTTCAACAAAACTTTTTATGTGTGGGGGGGGGGAGTCGGGTAGGAAAATTGCGTGGGTCAAATGGGATTCTGTTTGTCTGAGTAAGTCAAGTGGGGGTCTTGGGGTGAGGGATGTGAAGCTATTTAATTTGTCTGTTATGTAGATGGTTTTGGAGATGGGTTTCGGGTGAGAATATCGTTGTGGGTGAATATTGTGAGGTCTAGGTATGGTTCGTTCTCGAGGGTCCAACCGGGGGTGAGTGAGTCAAAAAAGTGGTCTTTATGGTTCAGGGATCTTCATGAGTTGTGGTGGGGAAGTGTAGGGCGTCAATTTCATAATAATATTGAGTTTGTCTTGGGTAGTGGGCAGTCGGTCAAATTTTGGTCAGATCCGTGTGTAAATGGCAGGATCTTGTTAAAAGAAAGGTTTCCTAGGTTGTTTGGGTTATCAGTTCAAAAGGAAAAGTCTGTTAGAGACATTTCTTCGAGTGAAAGTGGGTCTTGGGTGTTTGTGTGGGATAGGTATTTTAGGGCTAATGAACTGTTTAATTTATTGGATCTTTGGAATTTTATTTGTAGGCATAAAATCAAGAATATGTTCGAGGACTCGTGGTCGTGGATGAGAAAGCAAGGCAATAAATTCACTACGAAATAAATGTACGAGATTTTATCCAGTGAAAGCTTTGGCGAGGAGGGTGACGTGTTCCCATGGAAGAAATTATGGTGGAAGGCAACCCCATTGAAAGTTGGAGCATTTTCTTGGAAAACTATAAGGGAGCGAATCCCATCAAAAGAAAACCTATTGAAACGGGGTTTGTTTTTTGGTGATGATTTGGGTACTTGTTCATTATGTTTGTGTGCTGTGAAATCTTCAAATCATCTTCTTTTTACGTGTCCATTAGCCATAACGGTTTGGAGTTCTGTACTATTGTGGCTTGGAAAATCAGTGCTATATTCTGTGCGTGCGAAGAATCATTTTTTGGAATTCCAAAATTTGGAACAAAATATGTGTTGAAAAAGAAGATTTTGAGTCTCATTTGGCAAAGTACCATCTGGAAGCTTTGGAAAGCTAGAAATGCGTTGATATTTAAGGAGAGCCGGTATAGTTTGGACGAGCTTATCGATGGTGTAAAGTTTTGTTCCTGGAAATGGATTCGAGCTCATTATTCGATATCGTTCTCAGTGCCCTTTAATATCTGGGATTGTCAGCTTTCTTGAAAGCTTACCGGTTAAGCTGTAATTTAGTATTTTGGTTGTGTCTATGTAATTTGTTGGGATTTGAGTACCCCTTATACTCAATTAATGAAATTCATCTTTATCTTTCAAAAAAAAAAAAAAGCAACTGCACATCAGCATAATAATTGTTGCTTTCTGCATTGCATGAGTTATTAATTAACCCCACCACCATTTCAAAGCTTCCTCATTTTCTTACCATTGCAAAAATTCTCTGTCTATCTCTCTGCAATGTCTGTAATCAGTGAGAAATCCCCCAAACACTGCGCTAACAAACAAGCAATCAGCTTCAACGTCAACAAGAACCACCTCTTCTTTTACTTATTCACACTCTTCTTAACAATCCTCTCTCTCATATTCCTTATTTGGTTCATCCTCCACCCAAAAAATCCCAACTTTTCCCTCAAACAAGCCCAAATTAATCACCCCAACTCCACTATCCACCTCACTATCCTATCCACCAATCCAAACAAGAAAGTCGGGATCTTCTACGACCAACTTCGTCTCCATGCTTCCTACAATGGTCAAATCATCACCCATGAGACTTGAATTCCTCTGTTCTTTCAAGATCACGAAGAAACGAACCTTCTCAGCGCGTCGTTGGACCCATTTAAAGCTCATCAAGTTCTATACACTGGGAAACTGGAGTTGGATTTCAAGTTAACAGGGAAATTAAGGTGGAAAGTGGGAAATTGGGTGTCAGTGAGTTCCAAATTGAGTGTAATTTGCGTGACTATTTTGCCATTTGGGAATATTTCTTCCAAACAGGGCGCTGCATGTTCTACTTTTGTTTGATGATGATGATGACTAGGAACACTACCGGAAAACTGACCTGTAATGACAGGGATCCTGTCATTATAACTTCTCAAGATAAAAGTCTTTAATGACAGAAAAAACGATGTTTAGTGATAGGATTGGTCAGTTTTCTTGGAGTGGAATTAATCATGAAAATGCAAGTTTAATTAACATTGTTTCTCATAATTAATGTCTATGTCTTTGTCAATATGAAATAACATAACCTTAATGGTGAAGTTTGTAGTAGCTACTTTTTAATCTTATCCTCTACTTTTGTTTTTGCTTTGAGCTCAATCTTTAATGCTTTACATGTATGATGGGAAATTAAAAGGATGTGAATTTTGAGGCTTCTTGGGTGAACTTTTTCTGGGAAAAGGTTTAGTTTTCATTCATGAGGTTTGGATTGTTTAATTTACTACTGCTGCTTAATTTGTTTGTTTAGGATCTGTTTTTAGTTTTTACACATCAATTCTCCATGCAATATTTTGTAACATATAAGATGATAATATATAAATAGAAGAAGAAAGTCATTTGATCTATAATGTAACCATTTTTTTTATAATGCAACTTTTGAAACCTAAGAAGAATTAAAAAGTTTAAAAGAAAAGTGTAGACTTTTTCCTCTTTATGGGTTTAAAGTCATGAGCTTTTGCTACGATACGTGGGTTGGGCTGAGCGGCTGAGCCCACACAATCTTTAACTTTGCACTTGGCCCATTTGTTGGGTTTTTTTTCTTCCACTAACAACCAGTGTTTTCAAAATCCAACTAGAGATTAAATCAGAGATGACACCGATTGACAGTTGAACTGGTTGGAGCTAGAAATAATCTCTATTATTTTTTTAAAATATTCTCTATATTACATTAAAAAATAAAATACATGTACACTTATAAAATTTAAAATTATAAACTTATAAGTTTTATAATAAAATAAACATAATAAAATCAAGAAAACACAACACAATTAAAATACTTAAATTTAAAATAAGAATGATAGAAATAAGGATTAAAAATTAAATTAATAATAATAAAATAAAATAAAAACCAGTTCAACCGGCTTTGACCCAGTTTTTCCGATTCTGATCGATTTTTTCCCGTTTAACCATAAAAGCGGTTTTTTGAAAGACAAAGTCTAGTATGAAAATTTGCATACATGAAAAAACTTTTATTTACACACAAATGTTGTATATGGTAAAGGTAAGACAAAGTCGAGTGGTTCATGATTCATTCGGCCCGAGTGATTCATGGTTCACTAGGCCCGGAATAGATCATAATTTAGGGTTCAATATTTAGTGTTTAAGGTGAAAATGGTTCACTCGACCCGAATATATCATGATTTATAACGATTTTATAATTTTTCATACATAAAAATTTTTCACTAGCTATAACTTTTGAAATCACTGCTAAAAACGGAAGTTCTAATTGGAATATCAACTCAATTAAAGAGTCCCAAATCATCAATAGACTGCTTTCCAGTTTCCACGAAACCCACAGTTTATATTAGGCTGGGTAGGGTTAAATCAAGGGTCCAGTTATCCACACCCCCATAATTGGGAGATACACCCACATTAACATTAAACTCCCAATTTTACCCCTTCTTTCTTCTCCTTTCTTCTTCCTCTTGTCTCTTTACCTCCCCCGTCCACCAGATCTACAGGCCGCCAGCCCCTTTGTCAACGGCGACGGCGTAGACTTCAACAACTCAACCACCACCGCTATCGTCCGCTACGCCGCCCGACCCACAACGCCCTCCCACCTCCCACCTCCCACCTCCCGAACTCCCCCCTACAACGACGACGTTTCTGCCCTCAACTTCACGCACAACCTTAGAAGTCCCGCCTCTGTCCCTACCAAAATTCATAAAAGAATTGTTTCCACTGTACCAGTGAATGCTCGATTCTGGTTTACCGGAAAAAAACAAAAAAAAAAAAAAGGGGAAAATGAAAACATTCGCGGACGCAACTTTACCTGAATCTAGATGGAAGGATCAGAGGTGGTAATTGTTGTAATGTAAAATTGGTGGGGAGGTGAGGTGGGGGCGGGGAGCTTGTGCCGTGAGAAATGAGAACACGGGCGGCGGGGGAGGGAGGAGGATGCAACGGCGAAAGAAAAGGAAAAAAAATTAGGAATTTTTTATTTATAAAGAAGGGTATATTAGGTAGTATAACAATTTTATAGGTGTCTCTACTAATGTTGGGGGTGTGGATAACCGGACCCTTAAATCAATAACCGTATTACAGGCCCATTGGACCTATTAGGATCCAACGCTCCCAATTTATTTAACCCTAATAACAAAACTCCACTAATTTCATCACCTCTTTTCCCCCTTCCGTCTGCGCGGAGCTTATACTTTCCGGCCCGGCGCCGCTGTCCAAAGTTTGCTGCCGCCGCCCTTCGGTATCCTCTCTCTCTATCTCTTCTTTTTTTCCCTTTTAACCCGTTTTGTTTGATAATTCACAGCGGTAGTATAATAAATTAACTTTATTGTGTGATTAATATGCATGATTTTTTGTAAATTTATGCAGTATGTTGTCAGATTAGTGTTTATCTGTTGATGCACACGTTCATTGATGTCTTCTAGGGATGAGTAGTTGATTTAAATTAAGGCCACTTTCCTGTTTTTAACCTGTTATTGAATTCTAGCTTTGTGCAATTGTTAGTTTTGATGGTTCGGATGTTATTTTTTGGGCACTCAATTTGGTGAAGTTTCAGATATGATAGGTTTTCTTCGTTACCCTTCGGATATAGGTTTTCCACCTGACCGTTTTAGAGTAAATATGTACCAATGATTTAACTTTTTGAAATCTACACGATGAATCATTGACTTATATTTCTCTTGTGCATTGTTATCTAGATATGACTCATATGGCACAAGATACGGGTATGTTTACTGTGCCACAGACCATAGGCAGTGTCTTATGCTGCAAGTGTGGTATTTTAATGCAACCAAATGCTGCAAATATGTGTGCTAGATGCTTACGATCTGAGGTTGACATAACAGAAGGCCTTCAGAAGCATGTTATCATCATCCATTGCCCTGAATGCAACAAATTTCTGCAACCACCGAGGACATGGATGGATGCAGAGCTCGAGTCTAAAGAGCTGCTGACCTTCTGTGTGAAGAGGTTGAAGAATTTGAACACAGTTCGTTTGGTACATGCAGAGTTTGTTTGGACAGAGCCCCACTCCAAGAGAATTAAAGTCAAGCTGAGGGTCCAAAAAGAGGTTCTCCATGGAGCAATCCTCGAACAAGCTTACACTGTTGAATATGTTGTTCAAGATCAGTTGTGTGAAGCTTGTTCTAGGATCCAGGCTAATCCTGACCAGTGGATTGCTGCTGTGCAACTAAGACAACACGTCTCTCACAGACGTACGTTCTTCTATCTGGAGCAGCTTATCCTCAAACATGATGCTGCTAAGAATGCTATCAGGATTAAGCAGATGGACCAGGGCATTGATTTCTTCTTTGGTAAACGTAGCCATGGCTTGAAGTTTGTTGAGTTTGTGGGTAAAGTCGCTCCAGTTAAGAGTCGTACTGATAAACAGCTTGTTTCTCATGATTCAAAGAGCAATAACTATAACTACAAGTACACTTTCTCTGTTGAAATCAGTCCTATTTGTCGTGAGGATTTGATTTGTCTTCCACCTAAAGTTTCTGTTGGTTTGGGAAATTTCGGGCCTCTTGTTATATGCACCAAGGTGAGTAATGCCATAGCTTTGCTGGATCCATTCACACTTCGGTATGCCTTCCTGGATGCAGATCTGTATTGGAGATCATCCTTTAAGGCCTTGTTGTCAAGTAGGCAGCTTTTGGAATACATAGTGTTAGATATCGAGGCTGTTTCTTCTGAAGTCAATGTTGGTGGGTTTAAGTATGTTTTGGCTGATGCCCAGGTGGCCCGTGTATCGGATTTTGGAAAGAATGACACGATTTTTAACGTAAGGACACATTTGGGGCATCTTTTGAGTCCAGGTGATTACGCTCTTGGTTATGACCTGTTTGGTGCAAACAGTAATGATGTTGAATTGGATAAGTACAAAGGTTTTAATCTCCCAGACGTGATATTGATTAAGAAGAGCTATGAAGAGAAGCTCCAGAGGAGACGGGGTAAGACTCGTGCATGGAAGCTCAAGTCTCTGAACATGGAGATGGATAATGCTGGTAATAGTAAAGATCACGAGGAGAAGATGATCTCGGAGTATGAACAATTCTTGATAGATTTGGAGGAGAACCCTCATTTGAGATTTGATCTGTCCCTGTACCGGAACAATGAATATCAGCCTTCAGAAATGGCTTCTGTGACTGATGGTGATGATGCCCCTACTGTTCCATTGGACGAGCTTGCTGCTGATTTTAATGATCTTAATATAAAAAATATGGAAGTTGATGATGAAAGCATGAAAGAGTAATTCATGATTGTGTTCCATATGCAAGTGCTTACTGCTGCCTGCCTATTGAGAATCACCACTCTGAGTTTATGGTACGTAATGATTTTATATTTTGTTTGGCTCGTAGAGCCAGTTTTTGCAAGATATTTTGTGTGTTTCTACTGTGTTAGTTTTATTCTCTTTGAATGCCGAAGATGATGAATGAGCTTTGCTAAATTATTCAATTTGCTATTGCATTATATCTACTTATTGCAACACAAGGCATTATACGGCTCGTTCCTCACATTGTGTTGCAATTTTGTTGAAGAAATTGAATTTGAGTTTGAATGGAAGTTCTTTAAATAACTAAATATCTTATAAATTTAACTTTGCTAGGGTAATTTGGCCAATACCTCTTTGGGTATAAGTTAATGGTCATTAAACTCATGTAGGAGGGCCGTTGTACTTATTTTACAAAATGAAAGTATAATTATATTTTGAGATCTTGTGTGATATGGCCTTACGAATCTCATTATGCGAGACGAATTTCATTTGACTCATTAAAAAATGGGAACTAAATTTGTGTTGTAAACATGATTTTAAACATTATAATGAGAAGGATAATGATGGCTTAATACAATTAATTTTTCCATTGAAGCTATTGTTCATCGCTAACAAATATGTTTGTCAAAAGATATTTCAGTCTCCACTTTAAATTGTAATTATTTTTCACTTGAGAAAAATCAATTTTAAAAGTGATGAATATTTAACTGACAAGTGATAATATTTCTTGTAAAATAGTGGTACATATACTTAAAAATATATTCAAAATTACGTATTATTTTTCACTAAAAATATTACTGTTCAATTCTTAACTAATGGATATGATCCTCTACTAATTGGCGGATTCGGGTTGTTTTTTTTTATTAAATGGAGTTCTGTCTCATGAAAACAATTAGATTCGGGAGAATGCTTCACATAATTTTTTGTCTTATATATTTATCCCCCAAAGTATTATCTAGTTGCACTATGCACTCATAGTGCATTTTAACACTGTTCAATTTGTTATACTGAAATATGCAATTTATTTACACTGAACCGTGCAATTATTTTTCCATATTAATAGTTGCACGATTCAGTGTAAACAAATTACGTCTTTCAGTATAACAAGTTGCGTGGTTTTAAAATACACTAGTAGTGCACGGTGCACCTGGGTGCCATATAGGACTTAGCCATAATTAGGTCTATGTCCAAATCTTGTGTATTTAGCAAACTATTATCGAAATTGAGAACTAACAAAATTCATCTTTAAAGTTGAAGTTTACACTGAAATGAATACACGCTTTCCTAAAGTGTTTATGATCATTTACTTGTATTGTTACAAATATATTCACACAATCACATTCAAGTAATGCTTTCTTCCTTGGAATTATAATGTAGGGGACGTTCTCACCATTATTCATAAACATATTTCAATCTTTTCAAGACAATTTTTAGTGAAGAACTAATCGTAATTTCATTTCAAATCAGGGCAGGTTTAGCTCCATTTTTGGAGCAGAAATGCCTTGGATATGCTACGTTGAAAATATAGATGAATATATATTCATTTAGGCTTCTAGCAAAGAGTATATTTCTGCATGAAACTGAGTAAAGTTACAATAAAACCGGATAAAAATCGAATGGTATAAAGCAATAAAACCTTGGAAATTAAGTTTATTATAATATTTTCGATACACAACGTACCTACTGATATGTGATAATACAAAATCGTAAATGGGATAAAACATTTATTAAAACTTCTCTTTTTTTTTTTTGAAGAAATTTATTCCAACTTCTCAACATATATATGTGTGAGATTTATTTGTAAAGTTCCATGATCCACATGTTGAAACAAGAACTAACTTTTCGAAATTCCTTGAATCCGGAAGCTTTTGCGAGGGCTTGAAATTCCCTTTCTGTCCTTTCCTTTCCACTAGGGCTGTAAGCCAACATAATCAAGTCAAAACCGAAGTCGTTGGAAGCCAACATGTTCTTTTCTGGTATTTCTGGAAGAACGTAATCAGCAATAATCACTTTTCCATAATCTGGAAGTGCTTCATGACAATTTTTCAAGAGCTTCAAGCACTCACGGTCGTCCCAACCATGGCAAATCCACTGAGGTCGAAAAAGGAAAATCAGACTCATTCACTACCATTTCAATTCCACCAAAACTAACAAATCTGATCAAATATTTTCATCACGTCTTTTCTTGAGGAAATGACTTCACCCACAAATTAATGTTTCAGCTACATATATTTGACTAAATTATAAAAAATAAAATAAAAAATAACCTTCATGAAAATCGCATCTCCTCTGGGCACGCTAACAAACATGTCTCCTGCGATGTGCTCCACACCTGTATGTTTAATTTGCCAATTAAGTCGAGCTTTATCTACGAATTGCTCCAGCTCAAATTAATCGTATTATTGAATAGTACAAAATATTAATTAACTGGCTAGCATAATCTTTTTATTTCTTTTTGAGAGACGATAAAATCCTCCACCCGTATTGTTGGCCCCTCAATTGGGCAAGTTATAAATCGAAGAATGTGCCCGAGTAGTAGTCACTTGTAAGAGAGAGTCAACATGATTCAATCCACAAGACAAACTTCCGTAATATTTTAATGTAAATTTATCTCACACAAGATTCGAAAGTGTATTGTCGAGAGATTTCTCCTCACATCACTGCACGTCTTACCACTTTTTTTTTTTAATCGGACAAAGTTAATTGTTAGTAGTTAGCACACCAAACATCCAAATACTCCACAAATTCACCAAGTCACCTTATAACTCCCATACTCCAATTCGTTCCCAAAGGGAATCGAACCTGGGTCTCCCACTCAAATGAGGAGCCCAGTGGCAGGTGGGACTTTGACTGTAGCCGATGAAAGAAAGATAATACCACTGGACCAAACTAAACCATTGTCTAGCTAGCTTAACCTTGTTCACACCCTTTCATTTTTTATCAGAATCTTGTTCATACCTTTTTTTTTTTTAATCAGAATATTGTTCATACCCTTTATGGTTACTCATCCATATATTTTTACCTTGTTACTTAAATATATTACTCCATTCCACTCTTAATTAAACATTTACTATTTATACGAGTTTTAGTGTAGGGTTACTTAATAATTATTATTATTAAAAGTAATAAAGTTATTTTTTTTATGTTGGTTAATTAAATGGTAAAATAATGAGTGTAAATTAAATGAGATGTTTAGTGTGGAAAAAGTAATGACATATGATATAATATTGAGATATTTGAGGGATACAGATAAAAGAGAAAAAGTTGCTTTATAGAAATGTTCAATTAAGTTTGGGACGGATCTTTTTAACAAATGTTCAAATAACAGTGGGATGGAGAGAGTACTATAATTTACTTAATTAATTATATATTATTATAAAATAAATATGACAAAAACTTGTATCCGACAGTCTTATATATGAGATGCAGTATGAACTAACACAAATTAACACTCATGATTCCTCCTAAAGTTTTAAAACATATATACCCAAACAATGTCCTGTCTCACTTTGAGTCTGTCTCACACACAAACGTGCCTCAGACAGTATATGTATAATTTATTTTGAGTAAGTTGTACCTGGAATAGATGGAGCATCCTGGATGACATGGGTCAAATCAAAATTGATGCCCTTAATTGATGGGTATTTGGATCGGATCCTGTTAAGCGAAGCTCCGTTTCCACCCCCAACAACCACTACAGATTTGAGGCCTTCAAATCCTTTGTAGATTGCAACAATTCTCTCCATAAAAATGGCGGATTGTTCAGCCATACCTTGGTTAAATAACTTGTTTAGTCTGGGATCAGTACCCTGGTACTCGAATATATTCATACCATATGCTCTATCGAATGGAACACCTCCCTCAACAACCGCATCTTTTAGATGCTGCCTATATATTTAAATATCATAATTGTTACCAAGTGTTGCACAATGATATTCACTACAGAAATTTAAAAGTTGAACTAATTTTTGGTTTATTAATTACTATATATATTGAGGCTAGCTCAAAAGCTTAGTAATCCAACATTCACGAGCTTAATCAAAGTCTAAATGAGTTGAGTAATATCAACATTAAATTAAAGACAAAAACTTCTGTAGACCTGGTTCATTCTATGGACTTTGTTTTTAGTTCATGGGCATTTGAACCTGTCCGGGATATGATACGAGTCAATTTTAGTGAGTTAGAAAAATGTGTTGAAATTGGTCAAATAATTCAAGTTCATATTATAAACTTGGTTCATGGGAGATCAACTCGTGAACCTATATCTAGGGTATAATATGGGTCAATTTTAGTGGGTTGGAAAAATGTGTTGAAATGGATTAAATGAGTCAAATAATCCTAACTTCATATATATTATAGACCTGGTTCTGGTGAGACCAACTCTAAATTAAATAATTCGTTAATTACTTATAATAAATTTAAATACCAACTAGGCATATATATATAATATACTATGATGTTACCATGATTCCATGAGTATATTGTTGTGGGTAGTGAGAAAAAGAGGAGCCAAGGAAACGCCATCATCATTCTTTGTCAAGAACTTTGATATTGGTGACAAAGAATAGAGGCGGTCAACGCCGCCGTGAGGGAGCGTTTTGAGTTTGCAATCTAGAATGTTGTTGGCGGCCAGAAGGCGGAGGATCCTGTCCAACACGGCGGGGGCATCCGGGTTGGTGGCGGCGATTTGGGCGGCCAGTTCCGCCGGGGAAACGAAGGCGGCGGGGCCCGCTTTCTTGATGAGCTCAAGCAGGTCGAGTTCGATGGCGGTTTTGAGTGCTGCAGGGAGCACAGAAGCAGTAGTCAGGTTCATGGCGAATGCACATGCTTCTTCGTCCGATGGGGATGAATTACAACAAGGATTCATCATTAATTTAACTTGCTGCTTATAATATTTTACTCTTCATTTACCATATGTCTGCATGTATATATATAGTGGTTAATTATTCGCTCGATTGAATAATTTTCATTTTCTTTATTCTGTAATTTCTGACTTTTTGGGAGACTACTGGACATAGGCTTTTGAATTTTGTATATGGAAGTTAAATCATATTTGGTCCCATAACTTTTGAAATAAATAGATTTATTCTAAAAATAAAAAAAGTTATATTTATCGATTTAGTCATAGTGTACAATTTTAATTCTAAAATTGGCCAAAAAATACGAAATGATTATAGTTTGAAATTTTAGGCTTTTAATTAACAGCTGATTTGACATGTCGGCTATCTATGAGTTAAATCTATTTCTTTTACAATTTGAATTAAACAAAAAAGAAAAGAAAGAAAAAGAATTGAATGCGGACGCCAAGTAGGCAATTTGACCAGAAACAGTTCACATGTGTCGACAAGTCCAGTGGCGGAGCCAGGATTTCCATCTAGGGGGCCCAATTAAAATTAAATTTTGTACGCATCAAGTACTTCGTGCACTTCATAGTGTATTTTAGAAACATGCAACTTATTGTACTAAAATATGCAATTTGTTCATACTGAACCGTGCAACTATTAATATGGAAAACAAGTTGCACGTTTCAGTGTAAACAATTTGCACATTTTAGTGCAACAAGTTGCATGATTCTAAAATATATTATGGATGACACAATACACCTGGTGTTCATGAGAACCATTCTTCAATTAATAGTAATAAAAAGTACGAAAATAAAAGTTTAAAACAAAAACATAAACTAATACATATATTTATATAATCAAAATGTTAAACGTAATTATATACACATTTGAAAACAAAATGTTAATACATCTAATAATATACCTCTTCGACTTTTCTTATTTTGGAAGCATTGCATAATGATAGCTTAATTGTTACCAACTTTTTTAAAAAAAAAATTATGTATACAACTAAACAATCGTTCAAAAATTTATCTCCAATTCGATTAAGTGGTGAACTTTTAATGAATTTGGTTCCTGAAATGTTCTTTCCACGGTAGTTCTAGCAATGAGTAGGATTAACGGTAACTTAACAAGCGAATAATCTAATTAGAAATATACAATATAAATTTTTGTAGCAATCAATTTTTGAGCAAGACCTGTTATTCTAAGAATTGTAGAGAAATTTTCATCCAAACACACATCAATAATAAATTTTCTGGTTGATTGTCAAGTTCAAGTGGAACAACTCAAATTTGCTCAAGCATATATATGTGATTAAATATTTTTTATTGTATATATAATGTGAAATTACTAAAAAATTCTTAAAAAAATTTCAAAATTTCAAGGGGGCTCAGTGCCCCCTGTACCCTTCCTCGCTCAGTCTCTGCCGACAACGTGCACTAGAACCGCATCTTTCAGGATTTTCGAGAGAAATTAGGACTGAAATTGAATAATGTCAAAAAATTTAGAACGAAATCGACGAATTCAACTTTTTTTGGAACTAAATCCATTTATGTTAAAAGTTATGTGGCTAAATATAATTTCAGCTCCAATTAACAATATGCTAAATGTGCTAGTTCTGAACTCATTAACGCCTGTATATGTCATGGGCTTAATGGGTCAAATGTTGAATAGTGCCCCTGATTGTGTCAAGACGTAACTTTAATTATAGTGGTTTTCGAGCTAAGTGGACCATCAATAAAATAAGAAATAAAAGAATAAATATAAAATATAAAAATTAATATGAATTTAATTACTCCCTCTAGCCCAAAATGTTTTCTTTTTTAGAGAGAAATTTGTTTTCCAAAATGTTGTAATTTTGCACTAATCTAGAAAATTAAATATTATTTCAACTTTTTTTTATTATTTACTTTAGTAAAATATACAATAAATGACCAAATAAGTAATAAAAGTAAAAAAAAAAAAAAAAATTTTAATCCGTGTGTAAGTTTCTTAAAACAATAAACATTTTTGGTCGAAGATAGTACTATTTAATATATACATTAATTATAAATAATTAGGGGTGGTTTGGTATTGTAAAGTGAAAAATACCATTCTATATATATTGTACATGGGCTTTCAGTTAACACAAAGTTTAAATTGACTTTTGACATAAATAAATTTAACACAGAAAAAGAATTTATTTGTCAATCTAGCCTCAATTTTCTTTCAATATTGTACAATTTTAATTCTAAAATTGTCGGAAAATACGAAAGTGATATCATTTTTACGGAGCGGATCTCTGCAAAAGATGCAGATGCTCCTGTGCAAATGAAACGACAGTGTTTTATGAGGGTGACAATATAATTAGATAGATAAACTATAAATTCTTCACGGCATGTATGGAAGATGATTGAAGAAACAATGTAAATCATATTGAAGTTGCGAGAGTGTTTTACAAGATGAGCGGATAAACTGAAATTACCATTGATAAAATGAATCTGAACTTGCCCTAATGTATTTATAAGAGCATACAGTATTAGTTATAATACCTAAAGGTATTAGTATTGTTAAAAAGGGTATAAAAAGAGAGATTAACTCCTTATTACCCCCCCCTCAAAATGAGAGTGAATGTTGAGAAGACCCATTTTGATCTTGAAGTCATTGAAGAGTGTCAAGGCGTAAGGGTTTTGTTAAAATATCGCCCAAGTTTTGGGGAAGATGGTATTTGAATTAGCTTGAGCGCCCTTGTTGTATCTTTTCTCTAGTGAAGTGGTAGTCGATCTGTATATGTTTAGTCTTCTCATGGAGGACTGGGTTGTGAGCAATGCAAAAAGCAGACCTACTATCAGTGTAAAGTGTTGCAGGTTGAGAATGCACCACCTTCAAGTCCTTGAGTATGTAGAGAATCCATTGTAATTCACAAGTTGTTGAGCAAAGAGCTCTATATTCTGCCTCTGCTGATGACTTTGCAACTGTGCTTTGTTTCTTTGACTTCCAAGACACCAAGGAGTCTCCTAGATATATAGCATAACCTGTGATACTTCTTCTTGTCTCAATGCACCTAGCCCAAATGAGTCTCGCAAAAAAGCTTTGAGTGTGAAGTTGTTGATTGTGGGATAGAGAAGGCCTTGGCCTACTGTGCTTTTGATATATCTCAATAGTCTGTGAACTGCAGCTAGATGATCTGCATTAGGTTTACTCATATGTTGTGTTAGTGTTTGGACAACATAAGATATATCAGGTCTGGTTATTGTTAGATATAACAGCTTACCAACCACCTTTCTATATTCTGAAGGATCATCTAATAAAGGAGCATTAGATTCAGAAAAAGGTTGTTTAGAATCCATGGGTGTAGTGCAAGGTCTACTACCCAAGTAACCACAATCTGTAAGAAGATCAAGAGCATATTTTCTTTGGCAAAGTTGCAAGCCTTTAGTGCTTCTTGCAACTTCAATGCCTAAAATGTACTTAAGAACACCAAGGTCCTTTATAGTGAATTTGTCATGCAAGAAAGATTTGACAGTTTCAATATCAGATAGGTTATTACCAGTGAGTATAATGTCATCAACATAACACAAAAGTATAGTGAAATCAGTTCCAGTAGTTCTAGTGAATAAAGAAGTATCAGCTTTGGACTGAACAAAACCAATAGACAACAAAGTTTCAGATAATTTTGTAAACCACTGTTTGCTAGCCTGTTTTAGACCATATAGACTCTTAGTTAACTTACAAACTTGGTTTTCAGAAACATTATAACCAGGGGGAGGCAACATATAGACTTCCTCATCCAAATCCCCATGTAAAAAAGCATTATTTACATCACATTGATGAATAGGCCAATTTTTGGCAATTGCAATAGACAATAATATTCTAACAGTTGTTATCTTAGCCACAGGGGAAAAAGTGTCAAAGTAATCTATGCCAGGTTCTTGAGTGTAGCCTTTAGCTACTAGTCTAGCCTTATACCTCTCTATTGAACCATCTGGCTTATATTTTACTTTGTATACCCATTTACATCCTATACAATGTTTATCTTTAGGCAACTGAACTAGAGTCCATGTATTTGTTCTTTCCAAAGCTTGTATTTCATTATTCATGGCTACTTGCCAATTGGGATCAACACATGCTTTTTTATAAGTCTTAGGCTAGAAGCAGTAAATGCTTTATGAGAAGAAGACAACTGAGTTGTAGACAAATAATCAGAAATAGGATAGGGTGTAGAATTTGTTACCAGATTAGCAGTGCTATGATCTACTGATTGAGGGAGTGTGGTCTTGTATACCTCTAAGTA
Source organism: Stenogyne calaminthoides (assembly GCA_037126765.1). Taxonomy (NCBI): domain Eukaryota; kingdom Viridiplantae; phylum Streptophyta; class Magnoliopsida; order Lamiales; family Lamiaceae; genus Stenogyne; species Stenogyne calaminthoides. The sequence continues at coordinate 34,332,733 of JBBCBC010000009.1, forward strand.
AGCAGGAGCATGTTTGGACCTTGTTGATCTTCTGACATTATCTAAAATGACATCATGTGACTGTTGTACAACTGGTGCTGCATCACCTGCTAATTCATGTAACTCATTGTGCAACTCATGATGATTATCCTCTATGGGAGGAGAATCATTGGTAATGTCAGAAGAAATAGGATGATCATCATGATTATGTGATGGAGAACCATGAGGATTATCAGAATGATTAACCATATTATGAGGTGTAGGAAAAGAATAATCCAAAAGCTCATCATGAATTATGGGAGCAGAAGAACCAGCATCCATATTAAGAGATCTACTATTATCAGAAAATGGAAAAACCAGTTCATGAAATATAACATTTCTAGATATGAAAATCTTTCCTGAAGATAAATCCAATAATCTGTAACCTTTAGTACCAAAAGGATAACCCAAGAAAATACATTTGACAGCTCTTGGATCAAATTTTGATCTATGAGCAGTTAAAGTACTTGCATAACACAAACATCCAAAATTCCTTAAATAGGAATAATCAAGCAACTTCCCATGCAACATCTCAAAAGGGGTTTTATTGTGCAAAACAGAAGATGGAATTCTATTAATCAAATGTGCAGCAGTTTGAACAGAAAAATTCCAGTATTTCAAAGCCAAACCAGATTGAAAAAGTAAGGATCTAGCAACTTGTAACAAGTATTGATGCTTTCTCTCAACTAAGCCATTTTGTTGAGGTGTTTCCACACAAGAAGTTTGATGGATTATCCCTAATCTATGATAAAAATCAGTCAAGATGAACTCAGTCCCATTATCAGACCTAAGAATCTTGATTTTTGCATTAAATTGAGTATGAACCATATTGTTAAAATTTTCCAAAGCAAGTTTAACTTCACTTTTCATTTTTAAGAGATAAACCCAAGTACATCTACTGAAATCATCAACAATAGTAAGAAAATACTTGTGACCATTAATAGATTGTATTGAAAAAGGCCCCCAAACATCACAATGAATCAAACTGAAAATTGAATCAGAAGTAGAAGTGCTAACAGGGAATGGAAATCTCTTTTGCTTAGTTAAATGACAAACATGACAAATTTTATTCATAGCAGTGTGTTTACTAGTTACACCTAATTGCTTGATATGAAACAACTTCTTATTGCTAATGTGACCTAATCTAGTATGCCATAAGCTAGAATCAGAACTACCAATAGCAGAATTAACAGACTTCTCAGGAGAAGAAAGAGTTAAGTAGTATAATCCTCCAGTTTGCTCAGCAGAACCAATCACATTCTGTGTTAAGTTGTCCTGCAAAATGCAATGTGAGGCCAAGAAACTAACAGTACAATTAGAGTACCTTGTTAGATGAGAGATAGACAATAGATTGAAAGCAAAATCAGGAACATACAAGACATTATAGAGAGTTAAAACATGATTTATCCTTATATTTCCCATGAATGTGGATGTGGTGTATGAGTTATTGGGAAGTTTAATTTTGATATTGGAAGGTTCAGGTGGACTTGTAAACATATCTAGAGTATTAACCATGTGGTCAGTAGCACCAGTATCCAAAATCCACTTAAACAAATTTTTAACAGAATTTAAACAAAAATGGCTACCTGCTGGCTGAGTAACATCTTGGAGATTGACTTCAGCAAAGGCTCCAGCAGCTGTGTGATCAGGGCCCTGCTGCATCTTGGCAAAGGCCAGGAATTGCTCATACATCTCCTGTGTGAATAAAGGATTTGAGGCCACTGAACTAGTCTCTGCTGGTGTGTCAGGCTTGACATGAACATTATTGACATTTGAACCATTGCTATCAAACTTCAAAGGCCCTCTAGGACCGTTCCAGCCCGGGGGATACCCAATCAACTGAAAACACCTTTCTACGGAATGACCAGGAGCATGACAATGAGAACACTTGACAATCTGCTTCTTGTCCTTATAGAATTTAGCATTCCTTGCTAACATAGCAACACTCTCAGACTGAATACCACTAGCATCACATCTTAATGTTCTCTGGGACTCTTCTTGAAGTAACAAGGAATAAATCTTGGCTAAAGAAAGAGAACTAGCTTGTAACAAGATATGAGACCTAATAGCAGAGTATGAGTCATCTAGGCCTATAAGAAATTTCACTATGGCATCCTTTTCTTGAGTCTTAGCAACTAAACGGGGTATGTCACACGTACACTGCATCATAGCCCCACAATTACACTTTAAAGCAGGCCTAAAACTCAAGAACTCATCCCACAGAGACTTGAACTGATTATAATATGCCACTAACGACTGACTCCCTTTAGAAATAGCACTCAACGCTTTTTCCAACTCATAAACACGAGTATCATCACATTGAGTATACCTGTGATGCAGCTCATCCCACACATCCTTCGCAGATGTGAAATATTCCAATGTCTTCTTGATATCTGGCTTAATGGAAATGAGAATCCACATTAAGACCAGATCATTGGCCCGAACCCAGGCAGCATACACGACGCTATCATCCTCGGATGGAATAGGCAGTGAACCATCAACCAGAGGCGTCTTATTCTTGACGCTAAGGGCCCTCTTCACGGCATGACTCCACGAGATAAAATTGGATCCATCCAAGGGCTCAAGAACTATCGAAACGCCTGGATTGTCGTTCGGATGCAGAAAAAGTGGAGAAAGCGGATTCGCCACCGGATTTAAAGAACCTCCATTGAACGTCATCACAAACGAATCACGGTAGATACAAATAAGACTGAAGAAATCGATTCAAGAGAATCACGAATTGAGTATAGAACTCAAAATCGAAGAAATCGAAGAAAGCAAAGGAAGAATTAGATTCGAAGACCGAAATCGAAATAGGAAACAAAAAAGAAATCGATCGATTAAACCAAGCGTAACGAACAATTCAAAGAGAATTGTAAACTGATACCATATGGAAGATGATTGAAGAAACAATGTAAATCATATTGAAGTTGCGAGAGTGTTTTACAAGATGAGCGGATAAACTGAAATTACCATTGATAAAATGAATCTGAACTTGCCCTAATGTATTCATAAGAGCATACATTATTAGTTATAATACCTAAAGGTATTAGTATTGTTAAAAAGGGTATAAAAAGAGAGATTAACTCCTTATTAGCATGTGCTTTTGTTTTAATTGTTTCAAACTTTCTTCTACTTCTTTTAAGCTTCCCCACAATATACATGATATATACTTCATATTTCATGATAAAAATAATTATTGAGTAAAAAATAATTTTATTAATAATAAATTTTTTTATATTTTTTTAAAAAATTATATAGTACTTTAATATATCAAAAGGTATCATCGCACAAATTTAAATAATAAAATGTATCACTTGTAAGATTATCCAATAATAAAAATTATTTTTAAGATAAAAATAATAAAATATTTTAGAGTAATTGATAAAATATTTTTTTATAATGGTTTTAAAATATATTATTTTAGAAAAAAAATTTGTATAGATCTGGTTCATGATATGAACCTTATTTTTAATTCATAGGCATTTGAACCCATTTAGGGTATGATACGGGTCAAGTTTAATGGATTAGAAAAATGTGTTAGAATGGGTGAAATGTGTTAAATAATCCAAGTTCATAGCATAAACCTGGTTAATGGGAGACCAACTCTTATTTTTATACCTTATCACACAGTTTTAAAAAATAAAAGAAAACATAGGCAATTAAATTTTTTATTATAAATTAACAGCTTGGCTATTCTAAAAAATAAGAGAAAGTCTTGTGTGAAATATTGCACACTTGTGTTATGTGCAATACAACATAAATAAGGTAAAAGTTGCCTAAATTTCGCGGGTCAGTGCGGCGGGTTTGGTCAGGGCGGGTCGGGCACGGGCAGTGGGTTCAGGTTTACATAACAACTTGATGTGTTACTACATGAACAAAAGAATGTTACCCTATGAGCAAAAGAGTGTTACTACATGAACAAAAACCAGTACAAACGCATAAACAAAACCAGAACAAACGGAAAAGAAATTCTCAGTCCAAAATTACAGATTTACATAACAACTTAATGTGTTACTGTTGGGGAATTAATTGCCTGGATCTATTCGGGATGAATATTTAAATACAAATTTAATTCTAACAATTATTACTAGCATGAATTAATCCTATATTAATTCAAATAATAATTCAATAACAAATCATGTATATAAACAGTTCAAATAAATCCTACGCATGCGGAATTGTTACGGGTTTAGTGAACTAACCTCTTGGAGTGGCAATGGTCTCGTCGATGAAAACACACCAAAAAACCTTCCCAAGTAGTCCCTAGTCCTTGCTCGTCAATCCGGTGGAAGGAAGCTCGCGAACAATTAACAAAAGGGAAAATAAAATTTGTTGCATCACCTTTGTGGATTTACTAATTTTTCCAGCACATGGAATTGTACAATCACAATTGACGTTTTTCGAAAATACACAATCTGTCGACGTTTCAAAATATTTGATATTTTATCGACGCTGATATTTTTCCGAAAAACCAATTTTCGTGTTCCCTTGGGAATGAAACATTCATCCCCTATTTATAGAGGGGTGTTGGTCGAAATTTTGTACATGAATAAGATGGGAAAATCTTTTTCTTGATCTTCAAGAAATCTTGAATATATCCAATATATTCTTTTCTTCATATTTAAAATATTCCACAAAAATCCCAACTCCTCTTGTTATGGGAATTTTCGAAAAATAAGGATCAAGATTCCAAGATTTGGATCTTCTTGAATTTAGGAGATATACCTGTATTGCAAGATTACATATCTTCCATAATATCTTTTCAAGAAAATCAAGAAAATCTTTATTTCCCTTAATTATTCAAAATTTTCGAAATTTCATAGTAAATAACCAAGTGGGAGATTTCTTGAATTTAATGAGATAATCTTGTATTCCAAGAATACATATCTTCATTCCATAACAAAATTCAAAGAAAATCTTTCTCCCATTTTATTTACTATTTTCGAAATTCAGGAAAAATAGGCAACAAATATTTATTTTATTTTTAAACACCTTTTTCAGTTATTGGACTTTATGTTGGGCTACTTGAGGGGCCTTTAGGAGAATTAAGATTGGACCTTCCAATGGATCTTGAATTATCAATATTGAGCCACAATATTATTCAAGCCCATAAATATTAATTAATCCCACTACATAATTAATATTGCACTATCCATCTTAACCCATATTATAGTTAATATGGCTCCCGGTTATTATTTATCGTGTTTAAGATTATCTAGCTCATTAATTAATTCAAGCCACTGAAATAGCTTTCCATTAATTAATATCTTTTATCCTTGGTAAAAGAACGGTTCAACATTATTATTCATACCGGAAACTAGTTCCACTTGCAAGATTTGGTATGATAAAACTTATGAACCTCCCATGGGGGCAAATCGAACAAGCGTGCTTGCACACGATTCTCCGTATTAAATCTTAGTAATCACATGTGACCAATAATATTGCCCAAGATATAAAGTATTGAATCTCGTTGATTCTCTACCCGTAATAAGTCAAAGCAATAATTACTAACCACACGAGATCCTATTTAAGGGACGAAGATTAAGAAATAACGAACCATTGATGTCTAATTCTTCCTAGTTCAGTTCTGAAGAATTTGTCCTCCTGTAGGTCCTCTTCAGTGCACTAGACATGCACTAGTGTAATCTCTTGGTCAAGACAAGCCAATCTGAGCGTTACACTTCAACGTTTCACGATGGATTGTTCATTTCCATCTAGGTCGTGAATGGTGTACTTTTGGTTACAAGGGACTGTTAATTTAATCTTCTGTGATCTGGTATCACTAAATTAACTACAGTGTAACACATACTATTTATTGAACAGTTATGCAGTAAATATATATAACATTCGATGATATTTACAGCATAAGTGATAAACAATTTAATTCAGTAAACAAGTCCGAAATTCAGTTTGATTATACAAAGTAAAAGCATACTTTCCAGTATAATCCCAACAATCTTTCACTTGTACTCAAAGTCTGCTTTTAAGTATACTACATCATGTCTCGTGTAGATACGTGACATATAATGTCACCTACACGAAACTAATAATTTCTCCCACTTATACTCAAAGCAGATTGGCTACGCACTTGACAACCATTCCTCCCACTTGTCTCTTGAATGTTTCTAGAGGCAGACACTTTGTGAAAGGGTTAGCTAGGTTATCCTCCAATGCGATCTTAGCCACCTCTTCATCTCCTCTCTTAACGATTTCTCGTCTAAGATTCCTTTCCTTCAGTGTGCTTGTTTGACTCGTGGACTCTTGATTCCCTTGAATTTGCAACTGCCCCTAGCAAATATTGCTAGACAAATTCGGAACTTCATCCAAGTCCACTAAGAAGGTCTAGAGCCAAACTGGTTCCTTCACTGCTTCACAAGCAGCTACTTACCCGACTTCCATGGTTGAGTCAGTGATGCATTTCTGATTCACACTCGTCCATTTCATGGCTACACTTCCCAAATGAAAGCACACTAACTGAGGCAGATAGTTTCTGGAATCTAAGTCTGATTGGAAATCCGAGTCCGTGTAGCCTATGAGGATTAGACTATCTGACTGATAAACCAACATTCTATCTCGAGTTCTTTTCTGATACTTCAGAATGTTTTTAACTGCCGTCTAATGTTCTTTCCCCAGGTTACTTTGATATCTTGTCACCATGCCAACGGCAAAGCAGATATCCAGTCTCGTGCACAACATTGCATACATAAGGCTTCCGACAGCCGAAGCATAAGGAATGTCTTTCATGTCATCTATCTCCTTTTGTGTCTTAGGGCACATTTCCTTGGATAGATGGATTCCATGCCTGAAAGGTACGAAGCCTTTCTTGGAATCCTGCATGCTGAATCATTTCAAGACAGTGTCTATGTATGAAGCTTGCGATAAGCCTATCATCCTTTTCTTGCGATCTCGAGTGATCTTGATCCCAAGGATGTGCCCGGCTTCCCCTAAGTCCTTCATATCAAACTATTTTGAAAGCCACGCCCTTACGTCTGATAACACCTTTACATCGTTCCCGATGAGCATAATGTCATCTACGTATAGTACTAAGAATACCAATGCAGTTCCGACACGCTTTTTGTACACACAACTTTCGAACTTGTTTTGGTCAAACCCATAAGACTTTATTACATGATCAAAACATTGGTTCCAAGCTCTGGATGCTTGTTTGAGTCCGTAAATGGACTTCATGAGCTTACAAACTAGGTGTTCTTGGCCCTTTTCAATGAAGCCTTGGGGTTGTTGCATATAGATTTCTTCATCAAGACTTCCGTTAAGGAAAGCTGTCTTGACATCCATTTGCCAGATTTCAAAATCGAGATGCGCAGCAATCGACAAGAGAATCCGGATGGGCTTGAGCATTGCTACAGGTGAAAAGGTTTCCTCATAATCGATCCCTTCTTTATGAGTATAACCTTTCGCCACAAGCCTTGCCTTGAAGGTTTCCACCTTCCCGTCCGGTTCCCTTTTCTCTTGTATACCCACTTGCAACCAATGGGTTTGACCCCATTAAGTGGTTCGACTAGCTCCCACACTCTGTTATGATCCATAGAACCCATTTCGGCTTTCATTGCCTTTTGCCAAGAAACCGCATCCCTGTCTTGGATTGCCTCATCATATGTCCATGGGTCTGATTCGTCTTGACCGGGAATCAAGTCCGAGGACTCTCCTATCCCCATGAATCTCTCGGGCTGTCTTGCAACCCTCCAATTACGACGAGGTTCCGGTTGTGAAAGTGTGTCATTTGGTATGTCATCTTGTACAGTTGGCAATGAGGTTAGCCCCCTTAGCTCATTTAAGGTAATCTCACTTCTGGGTCTTCTTTCGTTCATATAGCCTTCTTCCAAAAATCTAAAGTGGGTGCTTATTACCACCTTTTGATCTTCGGGACCATAGAACATACACCCTTTTGTTCCCTCGGTGTATCCTATAAACAACCTTAATTCTGATCGAGGATCCAATTTTCCGGCTTCCTTGTCCAACACGTAGGCCGGACACCCCAAAATTCTCATGTGTCTCAAACTGGGCTTGCGCCCGGTCCACAATTCTTTGGGAGTTTTGGGAACCGATTTGGATGGCACCAAGTTCAGAATGTAAGTCGTTGTTTCCAAGGCATGACCCCAGAACGACTTGGGAAGATCCGCATAACTCATCATTGATCTAACCATTTCTAAAAGAGTTCTGTTTCTTCGCTCTGCAACCCCGTTTTGTTGAGGGGTTCCGGGTGTAGTTAGCTGGGATACAATCCCTTCATCTGACAAGTAGTTCAAAAACTCATCGCTGAGGTACTCGCCTCCACAATTGGATCGTAGAGACTTGATACGCTTTTTCCTATGATTCTCTCTCGCTGAGCCTTAAATTCTTTGAATTTGTCAAAGGTCTCAGATTTATGCTTCATAAGGAAAATATATACCGCATTCTTTGAGTAAATCATCAATAAAAGTGACGAAATACTCACAACCTCCTCTTTGCTTTGGTTGACATTGACCACATACGCCTGCAGAACGATTTCTAACACTTCTTTGGCTCTATTCCCTTGTTCGAATGCCCTCTTGGTCATTTTACCCTCCAAACATGATTTGCAGTCGAAATTGGTTCAACTTGGAGAGACTCCAAAGGAAACGCCTTTCTACCAACCTTTGATCCTCTTTGGATTAATATGTCCCAATCTTAGATGTCATAGAAGTGTTTCGCTCACGCCCGATGAACGCTTTTTATTTAAAACAATTGATGTGTTATAGGATGCATTTCGTGAGTGCTGTGCACAATTAATTGTATAGAGATTGTCTATCAATACGCTGCACTGTGACGCGGTTTTTCCGCAAATAGACTCTCCGTCGCCGCCGCCATACGCCGTTTGTTGTCACCATCGTGAGCATTCGGTGCACGTGGAAAACTTCGTACCGTCGCGTTCTTCCGTTTGACGGTAATTTTTTTACTTTTTAACAGTTTATTTTTTCGTTATATATACGTACATGCGTGTGTGTATATATATATATATATTTCAAAATTAATTAATATATATATATTAATTAATTTAATATATATATATATATATATATTAATTAATTTAATATATATATATATATATATATTAATTTCGATATTATTTCGATGTAATTATAATTTCGTATGATATATGTTATGCATGTTATATTAGATTAATGTTAGATTAATCTTAAATATATATATTAGATTAATGTTAGATTAATTATATATGCATGTTAATTTTAAAATGAAAAGTATAACTTGTTTAGATGGAAAAGTATTACTTGTTTAAAGAAAAGTATTACTTGTTTAAATATAAAAGTATTACTTGTTTAAATAGAAAAGTATAACTTGTTTAGATAGAAAAGTATTACTTGTTTAAAGAAAAGTATTACTTGTTTAAATGAAAAGTATAACTTGTTTAAATGAAAAGTATAACTTGTTTAAATAGAAAATTATAACTTGTTTAGATGGAAAAATATTACTTGTTTACGGAAAAGTATTACTTGTTTAAATAGAAAAGTGTTACTTATTTAAATAGAAAAGTATAACTTGTTTAGATATAAAAGTATTACTTGTTTAAAGAAAAGTATTACTTGTTTAAATGAAAAGTATAACTTGTTTAAATAGAAAAATATTACTTGTTTAAAAAAAGTATTACTTGTTTAAATGAAAAGTATAACTTGTTTAAATGAAAAATATAACTTGTTTAAATAAAAAAGTATAATTTGTTTAGATCGAAAAGTATTACTTGTTTAAAGAAAAATATTACTTGTTTAAATAGAAAAATATTACTTGTTTAAATAGAAAAGTATAACTTGTTTGGATAGAAAAATATTACTTGTTTAAATAAAAGTATTACTTGTTTAAATGAAAAGTGTAACTTGTTTAAATGAAAAGTATAACTTGTTTAAATAAAAAGTATAACTTGTTTAGATGGAAAAGTATTACTTGTTTAAAGAAAAGTATTACTTGTTTGAATGAAAAGTATTACTTGTTATATAGAAAAGTATAACTTGTTTAAATGTAAAAGTATAACTTGTTTAAATGAAAAGTAATACTTGTTTAAATGACAAATATTACTTCTTTAAATATAAAAGTATTACATGTTTAAAAGAAAGGTAGTATTTTTAAAAAAATGACTTAAAAAATACAATTTTAATATAATATAATTTTAATTTTAATTTATATAAAAAAATTATTATATAAAAATGTAATTGAATTAATAAATAAGATAATTGAAATAAAAAAATTTAAAAACCAAATTGTAAAAAAAATGATTTTTAGGACATATATAATTAATTTCATTAAGTAAAACGCAAGAAAGAAAAGTGCTTGGGCGGAATTGATCCTTATCAGGCGCCCAAGGTACCGTGTTCGCTCCCCCATGGGAGCGAATAATTGCCTCGTTTAATTGGGAGGCTTGGTGACTTATGTATGAGATGCTTGGTTTTTGGGTTCGAGATGGTCCGTGGATTGGGTGGTTCGGTGCCCACTCAGGGGTGCCCGAGTTCGAACCACTGTGAGTCATTTTTTTTTTCCGAAAATTCACGATATAGCGACGAAATAGCGATGAACAATGACGGTCGCTAATAGAGACATAATTAACCGTCGCTACTAGCCGTCGTTACTAGAGACGAATTATGTTGTCGCTAAATCATCGCTAATTTGTCGACGGTGTAGACGAATTATATAATTTTATAATTAAATTGCTAAAGACATAGGTATAAATATGACTTTAACGTAAAATATGTATGACCGATATGTAATGGAATCGATAAGGGTTAGGTCTTATATGTATTAGGTGCACCGTGAACTTCATAGTGTATTTTGAAATATACAACTTGAATTGAAATATACAATTTATTTATATTGAAGCGTGTTATTTATTTTACAAACACAAATTGCACGTTTGAGTGTAAATAAATTATATATTTAAAAAATATATTATAAAATGCTCGATCCACTTAGTGTAAATAAATTATTTCACCGACTTATCGAATTACACCCTTTTCTTATAGAGCTTATATATCCTTTTCTTTTTTGATTAATTTTTCGCCGTCATAAATGAAACAAAGTACTCCTTGATATCCCATCTTTCTTTATCAGAACTAGTCCAACACGAGTTTTGAAAAGAAAAAAGGGGCGGAAAACAAAATCGACAAAACTTTTGTGCGGACACGAGTTCAACACGAATTTTTTTATATTTTTTTATTTTAATATTATCACTATTATATAAAAACAATCAATGTTAGAAATAAAAATTATAACTGTCATGCATAAAAATTCTCACTATTTAAAAATGTATTATATTTTAAAATAATTTTTTTTATATATAATAATAATAATTTTTACATATAATAATAAAATTTATATATAAACCTGATTCACAATAATTTCAAAAAAAAAAGAAAAAAAAAAGACAATAATGAACCTAAAAGAACGTCATGATATCATCTGTTCCAAAAACGATATTTCACTATGTATTTCATAGTCTAGATTAATGACATGTGAAATGGACAAAAATATCCAATGGACCACCATAATTTTGAGTCCACGTGTTAAAGATTCAGGAGGTGGAATAATTATGGAACACGAAAAAGTGATACAGAGGAATTGAACTGTAAAAGAACAAGCAAATAACCGATGAATTAAATTGGGGGCGGCGGAATTTATAAACTAAGCACGTGGCTTCAATCCAAAGCGCAAAGAATTGTCTAATGTCCATGGCTGCGTTTACTTTTTGGGCTTATGAAGTCGAGATAATTTTTTGTTTCTCATCTCTTATTTAATTGTAGTTTATGCTCGTGCCCGCCAATTATGAGTTTTGATGGGTTGTGGTTGGACCGTCCAGCTAGTTTGTTTATTTTTATTTTTAAAGTAAAAGATATAATGTTATTAAAGGGGCTAGTTTGTTAAATTTTTCAAAGTAAAAGGTATAATGTTATTAAAGGGAATATTAGAGGTACCCTAACTCATATACATAAAGAAGGAAATAAAAAAAGCTTACAAAAATCAATAACTCGAACTATAATTTATGAGTTATACAATTTAAGGATTGCTCATACCAATCATTAACAAATTAACAAAAAAAAGATGGAAAGTGAGCATGGAGCCACTTCCACGAAATAATTATATTGCCATCAAACGTCGTAGTTCAAACTTGGAATAACATTCTTGAAAATTATATTGTTCATTACTTTTCAAAATTTCCAAACCGCACATTATCAAATGAATAGGAAACATCTCTTTGTAGTCCTACCCGAACCTCCCAAAAATAAACTATACATATGGGCATTAATAGAGGAAGAGGCAGAACTAGAACTTTCCAGCCATTGCCCCACTTGCGATGGGGCACTCCAAGACACATGGTGAGCAGTTTCCAGGCTATTGTGACAAAAGACATACTCACCATTGTTGTTAAAGTGAAGTTCCCTCTTAGCGAGTTTTATGCAGTTTTGGTCCCACAGGACACGGCACCTCACGGTTTTGGTCCCAAAGCCGAAATTTTTTTACATATTTGGTCCCGCGACTGGATAATCCATCCAAACACGCTCCCGTCAGTCAACATTAATGTTGTGTTCGATACAATTACTCAAATTAATCGTACACGTCAGAGGGACACGTGTATTATTCAACTATTAAAATAACCATGCTCGATGGACAAATGTACTTGCCAACTTGCCGACCAAACAAGTTTGTTCGCCAGCTTGCCGAGCAAACAGGTTTGCTCGCCACGTGCCCACCAAGCAAGTATGCTCGCAGCTCGCCAAAATCTGGCATGATGACCTGATGCTATCCTGAGATGATCATGAAGATATATTGATCTGATCAGTCGAGCTGATCAGATCAGGCAAGAAGAAATTAGATAGCCTGAGTCAAGTGACCTGAGGGTCAGGATGTCTGAATTCAGAAGAGCTGAACTCAGTAAGCCTGAGTAACCTGAAGGTTCAGATAACCTGAAGGCTCAGATAACCTGAGGGATCAGATAACCTGAAGACTCAGATAACCTGAGGGCTCGGATAACCTGAAGACTCAGGTAACCTGAAGGCTCAGACAACCTGAAGGCTCAGATAACATGAAGGCTTAAATAACCTGAAGACTCAGATAACCTGAAAGCTCGGATAACCTGAAGGCTCAGGTAACCTGAAGCCTCAGATAACCTGAAGGCTCAGATATGCTCGATGAGGACAGTGTTCCGGTATAATATTAATATGGTCAAAGTGGCGAATAGGGCAATCAGTCGAGCAAAAGATTGATTTGGACGACCAAAAGAGTGCCTTATAAACAAGTAAATGCAAAGGTCAACCAGGAAGACGAAGTTGAAAACGTGGCAGCATCACATGAGTTTTTGCAAGACATGAAGTCTCCAGCTCATGCTTGCCAAACCAGCTCATGCTTGTCAAAGTGCTATAAATAGAAGAAAAATGAACAAGAGACAGGTTCAGAAATTGAAGGTTCACAAAAATTTCCCGTTCAGAAATCATCCATACTCAGAAAAATCTCTAGCACTCACACACTTACTCTCCAAATCATCTTCTTTCATAGAAGTTCTTCTCATGAGAAGTATCGTGTATTGTATATGTACGCAATACAACATCACTGGCTTGGAATGCCCCCAGAGTAGTCATTTACTGACGAACTGGGTCAACAATTTCCTGTTATTTACCATATATCGTACACGTACTTATTTTGTTTGTGAGTTGTTATCCAATTAGTCACATAATATTCTCCATAAAAAACGACTCGCAACAATTAATAAATAAATAAATAAGAAAAAAATTAAAATTTCTTTCTCTCTTTCTCCCAACCGTGTCTCTCTCCGGGATAGGAAGAAAACCTAGTGATGGGAAGAAGAGGCCCTCTTAAAGATGAGGGAGAGATATTTGAAGGAGATCAGTCAGTGGGAACTTTTGTGGAACACCTTAAAGGCGATGGAGCAGAGCGCTGATACGCTGACACCGTCCGTCTCCTCCAGCCGCCAGTTAAATAAATAGAATTAAGGTTTGGTACGTCTATCAATCACTGAAGCTCGCATCAATTTGAACAATCGCTGAAGATCGTCAAGTGTCGTATCTCCGATTTAGCTTCGCGAAAGACTTCTCTCGTTCCATTCACGCCAATTAACCAAACAAAGGCTGCTTCTCTTCATTACATTCTTAATATTTGAATTCATAATTTCTCAAGCCCTAATAAAAAATGGCTTAATTGAATGTACTAATGGAGTTTCAGAATTCCAGAATGCTTTCACCACATAAATTGATTTATCTCTTTGATAGATTATCCTTTTCCATAATAATTTTTTAATTTTTTTTTAAAATTTGATGGACAAAACACGCATGAGGGTTTTGATGGATAGCTTCACAAATCACAACCAAATCAAAGCAAGTTTTACTCTTATGACTCGAGGGTTTCAGAGAGGCTTGTTGTCTTAATCACCACGTTTTCACCTACTGTGTTAGGTATTGTAAGACTTCTGATACTAAAAACCCCTTTTCTTGTAGTGTTATGAGTTGTTCAGATTACAAAAAAAAATGTGATTTTACAATCTGGGCTTGTCCATTTGTTTGTTCATTTACTTCTGAGATTTAGAAACTTGAAAATTTGAAGCTAAATTTTTGTGTTATTTGCTTGAATTTGCAGGTTGAAGCACAAGAGGCGGTAATCAGGGACGTTTCAAATCTATGTGACGTAGCTGAAGCATTGTGCAGTGCGCAAGAGGAAAGTTCGAAGCAACATTTCATAGACCTACCGATTTGGGGGTCACCACGCGAGCTCATGGCTACATTGTGTGATCAATATGCATCCTTTGGATAGCTGTAAGTGGTTATTCTAATTTAAAATGTAGCAATTAGGAGAAATTGTATAATGACGGCTCTTGTTCAGTATGTATCTAATGTGTATTGGATAGTAGTGCAACAAGATATTTTGTTTGATCAGTCTTATTGTAGAGTTAACTCTTAGATATAGAAACTGGGCCTATGATTGATCTAAGTGTGAGGATGAATGATGGATGATCTGTTCTTGGTTTATTCACTTCCACAATTTTTTTGTTTTTGAATCTTGGGGTTGAAAGATTTTGATATCTTGAGAGATGCCATGTTGTTGGAGGATCAAGGTGTTCGTCTAGAGTTCATGAAATTTGTGTGCTTGTTTCTATTTTCTTGGAGAAGCTCGTGATTTGTAACTAATGTTGCTAATTTTTTACTGGAAAAATGGAGTAAAAATCCTATGGTACCAAAAGTGTGATGTTTTTCCCTCCAAAAAACCACTCACATGCTCCTGTACTGACTGAAAAACCTATGGAACCAAAAGAGTTAACGAAAAACGTGATGGTGGGACCAAATGTGTAAATTTTTTTGGCTTTGGGACCAAAACTGAAAAGATTGGGATCGGACCAAAACGTGAGGTGCCGTGTCCTGTGGGACCAAAACTGCATAAAACTCCCTCTTAGCCAAATTATCCTTAGTAGCAATCCTGTTTAACAAAAGCTTCCATGTGAAAGCCGAAACTTTAAGAGGGATTGCCTTCCACCAAATTCTCGAAATATCTACCAAATAAGATGGGTCATCTTCCACCGCTCGATTCGATTTCTATCACTAATCACCACGATCTCTTCTCTTCAGAAAAAAAAAATTTTGGTCCAATAACTTTCCTGTAATCCATTTTTTGTCCCAAAAAATTTAACTATCCAATTGTGGTCCCCCTAACTATCTCGATTGTCCAATTTTGGTCCCATTTTTATCGAAAAATAGAGAATTTTATCATTTTCAATCATGTGCAAGTCACATATCGGTTAAAAATGCGGATTTCCGAGCTCGTATCTGATGTGGACACTGACTGTTAAAACAAAGTTCATTTTTCTAAAAAATTAGAAAGAACAAGAAAATTTCTCCCAAGTGCGGAAAAAATAAAATTTTAACGTGTACGTCAACTACGAGCTCGGGAAACCCCAATTTTAACCGGCATGTGACTTGTGTGTGATAAAAAAAAAAGACAAAATTATGTTTTTCGGCTAATATGAGATCAAAATTGGACAATCAAGATAGTTATGGGACCAAAATTAAAAAGTTTAAATTTTTTGGGACCAAAAATTGATTATAGGAAAGTTATGGGACCAAAATACTTTTTTTCTCCTCTTCTATGTGTGTAACACTTATAGAGTTTGTCTCGATAAATAATGGTGAAGTTAGAAATTAAATTTTAAATGATCCCATGATTTTATAGCTCTTTTGATTTAGTCCCAAAATTACTTTTGGAACAGTTTAGTCCCATGACTATTAAAATTACTCAATTTTTGTCATGGACAAGATTAGTAGCGACGCCGGACAAGAGGATAATCTTATAGGGGAAAAGTTTGAAGCGATTACTGTGAATAAAGGAGAAAATTTGGGTGAAAAATTAATTGTTGTTGAAGAAGAAAGGGAAAATAGCGAAGGGAAAGAAATAGAGCTGGATCTAGAATTGTTCAATTTTCGTCTCATAATTATTTTTTGAATAATTTAGTTCCGTAACTACTAGAATTGCTCAATTTTCATCAAATGTTGCAGAAAATCACCTAAAACTATGTTGTTTCGTCAGCGTGCTGATCATGTGCCATTTTAAATTGGGGATTCCGGTGAGGCACATATTTTAGGCATTGATTTGATACAATTTAAACACCTGTCAATTGTTTTTTTTAGTTCTCACGGATTTAGGGTTGAACATTGGGGAAATACCCGATTTCAGAGAATTTGGGGGATTTAATCCCGTCTCCTTTTTTAGATTTGTTTCAGTTATTTTTCTTCTTGTATTAATTAATGATGTGTATTTCATCTAATTGACAGATGTATTAAGTTGTGTCAAATCAGTGACTAAAACATGAGCTTCGCTTTGGAAGCACCAATTAAATGACACACGACTGACACACTGGTGAAACAACGTCGTTTTGGGTGATTTCGAGTAAAATATGATGAAAATGGAGCAATTCTAACAGTTATTGGACTAAATAATTCCAAAAAATAGTTATGTGATGAAAATTGAACAATTCTATTTGTTTTGATATTAAATCCTTCCAAAAAATAAGTATGGGACAAAAATTGAGCAATTTTAGTTGTTATAAGACTAAATCATTTCAAAAAATAATAGTGGAATTAAATAAAAAAATTATAAAATTATGAGATCATTTAGAATCTAATCTCGCGAAGTTATGGAGCTTCAAGAAATCGCGATGGTGTGCCTTTTATGGGGTATGAGGGTTTGAAAAATTATTGTTTTCTTGTATCATGATTTTTTATGTTCAAGATCAATTTTTACACTACTTTATTATTTGATTATTTGTTTGTGTTATTCTATTTGTGTTGGAGCATTGTGTTATTATTTGCTATCGGTTCCTTTTATTATTGATTCGTATTGGTGAATGTTGAATTATTTACTTGATTATAACTCAAGCTAGTGACTCTCATTATTATTCATATTGAATAAATTGAATCAAGCTAGTGTAGTCGCGACCTATCTTATTGAAATTTAGACTAGAATTATTTTTCTAAATATACGTGAGGAGTGATCCATCGTCCTTGAAAATGAGGTCATTGACTCATATTGAATAATTAATCTATATAGGCCTAGTCTCAGATCACATCAGAAAACAAGCCTTACTCAATTTAGTCGAAGCCAATAACAAATGCATTACTAAAGGTTCAAATTCATGTAAAGCCCATATGCAAGCCCCAATAAGCAATAATGCCCTAATTGTATTTAAATAACAATATTGCCCTCAGGTACGAAACACATATATAAGTAAAGTAGAGAAGAAGTTTTTTAATCATATTCTCTACCTCTCAACTTATACTTTTCGTGTAATATTGATACTTTACACTATGAAATGAGATCGAAATTGACTTGAGCATCAGAGTCCCCCGACATGATTTTTTGCAGGCTCCATTAATTGAGTTCGACACTAATTCAATGGAGAAGATGAAGACCCGAAATACTGAAATTAGTCTGCATCCCTATGTGTGTTTCAAAATGTTGAAACACGAACAGATTTCGCGCACGGTTGCCGATCGAAGGGATCACTGCCTTTACTTGTACAAAATTAATGAAAGTTATAATTATATTTTTGATCCTCAAAGACTACAAGAAAATCTACTTTTTGTAACGAAAAAAATAGTTACAAAAAGTCTCCTTTTGGTTACAAAAACCTTTTGTTGGTTACAAAAAGTTGGTCTTTTAAAATTGGTCGCAAAAAGCTTTTGTAACGAGAAAAAATCAATTTCGTTACAAATACAATTGTAACGAGACTTACCTTGTTAAAAAAGACTAGTAATGGTAACCAAAGCTTTGTTACTGTTGTGTTCGATATAATAAATCAGGATTAATCGAACATCAAAGAGCGACACGTGTAATATTCGAATATAATAATCATGCCTGGTGGATGAGTTACTTTTTGTTCGCCAACTGATCAGAATTGCTCGGCCAGCCTACCGAACAAACGTAGCCAGGTCAGTATGTTCGAACTCAGATCTCCTGAAGAACTCAGACATCCTAAAAGGGGCGAACAAAAAGTCCAACCGAACAAAAGATTAATTTTGACGATCAAAAGAGTCATTCCCTATGCATTTAAGTTTGTACAAAGATCGATCTAGAAGATGAAGCCAGAAACGTGGCAACACCACCGGAGTTCTTGCATGATTCAAAGACTCCAGCACATGCTATACCAATCCAGCACATGCTTGTCGGAGCGCGATAAAAGGAAGAAAAAAGAAGAAGATAAAGGTTGAGAAAATAATCCCAGAAAAATAGCCTACAATAATCCCTAGAGA
This sequence comes from Stenogyne calaminthoides, assembly GCA_037126765.1. Taxonomy (NCBI): domain Eukaryota; kingdom Viridiplantae; phylum Streptophyta; class Magnoliopsida; order Lamiales; family Lamiaceae; genus Stenogyne; species Stenogyne calaminthoides. Next base: position 34,351,542 of record JBBCBC010000009.1, read on the forward strand.
GAGGAGGAACCAAAAAATTAGAGTGTTCATTCACATATACGAGAAACCCTAGAACTCATTTGCTAACCTGCATCGATTCATCTTCATAAGATGTATCAAGAACTCAGACGTAAAGCTCGTAATACTACATCCCGGCTTGGTATGCCCCAGAGTAGTCATTTTTTGACGAACCGGGTCAACAAATTCATCTTATTTATCGCTTATTTTACACGATATGTTTTGTTTGCGAGTTGTAATCAAATTAGCCACATAATATTCATCAACCAAAACGACTCGCGACAATTGGCGCTAGAAGGAGGGTTATCAATAGAAAAATTCGTCGAAAATATCGTTGAATTTTCGAATCCAAATCCAAAAAACCAACCCATACACAAACCCCTAGTTAGCCGAGGCGTAAAAAAGAAATATAATGCCTCAATCTAGGAACACACAAACGGAGAGGTCGGAGCAAAGCCGACCATACGACCAAAAGAGGCCCAAATACAAATTTCAAAAAAGATCAAGCAAAGGAAACTATCAATCTTGAAGATATAGCCAATGATCCCAAGAAATATTAAAAGCCATCACTTTCTTGTTGCGAGAGTACGTAAAGAGAGGGCGTAAAAAAAAATTGGCGGGTTAGAGGCTCAAAAGCGGGAAAGAGCAACACTCGTGATACACCCGACAAATGAAAGCAAGCTAAAAAGAAAACCGCAAAGTGGACCAAGAAAAAGCCGATGATACGCCGGATGACGAAACAACCTCAAGGGTCTAGACCATCGGCGTTTGACGTTTGAGGCTCTCCGCCAAAGACCGAATCGGCAATAATAGGCGATGGATCCGTGAAAGAGACATCCAATAGAGGTGCCCGCAAGATTCAGATCTTCAAAAGCATCCGCACAATCAACAAAAAATCGGCGGAACAAAGTTGTCTATCCATCACCGATTGGGTAGTCAAGGACAAACTTGGAGGGGGGACCCCATCACGAGCATGATCCACGAGATCCTCATGATGGGAAACAGCCCCAATCTAAGTCTATCAGTCCCACAAAATTTGCGGAAATGTAAAAAGCCATCGAGGGATTACATGCCGATCTGGCCGCAACTAAAAGCCACCCTCGAACGAGCACCGTACCTTGCTCGCCATTATCACCAGCGATCATGGCGGCCAAAGTACAGGAGAAAATCGCAAAGACCCGACCTCCAATTCCCATTTTTGATGCTGAGTCGGATCCTCATGTCCATCTCAGCAAATATTCAGACTTTATGATCGCGATGGGGGCTACAGACGCGACGCAATGCCGGTCATTCCCCATGACTTTGGGTGATCGGGCACATAGGTGGTTTACAACTTTACCCGCTGCGTCCATCACATCTTTCGCACAAATGGGGCGGCAATTTTTGTCCCATTTTTCATCCATGTGTGCTCACAAAAAACAAAGGTCATGACTTTTTTCCCAATTAAAAGGTGAGTCTGATCGATCATACATAGAAAGATTTGATAAATGTTTGTATGATGGAGCCCCAGTTGAAGAGGATGCTAAGATCCTCGCGGTGGTCGGAGGCTTGACTTTAAATACAGACATGTGGAAGGCCATGCATCAAGATTGGCCGAACTCATACTCAGAGTTTAGAGAGCGAGCAGCTAAAATCATAGCCATGCAAGATTTGCTCGCACAATCACAATTGAGACAGGAGCCTATCGCTAGGAAAGTTTTCGAAAAGAAAACGATGAATGAAGGGGGGTACAGACCCCCAGCCTCCTTCAAACCTTTTGAACAAAGAGCAGAAGCAAATGCCCTACGAAGTCTTTTGGGCGTTTCGGCAGAAACTATCTTTAATCAAATTAAAGATCGGGACATGTTGGACAAAGCCAAGAAGAATTGTAATGGATAAGTTGCCGACTAACGCTTCCAAATCAGAATTATCACGAGTACATCGGCACAATACGTAAAATTGCCGCGATTTATTCCGCCAACTTTGGAAGCTATATGAAGAAAATCGCTTTTCCCGCTTCTTAAAAAGCCAAATGACAGGATTCGCGAACGTAAAAAGACAAAGACCGAAGGGGAAAGCGAAAGGTCGAACAAACATTTGACAAAGGATCCCAAGAATCACGTAAGAGATCCAAACGTCCAAAAATAGGGCCTCCTACAGGAAGAGGTCGAGAAAGCCAAGAAATCCACATGATACGCCCCGAATATGGTCATGTGGGTGGATGTTACCAAGCGCCAACGTTATCTAACAGACGCAAAAAGATGGAGATGCGTGCGCATGCGTAACATCCATCGTGAAGGTGGCGAAAGATCGCCTAGTTCCCCACCTACACACCAAATCATTTTTTTTCGAGGACGATCTCGACGGAAATTATAACTCCCCACAATGACTCCTTAACCATCGCTCGCTCTCCTTGGGTTGAAGGTACATCGCCTCTTAGTTGATATCGAGCTTATGCGAACATTTTGTTCGTCAATACCCTTCGCCAGATGGAAAAACAAGTTGGGGATTTGAGCAAAGATATTGAACCATGTAATCATACTATAATGGGTTTTGGGGAATCAGAATCCGAATTCTATGGTATGATTAGGTTAGAGTCGAGCTAGAATCAACTTTGAATTCGGACATTAGACGAACTAGAATGTTAGATTTTGTAATCGCCGATGTTCGATCTACTTATAACGGGTTTCTAGGTCGCCCGCTTATTCAGAATTCAAAGCGGCTTGTTCCACGACATTACTATCGTGTTAAATTTCCAACACAAGATGGAACAGTAATATAAAAGGAGATCGTAAGAAAGCTCGAGATTGTTTGCTATCGTGTGTACCGTAAAGACAAAGTATCGCCAATATGATGGAGCGAACACGGAGATTGATAAGCCTAGCCAATGAGCAAATATCTCACCGAAAGATCTTCCGACGAACATAAGTTCGACGAAAGCATAACCATTCGTATGAAAGTACGTATATGCGAACATAAACTTCGGGAGACAACTAATTCCCCGATCTCCTAGATCAAATGAATATTGATCAAATTTAACGAGCAATCGGACCTAGAGCCTCGCATAGGTTTTTGAACCCATGGAGGTTGATGATGAGCCCCGGATCCATCCAAGACCCTCGGTGGAAGCAAAAAAAAAGCAAAGCGATCACCGCTGAGCAACCGAGCCAATCAAGATCGAATTCCCGAATGCACTGAAGTTAAAGTGTTCGCTGGTTCGTAATTACCCAACCAATCCGAATAGAAATAATTACTTACCTTCAAGCAAATTTAGATATGTTCGCATGGTCACACGAGGACATGGTTGAATAGATCCAGAGTATGCCGCCACTCCCTCAACCTTGATCCAATACAAGCTCCAGCTTGTCCAAAAACGCAGAAAAGTTTAGTCCGGAAAAATATCGCGGCGATGAATAATGAAATCAAAAAGTTGCCGACAACAAACCGATCCGAGAGGTAAAATGCCCAAGATGGCTTATAACCCCAGGGCTCGCTTCGCAAATCAAATGGATCTTGGAGACCGTGGTATCGATTTCATCGATTTGAATAAGGCATGTCCAAAAGATAATTTTCCGATGCCACACATTGATTATTTGGTTGATAATACAGCGGGCCATGAACTCATGACATTTATGGATGCGTTCGCTGGTTATCACCAAATACCGATGCATCCGGACGATCAAAAGAATACGGCATTCTGCAGTGAAAAGAACATGTACTGTTGGCAACGCATGCCATTCGGATTAAAGAATGCCGAGCAACGTATCAACGTTTGGTGAACAAAATGTTCGACGAACACATCGGCCGAACAATCGAGGTATATATCGATGATATTGTGGTAAAGAGCGAACATAAGGAAGACCACATCACCCACCTCGCACAAACGTTTGATATACTGAGGAAGTATAATATGAAGTTAAATCCCAAGAAATGCAGCTTTGGGATTCATTCAGAGAAATTCCTCGGACATATGGTTAGTCAACGGGGGATTGATGTGAACCCATCAAAGATTCAAGCCATGCTCGATATGCAAGCCCCCAGAAATGTGAAAGAGGTCCAAAAGTTAACCGGACGATTAGCCTCCGTGAGCCGGCTTATATCACGAAATGGGGACAAATGTAAACCTTTCTTTGATGCATTAAAGAAGGGGAAATTTCAGTGGACCGAAAGCGCTAAAAGAAAGACTTTGCAGATACTTTCGCATTACACCGCCTAAGCCTACCCCAAAGAACAACTCTATCTCAGATCTTGTCAAGGTCCCAACATGCGATCGATCTTTGTGCTCAGACGCAAGCGAAGAGACCACACATTTGCCCATTTATTATGTTAGCCAAGTGCTAAAAGAAGCCGAGCTCCGGTATCCTCCATTGGAAAAATTAACATACGCCCTCGTAATGAGTGTGCGAAAATTGCGACCATATTTTTTTGACCACTCAACAGAGGTATTGATCAAGTTCCATTGCGCCAAGTCCTCCAATCGACCAGATATTTCGCGGCGATTGCTCAAATGAGCGGTGGAGTTAGGACACCAAGATTACGCTCGCCCCACACGAACAAAGAATGAAGGGCCAAGCTATGGCCGATTTCATGGTTGAGTTGACATATCCACAAATTTCTCAAAAAATTGTCGATCAACCATGGCACATGTATGTTGATGGATCATCAACAAGTTCAAGAGTCGGAGCAGGTGTAGTTCTCATCACCAACCAGTAAACGCTTTAACAAACCATCCGATTTGATTTCCCAGCTACAAATAATGAGGCTGAATATGAAGCTTTGATCGCTGGACTACAGATGACAATGACAATGGGAATTCAGAGGATGATGATCTATAGCGATTCTCAGATAATCGTTTATCAAGTAACAGGCGAGTATGAGGCCCGAGGCTAACAAATGGCACAATATCAACAACTAGCAAAAAGAGTTGCTCGAGCATTTTGACCAAGTTTTCATTGAACAATTACCACGATTGGGTAATTCATTCATTGATGCTTTGGCACGCCTTGCAACAATGAAGGAGGAGTGATTTAACACAACAGACATTGTGGTCGCTACAAATCAGACACCCATCGGTTCCTGTAATTACGATCACCCAAATAATAAGCGAACAAGAAACTTGGATGACTACAATAATGAGTTACTTACAAAAGGGACTTCTCCCTGAGAATAGAGCACAAGCTACTCGCCTCGAAGTTCATATGCGCTTTCGATATACTATTATAGATTTGCATTTGTACAAAAGAAGCTTCTCACTTCCACTTCGAAGTGTATTACTCCCGGAAGGTCGGTACTTCGAACAAATCCATGAAGGAGTATCGCGGAAATCATACAGTGGGCTCGCCCCGCACATAAAATAATCGAGCAAGGTTATTATCGGCCAACCCTTAAAGGATTCGCCAGATATGCTCGCATGGTGTCATCGATTGCCAGTGTACATGCTCCACTTATTCATAGCCCACCTGAAGAATTGGTGTCAGTTTATAGTCCATGGCCATTCGCCAAGTGGGGGATCGATTTAATCGGCCCATTTCCTACTGGCACATCGGGAGTTAGGTATGCCGTGGTAGCCGTTGATTATTATACTAAATGGGCAGAAGCCGAGACCATTGTTAAAATCACCGAACAAAGGATGTGGAACTTTGTTTGGAAAAATATCATCTGTCGATTCGGGCTTCCCCAATCATTGGTCACGGATAACGGCAAACAATTCGATGGAAGTGAATTTAGACAAAATTGTGCTCGCTGGGGCATAAAAAAGCACTACTCAACTCCATATTATCCCCAATCAAATGGTCAAGTCGAAGCTGTTAATAAAATTATCAAGCATACCCTCAAGGCTAGACTTGATAATTCCAAGGGGGGAGGATGGGCTGAAGAATTGCCTGAAATATTATGGGCTTATCGAACAACTTTCAGAACATCAACTGCGGAGACCCCTTTTGCTTTAGCATTTGGTGCGGAAGCTGTTATACCAGCAGAAATCAAAATTCCAAGTCATCGAACAATGACTTTCGGAGAGCATATTAATGACCAGGCGCTCGCTCTGAATTCAGACCTGTTGGAAGAAAGAAGGACGGAGGCTAATTTCAAGAATGCTATGTACAAAAAGAGATCAGAAAAGTTTTATAATTCCAAAGTCCGAATGCTCAGGTTCAATATGGGCGAGCTGGTTTTAAGGCGATCGATGGGGGTACCCAAAGTGGTGTGTTCTTGGCCGAGCATGGGAAGGTCCTTTCAGAGTCACGTAACGCTTACCAAATCCGGGCATATGACTTGGAGGACCTGAATGGAGTCCCATTGTCTTACTCGTGAAATCGTCAAATTTGAAAAATATTATCAATAAAGGTGAGTATAGTATCGGCCGAACAAAGTTAAAACAGCTAAAGCGAACATATTGTTGGCCGAACACAATCAGCCATTCAGTTCAAATGAGTAGGACGATCATAAAAGAAGAATATATTATTTTCGATGCATATCTTCAAGAAAAAAATTGACAAAGACTATTGGATTGATGACAGAGATACGTGTCGAACGAGTTGTCAATAAGAAGATACGGTTTCGAACAAGTTGACAAGTGGTGGCAAACCATGCGAGGATGAGTTAATTTTTTGAGCAAGAGTCATCAAAAAAGCGAACAGATGTCAAAAAGAGAGAGCAAAAATAAGAGAGCTAGCACCGATTATCTATGCCAAAGACTAGCTTGGGGACAATTTCTATAAATAGGGGCATACTTATGGTTAAGAAAAGCAGGAAAAAAGGAAAAAAAATGAAGAAGAAAAAAGAAAAAATACTGCGATTCTCAGAAGGAAGATGGTTTAGTATGCCCCCAGACGTAGAAGAATTCAGCTTTCGGTTCAAAGAATCATTCATCCGAATCAAGCGTCCGCCTGACACGAGTCTTTTTACCCCCAGATGACTTTTGCGAAAGCACAAAGTTGAAGCCCGCCTGCACTAAGATGCTCGGCGAAGGTCATGGTTGCCACTCCACGTTACTCATCGCTTACGCAGCATTAAGCCATGAGTCCCCTATGCATCCCCAAAATCTCCTCCGGGGAGGGGATGTCATAGTGTCCACCCAAAATAAGATGCCGGCTTTGATGCTCGTGCATCTACCGGAGGGGACGAGAATGGTTCGAGTGAAGTTTTGCTCAAGACCTATTTTAAATGAAAGGTGAATGCGCCACATGCTCATGCTCCATGTCACCAAGATAACCACAACTTGTCCTGGAGGGACAAAAGTTTATATCTTCTTTGCTTGAGCATGTTACAAAAAAAAAAAAGGGTAGATACTTGATGTGCCACATCCTTGTCAACATCAATTCCATGGACAAGGTGAGGCGATTAAGTTCTACTCAAGACAAGTTTTAAATTCAAAACCCTGGTCTGATAACAATAGTTGTGTAATAGATAGTCTTCTTCAGCTATGAACGATGTAATAGAATACAAAGTGTTGCAAAAAGAAAAAGAAAGATATATGTACTTTTGTTCGCTAAAGAGTTTCTAGTTCAGGCCTATTTGAGGTCGCACCTAAGCCGGACGACCCGAACAAAGACGAACGAGCCTAGGTCTATGTTCACCTGACGAACGAATTCAGATTCGATTCCCCGCAAAGAAAAAAAGCGAGTAATGGGTACGCCAAATAATGATAAGACGACTAGTACTTACAGATACCAGAAGACGAAGCGGGTGACGAATCGCGGGTCGCAGCTTAAATAAGACGGTCTCGAGTAATGGTGATCGCATTCTAAATAAGACGATCACAAGACTAAGAAAGGGGGGGTTCATAAAGTAACCCATCCGTCGCACCTAAATAAGACGATCAACCGATTACAACGCCAATAAGACAATCAAAACCGAAAAGAAGTCGAGCGGGCATAGGCAAACCCAATGTTCGAATTCATTCAGAAGAAAAGGGGCAAAAACCGAAAGCAATAAAAGTTTAACGTAAAGCAACAAAGAAAATATCAAGCAACACAAGTATCAACATTCATCCTCAACAAACAAAAAGTCGGAAAAAGATTCAAGATGTAATCCATTTGTTCAATTGAAGAAATGTTCGGACAAAAGAAAAAGTATCAACAAGAAACAGTTAAAGATATATTGTTCGAACTAAAAAGTGAAGAAGACAAAAAGTTACACAAGTTTTACAAAGAAAAAAGACATCAAGGTACAAAGTCAAAATTGGGGGTAGACGGAAGAGAAATGTCGAACACATTATGTTCGGTCCCTCAACAACCTTCAGATGTCCGGGTATCGATGCTCATTGAGGCGACTTTGCTCTGGGTTCAGCAGAGGTTCTTGCTCGTCCCCTGCACTGATTGATCCCATTCATTCGCAGAAGATTTTGATCAAGAACCTCAAGAATAATAACGTCTCGAAGTTCTCCTCTTCATCCTAATCGATCACAATTTTGATCCCTTCAGAAGAAATGTAAAAGTCACACGCACCATTCAAATCCGACATTGGGAGGTTGCGATCCGAGGGTTATCAACCGTGCATCACGAAAAAAAATGGATATGAGAGGGGCAATTTGCTCATTGCCGAGTGTGTGGCGAATCAGATCGAATAAAGATTTCAAGCAAAAAAGCGCAAAATATACGGTAGAAGTTGGACATGGAGTCAATATACTGGCCATCATGCAAATTTTAGAGTTTTCGAGGCCTAAACGAGTATTAGTCTCTTCAAAGAATGATGAGTCATTGCCAAGTCGCCCCTCTCACTTTCCATTTTTTTCAACACTCAAATGAGTTTACGGCTCAAGATTCATTTCTTCTTGAGCACTTCAGATATTGATCACCTCCTCCCGAGATCGATTCAAAGGCCTCTCTTGTTTGACGAAAGCATCCTCTTGAGCTAGGGCGAGCATTCTCTTGAAATTGGCGAAGCATCCTCCCGAGCTGCTGGGCGCCAACAGGCCGAAAACAGTTTGCTCTCGAGCCAATTTCAGCCATCCCGACCCTGCTCAAATCGATCACTTTATCTTCAAAGTTCCTAATCAAAGCCAAATAATTGGCTTGGATGTTAGCGATTGAGCATAAGCTTTCTCAAGAGCGACCAAAGATTGACCTCAAGCACCAAAAATTTCAAACGCATAGTTTCCAAGGGGGGGGACCCGTAGTAGACTCCTCCGGATCCCGGTAGTCCACGCCGAATGCGAGTCCGCAAGCTTTTTTGAACATGCTCCAAGACGCTCGAACTTTTGCGAACACTCGCGAGCAAAAGTAATTCTTTAGGTTGGGCATTAAAGGCGACAACCTGCTCAACCTACAGTATATACATATTTGACCAAGTGAGTATAGAGATATCGACCAGAAACCAAAGCAACGAAAAGAGCGAGCAAAATGTACCGCCCACGCCGAAATGGATCCCATCCTGAATGATTTATCTTCGGAGATCGAGCCTCGAGGTCTAACGGAGTCCATGATCGAGGTCCAAATTGGAGGAGAAGATGTGCCGACTTCCATTTCGACAAACTGCGAAATGGGACCAACAATGAGGCGGCCGCCTCGATCACCTCGACGGTAGGGTCCAGTCGACCACTCGGCAAGATCGATCTTGTCCGAGTTTGCTCGATCGGCCCTGCTCGCCTCGGGCCTGCTCGCCGGCCCCGTTAAACTTGGCCCCTGTTCGCCGATCTCCACCCTTGGTCTTTTCGGTGGTGGAGTTTGTTCGCCAGCCCCATGTTCAGCCGAACGGGAGCCCCTCTGTGCTCGACTTGATTCTCCAGGACCGGATGAGGGTCGTTTGGCCTGCTTCGCCTCCCTATTACCACATCACGAAGCTTCTCGCTCAAATGAATCCGAACAAGTTCACATGCGGGCTCTTTCTTCGAGCCATCTCAGTGTGTTCAGATGTACTCACAGCGATGGTCATAGCTGGAAAAGCTATAAATAAAATGAAATCAAAATCAATGGGTAACAACGAACAAAAAGACACAAGACTTATACAAAAACAAAAGATAATCCTTACCGGAAGGATCAACAGCAACAAGATGATGAGGAGGCACGAACAAACCTCATTTCTTTCTCTGTTCGGCGGTGTTCAAAGTTATCACAGATCTTTCTGAACGAGATTCCAGATCAATCGCCAAACGCCTTTGTTTGAGTAGCCGCCGCTTTTCTCTCCTTATCCGCCGCAGCCTATAATCCCTGAAATAAAAAGTGAGTTAAAATCAGTTCAAATAGAAGAATGAAAGATACGAAATCACTTACTTTGGTACACTCCGAAGTCAGTGGGGATGTCCAAGCGAGCATTTGGCTCGCTTCCAGAGGCCGGGCTTTTCCAATCGCCTCCTACGAACCAGAACTTCTCTTTCCAGTCACTGATTTTGTTCGGCACATCCTCGATAATTTTGCACTTGGCGTTAGCTTGCATAAACAACCATTCGTGTTCGCCCCTCGGATGAGTCAAATGCACTAACCGAAAGCAAGTTCATTCTTGCGAAGGATAATACCTTGGCTTCATTTTGCCGAACAAGGTCAAAAAACTCATAATCATATGCCATCCGCTTCGGTTTAAAATTGCGTAATGGTGATATTCCACTCCACGAGCAAACGGGTGATTGCGGATGGAGAGAGAAAATCGAAGGCCACCTCCATGGTGTCCAAATTCACTGCGACACAACCCTCGGGGGTTGGTCACCCCGCATCGTGACTCGGTGCCCGAAAAAAAGACATCCTTAGGGGTTTCATAAATTCTATGCACCGAGGCGAGCATATCTACATCAATTATGCTCGCTATTTTGCTCGGCCGGGTACTCGTTCTCTACACTAATCCTATGAGGTTGTTCTAAAACCAAAATTATAACGAGCATTGTACTCGCTTATATGTTGGATTGTGAGGGACACCAACAGTATACCAAGTTCGAATTTTGCCCACCATCTACACCTATGTTCGATTCGCTAAATTTACTGATTGTCAAAATTTCCCCCACAACGAAAGATTATTTCGCTTCACATCAACATTATAAATAGCCCTAGACCTAGTTTGAATTTGGAGGCTAAGAATTATAATCAAAATCGTCTCGACCCGAATCGTTACGGGTCAAACCCCTATCCGACTCCGTTTGGGCTTTATCGGAGTCAGAAGAAAGAACGGTAAATGGTTGCCGAAATTGCCAACGGAATCCTGAATTCGAGGCATTTGCCTCCGATGTACTTACATTACTACGGGGGATTCTACTAATAGGGGAAGGCGAAGGGGAACTATAATGGTCGGATTGAACAGAGGAATTGAGCAAAGAGGCCATAATTACAAAATAGAAGAAGAATGCAATGTTATTTACGAATGAATTTCTTCACGAATAATGAAGCCTTCACCGGAAACCTTCGAACGCGGAAGACAATAAAAGAGCAGAGGAGAAAAGAAAAAAAAATTTGAGGCGGAGAAATATGGTTTAAATAGACATCGGGTACAAATTCAAAGATTCAAATATGAATTGACGATGCCAAACATGGCCCAATCGATTTTAATAAACCGCCCAATGTAGAATACAAAGCGACCCGGTCGGGGGTATTGTTGTGTTCGATATAATAAATCGTGATTAATCGAACATCAAAGAGCGTACACGCAAATATTCAATATAATAATCATGTCCGGTGGATGAGTTACTTTTTGTTCGCCAACCGATCGAAATTGTTTCGCCCCTACCAACAAACGTAGCAGTGTCAAGATGTTCGAACTCGGATCTCTCAAGAACTCGGACATCCTAAAAGGGGGCGAACAAAAAGTCCAACCGAACAAAAGATTAATTTTGACGATCAAAAGAAATATCCCTACGCATTTAAGTTTGTACAAAGATCGATCTAGAAGATGAAGCCGTAAACGTGGGCAACACCACCGGAGTTCTTGCATGATTCAAAGACTCCAGCACATGCTATACCAATCCAAAGACATGCTTGTTTGAGATGCGATAAAAGGAAGAAAAAAGAAGAAGATAAAGGTTGAGAAAATAATCCCAGAAAAATAGCCTACAATAATCCCTAGAGAGAGGAGGAACCAAAAAATTAGAGTGTTCATTCACATATACGAGAAACCCTATAACTCATTTGCTAACCTGCATCGATTCATCTTCATAAGATGTATCAAGAATCTGACGTAAAGCTCGTAATACTACATCCTCGCTTGGTATGCCCCGTGAGTAGTCATTTCTTGATTTAACCGGGTCAACAAATTCATCTTATTTACTGTTTATTTTACACGTATATGTTTTGTTTGCGAGTTGTAATCAAATTAGCCACATAATATTCATCAACCAAAAACGACTCGCGACAGTTACAAAATGTTCAAAAAATTAATTTTGTTACAAATAAATTGTTACATAAAGTCGTATATTTGATACTACAATATTTTATTTGTTACTAATGTTTTGTTACAATTACTAGCTCATTTTGTTCCAAGAAATAAATAGTTACAAATAACCTGTTGGTTTATTTGCAATATTATACATTAATACTGTAAATCATAAAAACAAAGAGACATATTGCAATGATATTATTTTAAGAAAATAACAGTAAATACACTAAATCAACAATGTAATATTATTGATAAAATAAAACTATCAATTGTCTTGATTCATGAACAAAATATGCCTAAGGACATCATAAACAAGTATTAAAAGTGTATTTGAACAAACTAGGTGGCTTAGCCCACTTGGCCACTGGGCTCCTCATTTGAGTGGGAGACCTAGGTTCGATTCCCTCTGGGAACGAATTTGGAGTTATGGGAGTTATAAGGTGGATTGACGATTTCGTGGAGTATTTGGGTGCTTGGTGTACTAACTACTTATTGGGATTATACTGAAAAGTATGCTTTTTACTTTGTATAATCGAAACTGAATTTTCAGACTTATTTACTGAAATAAATTGTTTGTCACTGATGCTTTAAATATGATTGAATGTTATATATATTTACTGCATAACTGTTCAATAATTTGTACGTGTTACACTGTAGTTAATTTAGTGATACCAGATCACAGAAGATTAAATTAACAGTCCCTTGTAACTAAAAGTACGTCATTCACTACCTAGGTGGAAATGAACAACCATCGCGAAAGGTTGAGGTGTAAGGCTCAGATTGGTTTGTCTTGACCAAGAGATTACACTAGTGCATGATGATCTTATTTGATAGGACCTACAGGAGGATAAATTCTTGAATCGAACAAGGAAGAATTAGACCTCGGTGGTTCGTTATTTCTTAACCTTCGTCCCTTAAATAGGATCACGTGGGATTGGTAACTATTGCTTTGACTTATCATGGGTAGCTTAATCGTAGAGAGATTCAATACTTTTTATCTTGGGGTGATTATTGGTCACATGTGATTGCTAAGATTTAATACGAAGAATCGTGTGCAAGTATGCTTGCTTGATTTGCCCCCTTGGGAGGTTCATAAGTTTTATCATACCAAATCTTGCAAGTGGAATTAGTTTCCGGTATGGATAATAATATTGAACCGTTCCTCGACCAAGGACAAAAGATATTAATTAACGGAAAGCTATTTCAAAGGGCTTGAATTAATTAATGGGCTAGATAATCTTAAACACGGAAATAATGACCGGGAGCCATATTGACTGTAATATGGGTTAAGATGGATAGTGCAATATTAATTATGTAGTGGGATTAATAAATATTTATGGGCTTGAATTATATTGTGGCTCAATATTAGATATTCAAGATCCATTAGAAGGTTCAATCTTAATTCTCCTAAAGGCCCCCTGAGTAGCCCAACATATAGTCCAATAATTGAAAAGGTGATTAAAATAAAATAAATATTGTTGCTTATATTTCCTCTAAATTTTCGAAAATTATGGATAAAAGAGGGAGAAAGATTTTCTTTGAATTTTGTTATGGAATGAAGATATGTATTCTTGGAATACAAGATTATCTCATTAAATTCAAGAAATCTCCCACTTGGTTATTCATAGTGATATTTCGAAATTTTTGAAAATAGAGGGCAAGAAAGATTTTCTTGATTTTCTTGAAAAGATATTATGGAAGATATGTATTTCTTGAAATACAAGGATATCTCATAAATTCAAGAAGATCCAAATCTTGGATTCTTGTGACACTTAATTTTCGAAAATTTTGTCCATAATAGAGGAGGTGGAATTTTGTGGAATATTTTAATTATGGGAAAAAGAATATATGGGATATATTCAAGATTTCTTGGTGACCAAGAAAAGTCTTTTCCCACATTGAAAAATCACTAAAATTTCGTTCACCCTCCCTCTTATAAATAGGGGATGATTAGTTTATTCTCAAGTACAATTTCATGTGCTGGAAATATTAGCAAATCCACATAAGTGGTGCAACAAAGTTTTTTTTTCCTTTTGTTAATTGTTCGCGAGTATCCTTCCACCGGATTGTCGAGCAAGGGCTAAGGGAATACTTGGGAAGTCCTTTTGGTTAGTCCGTCCGACAAAAGCCACTGCCATCCCAAGAGGTACGTTCACGTAAACCCGTAGATTCCGCGTCGTAGGTTTTACGTGGCTTTTTATATGCATGATATGTTGTTGCAATTATTATTTGAATTAATATAGATTAATTCATGCTAGTAATAATTAATGAATTAAATTTGTATTTAAATATTCACCCCGAATAGATCTGTGCAACTCATTCCCCAACAATCGCATCGAGCCACTTGCTTTGACTCAATTTTTAAATTGTAATTTAATTAAATGGACATTAAATTTGAAATTGATAGTAGAACTGTTAGATCTGCTTTTTTGCGGTATCCAATTGTCATGGATTTTAATGTTTTATTTTGCATGCATATAAACCGTGGTTTTTTAATTCGATTCGTTATGATTTGTTTTTGCCTCGTGAAAAATCCACGAGTAGACTAGGATTTGTTTGATTTGATCAATGTAATAGACTAGTCTTGATTCAGTTTATTTATTTTTTTTAAATAAATTGTAAATCGGACGGAACGAAGAGACGAAGAATTAAAGGACAAATCTGCAACTGTGCCGAAGGGCGCGCACGCATGTGGGCGCAAGGCCGGGCACGGCGGGCGAAAGCGAGGGTCAGGGCCAAGCGACGATGCGCGCGCGCGCTTCCAGGCCGAAGCGACGGGCGGGACGCTGGCGGGCGCTAAAGGAGACGCGGGTGCCGCTGAGACGCGGGCGAAGGCGGATGCTGCCGCCGCCGAGATTCGGCCGAGGATTGCCGAGGCATCAAGGTACGGGTTCATTGGGCGGCGAGGCTGTCGCCTAAAGGCAAATTCGCCGGACGCGGGCGCAGATCCGTGCCGCAGTTCGCCAGCGGGCGTTCGAGATTTAAGTATTTTTTTCGAGATGAACGAGCGAGAAATTCAAGACGAGTTTTTCAAGATCAAGCCAAGAAAAATCAAACCATGACAATTGGATAATTTGTGCCCATTATGTTTATTTTTTACTGCTTTTGCTTGATTTATTTGTGCTATCTTATGCTTTATTTAATTTGTTTAAATGTGTTTGCATGAGGGTTGCCAAATGAAAAAATTTCAACTTCAAAATTACTAAGTATGTTTTAAATAATTAATTGACAATTTTATTCCTGATAATAAAATTGAATTAATTTTGACCTCCATGATTTATTTATTTGTGAATTCTTTTGGAGAAATTCCCCTACCTTTATCGAAAAGATAGGTTTCACATGAATGAATTCCAAACGGATGATTGTGAGTTATTACTAGTGGCGGCGATGACCTCCCCACGAGGCTCGATCAAAAGCAAAATAGTAATCCTCAGATTTAATCATGGTTATTACTTAGGTATAAAATTGATATGCATATACTTCCTCAAGTCCCCGTCAATTTTATATTGGTCAAGTGGGAGCCAACTATTAATCAGATATTAAAGGTTTGTAAATCGTTCTTGTTTGTAACTCGCTTGAATGTGTTTAAATAATGACCCACCCCACGCGGCTTATTTAAACTGCTTTTGAGATGTTGGCTGATGCATGTTCATATTTTTTTGAGATTTTAAATATGATGAATGTGATCGAACCTTGTGATATACTTGTCTTTATCATATATAGTTGTTTATTTCAGATTCGATGTCGTTACCTTTTAATCCATTGTTATTATACTTAAAAGTCAATACAATATGTATGGAAACTATATTGATTGGAAAATTATAATTGTCCTAATCGCACAAAAAGCACAAGTGGATTTTGACACACAAAAATCGGATGAGCCAACCGACGAGTCAAAACACGCGGGACTCGTCGGATCACCTCATGAGAGATGTCATCATTGAAAATGGTGGAGGAAAAAACCCGTAAGGGATTACGCCCTCAAAATAGATGGCCCATCTGAACAAACTTGAGATTCTCGAGTCGCAGATTATGATCCGGAGACTCGATGAATTTGGTACTTCATTCTCTGCCCGAAATGTTTTTTGAGCATTTTGGCCTCGCTAATAATTTGTTGCAAACTTTTGGACTCGGCGAGAAATGATGATAAGGCACCAAACTCAAGCTTTGATGGCAAGTGGTCCGCCTTCATCTTCTAGGCCAAGGGTAGGCAAGATAAAGAAGAGGACCAAAGGCCATAAGCAATAAAACTCAATCTGTTGCCAAAGGGCAATGGTAAGATGAGGAATGCTCGTTGAGTCAAGGAAAATCCAAAGAGGAAGTGCTTAAGGCTGCGGTGAGAGAGGACAATGGAGGTTTTGCTGTTCCAACCCCAAAAGGGGACGGAAAGAAAGGTAATTCTCACACACTAGTTGTTGAAATTTGTTTAGCGGCGATACTTCTCATTCGTGGGTGGTTGATACGAGATCCACTAATCATGTTGGCTTTCACGGGTTCTAAATGATCCGGCAACATAGTGGGAGTGAGATCCTCATCACACCGGGCAACGCGATTAAAAGTAGAAGACATTGCAATGCTACGTAAGTGGCGATATTGCAATCTTCTGTAGAGTAACGATTATTACAATACTACGCAAAGTAGCGAGACATTGCAATGCTACATGAGTAGCAGTTAAAGAAGTGGGAGAAGTGCACCTATCTTTTGAAGATAAAGTTTTTTTAGATTATCTTTGTGTTCCCAGTTTTAGAAAGAATTCACTTTCAGTTTCTAAAATTCGATTAAAGGACACTAAGTTTCTTCTAATAAGAATGACATCATTTTTTGAAATGATGAGTGTATCTCATTCACGGACATTGATGGAAAATCTCTATACAATTAATCGTGGCACACCACTCACGAAATGTATCCTATAACACATCAAGCAAGCTTTCGAAAAAAAAAACGTTCATCGACGTGAACGAGACACTTTTTGGCATCTAAGATTAGGTCATATAAATCCAAAGAGGATCCAAAGGTTGGTGAAAGATGGTTCACCGAGGCGTCTCCAAGTTGAATCGATTCCAACCTCGCGAATCATGTTTGGAGGGTAATATGACCAAGAGGGCATTGGAGCCAAGGAATAGGACCAAAGAAGTGTTAGAGATCATTCACACGGATGTATGTAGTCCAATGTCAACCAAAGCAAGAGGAGGTTATGAGTAATTTTATTGATGATTACTCAAGGTACATTTTCCTTATGAAGCATGAATCTGAGACCTTTGAGAAATTCTAAGAATTTAAGGCTCAAGCAGAGAATCATATGGAAAAACGTGTATCAAGTCTCTACGATCCGATCGTGGAGGCGAATACCTCAAAGAATGATTTTTGAACTACTTATCCGATGAAGGGATTGTATCCCAAACATCGCACTTAAACCCTCAACAAAACGGGGTTTGCATAAATAAAACAAAATTCTTTTGGAAATGGTTAGATCAATGATGAGTTATACGGATCTTCCCCGAAGTCGCTTACGGGGTCATACCTTGAAAAACAAATGACTTACATTCTCAACTTGGTGATATCCAAATCGGTTCCCAAAACTACCAAAGAATTGTGGACCCAAGCAAGCCTAGTATGAGACACATGAGAACTTTGGGGTGTCCGCCTACATGTTGGACAAAGGAAGCCTGTAAGTTGGATCCTCGATCGTAATTAAGGTTGTTTGTAGGATACCCCAGGAACAAAAGGGTGAATGTTCTATAGTTCAAGATCAAAAGGTGGACATCCGCACCCACTTTAGATTTTGGAAGAAAACTATAGAACCAAAGAAAACCCGTATGAGATTACCTTAAATGAGCTTAGAGGGCAAACCTCAGTCTTCGATTAGATGATATACTGCGTCGTTTTTCACAACCGAGCCTCGTTATAGTGGGAGGGTTGTTAGACAAAGACGAGAGATTCATGGGAATAGGAGAGTCCTCTGACTTGATTCCCTAATCGCACCCATGGACATATGACGAGGCACTCCAAGATAAGGATCAGATTCTTGGCAAACAAAGAATGAAAGCCAAAGTGGGTTTTATGTTTCATAATAGAATGTGGGAGCTAGTCGAACCACTTAATGGGGTCAAACCCATTGTATGAAAGTGGGTATATAAGAGGAAAAGAGGACTGGACGTGAAGGTTGAAACCTTTAAAGCAAGACTAATGGCGAAAGGTTATACTCAGAAAGAAAGGGATCGACTATGAGGAAACTTTTTTCACCAGAAATATGCTTAAGTCCATCCGTATTCTCTTATCGATTCTTGCGATTTCGACTTTGAAATCTGGCGGATGGATGTCAAGATGCCTTTCCTTAACTAAGTCTTGATGAAGAGATCTATATGCAACAACCCCAAGGTTTCATTGAAACAGGCCAAGAACATCTTGTTTGTAAGCTCAAGAAGTCCATTTATGGACTCAAACAGGCATCCAGAGCTTGGAACCAATGTTTTGATCATGTTATAAAGTCTTATGGGTTTGATCAAAACAAGTTTGAAAGTTGTGTGTATAAAAAGCGTGTCGGAACTGCATTGGTATTCTTAGTACTATACGTAGATGACATTGTGATCATCGGGAACGATGTGAAGGTGTGGTCAGACGTAAGGGCATGGCGTTTTAAAACAGTTTTGATATGAAAGACTTAGGGAAAGTTTTACACATCCTTGGGATCAAGATTACTCGAGATCGCAAGAAAAGGATGATCGGGTTATCGCAAGTATTCATACATTGACATTGGTTTTAAAACGATTCAGCATGCAAGATTCCAAGAAAGGATTCGTACCTTTCAGACTTGGAATCCATCTATCCAAGAAAATGTCCCCTAAGACGCAAAAGGAGATAGATGACATGAGAGGCATTCCTTGTGCTTCGGCTGTAGGAAACCTTATGTATGCAATGCTGTGTACGAGACCGGATATATGCTTTGCCGTAGGCATGGTAGCAAGATATCAAAGTAACCCAGGGAAAGTGAATTGACGACCGCTAAAAAAATCATTACAAGTATCCGAAAAAAGAACTCGGGATAGAATGTTGATTTATCGATCGATACTCCAATCCCCATCGGCCACATGGACTCGAATTTCCAATCGATTTAGATTCCGCAGATTATCTGCCTCGGCCAGTGTGTTTCCATTTGGGAAGTGTAGCCATCAAATGGACGAGTGTGAAGCGTAAATGCATCACCGACCAACCATGGAAGTCGGGTAAGTAATTGCTTGTGAAGCGTTGAAAGAACCGATTGGGCTCTAGACCTTCTTAGTGGACTTGGATGGTGTTCAATTTATCTAGCAAATATCCGCTAAGGGCGATTCTTGATTCAAGAGAACCAAGAGTCCACGAGTCAAACAAACACATTAAAGGAAAGACATCTTATACGAGAAATCGTTAAGAGAGGAGATATAGATGTGGCAAAGATAGTGTCCGAGGACAGACTTAGCAGATCCATTCACAAAGCGCCTCCTCAATACATTCGAGAGACATGTGAGTGGAATGGGTGTCAAAAACCGCTAACTGCTTTGAGTATAAGTGGGAGAAATTATTAGGTTAGTGTAGGTGACATTAGATGTCACGGACTACTCGAGACGTGTTGTAGTATACTTAAAAGTCGACTTTGAGTATAAGTGGTAGATTATTGGGATTATAATGAAAAAGTATGCTTTTTACTTTGTATAATCGAAACCTAATTTTCGGACTTATTTATTTGAAATAAATTATTTGTCACCGATGCTTTAAATATGATTGAATGTTATATATATTTCTTGCATAACTGCTTCAATAATTAAATGCGTGTTACATCAGAGTTAATTTAGTGATACCGGATCACAAAAGATTAAATTAACATTCCCTTGTAACTAAAAGTACGCCATTCACGACCTAGGTGGAAATGAACAACCATCGCAAAAAGGTTGAGGTGTAAGGCTCGATTGGTTTGTCTTGACCAAGAGATTACACTAGTGCATGATGATCTTGTTGAATAGGACCCTCTGGGAGGATAAATTCTTGAGAATCGAACAAGGAAGAATTAGACCTCGGTGGTTCGTTATTTCTTAACCTTCGTCCCTTAAATAGGATCACGTGGGATTGGTAACTATTGCTTTGACTTATCATGGGTAGCGAATCAGAGAGAGATTCAATACTTTTTATCTTGGGCAATATTATTGGTCACATGTGATTGCTAAGATTTAATACGAAGAATCGTGGTGCAAGCACGCTTGCTTGATTTGCCCCCTTGGGAGGTTCATAAGTTTTATCATACCAAATCTTGCAAGTGGAATTAGTTTCCTGGTATGGATAATAATATTGAACCGTTCTCGACCAATGACAAAAGATATTAATTAATGGAAAGTTATTTCAAAGGCTTGAATTAATTAATGGGCTAGATAATCTTAAACACGGAAAATAATGACCGGAGCCATATTGATCGTAATATGGGTTAAGATGGATAGTCTTGATATTAATTATGTAGTGGGATTAATTAATATTTATGGGCTTGAATTATATTGTGGCTCAATATTAGATATTCAAGATCCATTAGAAGGTTCAATCTTAATTCTCCTAAAGGCCCCCTGAGTAGCCCAACATATAGTCAAATAACTGAAAAGGTGATTAAAATAAAATAAATATTGTTGCTTATATTTCCTCTAAATTTTCAAAAATTATGGATAAAAGAGGGAGAAAGATTTTCTTTGAATTTTGTTATGGATTGAAGATATGTATTCTTGAAATACAAGATTATCTCATTAAATTCAAGAAATCTCCCACTTGGTTATTCATAGTGATATTTCGAAATTTTTGAAAATAGAGGGCAAGAAAGATTTTCTTGAAAAGATATTATGGAAGATATGTATTTCTTGAAATACAAGGATATCTCATAAATTCAAGAAGATCCAAATCTTGGATTCTTGTGACACTTAATTTTCGAAAATTTTGTCCATAATAGAGGAGGTGGAATTTTGTGGAATATTTTAATTATGGGAAAAAGAATATATGGGATATATTCAAGATTTCTTGGTGACCAAGAAAAGTCTTTTCCCACATTGAAAAATCACTAAAATTTCGTTCACCCTCCCTCTTATAAATAGGGGATGATTTTTTCATTCCCAAGACAATTTCATGTCTTTGAAATATTAGCAAATCCACATAAGTGGTGCAACAAAAGTTTTTTTTCCTTTTGTTAATTGTTCATGAAAGATCCTTCCAATCGGATTGTCGAGCAAGGGCTAAGGGAATACTTGGGAAGTCCTTTTGGTTAGTCCGTCCGACAAAAGCCACTGTCATCCCAAGAGGTACGTTCACGTAAACCCGTATATTCCGCATGCGTAGGTTTTACGTGGCTTTTTATATGCATGATATGTTGTTGCAATTATTATTTGAATTAATATAGGATTAATTCATGCTAGTAATAATTAATTAATTAAATTTGTATTTAAATATTCACCCCGAATAGATCTGTGCAACTCATTCCCCAACACTACTAACAATTAACATCTAACTTTGTCCAATCAAAAAAAAAAGTGTATTTGAACACTTAATGTGCTTAGTAACTTTAATAAAAAAATATATAAATCAAAACGTGTTACTTAAAATTGAAGTCTTGATTTGTCTTCTTGTCCTCGATTAGTTAGAATCTTCATTGTCCTACAAAATATACAAACAATAAAGTATTAGTACTTTTAGTTTCAATTGAAACCATACACAATATACTTTCAGTTTCAGACCCAACAAAAACAAGTATGAAGGAAAACTTGGAAGCACAGTTTCAGACCCAACAAAAACAAGCATGAAGGAAAACTTGGAAGCATAAAAAACTTAGAAGCATACATAAATTGTTTCTAAAAGCACTTTATATAGACATCTTGATAGATAAAAAACTTAGAAGCATACATAAATTGTTTCTAAAAGCACTTTATATAGACATCTTGATAGCAAGAACAAGAATATATAGGCATCTTGATAAGCATTAATGCATAATGAACCATTTAAAGTCAATGCAAGTCTTCGACCACATTCCTAGTCAGCAAGCCAAGTCTCCTTCACAGTGTAGCTCACGCTAAGTTGACTCTAACATTATTAAGACTGTTTTTTGGGCTTTAGTACTATATATCCAGAACCATTATTAATGATGAACGAGATGGAAAAATAAAAACTTTCCCATTTTATAACTCACAATTGTTTCAATTAAACAAGTAAGTTACAGGATATTCCTATCTGTAAATAAAGATTGCTAGGCACTCAAAGTGCCAAAATTTCCCATTTTGTAATTAAACATTTTTTCCAAGAATTGATCAAAGCAGAAACATCTATCATATGAAGACTTTCAAGAATATCAATAAAATGGTAAAAAAAAAAAAGAAATTAGATCATGAGCAGAGCTAAACATGTGTTTATCATAATCCAAATTACACACTAAACGAACTTGGAGTTAAATGCTCTCCTTTAGCAAGATTCACAGCTCTGTACTCGTAAGAAAATCCTAAAACCCAGAAAAAGAAACAAACTTTATCCTATCATTCAATCACTCATAATAGTTATAGAGATAAAATCGAAATCATATGTATTCAAGATATTTCAGCACCTCATTTTCATTGTCACTTATGATTCTATCATCTCTCCCTAAGTTCCTCTTCCAGAATCCTGGCCGTAGATTTGTACTTGACACGTTGGCACTGTGTGCCATCAATGTTTATGGTCTCATCATAAAGCCAACCATCCCCTCCAGCAGCTAGCCATAATGCTATACCTATATTCAGGTCCTGAGCCAATGAGAGAGATTGAGATATGAGAAAATTAAGTAATTAAGTACTAGGCAACATGTATACACTTTAGATATGAGCAAATTAAGAAATCCTTTTTTCTTATGAAAAATGGGTATGAATCTCATCGCCCCTAAGTGAGTGCCATGACATGCTTCGTCTCAGAGGTCAATTTCAGTAATTCTCAGCATCAATCTCTATGAGGTTCCATCTGTAAATTGCAAGGCAAAATAAATAAAAGCGTATACACAAACAAAATTCAGATAAAAAGGTAAGGCAAAAACATTCATCAGGCCTATAACTGACTGACGAGCTTAAACACTTATATGCAGAAAAACGAATCTGAACCAGCAGACCTCCTCAATGGAGCAATCTTCTGGAGTTCTTTCAGTCCAGCCCTTGCTGAGATTCTATCAGGTGCTGACAATCCATCAAAGCTCACATTAAGCACATCAATTTCATCTGCAATCACATTCCAGAAAGGCAGAAACAGAAAAGTTCTGGATCAAACTCTTTTCCGCAAACAATAAATATCACAAGAAAAATATGCAGACATTTAATGAATCAAGAGTTTTTTCATCACCAAAGTTCAGCATACTGTGAACATGGAAACGTTTAAATTAATCATCTAATACTGCAAATAGTAAATGAGAGCTGAAGCTTTTATTTCAATGAGTGCTTACATTTAGAATCAATGCACTGATGCAGTAGTGCAGCAATTATCATTGAATCTAAACCACCAGAAAACAGCACTGCTATTTGGAGCATATCTCTCTTGCCTGTGATTCTCCAAAAAACCCTGAGTGCGTACGTAATCCATTAATCATCAAAATAAGAATCTCAAACTCTAAATCTCAAATTTATATGAGACGGGGAATAATAATAGATTTTATAGGTATGTAGACGTGGATTAAATATGAGATTTGAAAATCAAACTTTAAATCTCAAACTCGTATGAGACGGGGAGTGCAAAGTCCTACATCCATCCATGTCAGTTCCAAAACAAACATAGCCTCAGGAATTTAGCTCCGTTTCACCGTTTCATTCATATGAAGAAGGCGCAAGGTATTCATTCTGATTCTCTGAATATATTTTTGTTTCATTCAGATTTTTTTTTTTTTTTTGAAAGAAAAATTTGGTCAATAAATTTGCTTCTAAAATTTTGGATTATTAAATAAGCCCAACTTAAGCGAATGAACTTTATTAAATAAGCCCTTCTCGGATCATCAAGCGCAAGGTATCACTTTTGAATTTTGGATTATGCACACGCTTCTAAATTTTTTTTTATTAAATAATATTTTTAATTGAAACACTTACAAATTTAGATGGTATAATTAATAATAAGTATACATATTTTTATTAAATAGAAAATTTTAATAGCAATTATATAAAATGAAATAAGTAATTGAAAAACAAAATAATCAAGAAGTCATTTAATTGATGCCTGTAACGGGATAAGGGCAATAATATTTAATTTATATATATTTTTTTTAAAAGGAACAAAGAGAAGTATAGGCGGTAGGATAGGAAAATTGTCTTTAATTTGTACTCCATCGTCCCGCTATATTTGTTCCAATTTTCTTTTTATGACGTCTCACTATATTTATCTCAGTCCATAAAAAGAAAAAATAACACTCCACTAACTATTATTTTAAAATTATTCCCCTCACTTTTCATCCCAACTACCCCAAATACCTTCATTTTTCATCCATTAAATACTATAAAAGTCCACTATCTATTATTTTAATATTATTCTTTAAACAATTTAACAAAAAGAAGTGAAGCAACAGATATACCGGGACGGGGGAGTATATGTTTACTTTAAGATGATAAAATAAAATATGAAGTCATTTACTATTTGTAACCAATTTTTTCTATTTGTAACTACTATTACTCATTGTTATTTAAAATATGATTTTTTATAACGAAAAAAAAATTTCGTCTTTCCATAACCATTTAAATTTTCGTTACAAATAAATTGGTAACAAGAAATGCAATTTCTTGTAGTGAAAGTATATCATTCAGGACTTAAAATTTTATAATCCCTCTCACATCATCGATTTCCCCCCTTTGTCACACTCAACAGACTCGCCTTTTCAAAATTTCTTAATTAATAATCTCTCAACCAAACTTCCAATTTGATTTGATCTTCATCAAATTTGTCGCTACTGCGTACTCTATACATAGAATCCCCTCTTTATTTTCAACTTTTGAAAAAAAAGAATTCCTATTTGATGGCTTGAATATTGAAAAGTTGAAGATTAGTTGTATATACTCGAATACATAACACCAGGGATGGATCACTACAAAAAACGCAGTGTTTATTGACGGCTCCATCAACCGTCGCTATTAGCGACGGTTTTGTCGATCAGACGGTCAAAGCCACCGGATTTAGAGACAGTTCGCAAAACCATGGCTATTAATGACAGTTAATTCAAACAAGGTTAAATCGGGGCGTTTAGCGATGTTCAAACCGTCTCTAAATTCGGACCCGGGGCACGAAGCGCCTCGGACCTTGGCCCACCACCCAGACCGAGTTTAGCGACGGTTTTTTGAATATAGTGACGGTTAAAAACCTGTCGCTAAATTTCAATTATATAACATGCGGCCGCAGCACTTTGCAGCATTTTTTCCATAAATAGTACTCCTCCGCCGCCGCCGCCGCCGCCGTGCGCCGTTCGTTGTCGCCGTCTAAGCATTTGGTGCACCTGAAAAGCTTCGTACCGTCGCGTTCTTCTATTTGATGATAATTTTTCTAATTTTTAACCATTTATTTTTTCGTTTTATGTATGTACATGTGTGTATATATATAAATATATTAGATTAATTATATATATATATATATCATACATACATTATATATGTTATGTTAGATTAATTATATATGCATGTTAGATTAATTAGTCAAATTAATATTTTAGAATATTAGTCAATTTTATGTTAGATTAGTATGGTTGATTAGAGATTAATCTGGTTAGATAATGTTAGATTAGTCAATTTAACGTACATTAAATTATTTTAATTATATTTATGTAATTATTTTAGAATTGTTAATTTTGTTTGATTATGTAATATATGTTAGAATTGTTAGATTATTGGTTGATTAGGATGAGTTTAAAATAATACAGTCGAAACTCTATCGAAATTTAGGCGCGATTTTAATTAATTATTTTAGTTAATTAATTTATGTCAAACTATTTGATTGGTTAGATTATTAGTCAATATGTTAGGAATTAAAAGAGATGAGTTTTATATAATACAGTCGAGACTCTGTCGAAATTTGGACAAGTTTGTTAGGAATTGGAATTA
The DNA here is from genome assembly GCA_037126765.1 of Stenogyne calaminthoides. NCBI lineage: Eukaryota > Viridiplantae > Streptophyta > Magnoliopsida > Lamiales > Lamiaceae > Stenogyne > Stenogyne calaminthoides. The sequence continues at coordinate 34,377,893 of JBBCBC010000009.1, forward strand.
AAATTTGTTGTTGACTAGGAAATGAGTTTTATAAAATACAATCGAGACTCTGTCGAAATTTGGACAAGTTTGTTAGGAACTAGAATTGAAATTTTTTGGTTAATTAGATTGTTAGTCAAATATGTTATGAATTTGTTTTATATAATGCTGATGAGTACTAGTCAAGGTGGACGTTACAATGACGGTAGTGATGATATTCAGGATCATTTTTTACACGGGGCGGTGATTCGTGAAACTCTATTTTTATTTATAATTCATTCATGAGACTCTGTTTTTTTTTTATTTTTGGTGTTGGCCGTGTTTTGTACCTCATGGATAAATACATAAATGTGAATTAATAGGACAATAAAGAATTTCTTGTAATTTGCTTGTAACTCCATTTGTCTTGCTTGTAACTTCCAAATGACATTCAATATATGATTTATTTCATAACATATGTTTCATATTATGCCTCAACAATCCTTATTTTCCTATTAAAAAAATATATCAACAATTAAGTATAATTAATCAATGTACACGAAATCCTATCAAATTAGAGTGATGCTTCAATTTTAATTTAGATGAACCATTAACCCTAAATCATGAACTTTAAACCCTAAACCATTAACCATTCCGGGTCGGATGAACTATGAACCATTTTGGCCGGGTTCAAATCGAGGTTAGGTTGGGTCCGGACCGAGTATTTAAAAAAATATTGAAAAACTATTAAAAAAAAATATATATATATATATATATATCTAAACTCATTCGGGTCAGGTGAACCATGAACCAGCTCGGACGAGTTCAGATCGGGTTGGGCCCGAGTCGAGTAAAAAAACTGAAGAAAAAAAAAAAAAAAGTCCAATTTGCAAATGGTGCATGGGAGAATTTGCCATCAAATTAAGTCAAATAAAACACTTAAATTTCAAGTAATTTTCACATAAATCACACATACAAGAATCTCTGACGATGCAAACGAAACTATTCAAGTATGTGCCAATAACTTTATTAGCTTTATTATCAACGTGGCTAAAGAGAAATATTATTATATAAAAGAAGAATGCTCCTCACCAGCTTCTGTCATGTGTCAAATTGAGTTTATCATCTTTCTACCATGTGTCATGAATGACACGCTCCTTCGCAAATAGGTCAAATGTACTATTTAATTATTATGTTACATTTATTTTATATAAAAAAAATTAGTTAAAAAAAACTTTAAAACTCATTAACTTTCTCCGCATAAATTCATGGTCCTTTCAATTCCTCTCCGAAACCTCATCATCTCTTCATTTCACAATATATATGCTACATTTCATCAACAAACCAAAGCACCACATTTATTTGTTTCGCACGTTAGAGAGAGAGGTATGGGATTTTATGTCCGGGGATGAGTGGAAGTGGATGCCGAAAATGACAAGCTTGGCAGCTTTGCGTTCATTATGGGATCCACAAAATAGTGGTGGTACGATGCCATGAAATATGCCTTTAAAGTTTATTGTATTTGGTACGAGTTTCTTAGAAATCCAAGATCTCTAGATTCTCCCGTTTAGTGTAGTGCTCGATGTATCTCTAATCATTGTGACCAATGAATGACTTTTTTTTTTGTTGAGATAACGACAGGGGCATGAGACGATCTCAAGGTAAGACGGGACATAAATTGTGCATTGACGCTTTAACACTTTAAGAGAGATGGGTATAATTTGTATTAAGTTGTACACGTCTCATGTGAGCTTTTGTCGATGTATATTGGTCATGTTTCCACAACAAAAGTAGTTATTTTATGAGTAAAAGAGGTTTTGTGTGCAAATGAAAAAGATGGAGTTGTAGATATGAAAAGACGTCCAGTGTTTGCCATGGCTGGAGAAAAGGAACGACCGGAGGCTAGGTTTGGTGTTTGCTATTTATACTTGGGGTTTGATTCAACATAGAATTTGTGTTAATGAACTACTTGCGTGTTGGGCTTTCACAACTTAAATTAAAATTTTGGACTTATTGATTTACTTATGTTTGTAAAGACTAGGTGTTCTGACATGCGTTGCACGTGGCCCGTGCAATAGTATTACGTTTTTTCATGTTTAGTGATACATATCGATTAACAAATAAGTTAATTGGAGCATTAAGGTATTTATTTTTTGATTTTCCATATTATCTTTTTAACAACTTACATATCCCTAACAATCTGTCCAACTGATATAGTTTGAGAGAGGTTTGATTTCCACCATGTATGGGGAATTCATGAACTTTGATACCATATAAATCTCCACCACTGCAACGAACAGTGGATGATATAGTAACATTTGGCTTCTGGACATTTGGCTTCTGGACATGTCTTTGTCATGAATATCAACAACCTAGCATGAAAAGAAAACAAAAATGTGTTATTTACTTGAAGGTCATATCGCAATCTACTTCCGTAGGCAAAGAAGTATAAGAAGCAAAAACCCATAGAAATTAAAATAAAGATTACAAAAGAAAATAAGTTAAAAAGAGCAGGGACAAAACTGTGTTGCATGTTGTCCGTAAATTTTTTTTTGTCAAATATTTATCTCTCATATTAGAATTAAATAGCGGTCATGCCCTAAAATATAACTGACAAAGTCTTGCTACCATATAAATCTCCACCACTACAGAGCAAACCATGGATGATATAGTTATATTTTGGGTACTGGACATGACTTTGTCTTGATTATTTACTCGAAGACCATATCACAATCTGTTTCCTTAGGCATTTCAAGATAGAAGCAAAGAAGTATAGGAAGTAAAACCCATATAAACTGAAAGTATGCAAAACATTACTTTTCCAATAAAAAAACATTCAACATACTGCTTGGAACAAAATCCGGCTGTATATGTACAATGGAAGAGGAACAAAAGTTTACCTTAGCAGCAAACATGGCTGTTAATTCAATTAGGAAAATTATGTGGCTTTATATGTATAATGGTAGAGGAATAAAAATTTGTAATTTAGTAGCACTTATATATTAAATCAATTAGGATAATTATGTTTCTTTGAATCGTTAATTGATCAAGCATAAGAAATGAATAAAAAATCCTTTTTTTTTACTGCAATCCTTTACTTTTACTACCTCTAGCAATCTATATCCCTGTCACTATGGCCAACATTTATCAAGAAAACAACTTACTAATTAAACTCAAAATTTTCCATTTTAGGAATCAGAACTACGACAACGCCCACAAAGTAACATTTAACTCAAGTACACAACTATCAAGCATATCAGGTGTTACCTAAAAGAGGTGAGATTGCAAGTGGTTTACTCTATTTTCTTCGTTGTGTGCTTCTCAAGTCCAAGGGTCACTCCTACTTCACTACATCAACAATTTTGAATTATCATCCTTATGCAGCAAAAAAAAATAAAAATTCAAGAGTCAAAACCCCATGTTTGCCAACGTAACCAGAAAAAAGGTAATCGTTGATAAGATTTTGTTCACATTGTTTGTAAGTCACGTGCAGTATAAAAGCAAGTCGTCAAGATTCACCCATGGGATCGATTTTTAGATTAGCTCATGATAAGTACGGATATCATAACATAATCACATTTTAACAAACAATGAAATGTGTGCCTTCCACTTAAATAATGCATTCATAATAAGAGAACTCATACCTGACAGAGTACACCACCAATTCTTTATTGCCTTGAAAGGCCTTCAAGTGCCCCATCCACCTCTGTATTTATGAAACTTAGCAAGAATGCCAGGCCTCTTTGTCCTATTCTCAGCCATTACAAGTGTGCTCACATCATGAGCTTCTTCTCTATTAGAATTTGAACTTACTATTTCATCCTTCCATGTCCCCATATTTTCTTCACCTACAAACATTTAACACTTGGATTAAAACCATTAAAATCCAAATCTGCATCTAAAAATCTCAAAACTCCCAAAATTCCAATTCGAGATTGTCTAAAATGTTTGACTAATTATTACCAAGAATATCTACCTTATGAGCAAGCATTTGTTGCAACACTAGAACAACCTGCGGTGCCCTACGAAGAGAATAAGATGATCCACATCCCATTCGGGGTAATGTCCTGCGTTTTTCCACCTATATAATCAGAAATCTTGAACAAAATATAGACACCAGCTATATAATCAGAAATCTTGAACAAAATATAGACATAATACAAAGTAGCAAATGAAAAACCAACCTCTTTCATAAGCTCTTCCAAACTGAGAGTGCCCACAAACCTTGAAATCGAACGAAACAATGTCAAGTTTTTGTCTAAACAAAAGAAATACGTGAAGGTTGAATGCTAAATTTGTAGTCAAAGTCGGATAAATAATAATGTACGTAAAAGAGAAAGCAACATTTTCAAATAAAAACTAAACATATTTCAAAGCTTATCTGCACGGAAATTAATTGAAAACGTAAATTAAGTAATTAATGCTTGAAATTAGCAACCAACTCATCAATAGATTTCAACAGATAAAGCTCCAAATATAATATATTAAATTTATAAATAATTTTAAATTATTAAATAATTTATTATTAAATAATTTAAATATATATATAAAAAACTTTAAAAGCTGGGACGGGCTAGACACCAAGAAGATATGCCCTTGCATCTAATATCCTTTTTTTTAAAGGAAAAAATATCATCTAATTCCTTTGTAGATTTTAGCTGTTTAGCAAATTATTTGGAAAGACAATTTTCGTTAACGCCAAGTATTAGTTAAGTGAAATCAATAAAATCAATAATAATATATATATATATATATATATATATATATATATATATATCGTAAATAATAAATTAATGACTTGGAAATTTGGAAATATATATTGTTTGATTTGGAAATTTGAGAATGAATTTAGCAGTTATAGCAACAAACCCATTGAGGTGTGGACTGACTGGGCCTAAACATTGAGTGCACAATATCATCTCTATTCCAAAAATGGTGTTCAACTATGTGTTCCAAGGTGTAGATTAATGACATGTAGAATTGTCGAAATAACTATTGTTTAGAAATAGTACCTCCTGAGTGAGTTGTAAGTTCTTTACTGAGCTCTGGATTTTAAGACCTGTCCTTCCTTTGTCTTCAAAATCTAACTCGTACCGATTCGAAAACTAAGCAATATAATGCAGAAAATAGATGTAAGAATGACATTTGTAACCATATGTGCGATGATAGATGATGAAAATGTGTACCTTATTGTAAGAAGGGACCTTTGAGAATAACTGATGCACTCTCTCTTGATTTCCTTCCCATCTTGTGGGTAACCCATTTATATGTTGTATCTACATGCAAAAATATTTAGTCCATCACAAAGTTTACACTATGAAACGCAAGTGTAGATTTATATACTCTATTTCAAAAATCTTCTTCAAAATTGTAATATGATTATTTTTGTTATGTTATTTTTTAAAGTTTAATTGACTTTAATTCTTAATAGGACATATTTATTTTTTACAAACAAGAAATCAGGTAACATAATATAGAGGATAAAATGCAAAAATATGACTTATCTTTGCCCTAATTATACTTCGAGAACCAAATTTTTGACCTTTATAGGGCAGGTGCCGAACTTCAATTGTCGCAGAAAAAGGACCTCAGACAAATTCACGGGGAAAACAGGACGAAAACGCCTCCTTGTTTTGCCCATGGATTTTTTCCAAGGTCCTATTTTTGCAACAATTTGAAAGTTCAATACCTGTCCTGTAAAAGTTGAATTGCGGTCCTTAAATAAGTCCTATTTTTTGCAATTTGTCCTAAAATGAAACATGCATCACATGTTAAATATGAGTACACTACCACTATCATATTTCACCTAAGAAATACAAACATACATTCTTTAACTGGAATGTATGTTTAATGATTGTAATATATTGGAGATGAATACCATAATAAATAGGATAATTTGTAGATTTTAAGAGCACCTGATTTGTATTCTTGAGCTGCATAGATTGGTGCTTTGGAATCCATGCTTTGATGCTTCTATAATTGCCAGTCCAAGTTGATAAAGTAGCAGTAAATCTAGCAATTGAAAAATAACCTAAACATTTAAATTTCATATATTTCAATCCCAACTCTACAACACAAAATGATGGTGTATAGTCTTACTTCATAGCAGCTAATAGCTTGGCCTGTTTTTCCACCTTATTTGAAGAATGCCCCTGCAAGTTTGCAACATTAAACCATAAACACTGTTAAATACACTTATTAGGTTATTTTCAATGTGGCTTCACATATTTTATTCCAATATATAGCCTTCGAATATCGAATATCTGGGTGAATGTTATGTTTACCTAATCACATATGAGGTATTTAGAGCCCATAATGTTACAAGTGACTGTCCCAATTAAACTGTCGTCTGACCGAGTCACTATTCCTCTTGCATTCAGAGCAACTATGAACTCTGATTTTCCTCTGCTCCTTCTGTGATGAGCTACTCCAAGCTGGAAACCATCAATTTTCTGCATAGCGAGGCAAAATAGAATACATTATTACCTCCATAAAACCCCTATTTCCTCACGTTTCAATCCAAAGCACGAACATTCCAACAGAAAAACCATAAAAAAGTAATGAAACCGAAAAGGATGGAAACATATAAAATAAAAATTGCAATAAAACTCACTCGGCGAGATCGCCGAACTAATCCAGCCAGCCGCCTCCATCGCGGAAGTCGCTTTTTCGCAGCCCATCCTGTACACTAAACAGTGAACAATAAATTAGAAATCAAATCAGAAAAATTGAAATCAACGCCAACGCCGCCTCCATCGCCGAAGTCGCGCCATCAAGAGCACTTTGTCGTAAACCATCTCCGCCGCCAAAGCTGCCTCCATCACTGAAGAGCATATTTCAATCCCAAGTCATCTCCATTGTCCAAAGCCGCTCCACGCAATTTTACGTTTTGGGAGTATTTGGATGGTTTTGAAAAAGTACTCTGAATAATGGATTTGGGAAGGGAAGAGGTTTTCTGATTTCTCCATCCCCTTGCAAATAAATGAATCTGCTAACTCCCAAACAAAAATTGTCAAAATTCAAAGCCCCAAATTTAATCAATGAAATAAAATTCAATTTACATAATTCAGTGGGGGGGGCGGGGGGGGCGGGCACGGTGGGGTGGGGTGGCAGCAGTGGGCGCTGGAGATCGTAAAAATCGTCAAAAATCAAAGCCCCAAGTTTAATCAATGAAACGAAATTCAATTTATCGGAATTCAAGCAATCAAACATAATTCAGGGGGAAGGGCGGGGCGTCTGCGAAGGCGGCGGCGGCAGGGAGCACTTCGGGGTGGCGGCAATGGCGCTGGAGATCTGTTGGGCTGCCTTCTTTTTTTTAGCACGCTACATTGTTTTGAGAAATAAGAAACAAAAAAAAAAATAGTTGATTAAAAAGAAACAATAAAATAGAAAGAATAAAATGGATGTAATTGAACATTAAAAAATATGGTAGGGATAAAATCGTCCGAAAATGATTTTCATCAACTCTCCACTTTTTAAGATAGTATAGATATAGATATTTTGTATTCCACTTGAAAATCAGTTTAGTTTAATTAATCAAGTTAACTGTTTATAAAATAATCTTTTAAATGCATGAATAGATTGAAATTAAATGTACATTTAAAATATTATTGTATATATATTATACCTACACCATTGTAATTTCGTGCCCTCTACGAGTATCCAAATACTATTTGTAATTATTTACGTATATTATGATTTTTTTTTTGTATAGCAAGTTAATTTAATAAATTTTTACACTATGCTAATTTAAAAAGTAATTTTATTACATTTAATGGAAGTTCATTTTAGTTAAGACATTTAATATATATGTTATGCATACGCATATTTATAATTCTTAAATTGTTCAATTACACACACATATATATATATATATATATATATATATATATATATATATATATTCAAACAACAATTAATTAAAAAATACTAGTAATTATTCAACCCATGCGATGCACGGTTATAATTACACAATTAATTTGTATTAAATTTTTATAAATATTCATATTAAAGTGTTTTTATGAAGACAAGGTTTTTTTATTGATGATATTATTTTTAATATGGAAAGTATTAATATCTTAAAAAATTTAAAGTTAATATATAATGAAAACATTTATTATTGTTGAAAAATTAAAATAAAAGTTTGACAAAATTTGTGTGAACTCGAGTTCACCGTGAACTCGATTTTCTTAATATCACTGTTATATATAAAAAAATATCATTGTTATGCATAAAAACTATTACTTTTATGCACACAAATTCTCACTGTTTAAAAATATTTCTCAATCATAATTTGTTAATATTTATTCTAAAGATTTGTTTTCAATTTGACAAATATTTTAGCGGGAAAATTCAATAGTTTTCAAATGTAGGCCGATTTATGTTGGGACGATAAAAATCAACTTATATTAATTTTGGGACGATGAATTTAGTACTATATGCATTTGGTATGTGCAACATAAGTTTTGTTCTTATTTATTAATTGATTAATATAATCCAAATTATGATCAATCCAATAACATATTTAATTTTGTTATTCATTAACTAACGAATATAAATCAAAAATATTACTAACCCAAAAAAAAAAAATATATATGGAATCCCTTATGTATATGAATATTCAATCTCTAAGAAAATATATCTCCAAAATATTGATAATATTTATCCAAAAAATATTACTCGATTTAACAATAATTTTTTGGCGGGAAAATCCAATAGTTTCTAAATTTGGGGTGGTTTCTGCTTTTATATATATATATAGATATAGACACAATTATCAAAAGTTAATAATAAAGGTTTAAGATATATCTTATAAGAGTGTGAGAGAGAAAATTCGAAGGAGTACCAGATCGACGTTGCACCACTCACCTAAGAGAAGCGACTTGAGAGAGAACAAGCAAGAAGAATGACGTTGGTAGGGTTTCAAAAGGAAAATTGACTTCTCAAATTCAGAGTCTCAATGAAAATATTAGTGATTGGGCCGATCAAACTGGATCGAGTTAAATAAGCCTGAAGTTTATAGTTTGAGTTTTATTGAAAAGTATTCAATATAAGTACTTAATTCAAGGTTTATATTTTATTTTTCTTTAATTTAAAGTTCAATTAAAATTATTTTATCATAATTCAAGGTTCGAACAAGAATTTTTTTTAAATTAAAATTATATAAGAGAGAAATTTGGAACCAGCAATCAACCCATATAAGCAAAAAAAAAAAAAAATTACTGGAGAAAAAAATAAAGTTATCGATATTTTAAAAAAAAAAACTGACCCGTGCATCGCACGGGCAAAATCCTAATGTCATAAAGTCGTAAAACAATCCGTGCGGATGACACCATCTATATTAAGATGGTATATTAAGGAAACATTAGAGTTCAATAAATATATTGAACCACTCCCTATACTTAACAAATATCATGCTCAAGACCCAGTGCATAACGGACTTTAAGTGTAATTTCCCATGAACATTTATGTATTTGCTCAACTATTTGAAGTACAAAAATGGCTCCACATACACCTTAATCACTGCCACAATCCGTAATTGGGTTTGAGCCACCATTTCCTCTTTTGACCCCATTGGCATGATGGCGATTCTGCGGACTTTCCAGTCTCCACAAATAGATGGAATTTGGTTCATGAGTAGCAAAGAAGGGCGATGGCATTTGACCCTTTTAGATTGTTCAAGTACAATTTACATTTTGAAATAAACTCTCGTTTATTTATTTAAAATTTTACTATTGCTATGTATTTTTTTTATAACTCAGTATCCGGCCCAAGGACCGACTAATCCCGAGGACCAGAACTCACCGTCCACTAGCGGGGTGCTCCACTTCAAGCTAGAACTAAGTTCTGTATGGACTGATCCATCTCAAAGATTACTGTATTAATCGATTCTTGATTATTTCATTAATATATTTTATGAAGGCTTTTATTTGGTTATGAATTCTTAGTGGTATATTTGATGATGATCAAATTTCTGAAAAATTGACTGTATGAAAATCATGCAAGATGTGTTTCATCATATTCCGAACTTGTCAACAAATTTGTAAAGATAATTAATATAAATCTTGAGTATGGGCAAGTTTTATGTGAGCCCGTCTTAAGGGATGTATTTCGTCCCCACATGGAAAAAATATTTTTTTTTCTAGTAAAAATATAGCACTTTGACAGTAATCATCGATAAAAGTAACGAAATACTCGTAGTCACCTCTAGCTTTGATTTGCATTGGACCACACACGTTATTGTGAACTATTTCTAACATTTCTTTAGTTCTAAGCCACTTGGCTCCAAATGCCCGCTTGGTCATTTTACCTTCCAAACATGATTCGCATGTTCAAAATGGTTCAACCCGGAGAGACTCCAATGAACCATCTTGGACCAACCTTTGGATCCTATTCGGATTAATATGACCTAATCTTAGATGCCAAAGAAGTGTCTCGTTCACGTTAGTTGAATATTTTCTTTTAGTGCTTGAAACAGTCGATGTGTTATATGATGCATTTTGTGCGTGGTGTGAACAATTAATAGCATAGAGATTGTTCGATAACATTCCATGACAGATAAAAAGATTATTTTGAAAAATTGAAACATGTTTAGAAAAGGTAACTGAATATCCATCAAAAAACAGTTTAGAAACCGAAACAAGGTTCTTTCTAAAACTAGGAACGTAAAGAATATCTCTTAATACTAAAACTCTGTCTTTAAAAGATAGCTTCACTTCTCCCACTTCTTCAGCCGCCACTCTCGTAGAGTCGCCTAGCGTGATGAGGATCTCACTCCCACTAAGTTTTCGGGTCCGTTTGAACCCCTGTAAAGTGAAACAAACATGATCAGTGGACCCCATATTAATTACCCACAAAAAGTGGGTAGCATACGTCGCTGAACAAGTTTCCACAACTAGCGCGTGAGAATTGTCTTTCTTTCCATTCCGCTTGGGCATGGAACAGGCAGACCTCCAATGTCATTTCTCACCGCAATTGAAACATTTCCCCTTAGCCGACTTCTTAGCTCCTACCTCTCCCTTCACCTTTCCTATGTCTTTGGCAACGCTCGAGTTAGCTTGGCTTTGGCCTTTTGTCTTTTTCTTGTTCTTACCTCCTTTTGGCCTAGAAGAAGAAGAATGACCATTTGCCACCAAGGTTTGTCTTTGCTGCCCCAATATCCTTTTGTCGAGACTAAAGCTTGTAGTAGATCAGGCAATGTGAACTTTTGATTGTTCATTTGGTAATTTTGCCTGAATTGCTCAAAAATTTTCTGTAGAGAATGGAGTATGAAGTCGATTTGGGTCTCAATATCATATTCAGCTCCAAGTACCTCGAGCTTGTTTAGGTGAGCCATCATCTGGAGAACGAGTTCCCTTACGGGCGTTTCCTCCACCATTTTCATCGAGAGCATGTCCCTCATGGTGATCTGGCGAGCTACTCGGTTCTGATGTTGAAACATCGCTTTAAGATTTTTCATGATGTCCGCAACAGTTTCAACGTTTTGGTGTTGGTGTTGCAACAGATCTGACATTGAAGTCAAGATGGTACACTTTGCCATTTCGTTGGACCGCTCCCAGTCAACATAATCCTTCTTATCCGATTTGCTAGACTCGTCGGTTGGCTTGTCAGGTTTAGGAGCAGTAAGAACCTTGTTATGATGTTGTGCGATTAGGACAATAGTAAGTTTACGATACCAATCAACAAAATTCTCTCCAGTAAGCAAATTATCTTTAAGTATATTGAACAGTGGATTAAAATGTTACGACATGATGATACTGAAAATAAACATACATTTTGTATTAATGACACAAAATTATCACATAATTCGATAACATGAATCATATTAAAATCTCAAAAATATATGAACATGTATCAGCCAACATCTTAAAACAGTTTAAATGAGCCACGTGGGTAGGTCATCATTTAAAATACATTTAAGCAGGTTACAAACAACAACAGTTACAAACCTTTAATTCCCAATTAATAGTTGGCTTAAACTTTGACCAATATAAAATTGACAGGGACTTCGGCGAAGTATATGCATATCAATTTTATACCTAAGTAATAACCATGATTAAATACAGAATTATTATTTTGTTTTGAACGAACCTCTTGGGAGGGTCATCATCGCCACTAATAACAACTCACTATCATCCTTTTGAAAATTTATTCATATGAAAGCTTTCTTTTGGCCGTCCCTTAGGGGAATTTCTCCAAAAGAATTCACGAATAAATAAATCATGGAGGTAAAAAATTAATCCAATTTTATTATCCGGAATAAAATTGTCAATTGATTATTTAAGCATACTTCGTAATTTTTTAAAAACGAGATTTTTCATGCACAACAAATTCTCATGCAAACATATTTAAACAAATTAAATACAAGCATAAGAAAATAACATAGCAAAAAAATAAAAATAAACACATTGGGCACATATATCCAATTGTCACGGTTTAAATTTTTGTCTTGAATTTGAGAAATTGTTTGTCTTTAATTCCTCCCACTCGATCGTCTCAAAAAAAAAATCTTCACATCTCGTGTACCGATCAGCTCGTGGGCCGGGATGCACGCCTTGAATTTGGCAAGGTCGTATCGATCGGCGCCCGTGCGCGCTCGACCCTCCTCGGTAGCCTCGACCTGGCGCAGCACGCTGCCTACGCCCGGTTTCCGATCCGTCTTCAATCCTCGTCTTCGTCTTTGATCCAGTTATGATTTATTTAACAGAAAAATAAATAAACCTATGATCTAGACTAGTCTATTACATTGAACAAATCAAATAAAACTAATCTACTCGTGGATTTTCTCACGAGAAAAATGAATCCAAACGAGTCGAATTAAAAACCAAACAATCATACGTATGAATTAAATAAATATTAAATTACCATGACAATTGGATACCTGCAAAAAAAATCTAACAATTCTACTATCCAATTTTTAAAATTTAATGAACAACAATTTAAATTACAATTTAAATCACAGAGCTCGAAACCGAGGCTCTAATACCAGTTGTTGGGAAATAGGGTGCCAGGATCTATTCGAGGTGCAATTTAAATACAAATTTAAATTATTTAATTATTACTAGCATGAATTAATCATATATTAATTCAAATAACAATTAAATAGCAACAACATATCATGCATATAATAAAGTCACGTAAATCCTACACATGCGGATTTCTAGGAGTTACGTAAGGCGTACCTTTTTGGCGAATTAATCGGAGACAGATGAGCAGTAGTTCAACGAACACACCCAAAGTCCTTCTTTAGTATTCCCACTTCCTTGTTCAACAATCCGGTGGTAGGATGCTCGCGAACAATTAACAAAAGGGAAAAAGAAAAATATGTTGTACCACCTTTGTGGATTTCTAATTTTTTCAACAAATGGAATTGTCTTGGGGATGAAAAATTCATCCCCTATTTTTAATACAAGGGGAGGGGACAAAAATTTAGGGTATTGGGGCTTTGGAAAATTTTCTTGCTTCTTCCTCAAGATACAATCTTGAATATATCCAATATATTATATTTTCCAAAATATCTCCCAACAAAATTTTCTTCTCCTTATTACATTAAAATTTTCGAAAATTTCAATTAATTAAGGAAGAAATAAGATCTTTGACTTATCTTGAATTTATGTGATAAACTTGTATCTCAAGAATACTTATTCCATAAAATCTTTCCAAGAAAATCTTTTCCCTCTCCTTCTTAATTATTTTAAAAAAAAAAATCAAGAAAAATAGGCAACAATATTTCTTTTTATTTTAATCATCTTTTTCAGTTATTGAACTTTATCTTTGGGCTACTAAAGAAGCCTTTAGGAGAATTAAGATTGGACCTTCCAATGGACTTTGAATTATCAATATTGAGCCACAATATTATTCAAGCCCATAAATATTAATTAATCCCACTACATAATTAATATTGCACTATCCATCTTAACCTATATCATTGTAAAATGGCTCCCGGTTATTATTTCTCGTGTTTAAGATTATCTTAGTCCATTAATTAATTCAAGCCACTGAAAAGCTTTATATTAATTAATATCTTTTATCCTTGGTTTAAGAATGGTTCAACATTATTATCCATACCAGAAATTAATTCAACTTGCAAGATTTGGTATGATAAAACTTATGAGCCCACCAAGGGGACAAATCACGCAAGACTTTCCAAGCACACGATTCTCTGTATCAATTTAGCAATCATCATGTAATTAATATTATTGCCCAAGATATAGGGTATTGAAGTCGCAATGATTCTCGTCCCAGCATAAGTCAAAGCAACAATTATTAATCACACACAATCCTTACTAAGTGACAGAGATTAAGAAATAACGAACCACTGAGGTCTAATTCTTCCATGTTCAGTACTGAAGAATTTATCCTCGTTGTAGGTCATATTCAGCGCATCATCATGCACTATGAAGGTTTCGAATTTACTTGTCGAAAAACTCATTTTGTGTGTGCGGAAGCAAACATGTCGTGTGATGCATATAAAAGGGGTGAGGGCAAAGTGATTCCAATTTTTTGCTTTTAAGAACGATGTGTGTTGTTTTGCTTGTAATCGAATGCATATGACAAGTATAAACATAAAGTTGTAAAGAACACACAAGATTTTATAGTGGTTCGGACGAAACCCGCCCTACATCCACTCTTCCCTTTCGGGGCACCAACTTAACCAACTTAACCTACTGGACTTAGTTTTATGTGTTAGTCCAACATCCAACAGATGTTTACCGAGTTCGCACTCAAACTGGACTTATCACCCTCACGGGATTGCCTATAGATGTTTACCGAGTTCACACTCACCTACAAACTTATCCTATCAAACTGATTTGGGTAAGGTTTTGTCGCGAGTCGTTTTTTACGAAGAGTATTATGTGGCTAATTTGATAACAACTCGCAAACAAAACATGCACGTGTACGATAAGCTGTAAATAAGATGAATTTGTTGACCCAGTTCGTCAGGAAATGACTACTCTGGGGGCATACCAAGCCAGGATGTGGTATTGCGAGCTTTACACATACAATATTTGATACACCTTATGAAGATGAATCATTACAGATGAAGATAATTTGGAGAGTTAGCCTCTGGGTGCTAGGGTTTCTAGTATGAATAAATGATCACTCGAATTTTTTTTGTTCCTCACCTCTCAAGCGTGGGTATCACTCTTTCTGGGAGATTTTTTTCGAATCTCTTTCTTTTTCTTTTTTCTTCCTTTTATAGAACTCTGACAAGCATGAAATTTTGGATTGGCAAGCATGAAATTTGGAGACTTTGGGTCATGCATGAATCCGGATGATATTGCCACGTTCCCTTCACGTCTTCTAGATTGATCTTGGAGCTTACTTGTCTGTAAGGCACTCTTTTTTTTCGTCATCCAAATTAATCTTTTGCTCGGTTGGATGTTTTGTTCGCCCTTTAACCATGTCGGTTTTTATCTTTGGACTATTGTCCTCCTCGAGCACAATCGAGCCCTCGGGATGTTGGTCTTGGGATATCTCGAAAGTGTCGAGCACTCTAACCCTTCAGGATGCCTGAGTCTTCAGAATGTTGTGTTGCGAGCATTCTGACTCTTAGGATATCTGAGGGTTTCAGGATCTCTGGGCTGCGAACATACTGACCCTCAGGATATCTGAGCCTTTCAGGATATCTGAAGCCGCGAACATCTTGACCCTCGGGATATCCGAGCCTTTTCGGGATATCCGAGTTTTTTCGTGATATCTCGAGTGCGAACATCTTGACCCTCGGGATATCGAGAGCTTTTCAGATATCCGAGTTTCGAATATCATACCGACCATCTCGGGATATCTCGAGCTTTTCGATATCCGAAGTCTTTTCGACTTGACTCTTTTAACTCCTCTTTCCTGATCTGAGTAGCGAATACTTGTCCACTGAGCATGATTATTTTAATAGATATTACATGTGTCGCTCTTACGTGTTCGATTAATCATGAGTTATTATATCGAACATAACAATACCCCCCTGTCGGGTCGCTTTGTATTCAACAGGGGACCCGACTGTTAAGATCTTATTGGGCCATAGTTGGTGTCGTTTCGTATTCTGTGCTGGATTTTCGAAATTGAATCCAATATTTATATATACCTTGTTCCTCCGCCTTAAACCCTTTTCTCCTTCCTTCTTCTTTTTTTTTACCTCGTCTTTCAATCTTTTACGTATGCGAAAATTCGTGAGGGCTTCATCAATTCGGCGAAGAATTTTACTCGTAAATTGCGATTCTTTCTCTAATTGTGATTATGGCCTCTCGTTCAAACTCTTCTGTTCCCCTAGAATCAGACCACCATAGTTCATCTTCTTCCCCCTCTATCAATAGAATCCCCCGTGGCGACGCAAATGCACCGGAGAAGAATGTCTCAGGTTCAGGAATTCGTTGGCAAATTAGGCAACCGTTTGCCGTTCTTTCCTCCGACTCCGACGAAGCCCTAAATGGATTGGATAGGGACTTGGTTCGCAATGATTCTTCGGACGATTCAAGTGATAATTTTTTGCCCCAAATTTAAATTGGGTCTAGGGCTGTTGATAATGTCAATGTAGATAGGAATGACAATTTTTCGAGGGGGGAAATTTTGATGGCTGTAAATATAACCGAATCGAACATAGGGGTAGTTGGTGAGCAAAATTCTGAGCTTGATATACCTGTTGGTGTCCCTCATAGTCCAACATATAACGAGTATAATGCTCGTTATAGTTTTGATTGGCCCGAGCAACCTCATAGAATTAGGGTTGAGAATGAATACCCAACGAGCAAGATAGCGAGCGTAATTGATGCAGATATGCTCACCGGCTGTATAGGAATTACGAAACCCCCAAGGATGTCTTTTTTAGGGCACCGGAGTTCGATGGCGGGCCGACCAACCCCGAGGGTTGTGTTCTTTGTAAATTTAGACCTGAATGGAAGCCCTTCGATTTCCCCTCCATCCGGCCATCACCCGCTTACTCGTGGAATGGAACATTACCATCACGCAGCTGAAGCCGAATGGGTGGCACATGATTATGAGCTTCCTAACTTTGTTCTGCAAGATGAGGCCAAGATACTATCCCTCAGCAGCTGAACTTGCTCGATTGGTGCACTGGACCCATCCGAGGGGTGAACATGGGTGGTTGTTCATGCAAGCTAATGCCAAGTGTAAAATCATTGAGGATGTGCCGAACAAAATCAGTGATTGGAAGGAAAAGTTTTGGTTCGTTGGGGGCGATTGGAAGAGCCCGGCCTCTGGAAGCGAACCAAATATTCGTTTAGACATCCCCACTGACTTCGCGGTGTACCGAAGTAAGTGATTTTATGTCTTTCGTTCTTCGATTTGAACTGATTTTAACTCGCTTTCTATTTCAGGGATTCCAGCTGCGACGGTTAAGGAGACCAACGACGGTATTTCGCCACATTTCGCAAATTGATCCGAGTCTCGCTTCGGACGGTCTGTGAGAACTCGAACACCGGGCCGATCGTCGGGAAGAAAAAGGAGGTTTGTTCGTGCCTCCTCATCATCTTGTTCTTTATTAATCCCGGCCGTAAGGATTGCCTCTTATATTTGTATAAGTTTTGTGCCATTTTGCTCGTTGTTATCCATTTGTACATAATGGATTGTTTTGTTTACAGCTTTCCCTGCTGTGACCATCGATGTGAGTACATCTGAACATACTGAGATGGCTCGGAGAAAAAGGCCACAGGAGCTTGCTCGGATTCAGTGGAATTTCCGGCTCGTGAAGTGCGAAGGGGAGGTGAGCAAGGTAAAGCCGATCCGCTGCCCTGGGGAATCGAGCCGAGCACGAAGGAGTACTCGTTCAGCCGAGCAAGGGGCTGACGAACAAGCTCCGTCACCGAAGAGGCCAAGGATGGAAATCGCCGAGTAGGGGCCGAGCGAACAAACTCGGATGAGCATACCAGTTTAACGAGCTTAGGCGAAAGCACCGAGGTCGTCAGATTTACTTCGGACCCCTACTAATGAGGCGTCGAGAGCGGCCGCCTCCGTGGTCGGTCCAAAAAAATTGTGGAAATGGAGGTTGGCACATCTTCTCCACCTCCCCGCCGGACCCCAATCATGGACTCCGTTGAATCCTGAGCTTCGGTCCCCTGAGGATATATCGTTCTTGGGATGGGATCCGGCTCGTGTGAATAGGTACATTTTGTTCGATCTGCTTTTACTTTGGTTACTTATGTTCGCTTTTCTCATATTGTTTGCTCGGGTGTATGTGTAGGTTGAGCAGGTTGTCGCCTTTGATGCCCAATCTGAAGAACTACTTCTGCTCGTCGAGTGTTCGTAAGGTTCCGGGCATTCCTGAGCATGTTCAGAAGGCGTGCCAGACTCCCATTCGAGCATGGACCACCGAGCTGGAAGAGTCCACTACGGGTCCTACTCCCCTGGAAAATATGCGTCTGGGTCTGGTGCTTCAAGGCCAATCTATGGTCGTTCTTGAGAAAGCCTATGCTCAATCTGTCAACCTTCATACCAACTACTTGGCTTTGATCAGGAACTTCGAAGAAAAGGTGGGCGAGCTGAACAGGACTTAGGATGAACTGAGGTTGGCTCAGGGACAATCTTCTTCGACACAAGCTGATGCTCGCCAGGCTCAGGAGGATGCCCGGAAGGCTCAGGAAAATGCTCGCCGATTTCAGGAAGATGCACGCCTGGCTCAGGAAGATGCTCACCAGACCAAGGAGGAACTGATTCACTCTCAAGAGGAGGTGGCCAGTATACGAAGAACTCAAGAGGATATGAATGTTGAGCTTCGTAGACTCCGAGCTGGCGTCGAGGCTATGGAAAATGAGAGGGACGCGCTCGGCCAACAACTCATCATTGCTGAGGAGACCAACACTCGTTTGGGTCTCGAAAATTCAAAGCTGCACGATGATGAGTATGTTGATTCCATGTCCAACTTCTCCTACATTTGTGCCTTCACCGATGTTATCTGGTCTGTTCGCCATGCATCCAACAGCGAACAAATTGCCCCTCTTATATCTAGTTTTCAGCAGTACCTGATCGACAACCCACCAGATCGCAACCTTCCAATGTCAGATTTGAATGATCTGTGTGATTTTTCCATTCTTCCTGAAGAGATCAAGGTTGATGATCCGATTCTGGATGAGGAAGATGGCTCAGATATGAATACCGCTGGTGTTGCTGGCCAAAATCTTCAGACTGAGTCTGGGACCGATCAGGTGCAGGCCGAGCAAAGGGGACCTCTTGTGACCGAGCATAATGTACCTTCTGGCGAGCATTTGGTACCTGACCATACTGAAGGAGTTGTTGCTGAGGGGGCTGAGCACAATTTGTTCGACATCTCTCTCCCGTCTACCCCCAATTATGAATTTGCTCCTTGATGTTATTTTTGTTTTGTCGAACATACGTTGTGTAATAATTTTTTGTCTTCTTCACTTTCTGTTCGAACAATGTCTTTAATACTTGTAGTTTTTGCTGACTTCTTGTCTTTTGTTCGAATATATTTACAACAGAATGGATGGATTACATACTGAATTGTTTCCTCTAACCTGATTGTTTGATAATTGTTGAGGATGAAAATTGATACTTGTGTTGCTTGATGTTTTCTTTGTTGCTTCGTGTTCGCTTTGTTGCTTTCCAGTCTTTGCCCCTTTTCTTCTGAATGAATTCGAACATTGGGTTTACTTTATGCCCGCTCGACTTTTTTTTTTCGTTTTGATTGTCTTATTGACGTTGCAATCGGTTGATCGTCTTATTTAGGTGCGACCGATGGGTTACTTTATGAACCCCCCTTTCTTGGTCTTGTGATCGTCTTATTTAGGTGCGATCACTTCGTCTTAGGGTCGTCTTATTTAAATTTGCGACCCGCGACTCATCACCCGCTTATCTTCTGGGTATCTGTAAGTCTGAGTCGTCTTTTGTGATTAGCGTACCCATTACTCGTTTTTTTTGTCATGAATCGAGAGTACAAACTTCGTTCGTCCGGTGAACATAGACTTGGGCTCGTTAAATCTTTTGTTCGGTCGTCCCGGCTTAGGTCGCGACCTCAAATAAAACTGAACTAGAAAATCTTAGCGAACAAAAAGTACATATATCTTTCTTTTTTTTTTTGCAACACTTTGTATTCTATTACAACCTTCATATTTGAAGAAGACTAATCTATTACACAACTATAAATATCGACTAGGGTTTTGAATTTAAACCTTGTCTTGAGTAGACCTGAAATCGCCTCACCTTGTCCGGGAGAATTGATGTTGACAAGGATGTGGCACATCATCCCGTCTACCCTTTTCTTCAAGAATATGCTCGAACAAGAAGAACATCGACTTTTGTCCCTCCCGGACAAGATGTGATTATCTTGCGGGAGGTCAAGGACATGAGCATGTGGCGAAGCAAAAAGTGAGCAAAAACGTTCACCGCGCACCATTCCGTCCCCTTTAATAGATGCTCGAGCATCGGCGTCCGCGATATTGCTTGAAATGACACTATGACATCCCTCCCCTTCGGAGGAGATTTTGGGGATGCATAGGGGACTAATGACTTACTACTGCATAAGCAGTGAGTAACGTGGAGTGGCAACCATAACTCTGCCGAGCATCTTGAGTCCGGCAACGAGCTTCAACCTGTGCTCGTGATGTATATGGGTAAAAAGGCTCGTGATCGGGAACAGATGCTCGATTCAATTTGAATGTTTCTTTGAATCGAGAGCTGGATTCTTCTACGTCTGGGGGCATACTAAACCAATCTCCTCTTGAGAATTGTAATATTTTTCTTTTTTTCTTCTTCATATGTTTTTTCTCTGCTTTTTTCAGCTATCAATATGCCCCTATTTATAGAACTATCCCAAGCTAGTGCTGGCATAACTAGCTGGTGCTGGCTCTTACTTTTGCTCCCCCTTTTGACATCTGTTCAGCTTTTAGACAGCTCTTGCTTAAAGATTGACTCGTCCTCGCTGGCGCCACCACTTGTCAACTCGTTCGATATGTATCTTCGTTGACAACTTCGTTCGACCGCGTATCTTACGTCTTTTCGATAGTCTTGGCCGGCATTTCTTTCTTTCCTGAAGATATGTGTCGAACATGATGTATTTTTCTTTCAGGATTATCCTACTCGTTTGAACTGATTGGCTGATTACGTTCGGCCCTTTGTGTTCGTTTCAGCTACATCGGCCATTATGTTCGGCCAACTACGATTACTTCAGCTGTGTGGACGATTTTGGTCGGCCAACACTATGCTCGCTAAAGCTGTGTGGACGATTTTGTTCGGCCAACACTATGCTCGTTGTTATTGATAGTATTTTTTCAAATTTGATGCATTCCACGAGTAGGACAATGGGACTCCATTCAGGTCTTCCAAGTCATAGGCCCCATTTAGCAAACATTTTGTAACTCTGAACGAACCTTCCCATGCTCGGCCGAACACACCACTTGATACCCCCGTTGCTCACTTTAAAACCAGCTCGCCCACATTGAACCTGCGTGTTTGGACTTTGGAGTTGTAAAACTTCTCTGATCTCTTTTTATACATAGCATTTTTGAAACCAGCCTCCGTCCTTCTTTCTTCTAACAGGTCTGCACTCAGGGCGAGCGCCTAGTTATTGACGTGATCTCCGAAAGTCATTGTTCGATGACTTGGAATCTTGATTTATGCGGGTATAATAGCTTCCGCACCAAATGCCAAGGCAAACGGGGTCTCCGCAGTTGATGTTCTGAAAGTTGTTTGATAGGCCCATAATATTTCAAGTAACTCTTCAGCCCATTCACCCCCCTTGGAATTATCAAGTCTGGCCTTGAGGGTATGCTTGATGATTTTATTAACGGCCTCAACTTGTCCGTTTGATTTGGGGATAATCTGGGAGTTGAGTAGTGCTTTTTATCCCCAACAAAGCACAATTACATGCGAATTCACTTCCATCGAACTGTTTACCGTTATCAATTACTAATGATTGAGGAAGCCCAAATCGACAAATGATATTTTTCCAAACAAAATTCCACATCCTTTGTTCGGTAATTTTGACAATGGCTTCGACTTCCTTCCATTTAGTATAATAATCAACAACAACCACAAAGATATCTTACTCCCGACGTGCGAGTAGGAAATGGGCCAATTAAATCGATTCCCCATTTAGCAAATGGCCATGGGCTATAAACTGACACTAATTCTTCAGGTGGGCTATGAATAAGTGGAGCATGTACCTGGCATCTGTGGCACGTGCGAGCATAAGCGAGCGAATCCTTTTTGAGGGTTGGCCAATAATAACCTTGTCTGATTATTTTGTGCGCCAGAACGAGCCCACCTGTATGATTTCCGCATACTCCTTCATGGATTTGTTCCGTAAGACGACCCTCTTCAAGAGTAATACATTTCAACAGTGGAAGTGAGAAGCTTCTTTTATACAAATGCTAGTCTATGATAGTATAACGAGCATATTGTAATCCCGAGGAAAGTAAATTGTGCCTTATTTTCAGGGAGAAGTCCCTTTTGTAAGTAACTCAGGATTGGAGTCATCCAAGTCTCTTGTTCGCCTGTTACTTGGGCGATCATAATTCTGGGAACTGATGGCGAACAAGTTGTGACGACCACAATATATGTTGTGTTCGTCACTCCTTCTCTTCTTGTTGTAGTGCAAAGCTTGTCATCAATGAACGAATTACCCAATCGCGATAATTGCTCTATGAAAACTTGTTCGAAATGCTCGAGCAACTCTTTTTTTTGAGTTCTTCGTCTTTATCTTGCCATTTGTTATTCGTATCGGGCCTCATACTACTTTGTCACTTGGTAAACGATTATCCGAGAATCGCTATAAATCATCAGCCTCTGAATTCCCATTGTCATTGCCATCTGTAGTCCAAGTATCAAAAGGCTTCATATTCGCTTCATTATTTGTAGCTGGGAAATCAAAACGGATGGCTGTTGTAAATGTTTGCCTGGTTGGGCTGATGAGAACTACGCCTGCTCCGGCTCTTAAACTTGTTGATGAACCATCAACATACATATGCAATGGTTGGTCGATAGCTTTTTTCGAGCATTCGAGGATATGTCAACTCGACCATGAAATCGCCATACCGGCCTTTCATTCTTTGTCATGAGCTTAACGTAATCTTGAATTGTCCTAACTCCACCGCCCACTTTAGTAATCTACCGGCGATGATCTGGTCGATTGGAGGACTTCGCGAATGGAAAAGTGGTCGAGATTTCGATGAGTGATCGAAAAAATATGGTCGTAATTTTCAACACTCATGACGAGGGCATATGCTAATTTTTCCAATGGTGGGTACCGGAGCTCGACTTCCTTAAGCACTTGGCTTACATAGTAAATGGGCAAGTGTATGGTCCCTTCTGCTCGCACGAGCACAGCAATGATTGCATGTTCGGATGCAGCAGAGATCTGAATAGAGTTGTTCGCTGGGGCCAAAGCTTAGACGATGTCTCGAGTATCATACGCAAATCTTGCTTCAATGATTCAATGCATTTTGGCAATGCTCGGTCCATCGGAATTTCCCTTTCTTTAATGTTTCAAAGAAAGGTTTGCATTTGTCTCCGGTTAAATGATATAAACCGGCTTACGGAAGCTAAACGTCCGGTTAACTTTTGAACCTCTTTCACATTTATGGGGGCCTGCATATCGAGCATGGCTTGAATCTTTGATGGGTTCGCCCGATCCCTTGTTGGTGACCATATGTCCGAGGAATTTTCCCCGAGTGAACCCCAAAGCTACATTTTTTCTGGTTTAGCTTCATATTGTACTTCCCGAGTATATCGAGCGTTTGTGCGAGGTGGGTGATGTGGTCTTCCTTATGTTCACTTTTAACCACAATATCATCAATATATACCTCAATTGTTTGGCGATGTGTTAAGTCGAACATTTTGTTCACCAAACGTTGATATGTTGCTCCGGCGTTCTTTAATCCGAGATGGCGTGCGTTGCCAAGACATGTTCTTTTCATTTGCGAGAATGCCGTATTCTTTTGATCGTCCGGGTGCATAGGTATTTGGTGATAACCAAAGAAATGCATCCATAAAAGTCATGAGTTCATGGCTTTCTTTGACATTATCGACCAAATAATCGATATGCGGAATCGGGAGTTATCTTTTCGGGCATGCCTTGTTTAAATCCGTGAAATCAATACATAGCCTCCAAGATCCATTAGACTTGCGGACGAGCACAGGGTTCGCAAGCCATCTTGGGCATTTCACCTCTCGAATCAGTTTGTTGTCGAGTAACTTTTTGATTTCACTATTCATTGCCGCATATTTTTCCGGACTAAATTTTCTCAAGCTCGGATAACCGGAGTTTGTATTGGATCAAGGTTGAGGGAGTGGCATGCATGTTTTGGATCAATGCCAACCATGTCCTCGTGGCGACCATGAAAACACATCCAAGTTTGCTTGAAGATAAGCAATAATTTCGTTCGAATTGGTTCGTAATTCAACCAATGAACACTTCTAACTTCGAATCCGTTTCGGTTGATTTTGATGGACTCCAGTTGTTAAAGGCGGTGTTGCTCGCTTTTTTTTTTGCTTCCACCGGGATCTTGGATGGGCCCCGGTGTTAAGTCATCAACCTCCATGGGTTCAAAGCCTTATCACGAGGTTCTAGGTCCATCTCGCTCATTAGGCGGATCAATATTCATTTGATCTAGGAGATCCAGGGGCATGAGTTGCTACCACTGGATTTTGTGTTCGCGCGATTACGTTGTTAGCGAGGAGAGTGCTAAATCACGATTATGTTAAATCGGAAGATATTGAGGCGAGGCATTTGTCCGCTGGCTTGACTCCACCAATCTCCCATGTTTGCTCCATCATGTTGACAATATTTTGTTTTTCGGTGCACATGATAGCAAACAATCTCGAGCTTTCTTCTGATCTCCTTTTACTCTACCTGTTCCATCTTGTGTTGGGAATTTAACACGATAATACGTAGAAACGAGCCACTTTAAATTCTGAATAAACGGGCGACCTAGAAACCCGTTATAGGTTGATGAACATCGGCGATTACAAAATCTAGCATTCTAGTTAAATCGGATGTCCTGGATTCAAAGTTGATTCTAACTCGACTCTAACCTAATCATGCCATATGGTCGGGTTACTGATTCTCCAAAACCCATTATGGTATGATCACATGGTTCAATATAACTGCTCAAGTCTCCAACTTGTTTTTCCATCTGACGAAGGGTTTTGACGAACAAAATGTTCGCATAAGCTCCGGTGTCAACTAGATCTGTGCACCTTCAACCCGGCGAGTCGAAAGAATCGATGGTTAAGAGTCATTGTGGGGAGTTATGATTCCGCCGAGATCGTCTTCTTCAAAACATAATCTGGTGAGAGGGTGGCGTCTTTAGGCGATGTGCTTGCTACCTTCACTTGATGGACGCTTTGCATGGCACGCATCTCTCCATCTTTTTTTATCTGTTTCGATAATGTTGGTGCTGGTAACATCCACCCACCGGACCTATTCAGGGGCGTATCATGTGAATCTCTTGACTTTCTCGACCTCTTCCCACGAAGGGAGGCCTCTTTTAGAAAACTCGGGACCTCTTCGTGATTCTTCTGGGATCGTTGTCGGATGTTTGTTTGGTTTTTCGCTTACCCTTCGATCTTACATTTTTTTTCGTTCGAGAGTCTCGTTTCACCGGCATTTTTAAAATTGGGTAAGACGATTATCTTCGTATAGCTTCCAAAGTTGGTAATAATCGCGACAATTTTCTCAGATTGTGCCCAATGTACTCATGGTAGTTACAATATTTGGAAGCGTTAAGTCGATGTTTATCCATTATGATTCTTCTTGGCCTTTCCAACATGTCCCAATCTCTGATTTGGTTAAAGATTGTTTCCGCTGAAACGCCCAAAAGACTTCGTAGGGCGTTTGCTTCTGATCTTTCTTCGAATGGTTTGAATGAGCCTGGGGGTTTGTACCCCCCTTCATTCATCACCTTCTTCCCGAAAACTTTCCTAGTTGTAGGTTCCTGACCCAATCGTGATTGGGCGAGCAAATCTTGCATGGCTATAATTTTGGCGCTTCGCTTTCTCGGATTTCCGAGTATGTGTTCGCCGCCTTGGTGCATGGCCTTCCACATATCAATATTCGTGGTCGTCCCGACCACCACCACGAGGATCTTGGCATCCTCTTCGACGGGGGCTCCATCATACAAACATTTATCAAATCTTTCTATGTATGCTCGATCAGACTCACCTTTTAGTTGGGAGAAATGCGCCAACCTTTGTTTTGGCGCTGGGCGAGCACACATGGATGAAAAGTGGGACATAAATTGTTGTCCCAATTGGGCGAAAGATGTGATAGACGCAGCTGGAAAAGTAGAAAACCATCTATGTGCCCGATCACCCAAAGTCATGGGGAATGATCGGCACTGTGTTGCGTCTGTGGCCCCCATCGCGATCATAAAGTCTGAATACTTGCTAAGATGGACATGAGGGCCAGACTCAGCATCGAAAATGGGAATTGGCGGTCGGGACTTTGCCACTTTCTCTTGTATTTCAACCGCCATGATAGCTGTGACAATGGCGAACAGGGTATTGTGCTCGCTCGAGGGTGGTTTTTGGTCGCGGCCAGGTCGGTCTGTAAACCCTCGATGGCTTTTTGCATTTCCACAATTTTTGTGGAACTGACAGACTTAGATCGGGGCTGTTTTTCCCATCATTAGGACCCAGTGGGTCATGCTCGTGATGGGGCAGTCCCCCTTTCCAAGTCCGTGCTTGACTACCCAATCGATGATGGATAGATAATTTTGTTCCCGCCGATTTTTTGTTTGGCGTCATGGATGATCATGAAGATCCGAAAGAAGCGGGCATTTTTATTAGTTGTTCCTTTCCTGGATCCTGTCGCCTATTATTGCCGATTCGGTCTTTGGCGGAGAGCCTCAAACGTCCAAACACTAATGGTTTAGATCCTTGAGGTTGTTCGTCATCAGACGTGTCATCGGCTTTTTTACTGGCCTGCTTCGCAATTTTCTTTTTAACTTGCTCGCTATCAGGTGTACGTGAGCGTCGCTCTTCATGATCTTGAGTTTCTAATTTGGCCAACTCTTTTTCAGCCCTCTCTTTCTGCGCTCGCAGCAAGAAAGTGATGGCCTTTGTTGTGGCCGCCAGATCATTCGCAATATCCTCGAGATTAGTAATCTCCACTCCGATCTTTATGAAATTTGTCAAGGCCGAGCCTCTTTCCCGGTCATGAGGTCGACTTTGCCTGACCTCTCTGTTTGTGTATTCCTAGATTGAGGCATTTTATTTCTTTTTTTTACGCCTCACTTCCACTAAGGGGTTCGTGTATGGATTGGTTTTTTGGTGAAGTACCCTCCTTCTAGCGCCAGTTGTCGCGAGTCGTTTTTTACGAAGAGTATTATGTGGCTAATTTGATAACAACTCTCAAACAAAACATGCATGTGTACGATAAGCTGTAAATAAGATGAATTTGTTGACCCAGTTCGTCAGGAAATGACTACTCTGGGGGCATACCAAGCCAGGATGTGGTATTGCGAGCTTTACACGTACAATATTTGATACACCTTATGAAGATGAATCATTACAGATGAAGATAATTTGGAGAGTTAGCCTCTGGGTGCTAGGGTTTCTAGTATGAATAAATGATCACTCGATTTTTTTTGTTCCTCACCTCTCAAGCGTGGGTATCACTCTTTCTGGGAGATTTTTTTCGAACCTCTTTCTTTTTCTTTTTTCTTCCTTTTATAGCACTCCGACAAGCATGAGCTGGATTGGCAAGCATGAGCTGGAGACTTTGGGTCATGCATGAATCCGGATGATATTGCCACGTTCCCAGCTTCGTCTTCTAGATTGATCTTGGAGCTTACTTGTCTGTAAGGCACTCTTTTGGTCGTCCAAATTAATCTTTTGCTCGGTTGGATGTTTTGTTCGCCCCTTTAACCATGTCAGTTTTATGCTGGACTATTGTCCTCCTCTAGCACACTGAGCCCTCAGGATGTTCGGTCTTGGGATATCGAGTGTCGAAAGCACTCGATTCGCCGGGATGCCTCGAGTCTTCGAATGTTGTCTCTTGCGAGCATTCGACTCTTAAGATATCCGAGGGTTTGGGATCTCTGGTCACAACATATCACCCTCGGGATATCTGAAACATCTTGACCCTCAGGATATCTGAGCCTTCGGGATATCTCGAAATCATGAACATACTTGACCCTCGGGATATTTGAGCCTTCGGGATATCTTTTTTTGGGATATCTCAGAACATCTTGAACCTCGGGATATTTGAGCCTTTCAGGATATCTGAGTTTTTTCAGGATATCTCGAAGCCGCGAACATACCGAACCTCGGGATATCTCGAGCTTTTCGATATATCGAGCTTTTTCAGATATCTCGAAGCTGCGAACATACTGACCCTCAGGATATCTGAGCTTTTCAGGATATCTGAGTCTTTTCGACTTGGCTCTTTTAACTCCTCTTTCCTGATCTGAGTAGCGAATACTTGTCCACTGAGCATGATTATTTTAATAGATATTACACGTGTCGCTCTTACGTGTTCAATTAATCCTGAGTTATTATATCGAACATAATAGGTTTGTTTGGTTTCCAACTAGTTTGAGATTTTCCCTTACATTTGTTTAGCCTCAATGCTAAGGATGGGAAAATCTCTCTAAGCTTAGGATATAGCATTTGTGCTTAGATCTAGGGTAGAACACTCTTGAATATATTCGTGTATCTCTCGCTCTGTGTTCTATGGTGGGAATGCTTGAGTATATAGGATCGGGAGCACAATTCCTTTCAACGTGCCTTGTGTTGACTGCCTTAGCCGTGCTACGATCAGGCCATATTTCAGGACTCGCATCATCTGGCACACGACCTTGACTGGGAACTACTGGAACCCATATCTTCTTAGCTCTGTAGCATTGTTTGCTACATTCTCCACACTCTTCCACATTCATCCACGCTTAATAATGAAGGAAGAACTTGTATTTATAGTGTGGATTTGAATGTTACCGTTGGAGAGAATCACATTCAAATCCATACTACTTTTGCTTAGCTTTTTTTTGCTTTTTTCGGGCTTGTCGTCTTTCTCTCATTGGTCCACGTCGCCAGCTGAATCTAACGGCTATATTCTTGATTTCTTAAGTCTCGGGATCTTGATTACATGCGAGCCTTCAAATTATCGAGCTATCGAGCATTCGAGTTATCGAGCCTTGAGTTATCGAGCTCTCTGAGCCTTCGAGTTATCTCGAGCTATCGAGCCTTGAGTTATCCCGAGCTATCCGAGCCTTGAGTTATCGAGCCTCAGTGTCTTCCGTGACATACTGAGTCTTGAGTTTCTCCAGTTCTATATGAGTCTCAGGTTTCTTGATTCAACAGACTTTTTCTTGGCGGATCTTGTCGTCCAAGCATCTTGGCCTTTCGAACTTCTTTTTGAGTTGACTCTTACGAATTGAGATATTACGACCCTCGGGTTACATTGACTTCGAAGCTATCGATTTCTTCTTTGCCCTAATCGATCACTTCGACCGATCAGTTATCATATCGATCTCGATCATGTCCGATCTCGACGATCTCTTTTGCTCATCTTCATATCTGATCTTGATCACGTCTGATCTTGATCAGTCTCTTTTTTCATCTTCTGATCTGCAACTTTCTCTTCTGATTTGCTGGCTTTAGCTTTTCTTCATATCTGATTTTCACAACTCATCAGTTGACTCCGGAACTCATCTAACTCATCTAATCTCGATCATTCTCGTCTGCAGACTCGTTTGATCTCGATCTTCTTCTTCTTATTTCGTGAGTTCCCCCTCAATTTGTTCTTTCGTTCCCTCTTAACTTGTTATCTGTAAAATAGCTTGAATAACACAAGTTGATAATGTTTTGGCATAAATTATCAAAACTAAAAAATCCCAACAATTTCCCCCTTTTTGATAATGATGCCAAAACATTTAAAATATATGCATTTGCAGAGATCGGGTTTTTGTTTTAAAAAGATCAGTTCGGTGGTCACTTTGAAAGTTGTGATCTTTAGAACTCCCGCTCTGATACCAATTGATGGTATCAGTTCAGATGTTCATATTTGAAAAACAGTGACCTTTTGAACTACCCCTCTGATACCAATTGAAGGTCCCAATTTTAAGTGTCGAAA
Organism: Stenogyne calaminthoides; assembly: GCA_037126765.1. Lineage (NCBI taxonomy): Eukaryota > Viridiplantae > Streptophyta > Magnoliopsida > Lamiales > Lamiaceae > Stenogyne > Stenogyne calaminthoides. The sequence continues at coordinate 34,407,891 of JBBCBC010000009.1, forward strand.
AACCCATTTTGCGCGTGCGGAAGCAAACATGTCGTGTGATGCATATAAAATAGGGGTGAGGGCAGAGTGATTCCAAATTTTTGCTTTTAAGAACGATGTGTGTTGTTTTGCTTGTAATCGAATGCATATGACAAGTATAAACATAAAGCTGTAAAGAACACACAAGATTTTATAGTGGTTCGGACGAAACCCGCCCTACATCCACTATTCCCTTTCGGGGCACCAACTTAACCTACTGGACTTAGTTTTATGTGTTATTCCAACACCCAACAGATGTTTACCGAGTTCGCACTCAAACGGGACTTATCACCCTCACGGGATTGCCTATAGATGTTTACCGAGTTCACAATCACCTACAAACTTATCCTATCAAATTGATTTGGGTAAGGTTTGTTTGGTTTCCAACTAGTTTGAGATTTTCCCTTACATTTGTTTAGCCTCAATGCTAAGGATGGGAAAATCTCTCTAAGCTTAGGATATAGCATTTGTGCATAGATCTAGGGTAGAACACTCTTGAATATATGCGTGTATCTCTCGCTCTGTGTTCTATGGTGGGAATGCTTGAGTATATAGGATCGGAGCACAATTCCTTTCAACGTGCCTTGTGTTGATTGCCTTAGCTTTAATCTTCTGTCGGGCCATATTTCAGGACTCGCATCATCTGGCACACGACCTTGGCTGGGAACTACTGGAACCCATATCTTCTTAGCTTTGTAGCATTGTTTGCTACATTCTCCACACTCTTCCACATTCATCCACACTTGATAATGAAGGAAGAACTTGTATTTATAGTGTGAATTTGAATGTTACCGTTGGAGAGAATCACATTCAAATCCATACTACTCTGTAACTTTTTGACTTTTTCGAGGCTTGTCATCTTCCTCTCATTGGTCCCGTCGATTTGAATCTAACGGCTATATTCTTGATTTCTTACGAGTCTCGGGATCTTGATTCTGTCCCCGACCTTGAGTTATCGAGCCTTGAGTTATCTCTGAGCTATCCCGAGCCTTGGAGTTATCCCCAGTTATCGAGCCTTGGTTATCTGAAAATTCCTCTGAGCCTTGAGGTTATCCCAGAGCTATCTAAGCCTTGAGTTATCTCGGAACCATCCCGAGCCTTCAAGTTATCCCCGAGCTATCGAGCCTTGAGTTATCCCGAGCCTCGGTGTCTTCCGTGACATCTTTGAGTCTTGATTTCTTGATTCTCCCCCGAGTCTCGGTTTCTTGATTCGGCCAGACTTTTCTTATTGGACCTTATACGTCGGGCATCTTGACACTCGGGCTTCTTGAGTTGGCTCTTACGAATGGATATCGACCCTCGAGTTACATTGACTCAAAGCTATCGATTTCTTCTTTTCTGATCCGATCAACTTTCGACCGATAAGATCATCATATCTTCGATTCGAGATCTTAGGATTGTTGGGATTATCTTTGAAAGTATGCTTTTACTTTGTATAATCAAAACCTAATTTTGACTTATTTACTGAAATAAATTGTTTATCACTGATGCTTTAAATATCATTGAATGTTACATATATTTACTACATAACTGATCAATAAATCGTACGTGTTACATTGTAGTTAATTTAGTGATACCAGATCACAGAAGATTAAATTAACAGTCCCTTGTAACTAAAAGTACGCCATTCACGACCTAGATGGAAATGAACAATCCATCGTGAAAGGTTGAAGTGTAAGGCTCGGATTTGCTTGTCTTGACCAAGAGATTACACTAGTGCATGACTGATGCACTGAATAGGACCTACAGGAGGATAAATTCTTCAGAACTGAACAAGGAAGAATTAGACCTCAGAGGTTCGTTGTTTTTTAATCTTCGTTCCTTAAATAGGATCACGCGTGGTTGGTAACTATTGCTTTGACTTATCATGGGTAGAGAATCAACGAGATTCAATACTTTTTATCTTGGGCAATATTATTGGTCACATGTGATTGCTAAGATTTAATCTGAAGAATCGTGTTCAAGCACACTTTTTCGATTTGCCCCCTTGGGAGGTTCATAAGCTTTATCATACCAAATCTTGCAAGTGGAATTAGTTTTCGATGGATAATAATGTTGAACCGTTCCTTGACCAAGGACAAAAGATATTAATTAACGGAAAGTTATTTCAAAGGCTTGAATTAATTAATGTGCTAGATAATCTTAAACACGGAAATAATAACAAGGAGCCATATTGATATAATATGGGTTAAGATGGATAGTCTGATATTAATTATGTAGTTGGATTAATTAATATTTATGGGCTTGAATAATATTGTGGCTCAATATTGATAATTCAAGATCCATTGGAAGGTCCAATCTTAATTCTCCTAAAGGCCCCCTAAGTAGCCCAACATATAGTCCAATAACTGAAAAAGGTGTTTAAAATAAAATAAATATTGTTGCTTATTTTTCCTAATTATTTTCGAAATTTATAGATAAAAGGGGAGAAAGATTTTCTTTGAATTTTGTTATGGAATGAAGATATGTATTCTTGGAATACAAGATTATCTCATTAAATTCAAGAAATCTCCCACTTGGTTATTTATAAGGAAAATTTCGAAGTTTTTGAAAGATAAAGGGCAAGAAAGATTTTCTTGATTTTCTTGAAAGGATATTATGGAAGATATGTATTTCTTGAAATACAAGAATATCTCATAAATTCAAGAAGATCCAAATCTTGGATTCTTACCTATTATTTTCGAAAATATCCCATAACAAAGAGTAGGTGGGATTTTGTGGAATATTATAATTATGGGAAAAATAATATAGGAGATATATTCAAGATTTCTTGGAGATCAAGAAAAGATTTTCCCACATTGTTTTTTGCCACAATTTTCGACCACCTATGCTCTATAAATAGGGGATGACTCTTTCATTCCCAAGTACAATTCCATGTGCTGGAAAAATTAGTAAATCCACAAAGGTGGTGCAACATAATTTATTTTCCTTTTGTTAATTGTTCACAAGTGTCCTACCACCGGATAGTCGAACAAGGATTAAGGGAATACTTGGGAAGTTCTTTTGGTTAGTCTAATCAGCCAGATCACTATCATCCCAAGAGGTACGTTCACGTAAACTCGTAGAATTCCGCATGCGTAGGGTTTACGTGAATTAATTATATGCATGATATGTTGTTGGATTATTATTTGAATTAATATAGGATTAATTCATGCTAGTAATAATTACAAGAATTAAATTTGTATTTAAATATTCACCCCGAATAGATCTGTGCAACTTATTCCCCAACAACTGGTATCAGAGCCACGGTTTTGAGACTCAATTTTTTAAATTGTAATTTAATTACGACATTAAATTTGAAATTGGATAGTAGAATTGCTAGATCTGCTTTTGCGGTATCCAATTGTCATGGAATTTAATGTGTTTATTTATGCATGCATATAAATTGTGGTTTTTAATTGATTCGTTCGGATTCGTTTTTTTCGTGAGAAAATCCACGAGTAGATTAGGATTTGTTTGATTTGGATCAATGTAATAGACTAGTCTAGATCTAGGTTTATTTATTTTTTATAAATAAATTGTAACCGGATCGGAAACGGAGACGAAGAATTAAAGGATAAAATCCAGAATCGGGGCGTAAAGCGGCGGCATCGCGGCGAAATGTACCAAGGCAGGCACGCGACGCAGATTCGTCAGCAGCACGGGCAGCATGGCGCAGGGCGAGGCCGAAATAGCCTTGCGAGAAAGGCCACAAGACGGGCGGGCGGCGACGCACGCGCGCGCGCGCGAGCGGACAGGCCGGCGGAGGCGAAGGGCAAGGCGTCTTGAGGGGACGCCATGGCGGGCGCCTAAGTACCATGGGCGAGGCGAGGCCGGGCGAAGTCTGCGGATCTGACGCGAATCTGTACGTCGCCGCCGAGATACCGCCGAGCCCTCGCCCGCTGGGCGGCGCTTGACTATCGAGGTGCCGGTTACCGAGGTGAACTTGGCCAAGTGGCGGCGGATCTTGGCGCGTGCATCCCGGTTGTGAGCTACTCGGTGTGGCGTTTCGAGACAGAGTATTTTTTCGAGACGATCGAGTGAGAGAAATTCAAGACGGTGTTTCTTCAAGATCAAGCCAAGAAAAATCAAACCATGACAATTGGATTATTTGTGCCCAATATGTTTATTTTTCTGCTTTGCTTGATTTATTATTGTGCTATCTTATGCTTTATTTAATTTGTTTAAATGTGTTTGCATGAGAGTTGCCCAATGAAAAATCTCACCTTCAAAAAAATTACTAAGTATGTTTAAATAATTAATTGACAATTTTATTCCGGATAATAAAATTGAATTAATTTTGACCTCCATGATTTATTTATTTGTGAATTCTTTTGGAGAAATTCCCCCCACGGGACGGTCAAAAGATAGCTTTCACATGAATGAATTCCAAATGGATGATTGTGGGTTATTATTAGTGGCGACGATGACCCTCCCCACGAGCTCGTTCAATACGAAATAATAATCTTGTATTTAATCATGGTTATTACTTAGGTATAAAATTGATATGCATATACTTCCCCGAAGTCCTTGTCAATTTTATATTGGTCAAGTGAGAGCCAACTATTAATTTGGATATTAAAGGTTTGTAACTGTTCTTGTTTGTAACCTGCTTGAATGTGTTTAAATAATGACCCACCCCATGTGGCTTATTTAAATTGTTTTGAGATGTTGGCTGATGTATGTTCATATTTTTTTTGAGATTTTAATATGATGCATGTGATCAAATCTTGTGATATACCTGTGCTTATGAATATAGTTATTTATTTCAGTTCAGCATGTCGTTACCTTTTAATCCACTGTTAATATACTTAAATTCAATACAATATGTATGGAAACTATATTGATTGGAAACGAAAAATTATCCTAACTGCACAAAAGCACAAGTGGATTCTTGATACACCAAAATCAGATGAACCAACTGACGAGTCAAAAATACGGGACTCGTCAGATCACCTTGCGAGAGATGTCGTCGCTGAAAATGGTGGAGGGCAAACCCGTAAGGGATTACGTCCTCAAAATAGATGGCCCATCTGAACAAACTTGAGATTCTTAGTGCAGATTATAATCTGGAGACTCAGATGAATTTGGTATTTCACTCTCTGCCCAAAAGTTTCTGAGCATTTTGGCCTCGCTAGCTGATTTGTTGCAAGCTTTGGTCTCGGCAGAGATATTGATGGGGCACCAAACTCAAGCTTTAACGGCAAGTGGTAAGTCTTCATTTTCTAGGCCAAGGGAAGGCAAGAAAACGAAGAGGACCAAAAGCCATAAGCAATAAAACTCAACTGTTGCCAAGGGCAATGGTAAGATGAGGAATGTTTGTGGTGTCAAGGAAAATCCAAAGAGGAAGTGCTTAAGCTGCGGTGAGAGAGGACAATGGAGGTTTGCCTGTTCCAACCCCAAAAGGGATGGAAAGAAAGGTAATTCTCACGCACTAGTTGTTGAAACTTTTTTAGCGGCGTATACTTCTCATTCGTGGGTGGTTGATACGAGATCCACTAATCATGTTTGCTTCACAGGTTCAAACTGATCCAGCAACTTAGTGGGAGTGAGATCCTCATCACACTGAGCGATGTTACGAAAGTAGCAATTATTGCAATGCTACGTAAGTGGCAGATATTGGAATGCTACGATAAGTAACGATTATTGCAATACTACGCAAGTAGCAGATATTGCAATGCTACATGAGTAGTGGTTAAAGCAGTGGGAGAAGTGCACCTGTCTTTTAAAGACGAAGTTTTTTTTGAGATTATCTTTATGTTCCCAGTTTTGGAAAGAATTCACTTTCAGTTTCTAAAATTTGATTAAAGGACACTAAGTTTCTTTTAATAAGAATGACATCATTTCTTGAAATGGTGAGTGTATCTATTATGGGACATTGGTCGAATAATCTCTATACAATTAACTGTGCACACCACTCACGAAATGCATCCTATAACACATCAACTATTTCCGAGAAAAGAAAACGTTCATCAGACGTGAACGAGACACTTCTTTGGCATCTAAGATTGGGTCATATAAATCCAAAGAGGATCCAAAGGTTGGTAAAAGACGGTTCACTGGAGTTTCTCCAAGTTGAACCAATTCCAACCTGTGAATCATGTTTGGAGGGTAAACTGACCAAGAGGGCATTTGGAGCCAAGGGGAATAGAGCCAAAGAAGTGTTAGAGATTGTTCACACAGATGTATGTGGTCCAATGTCAACCAAAGAAAGAGGAGGTTATGAGTATTTTGTCACTTTTATTGATGATTACTCAAGGTACGGTTATATTTTCCTTATGAAGCATAAATCTGAGACCTTTGAGAAATTCAAAGAATTTAAGGCTCAAGCAGAGAATCATAGGGAAAAACGTATCAAGTCTCTACGATCTGATCGTGGAGGCGAATACCTCAGCGATGAGTTTTTGAACTACTTATCTGATGAAGGGATTGCATCCCAACTCACTGCACCCGAAACCCCTCAACAAAATGGGGTTGCAGAGCGAAGAAACATAACTCTTTTGGAAATGGTTAGATCTATGATGAGTTATGCGGATCTTCCCAAGTCGTTCTGGGGTCATGCCTTGGAAATAGCAGCTTACATTCTGAACTTGGTACCATCCAAATCGGTTCCCAAAACTCCCAAAGAATTGTGGACTGGGCACAATCCTAGTATGAGACACATGAGAATTTGGAAGTGTCCGGCCTATGTGTTGGACAAGGAAGCAAGAAAATTGGATCCTCGATCGGAATTAAGGTTGTTTGTAGGATACCCCGAGGGAACAAAAGGGTGTATGTTCTATGGTCCCGAAGATCAAAAGGTGGTAATAAGCACCCACTTTAGATTTTTGGAGGAAGACTATATGAACGAAAGAAGACCCAGAAGTGAGATTACCTTAAATGAGCTAAGGGGGCTAACCTCAATGCCAATTGTACAAGATGATATACCAAACGATACACTTACACAACTGGAACCTCGTCGTAGTGGGAGGGTTGTGAAACAGCCCGAGAGATTCATGGGAATAGGAGAGTCCTCGGACTTGATTCCCGGACAAGACGAATTAGACCCATGGACATATGACGAGGCAATCCAAGACAAGGAAGCAGATTCTTGGCAAACAGCAATGAAAGCCGAAATGGTTTCTATGTTTCATAACAAAGTGTGGGAGCTAGTCGAACCACTTAATGGGGTCAAACCCATTGGTTGCAAGTGGGTGTATAAGAGAAAAAGAGGACCGGACGGGAAGGTGGAAACCTTCAAGGCAAGACTCGTGGCGAAAGGTTATACTCAGAAAGAAGGGATCGATTATGAGGGAACTTTTTTGCCCGTAGCCATGCTCAAGTCCATCCGTATTCTCTTATCGATTGTTGCGCATCACAACTTTGAAATCTGGCAAATAGATGTCAAGACAGCTTTCCTTAACTGAAGTCTTGATGAAGAGATCTATATGCAACAACCCCAAGGCTTCATTGAAAAAGGCCAAGAACACTTAGTTTGTAAGCTCATGAAGTCCATTTACGGACTCAAACAGGCATCCCGAGCTTGGAACCAATGTTATAAAGTCTTATGGGTTCGATCAAAATGAGTTCGAGAGTTGTGTATACAAAAAGCGTGTCGAAACTGCATTGGTATTCTTAGTACTATACGTAGATGACATTCTGATCATCGGGAACGATGTGAAGGTATTATCAGACGTAAGGGCATGGCTTTCAAAACAGTTTGATATGAAGGACTTAGGGGAAGCCGCGACACATCCTCCTTGGGATCAAGATCACTCGAGATCACAAGAAAAGGATGATAGGCTTATCGCAAGCTTCATACATGACACCTTCTTGAAACGATTCAAAGATGCAGATTCCAAGAAAGGCTTCGTACCTTTCAGACATGGAATCCATCTATCCAAGAAAATGTGCCCTAAGACACAAAAGGAGATAGATGACATGAGAGGCATTCCTTATGCTTCGGCTGTCGGAAGCCTTATGTGTGCAATGCTATGTACGAGACCGGATATCTGCTTTGTCGTTGGCATGGTGGCAAAATATCAAAGTAACCCGAGGAAAGAACATTGAATGGCGATTAAAAAACATTACGAAGTATCCGAAAAGAACTCGGGATAGAATGTTAATTTATCGGTCGAGATAGTCTAATCCCCATCCGCTACACGGGACTCGGTTTTCCAATCGGACATAGACTCGGAAAAATCTACCTCCCAGTAGTGTGTTTTGTATGGGGAAGGAGCCGTGACATGGAGAAGCGTTAAGCGAAATGCATCGCAGATTCTACCATGGAAACCGAATATGTAATCTGTTTATGGGCAAATGTGAAAAGCGGTTTGGCTCAAGAACTTCCTAGTGGACTTGGGCGTAGTTCCGATTTATCCAAAGACAATCATCAGTATATTGTGATAATGTCGGAAAGGATTGCAAATTCAAGGGAACCAAGAGCCCACAAGGTCGGAAAACACATTGAAAAAATACCATCTTATACGAGATATCGTTAAGAGAGGAGATATAGATGTGGCAAAGATAGCGTGCGAGGACAACCTAGCGAGATCCATTCACAAAAGTGCGCCTCTGAATACATTCGAGAGACATGGGAAGGAATGGGTGTCAAGACCATTGCTAAACCGCTTTGAGTATAAGTGGGAGAAATTATTAGGTTCAGATAGGTGACATTAGATGTCAAGAACTACACTAGACATGTTTGTAGTATACTTAAAAGCGACTTTTGAGTATAAGTGGGAGATTGTTGGGATTATCTTTGGAAAGTATGCTTTTACTTTGTATAATCAAAATCAATTTCGGACTTATTTATGAAATAAATTGTTTATCATCGATGCTTTAAATATCATTGAATGTTACATATATTTACTACATAACCTGCTTCAATAAATCGCATGCGTGTTACATTGTAGTTAATTTAGTGATACCGGATCACGTAAGATTAAATTAATGATCCTTGTAACTAAAAAAGTACGCCATTCACGACCTAGATGGAAATGAACAATCCATCGTGAAAGGTTGAAGTGTAAGGCTCGGGTTTGCTTGTCTTGACCAAGAGATTACACTAGTGCATGGTGATGCCTTTGAATAGGACCTACATGAGGATAAATTCTTCAGAACTGAACAAGGAAGAATTAGACCTCAGTGGTTCGTTGTTTTTTAATCTTCGTTCCTTAAATAGGATCACGCGTGGTTGGTAACTATTGCTTTGACTTATCATGGGTAGAGAATCAACGAGATTCAATACTTTTTATCTTGGGCAATATTATTGGTCACATGTGATTGCTAAGATTTAATACGAAGAATCGTGTTCAAGTACGCTTGTTCGATTTGCCCCCTTGGGAGGTTCATAAGCTTTATCATACCAAATCTTGCAAGTGGAATTAGTTTTCGGTATGGATAATAATGTTGAACCGTTCCTTGACCAAGGACAAAAGATATTAATTAACGGAAAGTTATTTCAGTGGCTTGAATTAATTAATGTGCTAGATAATCTTAAACACGGGAAATAATAACCGGGAGCCATATTGACTGTAATATGGGTTAAGATGGATAGTGCAATATTAATTATGTAGTTGGATTAATTAATATTTATGGGCTTGAATAATATTGTGGCTCAATATTGATAATTCAAGATCCATTGGAAGGTCCAATCTTAATTCTCCTAAAGGCCCCCTAAGTAGCCCAACATATAGTCCAATAACTGAAAAAGGTGTTTAAAATAAAATAAATATTGTTGCTTATTTTTCCTAATTATTTTCGAAATTTATAGATAAAAGGGGAGAAAGATTTTCTTTGAATTTTGTTATGGAATGAAGATATGTATTCTTGGAATACAAGATTATCTCATTAAATTCAAGAAATCTCCCACTTGGTTATTTATAAGGAAAATTTCGAATTTTTTGAAAGATAAAGGGCAAGAAAGATTTTCTTGATTTTCTTGAAAAGATATTATGGAAGATATGTATTTCTTGAAATACAAGAATATCTCATAAATTCAAGAAGATCCAAATCTTGGATTCTTGCCTATTATTTTCGAAAATATCCCATAACAAAGAGTAGGTGGGATTTTGTGGAATATTATAATTATGGAAAAAAGAATATAGGAGATATATTCAAGATTTCTTGGAGATCAAGAAAAGATTTTCCCACATTGTTTTTTTGCCACAATTTTCGACCACCTATGCTCTATAAATAGGGGATGACTCTTTCATTCCCAGGTACAATTCCATGTGCTGGAAAAATTAGTAAATCCACAAAGGTGGTGCAACATAATTTATTTTCCTTTTGTTAATTGTTCACAAGTGTCCTACCACCGGATAGTCGAACAAGGATTAAGGGAATACTTGGGAAGTTCTTTTGGTTAGTCTAATCAGCCAGATCACTATCATCCCAAGAGGTACATTCACGTAAACTCATAGAATTCCGCATGCGTAGGATTTACGTGAATTAATTATATGCATGATATGTTGTTGGATTATTATTTGAATTAGGATTAATTCATGCTAGTAATAATTACAAGAATTAAATTTGTATTTAAATATTCACCCCGAATAGAGCTGTGCAACTTATTCCCCAACAAGGATAGCATCAGGTTAGCATATCAGGTTATCATATCTGATCTCGATCACGTCTGATCTCGATCAGTCTCTTTTGCTCATCTTCATATCTGATCTCGATCACGTCTGATCTTGATCAGTCTCTTTTGCTCATCTTCTGATCTGCAACTTTCTCTTCTGATTTGTTGTCTTTAGCTTTTCTTCATATCTGATTTGCACAGCTCATCAGTTGACTCCGGAACTCATCTAACTCATCTGATCTCGATCATTCTCGTCTGCAGCCTCGTCTGATCTCGATCTTCTTCTTCTGTTTTCGTGAGTTCCCCCTCAATTTGTTCTTTCGTTCCCCCTTAATTTGTTATCTGTAAAATAGCTTGAATAACACAAGTTGATAACGTTTTGGCATAAATTATCAAAACAAAAAATATCCCAACACACTAGTGTAATCTCTTGGTCAAGACAAGTCAATATGAGCCTTACATTTCAACCTTTCACGATGGATTGTTCATTTCCATCAAGGTTGTGAATTTTGTACTTAGTTACAAGGATTTGTTAATGTGATCTTCTGTGATCTGGTATCACCATATTAACTATAATGTAACACGTACTGTTTAATGAACAGGTATGCAGTAAATATATATAACATTCAATCATATTTAATGAAACAGTGATAAATAATTTATTTCAGTAAATAAATAAGAAATTCAATTTGGTTGTATATAAAGTAAAAACATACTTTACAGTATAACCCCAACAATCATATCGCAACCTTTTAATCAACTGTTCAATATACTTAAAGACAATTTGCTTACTGGAGAAAATTTTATTGATTGGTATCGTAAACTTACTATTGTCCTAATCACACAACATCATAATTGGGTTCTTACTGCACCTAAACCTGACAAGCCAACTGAAATATCTAGCAAATTGGATAAGAAGGATTATGTTGACTAGGAGCGGTCCAACGAAATGGCAAGGTGTACCATTTTGGCTTCAATGTCATATGTATTGCAACACCAACACCAAAACGTTGAAACTGCTGCGGACATCATGAAAAATCTTAAAGCGATGTTTCAACATCAGAACCGAGTGGCTCGTCAGATCACCATGAGGGCATGCTCTCGATGAAAATGGTGGAGGGAACGCCCGTAAGGGCACGTTCTCCAGATGATGGCTCACCTAAACAAGCTCGAGGTACTTGGCACTGAATATGATATCGAGACCCAGATCGACTTCATACTCCATTCTCTACAGAAAAGTTTTGAGCAATTCAGGCTGAACTACCAAATGAACAATCATAAGTTCACGTTGTCTGATCTGCTACAAGCTTTAGTCTCGGCAGAATGGATATTGGGGCAGCAAAGCCAAACCTTGGTGGTAAATGATCCTTCTTCTTTTTCTAGGCCAAAAGGAGGTAAGAACAAGAAGAAAACAAAAGGCCAAAGCCAAGTTAATTCGAGCGTTGCCAAGGGCAAATGAAAGGTGAAGGGAGAGTGAGTAGCTAAGAAGCAAGCTAAGGGGAAATGTTTTAATTGTGGTGAGAAAGGACATAGGAGGTCGGCCTGCTCCAAACCCAAGCGGAATGGAAAGAAAGGTAATTCTCACGCACTAGTTGTTGAAAATTGTTTAGCGGCGTATGCTACCCACTCGTTGGTAATTGATACGGGGTCCACTGATCATGTTTGTTTCATTTTACAGGGGTTCAAGCGGACCCGACAACTTAGTGGGAGTGAGATCCTCATCACGCTAGGCGACGTTACGAGAGTGGCGGTTGAAGTAGTGGGAGAAGTGAAGCTGTCTTTTGAAGACAGAGTTTTAGTTTTAAAAGATGTTTTTTACATTCCTAGTTTTAGAAAGAACCTTGTTTCGGTTTCTAAATTGTTTTCGGATGGATATTCAGTTACTTTTTCTAAACATGTTTCGATTTTTCAAAATAATCTGCTTATCTATCATGAAACGTTGTCAAACAATCTTTACACTATTAACTGTTCACACCACACACAAAATGCATCCTATAACACATCGACTGTTTCAAGCACTAAAAGAAAACGTTCAACTGTCGTGAACGAGACACTTCTTTGGCATTTAAGATTAGGTCATATTAATCCGAATAGGATCCAAAGATTGGTCCAAGATGGTTCATTGGAGTCTCTCCGGGTTGAACCATTTCCAACCTGCTAATCACGTTTGGAAGGTAAAATGACCAAGCGGGCATTTGGAGCAAAGGGAATTAGAGCTAAAGAAGAGTTAGAAATTGTTCACACTGACATGTGTGGTCCAATGCAAATCAAAGCTAGAGGTGGCTACGAGTATTTCGTTACTTTTATCAATGATTACTCGCGCTATGGGTACGTTTTCCTAATGAAGCACAAATCTGAGACCTTTGATAAATTCAAAGAATTTAAGGCTCAAGCGGAGAATCATAAGGAAAAGAGTATCAAGTTTCTACGATCTGATCGTGGAGGTGAATACCTCAACGATGATTTTTTGAACTACCTGTCAGACAAAAGGATTGCATCCCAGTTAATTACACCCGGAACCCCTCAACAAAACGGGGTTGCAGAACGAAGAAAAAGAACACTTTTAGAAATGGTCAGATCAATGATGAGTTATGCGGATTTACCAAAATCATTATGGGGTCACGCCTTGGAAACAACGGGTTACATTCTAAAGTTAGTGCCATCCAAATCGGTTCCCAAAACCCCTAGAGAATTGTGGACCAGGCGCAAACCCAGTTTGAAACACATGAGAATCTGGGGGTGTCCGGCATACGTGTTGGACAAGGAAACCGGTAAGTTGAATACACGTTCGAAATTAAGGCTGTTTATAGATACCCCGAAGGAACAAAGTGATGCATGTTCTATAGTCCCAATGATCAAAAGGTCATAATCAGTACGCACTTTAGATTTTTGGAAGAAGACTATATGAACGATAGAAAGCCTAGAAATGAGATTACCTTATACGAGTTAAGAGAGGTAACCCCAGCGCCAACAGTACAAGTCGATGCACTAAGCGAAAAGCTTACACAACCGAAACCGCGTCGCAGTGGGAGGGTTGTTAAACAACCCGAGCGGTTCATGAGGTTAGGAGAGTCCTCGGACTTGATCCCCGGTGACATTGAATCAGGCCCCTGGACTTACGACGAGACGACCCAAAGACAAGGATGCAGATTCTTGGCAAACTGCAATGGAAGCCGAAATGGGTTCAATGGATCACAATAAAGTGTGGGAGCTAGTCGAACCACTTGACGGGGTAAAATCCATTCGGTGCAAGTGGGTAACAAGAGGAAAAGAGGATCGGACGGTAAGGTGGAAACCTTCAAAGCAAGACTCATGGCGAAAGGATACCCTCAGAAAGAAGGGATCGATTATGAGGAAACCTTTTCGCCCGTAGCCATGCTCAAGTTCATCTGTATTCTCTTATCAATTGCTGCGCATCTAGATTTTGAGATCTGACAAATGGATGTCAAGACAACTTTCCTTAACGGAAGTCTTGATGAGAAAATATATATGCAACAATCTGAAGGCTTCATTGAAAAATGTCAAGAGCATCTGGTTTGCAAGCTAAGGAAGTCCATTTATGGACTGAAGCAAGCATCCTGTGCTTAGAATCAATGTTTTGATCAGGTCATAAAATCTTACGGTTTTGATCAAAACAATTTCAAAGTTGTGTTTATAAAAAGCGCGTCGAAACTACCTTGGTGTTTCTAGTACTATACATAGACGACATTCTGTTCATCAGGTACGATGTAAAGGTGTTATTAGACGTAAGGGCATGACTGTCAAAACAGTTTGATATGAAGGACTTGGGAGAAGCTGGTCATATCCTAGGGATTAAGATCTCTCGAGATCGCAGGAAAATGATGATCGGCCTCTCACAAGCTTCATACATAAATACTGTCTTGAAGCGATTCAGAATGCAAGATTCCAAGAAATGATTTGTACCTTTCAGAAACGGAATCCATCTATCCATAGAAATGTGTCCCAAGACACAAAAGGAGATAGATGACATGAAGGGCATTCCTTATGCCTCAGTTGTAGGAAGCCTCATGTATGCAATGTTGTGCACGAAACCGGATATCTGCTTTGTTGTAGGCATGGTGGCAAGATATCAAAGTAACCCTAGGAAAGAGCATTAGACTGCAGTTAAAAATATTTTGAAGTATCTGAAAAGGACACGGGACATAATGTTGGTTTTATCGATCGACGATCTAATCCCCATCTTACATTTGACTCAGATTTCCAATCAGATTTAGATTCCAGAAAATATACCTCGGGTAGTGTGTTTTGCATAGGAGGAGGAGTCATGAAATGGAGAAGCGTAAAACAAAAATGCATCGCAGATTCTACCATGGAAGCCAAGTATGCAGCTGCTTGTGAAGCAAAGAAAAAACGGGTTTGACTCAAAAACTTCTTAGTGGACTCAGCGTGTACTTTTTTCAGCGTTTTTCGTTGTCATGTGTTCGCCAATTTTATTTTCTGCGGACTTTTGGGATGTATAGAAATTGTGGAGTCCGTTTATCTTTTAACTTTAAAATTGGAAGTAGAATATTTTTATGAACTAAACTAAATAGAATTAGAATATTAATAAGAGCTAAATTGCATGAGTGTAAAGTTTTGAAGGTTAAAATAGTCTAAAAATGTTTCACATACATAAGCCACTTTTTTAAAGGAGTATAGATAACTTTTACTTCTAGACTCTAGTGTTTTACTTTACCTTAAGAATTGCCTATCAGTGTTTTGGATCCTAAATTTCCAATATTGTTTTGATCTAAATTATTTATGAGCATGGAGCAACATTAATAGACTCGTCGGATGGTGTATTCATGATTAAACTTTTTTTTTTTTAGAAAAGTATTCATGATTAAACTTTATCAAAAAATAGGTCTAGTTAATAAAAGTTTTTTATCAAAAGTTAAAAGAGAAAATAGTTTTTAGAAAAGTATTCATGATTAATTTTTATTTTTTTTAAAGAGTACTCATGATTAAACTTAAGTAAGGGTAATGGTGAATTATTCATTGTAGGATATTTCTTAAAATGAACAACACAATTTATCTTCACCACCTGAAGTGATTAAAGAATCACTACTTATGTCGTGAGATCATGAGTTCGAGTCAAATTCATCGTGAGAAAAAATAATTTCACCTAAATATTATTTGAATGTCTTGTTCAGGTTTTTTTTCTTTTAAAGGGTCTTGTTCAATTTTAAAACTAAATGATTCTTTTATATTTTGAATAACACTCCTGTGAATTAGATCTACACATGAACTTTGTCACACTATTATGCACAAAAACTATCACTATTATGCATAAAAACTATCACTATTTAAAAAATATATTATTTCTCAATTGGTGATAGTTTTTGTGTACAATAGTAATAATTATTGTACATAACAAAGATTATTTTTTTACATAATAATATTACTAAAAAAATAAAGTTCACCTTGAACTCGAATTCACACGAGTTCTTGTCTTATATTTTTCATTTCCTAATTTTAAGATAGATGTCATTAATTCGATATGATCAATATACACGATTTAGTTAATGTAGAGTAATCTAAATGATTGTGAGGAGTAAAGTAATACTACCTCCGTTCCTTATTAATTGTATCATTTTATCTAAAATGATCATTTATCTGTCACTTTGCTAATACCCATACAAATTGACCAATTTTCTTCTAACAATACACCTAATAAATACTACTAGTATAAATATCAATTGTTATCTATATAAATAAATAGAGGTTCACCTGTATGAAACGATCTCATGGTGAGACGGGGTGTAATTTAGGTATTGGCGCTTTAACATTTTGAAAGGAGTGAGTGTGATTTGTGTTAAATTGTACCCGTCTCATATGATTTTTTGTCAAATAAATAAGGGTATAATATTTTTTTATTATTCCATAATTAATGAAAAAATTGGTTTGGGTAAATGGTTAAAATGAGACCTACAATAAAGAATGGAGATTAAAGGATTGGAAATTTGGAACCTAATTGAGACTTTATTGGAGATTAAAGGATTGGAACCTATTTAATGTCTCAATTAATGTCATTCTCGCCCTCTTTGCCAAAAAAATTGAATGCCAAATTTCTTTAATTATTTGTATAATATTCCCTCCCTCCCATTCTTTAAGCCTTTTCTGCTAATTTTTTTATCTCAATCGTTAAGCACTATTTCCTAAAATAGAAATACATTTTATCACTTTATCACATCATTTTATCACATAAAATATTAATAAACAACTCTTTCTACCCCCAACTACCCATCACTTTATCACATAAAATACTAATAAACAATTCTTTCTACCCCCAACACTTTATCACTATTCTCATAAATCCTTATGAACAGTCAAAATGACTTAAAGAATGAGATGGAGGTAGTATTTTTTTTTTTTTGATAACTCGGTATCCGGTTCAAGCAACGATTAATTCGAGGGATCAAAACGCACAGTCTACTAGATGGGCCCCACTTTAAGTCAGAGCTAAATTCTATATGAATTGACACATTTTAAGAATTGATCGTACGAGAGTTCGAACATAAAACCTAGAAAGGAACACACTCCTAAATCACAAGACTACACTAATTATTTGTACAACTTAGATAGAATAACATTTTGAATCACGATTTAGTTAATTTAGAGTAATCTATCTGATTGTAGAGATTAGTATGAATTAAGTAGAGGGGACTAAAGGATTGGAACTTTTTTAATGTCTCAATTAATGTCATCGTCACCCTTTTTTGCCGATAAAATTGAATGGCAAATTACTTTAATTATTTGTACAACATAAATAGAATAGCATGTTTGAATGACTCATACAATTATTTCTCCAAATTTCTTTCAAACCATCACCATCCCCAACCCACAACAAAGTTTCAGGCCAAACTCAGATCAATATGTCCCATGGCTAATGTTGTTAGGATCAAGTGCAGCCAATGCAAGAATAGTTGGCGATGCAAAAGAAACAGTTCAAGAATATGTCGGTGAATTCATTAGTTTTGTTACCCCTTACTAGTGTTGTGAAAAAGAAGTGCCACAACGAGTGTCGTAAGATAATTAGTGCGGATGACATCATCTATGTTATGGTTTGACATATTTTTCGAACCCTACCATCCCTATAACATAGATGATGTCATCCGTGTTGATTGTCTTACGACACTCGTTATGGCACTTCTCTTTCACAATACATATAAGTTGTAACAAAATTAATGAATTCACTAACATATTCTTGAATTGTTTCCTCTGCGTCGTCAGCAATTTTTGCATGGGTTGGGAGGATGCTGCACATGATTCTAATAAAACTAGTCATTGCACATATTGATATGAGTTCGGCCTGAAACTTTACCAGGGTCCATCTGCTATAGTTCTAAGCTGAAATAAATATTCACCAATTGAATTGTTTCCTTTTTCCAAAGTTTGTAACTGGAACCTCATATTCATGGCTCTAGCACAGGATTGAGATCTAAACAATTCATCAAATACCTTGCGTACCTGAAAGGAGTGAATACACCTGTTCAACTTCATACAACCTATTGATTCTGAATCTGGAAGTCACCACGGATTTAGGATGTGAAACCAATGGAAATCAGAAAGGAGGAACAGAAAATGGATGAAGAATCATGATGCAAGAATCAAAAGAAGAGGAAGAACCAACACGGAAACGAAGAAAAATCGCAACCAACCCCTGTAATACCATGTTGATGATCTGAAACTGATAAAATAAAATGTGATTTCTGATTTCAAGTTTTCAAAATGAGAGTACAGTGGTATGTATACATTTGCAGTGTGCGATCGTATGAGTGAAGCACATGAAGTGTAACAAATTCTGACTTAATTAACTAACGGATTAACTATACTAATCAAAGCTAAGCTAAGCGTACAGAGTTACATATCTGCATGCTATACTAACAGCTTTCATCAAAATTATTCATGAACAACATTAATAGACTCGTCAAATAATGTATATAAATGCACAAATTTAGTGAAAAAATAGGATGAGATAATAGAGGTTATTATGAAGCCCCATACTCTTACTATGTTTGTTTTGTGAAGTTCTTCATATTCTTTACCACAAATGAATCAGTGAAATAGAGATAAAGCTATATATCGACAAATCATCATAGCATAAACAATCGCATGTCTGGTTTTCAAATTTACTTGTACCAGGTTCTTGTTTTACAACTCATCTATAATAACAATTGCTAATATCCTCATAGCACTCTCAATTTGTTGATGCTAGTTTCAAAGTTATTAAATCATCAAACACATACCAGCATTCAAAAATAGTAAGTACGGAACAGACCTCATTTTCTGCTATGTTAGCTTGAGCAGCAATTTGATCTCTGAGGTATTATCAGTACTCGTTTTCTCTTTCAGAGTAAGAGCACGGTTTGTCATAGCCAGATATAATGAAAAGCTTTCTATCTTCTCATTTACCTTCACTTTCATCCGGGTCAAGAATGGTGCTAACAGGTCGCTTCTTTTTATTCCGGGTCGAAAATGTTGCCACGGATACACTTAACAGCTTGTTGATTGACATCCCATCACCCGAAGTCTTCCTTTTTTCTTCAAACCTATGTTTGATACGACCATCAAGCTTATAACCAAGAAATGCAGGGAATGACAGGAGTTCTCCAACTTCACGACCCATTTCCTCAATCAAGTAGTCCAGCTTCTCCTCTAAAGACTCATGATTGTACTGCAATACTTGGGGATGTTTCTTGCTCATATCCAAAATGTCCTCACAAGTCAACCCGTAATTCAAGAACACTCCAACCACCTCCTGTAAATTCTTACAGCTACACCTGGTAACAGCACCCATTGCCATAGCCAACTCCTTTGTTCTGTTCTGATATCCAATTTTCACCAAGATAACCAATTTATTCGCTAGATTCTCCTTGAATGATAGGCTTAGAAACAGAGGTGCCTTGATCAAAAACCTAAATATGTCGTTACAACTCAATCCACACTCCTGAAGAAAAGTGATTCTTGGATGCAACTTCCTCTTTTTACTAGCACTAAACAAACCTGGATAAACAAGAACAATCCTAAAAATCTCCTCATAGCTCAATCCAGCATACGAATTCAAGAACTGTACATGGTCTTTCAGATGATCCACAGTATAAGCCAAAACAAACGGGAACTTGTGCAAAATTGTCGTAGTTGCAGCTTCATTGCCTCCACTCAACTCAAAAATATACCCAATTCTTGGTATCAACTGAGTGTCCAAATCATAGTTAAGAACAGCAGGTCTACGTATGATCAAATCCACGCCCCCATAACGGTGCAGAAAAGCAAGCATCCTTTCCAATTCTTCTAAGGGTTTAAGACAAAATGCCTTGGTTAAATTAACAGTATCGAGCACACGAACAAGCTTTTCTTTGGTGATACCATACTGAAGCAGTAACCTCACTTTCCTCTCGAATCCCGCCAGAAATCTTGGGTCTGTTGTGTTCAACAGACGCTCAATTTGGGCAGGATTGATTTTCCCTTTCAATTCTAAATCACTATCATTAAGAATAAAGCTTAAAAGGCCACCAATTTCTTCAGCGGTTAATACATCAGGTCTTTTACCAATTAATCTACAAAGAACAAGACCATCTAAGCCAGCAGATTGTAACAATCGAATTCTACTACGGATAGATTCAAACGGCGTCAATTTAATAACTGCGTTGGCGTCTAAAATTGCTTCGGTATCTTTCTCATTGAATCCCAGTTCTTGAAACAAGGGATATAGCATTATACCTAAAGAAAACAGCAAGTAATGAGAAACCCCCCAACAAAATTAAACCCAGCTCACATATTACAACGAGAGACAATAAATTTAAGCTACTAAATGAATTGAATTCACATACCGGATTTAGTGAAGACGGGTGTGGAGTGAGTGCCATCGATAGCGAGAGCGGCGCAACGGCAGCTGAGAAATAGACGACTGTTAACGAATTTTAGGCGGAGAGAGAAAGTGTAATAGTTACTGAGAGGAAAATGGGTGAAGGAAGAAGTTGTGAGGAGTCGAGAATTGAAGGGCAGAGCCAAGGGATTGGCAGCCATGGATGAGGATTGCAATGCGGTGTAGAAGATGATAGAAAGGCTCAGTTCTTTTGTACATTTGCAAATTAGAATTTTGTGCAAAAACTCACAGTATTATTGCTACAAGATAGAAATTGAAGTATTTTGTGTGAAATTTTATATTTTATTAAAAAAAAAACACTTTTTCCAAAAAAAAAAAAACATGGAGGGGAAAATATCTAATTTAAGGGAAATATGCCCCCAATTGCCCTATGTTTTTGTGGGTGTAGGTAAACAAATGTACTTTTTGATAAATGAATTAGGTAAATGTGTATAGGAAAACGAGAAATATGTAGTGTTTGAAATAAATAACTTCTTATTAAAATTGCAAAGTATTTATAGTAATATTTAACAGAAAATCAACTTTAAAATAATTTATTTCAATCATGTAAATTTTACTGGATTTGCAACAGATTTTGCACTCTGCAAATATGAGGCACTCCAGCAGACACACACCATGTCCGCCTCACGTGCCGATTTTAAGGGCAAATTAGTATTTTCATATAAACTACACTCATATCAACTAGAGCAAGCATTACGTTCAGCACATTTCCATGAAATTTTCACTCTAGATTGGCTTCTACACAAGTGAATGATCATTTCAACTTCACTACAACAAAAGGCAGTCTCCGAAATGCACCATTTATATCGAATTGCAAAGTTACATCACATCTTATATGCACTAAAAATGAGGCATCAAGATTTTAGCATGCCCAAAACCCCACCCCAAAGATGGTAGGTATACAATTTGGACAATGCAGAAAAAATAATGACCCAAAAACCTGTCCAATTCAATGTCATTCTTAAAATTACTTTGGAGCTCAGATGACTTGTAACTTCTGCTTGATAATCGCACATAGCTTTCTCATGTCTTCTTCAGATTCGACTTCATATAGCCTTTGGGAACACATGTTCTGTTTTTCTTACCGGTATGTATGCTCTTAATAAGAATAACAGATGTGCTTCCATTTTCGACATTCCTGCAAAACAAAAAAAATGCAGCCAATGTGAATATACACACATTAATGGGAGTTCTTGAAAAAGAAAGGGACAAAATAGTCTCTCTCTTACAAGTGTGGTTGCTTCTTTTCAAGAGCCTGAATAACTTCATTCGGAGCATGAACATGAGTATTTGATGTGTTGGCTTGATTAAATACCTGCACAACATATAATATTGCAAGGGATAATGATTGAAAACCAAACCATAAAAACATATGACAGATTTGTAGGAGCATGCACCACTGTGAAACATGAATAATATAGGGTCAAAAACTCAAAATAAAAAATATAGACTCTCAAGAATTTAGTGGCATAAAGCTGAAGAAGGGTAGTAACAGAGAAAATAACAAACAAAAGATAATAGAAACAGTTCCACTTCCACCTCAAAGAAATTCTTCTATCCTGCAGCAGAAGCAATAATTCACCATAGATTATAGTCCTACTAAGCAAATACATATTGCATATTACTGCTTATATAATGACACCCCTTAATGCAAATTACTGCTTATATCCCTAAACAATGCATCACTATATATGCCAATACAATCTACTACGCTTAGCAGCACAGCCTACAATCAACAACAATCTACCCCATTCAATGTACATAAAGCAATCACATCATTAAATAAAAGCTTGAAACAACATATAAGTAATGCAAATACAACTGAAGTATAAAACATAACCAAAAAAAGCAGCTAAACTTACTTCATTCGATGGTATCCCACTCAGTTGCTCCTTATCAACTTTCCACTTCTTCCCTCCTCGTTGATCATCCTCAATCAATTTCCTCTTCTTCTGACTCCCCACAAATGCACTCTTCCCCTTTTTATCTCTCACTTTCCACACATTTTTCTTCCTGTACAACAATTTCTCGAATTTCCACGACTCATAGCTTGTATCAATAACCACTACATCAGTCCGCGAGAACCCCAACAAATTTACATCCTTTAAAACCCCATCTCCTTCATTTGCCAATTTGCCCACCTCCTTCACTCCCTCCACTCCACTATTACTGTCGCCACTCCTCACGAATCTGGCCTTCCCTGGAACCGCATTGCTATTCTCACGACTCGCATTATTGGAAAATGCACAAATTCTAGGGTTCGTCTGTTTGCGAGCGGTTTTTTTCAATTTTGTTGAATTACTGCATTTATCGCCATAATTGAATAGCTCGTTGAGAACATTGCTCATTATGTTGAGCAATTGTCTGTTGTCATTTTGAGTCGAATCGGATACTGAGATGGAATTCGATTTTTTGAGCGGTAATTCAGGGGATTGAGAATTGGGGTTCTGGACGAATTGCTCGAGATCGGTGACGCTATCCTCCGGGAAGCCTTTGGCGGTCCGCAACCGGTCCAACCAGCTCGACCGGGATTTTCCGCAGATCATCGCCGGAGGGATTTCTGAGAGCGTGAGAATGCGTTTGAGCTAATAGTTGGAAACTGAAGTGTCGATGCTTTTGTCTCATTTATGACTATTTCTATTTCCTTTTGTTAGGTGAGTGAAGGGCAGAACTGGTAAAAAAAAAGAGCAGCTCAAGAGCTCAGCTCAATTAGAATTCGCGTCGAATTCAAACTTTAAATAGTAGGTCAAGCTGAGTCAAGTCAGATAAAACCCAATCAAAAGCCCCTTAGCGCCCCGGGAAGGGAGTGGAGGGCGGCCCTACCGTCAAAGCCAAGTGCATGGAGCCCAGTTTACCGTTTCCGTACATTTGGAGGAAGAGCATGAAGGTTCCCACGTAATAACGGCCAAGGTGCCTACAGACCAAAGCTTCTAGGGGGGCTACTCTTTTTTTTTGTCGATCGAGCTGCTCTCTCTCATTCCACTCGTCCAACCCTCTTCCCGAACTTGTACAATCCCTCTGCCGAGGTCTACTCTGCCCGCATTTCCTTTTTTTTGAAGGGGCCACAAAATTGTATTCGTCTGCTGCCAACAGTTTTTCTTCCCTTACTAGTTATACTAGTTAAGTGGTAACGTAGGGCGTTATTCGATGAAGAAAACATACTTTAGGAAAGTGGTTCAGATAGCTCATCACTTTTTAACTATTTAATTTTCTACTTCTCTTGGTTCCTTTCTTTCTCCGTACACAGAGAACTTTTAGCTCCTTCTTTATTTCTTCTACTCGAATAACAGTGTTATTGAGGAGTAACGAGGAATTTGTAATGGTAAAATAGAAATTATTACAATAAATTATGAGGGGCAAATGAGTTCTTGGAGAAAATTGGGGATTTTCACAAATTATTTTGCTATAAATTGAATTACACGATCCTTGCGAAGAGTTAATGAATAAGGATTCGAAAAATGCATGTTTAGTTTCGTGAGGAGTGGTGAATATGCACCGTCTACTGACCAATCAATCGTTGACTGACACTTAACGAATTTTAAAATATTGTACATATAATATATTTAGATCGTTTGGATGCAAATCGAATGTTGTGGAGTCACTAATATCTATATATAAACACATACATGTGTGTGTTTGTATATTATGAATAAGGGCTGCTAGAAAATACTCTAAAATGAGAATTTGATAATTCAAATTTCAATTCACCACCAAGAAGCTGAGTTGATCAAATTCAATCCCATCAAAATTATATAAATCAGGTTCAAATAGACATTTATATAGGCCAGTAGTGTCCTTCATGTAATCAAGGATTTAGGCTTGGGTCCTTCAAGTTTTATCCAATGTTCAAGTCAGTGCATTTTAGCTTTCAAGAACCTATGTATAGGCCAGCAGTGTTCTTCATATAATTGTATCGAGTTTGAACTCACTATAAAATTTTCTCTAATTTGAGCTAATGGCCCAATTAAATTAATTTAGCATAATGGGTTAAAGTTTGAGACAATGGCTCATTAGGTGAATTATTTTATTTCTTTAATTTAAAGATATCTTTGTGTCGTTTTTTTTAAAAGATATCGAGTTTAATTTAAAGAATAATTCATGTACTTTCTTTGTTAGGCGAATTCATATGCCTAACTGGTGTACATGTAAATGGCATTGAAAAACAAAAACCAAACTAAAACAAATAATTTAAATTACTGAAATAAAAGACGTTTTTGGTTTAATATTGATAGTCTTAGATATATAGTCATAGCAAAGAAGAAATGGTGTTCATGGCGCAAAAGAATGATAAATATATAAATCTATAATATATATTAAAAAGTGGCAAAGGATTGAGATCATTTTTTTTACCCTTTTACCCTTGTCATGTTTTACAATGTTCAATATCGTTCCCTCTAAATATTTTCATTTGATATATTTTCTTTTTAATAATTCTCTTTAAATATATTTTTTTTAAGCGAGAAAACGTAGAGCCGAGGAAATCAGAGCAGAACAGCCGCGGACGATCTGTCTCCCACACCGCCGGGCAAACTGAACTTTCACTTTGTTGATTAGATTCAGGACTTTGATTGCCGATATTCTCTCTGCCGCCGAAGTGCAATTGTATTTGTCGCCCTGCCGCCGCTGCCGCCGCTGCCCTCATCACTGTGTGCTCGCGCTCCATCGCCACACCTGTAACTTCTCTATTCTGGTTTCAATTGACGATTTTATTTTTCAAATTGATGTTGGGGGTTGGTATTTTTTGACGATTTTTTGCTGAAATTTTGGTTTCCTTCTGTGTTGCTACAGATTCTGGGTTTATTGTTTTTTGACGAATTTTCGCTGAATTTTGTGATTCCTATTGAATCGCTTCAGATTGATTCATCTCAATTTTGGGTTGCTACAATTTGATGTTTAACTATTTTGATGATCAAATTTGAAGACTCTTGCAATTACACTGATGAAGAGTATATATGAAAGCGATTGATTTATTTGATGAATTTTGATTACAAATGAGAGGATATATGAGATAGGTTTTTTTATTACAGATAATTCAAATATATCCATGTTTATATTTGTTTGAAGATAATCAAGAATATGATGAGGGTTTTGGCATCCCAACTCAAATGCTCTAAACACGGTTAGTTGAATTCTCTTTGCTTGGTAATTTCACATGCTCCAGTTATAGTTGGACAATTTAGATTTTACAGCATGCATCAACTGAAGTTATGAGGTTGAGATAGATGGCTAATATAAAATTTCCCTTCCCATCATCTATTTATAGGGTTTAGGTGTTTGTGTCCTTGGTGCTTTGATTAATGCATCTGCCATGATAGTATGGTGTGCAGTAATATTTTTAAAATTTGAACAATCCAAGATTCAACTTATGAATTCTTTAAAGGACTTTGTAATGTATCAATTTATCCTAGACTTGAATTTAATTAAGCCATTCGTTTGTTTCAGTTTTGATGAGTGGCTATGGGTCCAAACTCAGACCCTATAGCTGATGAAAATGCTCAGTTTATATATATAATTGTCTTCTCTCTACTTTATTGTTTATTACATAGACTTATAGTTTGTTATGTTGTTGTCGAAATTATGTAATATAAGGTTATTTGCATGGAAGTAATAAGTTAAATAGGTATTATTTTAAGGTTGGACTCAGTACATCTTATCTTGCCTGGAGTTATTGTTCAATCAAATTACATTAATCTATTCTGAATTTTGTGATAGATCAGCAATCACTCTCTCTTAGATGTGCCTACCTAACAATCATTAATTGCAAGCACTGATGCAAGTCTTATGAGTATTTTATATCAATGCATTGCAGGTGCCCCCAACTCTTATTTTAAATATTTGTCGCACCAATTTCTTTCCATTTAGATTTATTTCTATTTGTACCGAAGGTTTTTCTACTATTCCTTTTGCAGTAAATTGTAACTAGAGTAGCAACGATGGTAAAGGAGACTCAATACTATGATTCTGGCCGTGAGCCTCGCCGCTGCATAGGCCTGAGATTAAGAAGACTTATTATGTTAAGGTATCATTTCTATTGTTGGACAAATTTGATGGGTTTGGATTTTTTTCGAATAATTATATTTGTCTAATTTCACCAGCTCCAAAGCTTTATTTGCTATTTTTCATTTGAATGATCAAATTGTATCTTTTATTTTTATTCTCAATATTGAATTGGTATTGTTGAATGCACATCTCCTTTTATGTTTTAATATATTCTGTGACATATTTGGTTGCTTTAGGTTCAATTGTATTGACAGAAGTAAAGTGATACTCTAGACACAATGTTCAAAATCAAAGTTATAAAGTTGTAGCAATAGTAGTAGATTCTACTAACTAGGACCTCTAATAGAATTAGAATTTGCACTAAATAGTAGTTGAGATCCGCTAGATCAAATTATATTAGTTTATCAAATATCATGTCACTGAAATATTGTGACTGACATTCTAAAAGATCTTATTAGGCATCTGCAATTTGAAGTTATAATCTCTGAATGATCAAGAGCGTTTCATCATTGAGTGGAGGTTCAACTGTGAACTGCAGAAATAGCATTGTTCAAGCCATTCTTTTATTTTTTTTAGCTATATTTCATATTATCCTGATTCTTCTTTTCACTTATATTTTTTCTATTAAAATGTTTTTAGTCGGGTGAAATGGTTGAAAGGATGTCCAAAATAGTTGGCACCATTTCTCTTGAATATGCTGGTGACATAGTTATTAAAAAAAAAAACCAGCGCCGCTAAGTTGAAATTGGGATTTTTCGGCGCCGCGTTATTTTTTTTTTGGCGGATGTCAGTATCTAGGGTTTGAATCTAGGGTTTGAAAAAAAAAACATTTTTTTTATTTGTCAAATAACATCGAATAATAAAAAATACTATCTCTTAAGTCTTAATATTTAAGTGAATCACATCTAGGGTTTCAAGATTCACTTTTTATCAAGTATAATCGTCATGAGGATATAGATGAAAAGCAATATGAGTGGGTGGTTGGTCTAAAAGATGAAGATGAGTTGGTTCACCAAAAAAATTGACTTGAGGTATTAAAATAATGGTTAGGTTTACTAAGAAATTATCAAGGTCTTATGTTGTTTTTCGAGGGGATGCAAGGCAACTTACATTTACTTCTCGCTTTTACAGCGCGCTTTAGTTAATAACTATGGTCGTGAACTAAGTTATTTGAAATCAAAAGATCAAAAAGACTTCGAATGTTCTTCTTTGGGTTACATACAAGCGCAAGTGTTAATCTATACTATATTAAAAAGAGGCTTGGGTATGGGAATCATTTCGTGACCCTTTTACCCTTGCCTCATTTCATATGATCCATTTTCACCCTAAAATTATGTCCTTTTTGTGCATTTTAATTTTAATTTTGTCCCCTTTAATTTCCCCCTAGCCGGTGCCGCCCCATTCCATTCAGAAAAATCCACCGGTGCTGAGGATTTGCCTCCAGGGGTATGAACAATCGAATCCTTTATTAGAATTCTATTTTTTTTTGGAATTTTTTTTTTTAGGTTTTTATGTTGTTGAGAGAATCCCCTGTTTTACAGAGATTGGGTGGTTTATCATATTTTTCTGGAGCAGAGAAGAAAGATGATAGGGTTCTTGTGCCTGATTTAGGCTCATTAACTAGCATATATGACAGGTATGTGTTTGTTGAAATGCCATTTTTATGATTTCTCAAGAGTTTTTACTTTGTGGGATTTTTCGAATGATATTTTTGTAAATATGTATATGTTGATGGGGTTATGGGTTCAGGGCTAGAGAATTGTTCTATTATCTGAAAGGCGGGCAAGTTGATTATGGAGAAGAACATAGCAAGGCTTGTGGGCATTCTCAGTTTGGAAGAGTTTATGAAAGAGGATGGATTTTGATCGTTGATATGATTTCTCAAGAGTTTTTACTTTGTGGGATTTTCCGCTTACCAAATCAATGAATCTGACCTACGGGTTGAGAGATATTGATCAGGAGGAGCTGGGCGTCAGCACGCCAATACAACTGACAGTGTTGTACGGATCACTCATATTCCCACTGGAATCACCCACCTCTTGTTAGAATGAAAGGTATCAAATTTTATCTGATTCTGAAGCTTATTGATAAGTACAAAATTGTCTCTGAAGTTTAGGTTAATCCTACAAGCATATCTCTTATGATGACAGGTCGCAGCATCAGAACAGGGCTTCAATGATGGTTGTGCTTCAGTCCCGGTTGGACCATCTTGAAATGTGAAGGAACTACCTGATGAATATACATTCGAAACTACCCTTGCAAACCTTATAGTGAGCCTAAAACATTAGTTTTTTTTCTTTTTTTTGGTTTTGGGGGTGTTAGATCCATTCATTTGTTTATCAGGACAATTCCTTGCAAAATGTGTTGTCTAATGGCGAGGGACAGAGAAGATTAATAAGGTATGACATTGTATTGTAGGTATCTCTTTAGTGTAGTGTTCAGATAGTTAATCTCCAACCATTTTTCAAAATTTAGTGTGAAATTTCGGAAAAGTGGATAAACTGCTGCGCTTTGATGTTGTTGTTGTTTCTCTGTTTTGTGAAAGTTTTACTGATTCTTATTTAGTAGTATTAGCCAAAATCAGTTTCATTACTCAGAATTTCCTTATTTACAGCGTGGAGTTGCTCCCCGGCAAAATCTAGATTCTTGACTCTGGTCGGGGCATGGATGGCACTGCTGGAAGCCTAGAGAAGTGGTATGATGATACATTATTGGGAATTATCAATATTGTTTTGTTCAAATGTGACACCCTTTGCAGATACAATCCATATTCTTTGTAATGAAGAAGATTCAATTCATCAGTTGCTTCTTCATTTTTCTTTAGTGCATAAATGGTTATAATGCTAGGTAGAAGAGTATTAGGGTAGACAGATTTATCAAACCTATTCTTTTTCTTTCTTAATTTTTCTTATTTCTAGGGGGGAAATATTAGCATCACTGCACCAATCAATAGGGGGTGAACCTCCATACTCAATGGTATTACTGGACTCTCAGTTGTCTTGCTTTTATTTAAATTTATTGTAGTTTCATATTGATTTGCATTGTTATTTTGTGATCACAGCCTTTCTTCGGCATGTTTGGATATGGAGGTCCTGTTGCCACCACGTGTTCGGGGAAGTATGTGAACTATCTCTTTGTTTATAATCATAAAAAACTGGTGCTTCTGTAATCAATCATATGTTCAATTCTTTTGCAACTGTTCTAAAGGTGTGCTGTCATTTCGTCGAAAACTAAAAATATGACAAAGTTTTAACAGTAAAACTGGAAAGAGAACCATTAGCGGGTGCTTCATGTTCAGAAAACTGCTGGAGGGTAATTGACTATTGACTTCTTCTTCTTTAGTTGCTTTTCCTTTATTCTTCGATAGTTTATTAATTTAGACTTTCTGATGTTTTTTGCAGACAAAAGGGGGATTGAGAGATCCTTTGAAAGTTGAAACAGAGAAGTCAATCCTGCATGGAAGCTTCACAAAGGTAAGATTCTTTCGTATGTGTTTCTTCTGCTTAAATTGTATGTGTACCTCGATGGCGGTTTTCTTGAACTTATGGTCAAGATAATGAGTGGTTTTATGAAATGTATCGCGAACTCCACGTAACATATAAAAGATATTAAGCATGCATGTATATATAAAATATATACATTCATGTAATCACTAACATTATCGAGATTACTACCTTATGCTCTATATCTCCAGTTTGTGCCATGTGCTCCTTCCTTTTATCCTCTTCTCCTATTCAAGTAATGTTACATATTTATAGGGCTTGACAAAATCTCACGATTTTACCATTTATGCTAAACATAAATTCCAAAGACAATATTCAACATGCATGAATCAAATTATCTTCGATGTTGATGTGTATTGTTGTTTTACTTCTTGTCAGGTTGAAATTTTAGACCCCAAGGTGAAGACTCTGGACATCAAACGTTTGCGTTGCAAACTGGAGGACATTTTGTTTCCCTATATCAAGGTTATCTGCCTTCCATTTGTAATTTTTGTCATCTATAAGAAATGAGTTGTGAGCAACATGAATGATTCTTAAACAAAGTAAACCAAGTGGTTAGTTTCCATTTTCTTAAAAAGCTGTTTTTTGTTAATTATACCACATGACAAATTCTAATAGATATGATTGTAATTTTTTCTGTACTAATTAGATTAGATATGCAAAATAAATGGTCTAGGTTGTTCAGTATAGCTTTATTCACCAATGTTGGGAGATGAATTTAATAAAAGATATATGATTTTGATTAGATCCCAAAACCCCTGAGTATGACATGTTCAGAATGATCTTGATAGTTTAGTCGATTAGTTTTAAGTATTCGGGATGTTATCCGCAAAATGTATAGTCGCAGATATAGTTCGGGATAGTTCTCAAGACTACTCAAGATGTTCGATACCAAGTTTCAAAGATGAAATGGGAAGTTCTCAAGACTTCAAGATGAAATCTATCAAGACTCGATGAGATCTTGAGGAATCAAGACTCAAAGACGAAGATTCTCGGTCAAGAGAAGAAGACTCGAAGACTCGAAGATCAAGACTCGTTCAAGACGCAAGACTGAAGAATGAAGATTGAAGATCAAGAATATTGAAGGCCTGACAATTCTTGTCGGTAAAATCTTGAATGCTCAAGATAAAACCCAATGTTCCGAGGCACCTAATATATCTATCCGAAGGATCTCTCTGCAATCTTGGTAGATCACGATTTCTTAGAAAATAGATATTTGCGAAGACATTCAAATCGCGGACAAAAGAACTAAGTCGGGTTGTTGTTATGGTTATATCAAACTCGAGTTTGTAACCAAAAAAAAGCCGCTGAAGGTGTCTATCTTTAACCGAGACAAAAAGTCAAAAAAGAGGAAGACGACATTGCACTATATCGACCTCGATAAAGGATGTGTCATTGAAAAAAGGATGTCGATGTACAAAAGTTCCGTGATCGCAAAAAGTGAAGACCGGCCATACATGAAAGGTTTGCCTAAAACGTGTTAGGGAGTTTCAAACCCTAAATATAGTGGTTTCTCACACCAAGAGGGAACTCACGTGTTATCTCTCCAACGGATAGTTTTCAAGAGTGACCTTGGTGTATGCCTATAAATCTTGGTGACCTTCTACATTGTAAGGTTATGAAAATTTATACGCAACTCAAGAGCTCAAACTTATTCTTGCAAAAGTTAAAAGCACTCGAAAAACTTAGAATTTTCCAAGTGCTTCTATATTGAAGAGAGCTCACTATACTAAGCTCACTTGATAAGAATTATCCAAAGCTTAGTCGAGATATCCTAACCCTTGCATTGTGCTTCATTGTAAAGGATATCTCATCCTAAAGGAAACCAACCGAGAAACCCCAAACCCTCGGTAATAGGTAGTTGGAGTGTGTTTGTTGGTGAGAAGAGTTGTAAAGAGTTAGTAAACTAAAGTAGTCGAAAAACTCTAGAGGAGAAGTTAGTAAGCTCTGAGGGTACCAAAAATGTTTGAGTAAGTAAACTACGGAGGTAGTCGTAAAGCTCAAGGTCGGGTTGAGTAAGTAAACTACGTGGAGTAGTTAGAAAACTTCGGGCGAAGTAAAGTAAACTCTGGAAGGTAGTCGAAAACTTCAAAGTGATTAGTGAATTTCTCTCGAGGATCAAAGAGAGTGGATGTAGGAGCTTGAGTCTACGAACCACCAGTAATTCTTTGTGTTTATTGCTTTCCTTATCCTCGTGCTTAACTATTGCATTGACTTGATTTTTGAAAGCATACTTTTCATTTGATATTCGGTTGGAATCAATCCAAAGTTGCATGTAATTGAATCACAACCTAATCACTAATTCATAAAGGAAGGTTTTCGTAAAAGCTTAAAACGAAAGTATAAACTAAAGACAACCATTAGAGTAAATAGAAACAGATAGTTACCAAACCTCTCTTACGAGGATTCATGAAGTTAGTTATCTCCAAGCAACTCAGATCTCTGACACTTCGGGACTCGATTAGGATTATCTCGGGTATCTGAAAGCATTTCGGGATCAATTGTCTCGATGAACTTTGACTCGGAGCGATCTGTCTTCTCGAAACCTAATCTTGAGGATTATCGACCCAAGTGACCTCGGTGAAAAAGTTTTAAAAACATCGAACACGTGTATTCCCCCATACACGTGTAAGACTCGTTTTGCACCGGACCAACAAGTTATCGTGGTTCAACTTGACCCTGTTTGACCAAAAGTTTTATTTTCAAAAATACTTGTGGTCTATCTGAATGATCTTATTCTTTGAAATTTTTTATTTTCAAAAGATCGATAAAAATGTCTTCTAAAAACTTCTCATGTTCTCGATTGGAGAACTATGATCTATGGAGACCGAGAATCGCAGGCTCATCTCATTCCAAACATGAGTGTATGTGGAGAGTGGTCTCTCAAGGACCATTCCAATTCTTGTGGTGAATCCCGGAGGAATGAAGATGAGAGAACCGATCCTGAAAGCGAAATTTCCTAAGTCGATGACCAACCCGACTCTGAGGAGAAAAGTTAGTCAATCTAAACTACATTGCAAAAAGACACACTATATAGTACAATTGATGATGGTGTGATGGGAATGATCTCTCACCGTAATAATTTCTAAAGAGATTTGGGATACCTTTAGTTGTTATGTGCCAAGACACGGATCATATAAAAAAAAACAAACTTTTCGATTGGCAATTGGAAAGTTTGATAGTTTTGAAATGGATGATGGTGAATCAATAGACAAATTGGAAGTCGATTCACTAAAGATCATGAATGATCTAAATGCACTTGGAAAGAAATATCCACAAAGAGAAGTTGCATTGAAAATTCTTAGAGGTCTTTCTAAGAAATGGGATATTCAATGCGATGGTGATTGAAAACACCAAGAACATTAATTCAATGTTATACCAACAAGTCTTCTTCGAAATTTGGGCCTATGAATTTGTAATTGATAAGAAATCCAAAAAGGTCGACAACAAAGATGATTCTTCATCGAGTAAAAATGTGGCTTTAAAAGCGAAAGATAAAACACATAAAAAAGCTAGAGTTTGAGAACCCCCATGCGAAACATCGGGATGAGCTTGAGGAAAAGCTAAGACCGATGGCAAGGAGGTTTGATAGACTTAATAGTAGATTTGGAAAATACAAAAGCTATTACAGAACCACGGTACCGCAAGAAAAACCTGATGACGGATCAACCGAGAAGAAGAAGGACCTAAAAGTTGAAGGATCTTCATCCGCAGAAGGACTTCAAGTCCGAGGAAAAAATGATCGGGATGATGATACCAACAGATCTTATAATTGCGGAAGAAAGGTCACTTCGAAAGATGATTGTCCAGTTGAGTCTTGGGAGAAGAAAAAGGCAAGCTAAAAGAGACCGAAGTTCTCAAGCAAAAAGGCCATGGTTGCAAAAGAAAGAACACTCGGAGGGAGGGATCTAGCTCTTTAGATGAGATATTCTCGATGAAAGTGATGACATCCGTCTCGATGGCCATTGAGAGGTAAACTTTTCTTTCTCTATTGTTGCTCCTACACTAGCACAAAAGTTTTCAAGTTCCACCGAAAAATTTCATTTTGACTCGATGGATTCTTTTGAGAATCACGGAAGACTATCTTTGTTTTTGCAAGGATTCTTAAATAGAACTCAAGAGCGAGAATAAGAACTGAAAAGTCGAAAATCTAAAATGGAAAGACTCTAGCAATATTGAAATCACTTCTCAATTAATGGGAGCTCTTGATGAACTGGATGTTACGAAAAGTACAACTCTCGAGAAGAAAGAGGTTCGATAATGACCTAATTGAAAAGCTAGAAAATCCAATTGAAGAGATTCACTAATCGAACTAAGTTCAATGACCTCTCCGAGAAACATGAAACTCTACAGAATCGTGATGATAGTGCCTGAGAAGAAGTTAACTCTATTGAATAATGCATATAATGTAATAGATGAAATTCGAGTTACCAGAGATCTGTGTTATAAAAATCTGGATTGGGATACATTCGAGGGAAACTCACAAAGGTCATCCAAATCTTTGGATCAAGTAGCAAGAAGACAATCTTTTGTAAAATCATGGCACACACACTTCAAACTGAAGTAATGCCCAAGGTTGTAAACAAGGAAAAGGACCTATGGTCTCAAAGAAACCCGAATGATCGGGTTAAAAGCCCAAAACCTCGGTGAAGGCTAGAAAACTGAAAGATCGATTGGAAAGTTTCGAAAAGTACTTCAAAGCCTCAAGCTAAGAATCACGAAACTGAAAGGCTCCACACCAACCATCGAGGAATCCTCGGATGAGAAAAACACTCAACAGAGACATTCTCAATCAAGAGACCAAGTCCTCGGTATCTTTGAAAGACCAGTTTCAAGACAGCAACCCGAACCCCCTTTAAGGGTAAAGGTTACTGAACCCGAGTCAACAAAGATTTAGACCGGTTGACAAAAAGCCTAAGCATCTGAATGCATGAAGGCTGAACCAAAGAAGAATTCAAAGGCCACATGTTCATGCTAAAAAGCACACATACGAGAAAGTTCGCTAAGGCACCCAGAGTAGTAGATGTGTATGTTGATGTTTATGGAAGACAAATTAGCCACTCTAAAGTGATTAGAGTTGTCGGGCAAATTTGGATTCCGAAAGGTATCTAACCTTGTAGGACCCTACACAAATTGGGTACCTAAGAATTGATCTGTTTTTTGGAGGAAAACAAGCGGCACCGAATCCGACTAAAGATCACATGGCACCGATGAAAGCAGAGATGAAAAAAGCTCGATATATGGTATCTTGAAGGTGGATGTTCAAGACATATGACGGATACAAGAAGATACTTTCGATGACTATGTTGAACAAAAGAGGCCCGCAGATCACTTTTGGAGACAACTCCAGGGATGGATCAAGGATATGGAACTTTGGAAGTCGACTCGATTCATATCCATGGTGTTTCATATGTATCCGGATTGAAGCATAACTTGCTTTCAATTAGCCAATTACTGTGATAAGGGTTTTAATGTTGAGTTCTCTAAGAACTTATGTTTTGTGAAAGATGACACATCACGAAAGTATTATTCTTGGTGGTACAAGAAAGGGAATGTGTATCTTGTTGATTGGAGTTCAACTCCTAAAGATACATGTTTAGTTGCTAAAAGTTCCACAGATACCCGGTTGGTTATGACATAAAAGAATGAATCACCTAAATTTCAAAACCCTAACAAGCTTGCAAGATTAGCTCTTGTGAGAGGGTTGCCCAATGAAGTGTTCAATAAGGAACATATTTGTGATCGTGTCGAAAAAGAAAACAAATAAAAGCATCATTTAAAAGCAAAGTAGAAGTTTCTCTTTGAAAGAATACTTGATTCATCGCGTATGGATCTTTTTGGTCCTATAACACCAAATAAGCACTAATGGCGGGAAATACACATTGGTAGTAGTTGATGACTACTCAAGATATACTTGGGTCATATTCTTACTTTCGAAGAAAGAGACTCGAATAAAAGTCGCCAGAAGTTCTTGAAAAAGACTCAATGATTGAGAAAAAAATCTGAGTGTGGTCAAAATCGATCCGACAAAAAAATCGAGTTTATAAATCATATCATATCCGATTATTGTACGAGAGAATGGAATTTCATGAAACATCACCGGGACCCCTCAACAAAATGATGTTCTTTGAAAGAAGAACAGGACTCGAAAGAAGTTGACAAGGACAATGATAAATTTGGCGATATTCCTAAAAGATTTTGGGCTTATTTCGTCAACATGCATACTACTTCTCGGAATAGATCCATCTTGACCAAAAGAGTCGAGGCAAAACACCCTATGAGCTTTGGAATGAAAGGAAGCCTCTTGTTTCTTTCTTTTCGTGTGTTTGGTTGCAAAGTATTTCATACACAATAATGGTAAAGATCGAGTTGAAAACATTTGATAGTAAAGGCGATGAAGGAATATTCTTAGGATATTACGAAGTCGATAAAAGCTTTCGAGTTTACAAGCTGTAGGACTCTTATTGTGAAGGAAAACACCTCATGTTGTTTTTGATGAATCTATTTGTGTTCGGAAAGAAACAGGGAACATGATCTTGATGAACCGACTAAGAGGATCACCAGATTAAGCTGAAGCGAAAGATAAATCATCCATCGAACACGAAAAGAAGAAGTCGTTTCACTATCTATGATTGGGTGACTCGGACTTCGAATAAAAAAGTTCGAGGATGGAAATCGGGATGGTGAGACTCGGAAAACCAACACTCCAAAAGGTGACCAATCTGAGCAGACACACGAGGACTTCGGGTATGTGATGCCAATGAAGATGTGGTCACAAACAGGCAAATTCTGAATCTATCAACCAAAGGGAACAAATGTCTCGACAATATTACGAATAAATTTCCCGCGAGGAAGATGATTCCACTTTCTCGCTTTTCTTTGTTCCTGAGTTCTTGATTTAATCGAACCTAACATTTCAAATGTTGAGGATCTTATTGAAGGGGGAACATCAAGAAGGAAATGGTTAGATAGTCATCCTACAAATCCCGATTGTGGGTGATCTAACCCCGAAGGTGTTAAAACAAAAAGGTTCCATGGTGAGAGTGCACTATTACGCTTTCTGTCGGAGAAAAGAACCTCTTTGTGATTGATGAAGCTCTACAAGATTCTCATTGGATTCTTCTTTATGCAAGATGAAATTTGAATCAATTCTCAAGGAATGAAGTATGGGAGCTAGTAGATAGACCCGAAAAGGCACAATGTCATTGGAACCAGTGGGTTTTCAAGAATAAAAGAGATGAAAACACCAACATTGTAAGAAACAAAGGCAAAATTTAGTTGCACAAGGTTATTCCTAAGAAGAAGGCTTGGATTATGATGAAACCTTTGCACTGTTGCAAGACTAAAAACCATCAGTTGTTTCTTGCATATGTTGTCCACATAAGTTCACGATCTATCAAATGGATGTGAAAAGTGCATTTAACAAAGTTGTGCTTAAAGAAGAGGTTTATGTGGAACAACCTCCCGGTTTCAAACAAGAATGACCAAGTTTACGAGCTCGGAAAAGCTTTGTATGGTCTTAAAAGCAAGCACCCGAGCATGGTATGATACTCTTTCTCGGTTCTTCTTGACCATGGTTTTGTCGAAGGGGATTTGTTGATAGAACTCTGTTCGGGATAGAGGATGGGGAAGATATCTTACTAGTTCAGGATATATGTTGATGACATCATTTTTGGATCTCCAAACCATCGGTATATGAAAAGTTTTCAACACCGATGAAAGACAAGTTTGAGATGTCAATGATGGGAGAGATGAATTTCTTTCTAGGTCTTCAAGTGAAACAATCAAAGGAAGGAATATTCATCAACCAAAAAGTACACGGAGTTCGATTGTCAAATATGGTGTATAGAATTGCAATGCAGTTAGGATTCCTATGAATACTAACTACAAGATGGATCCCGATTCGAAGGCAAATCGGTGAGTCATCTTCGATTATAGAGGAATCATTGGATCATTGCTCTATCTCACGCCACAAGTAAGTAGGATATAACATTTCTTTGTTGGGATATGTGCAAATACCGTTAATCTGAAATTTAGTCACATGGAGGTTTGCCAAAAAGATATTGAAGTATCTTAAGGCACAATGAATAGAGGATTATGGTATCGGTGATGATAACCTTGAATTAACCGGTTACTCGATCTTTGATTATGGAGGTTCTTGAGAATTGACGAAGTCCACTTGGGAACTTGTCAATTTCTAGGAAGTAGTCGATATCTTGGTTTTTCAAAAACCTCTCATTAGCAACCAATCTTCTTGGTTTAATATATATATATAGTTCTCGAGGAAGGGATGTGCTCGGGCTCGGACAACAATTAAGGGATTATAAAGTTGTAGCCATGATGAAGTACCAATATTTTGTGACAATAATAGTGTCATTGTTATTTACAAAAATCCGTTATTACACACCGGATGAAAGCATGTGGATATCGAGACATCACTTCATCGAGAGATCATGTCGGTAGAAAGAAGAAGGACATAAGGATGGAGAAAATTCATCTTGATAAGCAAAGAGTTGATATCTTGACTAAACCTTTGGGGAATCAAGATTTGGGAACTTTCGATTGAATTAGGGATGTTAGAACCCGGTGTATAGAGTAAAATCGAAAAATTGAAGATTTTCGGATGCATGAAGTTTTCTCGAATTCTCTTTGAGAAGTTCGGGATAAAATGGAAATCTTGAATCGAGTCTCGGGAAACTTCAGTTCTTGAAGGTCGATTACTTTCGAATCTTGAACCCATTCAATACTCGATTATTATCGACATTTTATCAAGGTCGATTACTTCGATGAAGACCGATAGAGAAAATTAGTCTCGAAGAAGTAATGACTAATGCGACTCATTTATTGCTTAAGTGAAACTCGATAATCATTCGCAATAAATACAAAACACACGAGGAATGTTTTTTGGGCGGATGGATCGTTTAAATTCGAAGAAGGTCAATAAATCATTTAATGCTCTGCTACATTAATGACCAATGAGGATATTTTGGCGGCTTACTTTTCATAGATCGTCGGTTCGTATACCCGATTAATTGGAGATTAATCTCAACCGTTGTTTTTCACCTAATCAACGCGATTCCCCACGATTTCGAAGCTATATATACCCCAATAAGTCATTCAAGCCAAAATTTTATCAAACCCTTCGTTCCCAAATCCTCTGCGATAAATCCACTTTGCCCGAAAAATCCCAAACCCTAAAGCTTCATTTTCCAATCAATCTCTAAAATGGCCCCAACCTTGTTAGAGATTAAAAACCAACAAGCCTTGGTACGAGTTCGTTGTCTCACTCGAAAGCACAACCAACTCAAAGCCAGAAGAGGAGGCTCTGCATATGATTCGACTGGCTAAACTCACCCATCTAGTCCAAAAGTCGACCCGGACCGGAGTTTCTGAAAGAGGTCAATTCATCTATAACTTGAAGATAGATGAAGAGACTATATGCATTCTAAGATAATCAGATCACATTTAGAGCGATCGTCCAAATACATCGATTTTGAGAGGATTTGTATATAGTTCGAAAAATCAATGATGTTTTTGAGCTCGTGATAGAGGAGAGGATCTGCGATGTATATGTCGTCGGGTAGAGAAGCGGGAGTACTTAGATAGGATTCTTGAGAATCTGTTAAATTTGAGGCGACATTGCATAAGAGGCACTTCTAAAGCCACAATATCGTGTGTTGATGGATATTGTGAGCAAATGCATCATAGTCTTCGAAGGAGTTTTGAAAGGGTCGATTAAACTCAGTTGATGATGTCGGCGATAGAGGCCTCTTAACCAATCGAACTTCAACCGGTCAAATTTTTGATTTATGAGTGAAGCGGACAAAAGTTTTGAAGAAAGGTTGAAGCGATCTCAATTAAAAGGCAAGATCCACCATGCCACCAAAATTGCTTATATTTTGGAGATGTGTTGAGGAGGATATCTTCGTCGATTCGACCTCATTCCCTAAGTCCAAAATTCTCTTTAAGCCCATTCTTTGCAAAAGCGAGCCATCGAAGAGAGAAAAGCGAGAATCACCGGTTCTAAAGTTTTGAAAGACTCAACAAACCCGGGGAAGGTTTTGTTGGAAAATGGAGCGAATGAAGCGAAGAACCTTTGCACCAAAAGCCGCAGAAGATTGGTAGTTCTCACCGATGAAGATGGCGATGATTCCGGCGAGATTCAACCTCGGTGAGGTCAAAGCTTAAAGTTATTGCAAGTTTTTGAATCTCAAAACCTGAAGAACAAACCGAGGAAAGAGTTAGGCGCTTGAGACATCTCTAAGTTTGATTAAAATTTCTCGGGGAAATTTTCAAAAGGAACTCAGGCCTCGGAGATTTCTTGAAAAAGTTTTGGGGCAAGAAAAGACTCGGAACCAATCTTGAATAGGATATGAACCCACTCGGATCTGGTGATCTTAGGTTATATGACTTTTAACAAGATGACGAAGCTCTGAGTGATCTCTTCTTGATCCTCGGAAGACTCTTTGGGGAGATGAATTCATTCTCATTCTGGCCCGATAAAGCTCAAATCATACCTCGATCTCGCAAGATGTTTTCTTGGACATGACAAGCTCATCCTCAATCGGACTATGCTTGATATTCTTTGCGTTCGAGGAAAAGGCCGTGGAATGAGAGACAACCTTCGACCGACTTCTCGGGTTCGGGAAGGACAAAGTCGGGATGAAAACTCCCGATTTGATGAAATTTGATTGTTAGGTGAGAGAAAGTTTCTTGAAGTTGTCCGTGAGAGACAAATCTCAAGATGGAGATGGGGACCAACGGGGATTTGAGATGAGGATGGAAAAAATCATTCGATCAACTCCGAAATTGGTCAACCTCGATGAAAACTCGGTGACTAGACTCTTGGTACCTTTTGGCACTATTAACAATTATGCCAAAGTTCTTGAAAGTTCTATCTTTAATTAAATTGTCGATAAATGTGATCGAGGCTGGATTGGACCGGAGCTCGGGATGATCAAATTAGGTCAGGAAGGTTCCCGAGATTGATCTCACTTCTTGATGGAGAAACTTGAGAAGGTTGAGCCAATGATGATCAAGATTGCTCGGATGGAAGAAACATTGGTCAATCAAGCTCGGAGAAGATGGAAAGTCTTAGTCACTCTTGGAATCGGTGCTAATCCAAAACACTCGACCTCACAGATGACCTCCATGGAAGATAAAATTTGAATGAAAAGTTTGGAGAGTCAAGGATGAGCTCGATCTTTGAAATGAATCGAAAGCACCGGTCAAATTTCTAGAGGTGAAATTGGCAAAAGAGGAATGAAGTGATGATAAAATCTTACGTTGAGGAAATGAGTTCAATGCTCATGACCAAGATAACAGAGATGTTCAAGGAAGCACTC
Source organism: Stenogyne calaminthoides (assembly GCA_037126765.1). Lineage (NCBI taxonomy): Eukaryota > Viridiplantae > Streptophyta > Magnoliopsida > Lamiales > Lamiaceae > Stenogyne > Stenogyne calaminthoides. Next base: position 34,449,186 of record JBBCBC010000009.1, read on the forward strand.
TCCGGCGGTTGCCCATTTATCTCAAGAATTTTATGTGGCGAAGAACTATCTAAGGAGGTCGGAAGGCGAACAAGATTAGATAGCGAGGAGAAGTTCATTTGTGTGAAGCAAAGAACAATATCTCATGTGACACAAAGACACTCTCAGACTTCTTCCAAATTACGGTTGCCAAGAAGGGGAAAAGGAAGGTGAAGACCTCGGGAAGTTCATGACACGTGCTTTGGAGAAGAAGGCTTAAAAGATCTTGTATAACCTAGCCAAAGCCTTTAAGAGAAGTCGAAGCCTCTTGAGAAGTTGAAGTTCGCCGGTAGAAAACTTTATCTACACTCGAGTTTAAAAAGTATGATGTTGCAAGAGAGAAACCGAAAAGCTAGCAAAGGTTGGAACAAGTCAGTCTAATTTGCTTTGAGGAAAGTCTTAGGCGTTGTTCAACTTGTAAGCAAAAAGGGTCGGCTTCTAAGCCAATCCAGAGAAAGTTCGATTACGGATGTTGAAGAAAACGGAAGAATCGAGTCTCAACCTCGGAAGAAAGTCTTCAACACGAGAGATGCTCAAAGACACTCCAAATAGAACAAAATTAAGAAAGTTGCCGCCCGGTCTCGGGAGCGTCTGGATCGAAAAAGAAGATGGGCAAAGCATGTCGCGAAGGATGAAATTCGGGAAGTTTGAGCAAAGAGGAAAGGGACATCAAAAGATCGAAGGGCCCACGTTGATAAATGGATGCCTATCAAACTCAACGATATGTGGGAATAAGTTAAGAGAACCTTCTCGTTCAATTATGATGTTCTCGAGAATGGAGAGGAAAGCTCGGATCGAATGAAGCATTCATTGAATATCTCCTAACCTTCTATCCAAAGTATCTACGTAATTTTGATTAACCTTGCGGATGAAGGAGAGAGGTATGATAGTAGCCCCGGTCCATATTCCTATCCTCCTCCGAGACTTGGTAATGGCTTGGTAAATGAAAAGGCCATTACTCAAGAGATTGCTCGATATCTTTGGTCGATTGGGTTTAACAGAAATTGTCGGATATTATTAAGGAGAGAAATGAGCCAAGAAGAGATTTTTCGAATGTTCGACTGGAGGTGCCCAACGATGAAGTTGAGAATGAAGCAAACCAAGAGCGGTAAGATCAAGAGCCAAATCAAGATCAAGACTCGACGACTTCGAAGATTCTGTAATCTTTAAATTTTTGTCTTTTTGATTTTGTTGATAAACTCATTTGAATCTGTAATGGTATACTCATCATCAATGAAGATTTATCATTATGCTCAAAAGATAATATCTCATTATCTTATTTACATGTCTTTTTATTTTGATATCTTTGAATGAATGTCTCGAATCGATTGTATGTTGATAAGGGAGAAATTGTCCGAATATGGGGAAATTGTTTAAGTATTTAGTAATGAACTACTTAAAGAGATTCATTCTTGAAGAAATTCTTTGAATGATTTAAATTGTCGAGTTTCTCTGTTTTTAAGAAATTGTTGAGAGACAACCAATCTTGTAATAGGATAAACTGAAACCCGAGTATAGGTTATATGTTTATAACAAAGATAGGTTTTGGCATCAAAAAAAAAGAAATTGTTGGGAGATGAATTTAATAAAAGATATATGATTTTGATTAGATCCCAAAACCCCGAAGATGGCATGTTCGAGAATGATCTTGATAGTTAGTCGATTGATTTTTAGAGTATTCGGGATGTTATCTGCGCAAAATGTATAGTCGTGAGATATAGTTCGAGGATAGGTTAAAAGACTCAAGAACTTCGATATGTTTAAACCGGAAGTTTCGATGAAAACCGAAGGTTTTCGATATGGCTCGAGATCTTGAAGACTCGATGAGATCTTGAGGAATCAAGACTTCAAAGACGAAGATTCGATTGTATCTGTCGATGAGACTCGAAAGACTCGAGAAGACTTTGAAGACGCAAGATCAAGATCAAGATTGAAGATCAAGAATATCAAGGCAAAGAATGACCCATGAAGACTCGCGAAAGGTATTGAATGCTCAAGATAAACCTCGAATGTTCCGAGGCAATTTGAATATATCAATCTGAAGGATGCAATCTTTGGTAAGATCGCGATTCCTTAGAAAATAGATATTTGCCAAGACATTCAAATGCGCATAAAAATGAACTAAGTCGGAAGTGTTGTTAAGGTTATATCAAACTCAGAGTTTGTAACCAAAAAGAGCCGTTGAAGGTGTCTATCTTTAACTGGAGACAAAAGTCAAAAAGAGAAAGACGACATCGCATCATACCGACAATCGACAAAGGATGTGTCATTGAAAAGGATGTCGGATGTACAAAAGTTCCAGATCGCCAAAAAGTGAAGACCGGCCTACATGAAAGACTATTGCCTAAAAACGTGTTAGGGAGTTTCAAATCCTAAATATAGCAGTTTCTCACACACCATAAAGAGGGAACTCACGGGTTATCTCTCCAACTGATAGTTTTCAAGAGTGACCTTGGTGTATGCCTATAAATCTTGGTGACCCTCTACATTGTAAGGTTACGGAAATTTATACGCAACTCAAGAGCTCAAACTTATTCTTGCAAAAGTTAAAGCACTCGAAAAACTTAGAATTTCCCAAGTGCTTCTATATTGAAGAGAGCTCACTATACTAAGCCTAGCTTGATAAGAATTATCCAAAGCTTAGTCGAGATATCCTAACCCTTTGCATTGTGCTTCATTGTAAAGGATATCTCATCCTAGTTGAAACCAACCGAGAAACCCCAAATCCTTGAGAAGGTAGTTGGAGTGTGTTTGTTGGTGAGAAGAGTTGTAAAGAGTTAGTAAACTACGCGAGTAGTCGAAAAACTCTGAGGAGAAGTTAGTAAACTACGGGGGTAGTCTGAAAGCTTGTTTGTGTTTGAGTAAGTAAACTACGAGAGGTAGTCGAAAGCTCAAGGTCGGGTTGAGTAAGTAAACTCGTGGAGTAGTCAAAAAACTTCGGTAAAGTTGAGTAAGTAAACTACGCCGAGGTAGTCGAAAAGCTTCGAAGTGATTAGTGAATTTCTCGAGGATCGGATAGAGTGGATGTAGGAGCTTGAGTCTCTGAACCACTATAATTGTTGTGTTGTTTATTGCTTTCCTTATCTGTGCTTAACTATTGCATTGACTTGATTTTGAAAACATAATTTTCACTGATATTCAGTTGGAATCAATCCACTGAAGTTGCATGTAATTGAATCACGGCCTAATCATCACTAATTCATAAAGGAAGGTTTTCAAAGAAAAAGCTTAAAAACGAGTATAAACTAAAAAATCAACCATTCCGACGACCGAGTAGCTAGAAACGATAGTTACCAAACCGAACTCTCTTACGAGGATTGATAAAGTTAGTTATCCGATCCAAACAACTCGGGATCTCTCGACACTCGAGGACTTCGATTGGGATTATCCGAGGTATTTGAAAGCGGCTTCGGGATCACTGCCCTCGGTAGACTTTGACTCGGAAGCGTCTGTGCTTTCTCGAACCTAATCTTGAGATTATCGACTCAAAGTGACCTCGAAGAAAAAAAGTTTTAAAAACACTGAACACGTGTATTCCCCCCCCCATACACGTGTAAGACTCGTTTGCACCGGGACCAACAACCAATTCCCTTTTTATTACCACTTTGCTGAAGTGTCTGGAACAACAAGCCCTCCCATCGAATTCCAGGTGATTTTCTAGACTTTGATGATCCACATGACAACTGAACATGTATACATCTGAGTTCTATTGGTTTAACATCTATACCATCATAATAAGTTTCAAATATGATCTGATTATCTGTGTTGCTTTGTTTTGATAATCAAAATTTTAGTATGCATCATAAGAGTTTATCATTTTGATTAAGAAGCAAGGAGTAAACTTGGGATATTTTGCAGGTCAACGGGATCGATTTATCAGAAGTACAGGGCGGGGAATAAGCTGTCACAAACTTTCACTCTTGCTATGGTCCCGACTTTGCCCCGCAACTTCATTTTAGCATCAGCCAAGATTCTTCTTCAAAGGCTTATCAAAGTAAGCACAATTTAATTATAAATATGTGTTTGATTCTCTTCATGTTAAGTCATCAATGTGAATACTCATTCTGATAATTTATTTGTATAATCTCTAGATGAACGAGTGCTTTCAGAAGCAAATGCTAGGCTGAAATGCGTTTACTTTCCCATTATCGAGGTAACTCGCATAAATCTCATGTTATTGGAATGCATATAAAAATCACACTTAGATGATTTGTTTGTGAAAACTCTGCATTTGGTTAATTTCAGGGGAAGGTGAACAAAACAAGGATATTAGATGCATTAGATGCAGATGGTTGTGGAATTAGATAAAGCTTCGAAAGCTTGCTTTCATTGAAAAAAATATATATATATATTTGTTGATCAACATGCACCGCCATACTTCGACAAATGGGTACACAATTACACGGGCCACGTGCAACGCACGTGTCAGAAAACCTAGTAATTAAATAAAAATTGCGTTAGAAGAAAACTGGTACATGGAGATCAATCCAAGTATCCAACTGTTTCAAATGATATTCGATTCTTAATTGCCGCTTTGACGAAAACTAAGGCATAATTTTTGTTGTAAATTGAAGAACAAGATCAAAGAGAGAATGCAAGAACACCAACTTGTTAACTCAGTTCGTCAAAATGACTACGTTTGGGGGCGATCAAGCCAGGAGGGTTTTCACTATAATTCTCTGTAAATTCACTCTTTTGTCTTCTCTATGAATGACGGTACAATAGAATATACATATATATACTAGGGATTGGACTTTAGCCCTAAAGGCCCTAACTCTAAGCCCACAAATAACAATAAGACTATGTTTATCGGCAATTGGATGCCCAGGGCGTGAGAAACGACAAAGAAAAAGTAAAAAAAAAAATTCAAAAATTGAATATATGGGATGACCAAGGTCATGGGTGAAATTGAGCATGAGATTATGCCCTCATCTTTCTTTTGACAAGTGTCAATTTCTTACTTGGGTATTGTAATTTTTTATTATAATTATAATTTTTTTAATATCAAATAATTATGTATGTTTCTTAAATATTTTAAATATAATAAAAAATAATTATAAATTTAATTGTTAAGTTATAAAAGAAATAATTTATTAAAGAGTTGTTGTGGTTGTAGGTGGACATGGATAAACAATGAAAAAATATGAATTTGGGTTTTAGAGTAAAATGTGTATGTGGAGGAGAGAGAAATTAATTGCTTATTATTTGGTTATGATTGTGAGTGGGTATGGATAAATATGGTCTAAGTAATGTCCATTAATACTAATATATTTACAACACTCCCCCTTGGACATTACAACGCGATGTTAAATTTTTTTTCTTCTAAAATAATCAAGAAAAAAAATAATAAAGAAAAGATTATAACTACTAATCTTCGGGAATCAATCTTCAGGATTGTTTTGAAGATGAAGCTCCCCCCGAAGACAACAGTCTTCCAAGCCTACGCATTCCAATACCATGGACATATTTTCCAAAAGTAGATGTAGGAAGGGATTTAGTGAATAAATCTGTCAGATTGTCACTAGAGTGCACCTTTTGTATGATTATTTCACCACTCTTCTGGAGTTCATGCGGATAAAAAAATTTCGGGGATATGTGTTTTGTCAAGTTCCCTTTAACATAACAGTTACTCATCTGTGCAACACAAGCTGCATTGTCCTCATAAAGTACGGTAGGAGATATATCATTTGTAGTTGTACCACATGTATCACAAATGTGTTTCACCAACGATTTTAACCAAACACATTCTCGTGAGGCTTCATATAAAGCAATAATTTATGAGTGGTTCGAGGAAGTGGTAACCAAAGATTATTTAACAGACCTCCATGAGATTGCAGTACCATCACATAGAAAAATATAACCAGTCTGAGATCTGGCATTATGAGGATCAGACATATAACCAACATCTACATAGCCCACCAATGTTTTATTTTGATTTCTTGCATAAAATTAACCAAGGGCCTGTGAACCTTGAAGATACCGTAAAATGTGTTAACATCATTTCAATGTCTCCTTGTAGGAGAAGCACTAAACCTTGCAAGTAAATTTACCGCAAATGCAATATCTGGACTAGTACAGTTTGCAAGATAAAGTAATGCACCAATTGCACTTAGGTAAGGAACTTCTGGTCCTAATATTTCCTCTGTATCTTCCTTAGGTCTAAATGAATCCTTATCCACTTATAGAGATCAAACAACCATTGGTGTGCTGAGTGGATGAGATTTATCCATATGAAATCTCTCTAATACCTTCTTCAAGTATGTTGACTGGTGTATAAAAATTCCTTCGGGAGGTGCTTGATCTGCAGGCCGAGGCAATACTTGGTTTTACCCAAGGTTTTCATTTCAAATTCAGCTTTTAAGATTAAGTAATTTGCTTCTTCAATCTCCTTGCTCGTTCCAACTATATTAAGGTCATTAACATAAACTGAGATGATACAAAAACCATTTAATGATTTATTTATAAACAGGCAAGGAAATACTTCATTGTTTATATATTCCTTCTTCAAGAGGAATTCACTGAGTCGATTATACCACATCCAACTCGACTGTTTTAGTCCATATAATGATCTTTGTAGTTTAATACTACAATACATATTGCGATTTTCATCATTCCTCATATGGGGAATCGTAAATCCATAGGGGATTTTCATATAAATATTAGCATCTAATGATCCATATAAATATACGGTCACAACATCCATCAACTGCATTTCTAAATTCAAATTTACTGCCAGAAATATTAAGTAGTGGAACGTTATTCCATCCATAACAGGAGAGTATGTTTGATCAAAATCAATATCGGGTCTCTGCGAAAACCCTTGAGCTACTAATCTCGCTTTGTATCTCTCTACCTCATTATTCTCATTTCGTTTTCGTACAAATATCCATTTATATCCAACAGGGATAACGTTTTTAGGTGTACGTACAATATAGCCAAATATTTTTCTTTTGTTTAGCGAGTCTAGCTCTGCCTCAATTTCTTCTTTCCATTTTACCCAATCTGAGCGCTTCTGGCACTCAACTATTGATTTAGGTTCTGGATCCAGATTATCATTCGTAATGGAGAGAGCAATTGTGGCGGCAAATGTGTTGTCGACAACAATAGTATTTCTATTATAGGTTTCGCTTGTATTTACAAAATTCATTGCAACTTCTATGTTTACATTAACCAGATCATCATCATTTCCCAAAGTATTTTGGTCTGGTCGTTCCGCAATCCTAGTATCTTGTTTATTTTGTGCACGTGCATTGCTAGTTTTGGTTTTCCACGGATTTGTTTCTTTTGTGTTGAGAGGTCCTTTACGCTTCTGGCGTATTGGGGCATCAACATATATATTTGATTTCATTGGGACCTCAACTCTTTGTGGTGCATTTACAACAGGTATATGCGGTTTAGTCACTCCTTTATGATTAGTAAATGCATCTGGAAGAGTACTTGCTAAATATTGCAAGCTAATTATCTTCTGAACTTCCAGTTCAGTTTGACTAGTGTGTGGATCTAAATATTGAAGATCTTTAACATTCCATGAAATTTCTCGGCATTCATTTAATTTTAGATTCTTGTCTCCCCCTAATGCCGGGAAATGATCTTCATCAAATTTTCAACCAGCGAACCGTACCGTAAATTGATCCCCTGTCATAGGCTCTAGGAATATCATAATAGATGGCGATTCAAAGTCAATATAAATACCTAGTTTTCTTTGGGGGCCCATTGAGGTACGATTTGGTAGTGTTATAGGAACATATACTACACAACCAAATATTCGCAGATGGGAAATGTTAGGTTCTTTCCCACGCACTAATTGTAAAGGTGAGTAGTCATGATATGAAGTAGGTCGGATTTTAATTAGATTAGTTGCATGTAAGATTGCATGCCCCAACATGAAATGGGTGAATTGGAATTTTGCAACAATGGTCTAGCAATTAATTTGATGTGTTTTATTAGTGACTCAGCTAGGCCATTTTGAGTGTGGACATAAGGGACTGAATGTCCCACTTTAATTCCCAATGTCATACAATAATCATTAAATGTCTTTGACGTGAACTCACCGACATTATCCATTCGAATGGATTTAATTGGATAATCTGGGAATTGAGATTTGAGCTCAATAATTTTTGCAATAAGTTTGGCAAAGGCATTATTACGGGTGGATAATAAACACACATAAGTTCGTCGTGTGGAAGCATCAATTAAGACCATGAAATATCGAAATGGTCCTGATACCAGATGAATCGGTCCACAAATATCTCCATGAATTCGTTCAAGAAAAATAGGAGATTTAATTCCAACTTTAGTACGAGACGGTCACACTATAAGTTTACCCTTTGCACATGCCTCACAAATATATTCATTTACAGAAGGGATTCTGTTATTTGGCATGTTATGGCCAATGGAGTTAGACAAAATCCGATGTATCATGTTTTGTCCTGGATGGCCTAACCGCTCATGCCATAATTTGAATGAATTTGGATCATGAAATTTTAAGTTCATGGCAAAATGGAGATTAGAAGGTCGGATGTACGTATAATACAATCCAGAGGTGAAAGAAGGAAGCTTTTCGACAACAAGTTTTCGACATCCTAGTGATTGTGTCATCAAAAGATATTCATTATTATTCTCAGTGTCAGTTCAATGTGATAACCATTCGACCTAATGTCCTTAAAACTGAGAAGAGTACGTTTAGATTGTGGATATAACAAAGCATCATTAATGATTAATTCAATACCCATAGGGAGAATTATTGAAGCTCTACGTACCAGAGCCTATTATTAAAATATTATCATTAGAAATAGTTATAATGCTCCCATTTTTTTCTATCAAACTTTGAAAAAAATTCCTATCTTTCAAGATAGTATGTGTGGTAGCACTATCTACCAAGCACAAAATGTTATCTTTCTCCATAAGCCAAGACAATTGATGATGCACAATCGAAGATAGTGAAACTGAAAATAAACATATAAATAATATATCAAAACAAGATCAACAATAATAATAATAACAATGTAATTAATTTCCTGATAAATACTTAATTTGTCTCATAAAGTATATTGCCACGGACAACAGGTTTGGCAATGAAATTTTTTTGCCATTAAAATAAATCAAATAAGTTAAGCCATATACACCTTATTTGTCCATAAACTAAACAAATTCATGACAAAAGGCAAAAAAGAAATAACAGATTATTAAAAAATTACATTTTATGAACAAGTGCAAGTGCAAGTGCAAGTGACCAATCACTGAGTCTAAAAGAAAACTCCACATATGAACTATTAGCCAAATAAAGTGTAACATATTTCATGGTAATTTAATCAAAGAAATAGAACAATTCTATGAACATAGCAACAAATAAAGGGAGTGACCCACTCATGCCAAATAATTAGTGGCTTACCGTGCTTCTTATATACTAATTAACACTACAAAAAAATTGGGTTTTAACGACGGTTTCTAACAACGGTTTTAGGCACCGTCGCTAGTGTTTGTCGATGGTTCAGGTCAGACGGTCAAAATCATCGGACATAGCGACGGTTTTCACAACCACCGCTATTATCGACGGACTATCGTCGGTTTAGCGACGGTTCAAACCGTCGCTACTCTCGGACCCGGGACACGAAGCGCTTCGGCACTTGGCCCACCGCCCAGACCGATTTTAGCGACGGTATTTTGAATATAGCGACGGTTATTAGCCGTCGCTAATAGCGACGATAATTAAGTACCTGTCGCTATTCCATCACTAAATTTCAATTATATAAGCATCGGCCGCAGCATTCAGATGCGGTTTTTTCCGCAAATACTACGTCCTCCGCCGCCGTCGTACGCCGTTCGTTGTCGCCGTCCTGAGCATTCGGTGCACGTGAAAAAGTTCGTACCATCGCATTCTTCTGTTTGACGGTAATTTTTCTAATTTTTAACCGTTTATTTTCTCATTTTATATACGTACGTATGTATATGTATATGTATATATATGCATATAATTCTAAATTATATATATATATAGATATATCAAAATTATTAAATTATATATATTAATTAATTAATTTCTAAATATATATAATTTAGATTAAATATTATTAGATATTATTAAATTAATGTTAGATTAAATATTTATGTTAGATTAATGTTAAATATATATATTAGATTAATTATATATCCATGTTAGTTTAATTAGTCAATTACGTAGATGCATGTTAGATTAGTCTGGTTGATTAGGATATTAGTCTGGTTAGGTAATATCAATTTAACGTACATGTTAGATTATGAAATTATGTTTATGTAATTATTTAATTATGTGATATATATATATATATATATATATGTTAGAATTGTTAGAATTGTGTTAGATTGTTGGTTGACTAGGATGAGTTTATAATAATACAGTCGAAACTCTGTCGAAATTTAGGCGCGATTTTAATTAATTGTTTTATATAATGCAGATGAGTACTAGTCAAGGTGGACGTGGCAATGACAGCGGTCGCGACAACGGCAACGGTCGAGGCAGAGATGGTGGTCGGGGCCACGGGTCCATTCCTCTGAGCACCTGCAGGAAGAGGATTCTTAGACCGACGGTGAACCTGAACACACCCAGCAGAGACGGGTCCAGCTCGCAGCAACCGCCCCCAGCAGGGTCATCTCCAGCAGAGTCGAGCTCAGGCTCGGCCTCTGTTCATCGTGGCTCAGCCCCCACTGCTCGATTGGGGGCGTCGTTGTGCACAAGGCCGGATTCCAATCGATTCTGGAGCACCGCATGGCGGAAGTAAGTAATATAATTTATTTAATTGTACAACAAGTTCATAATTAATATTAATATTTTTCTTTGTTAACAGGAACTACGACTCGGACGCCCTCTAGACGCTCTTGAGACGTTGGCACTCGGCCACCCCTAGGACCTCCACCTATAGCCGCACCACCCACATGCACATAAGTAATTAATGTTGTATTTCGTAATTATTACACCTGATCTTAATTATAATATTTAATTTTTACAGAGAGCGGTGCGAGATAAGGTCGAAGCTGCCAGCCATGCCCAGGTGGGTGAACCGTCAGGATCAAATCCATCAGCTCCTCCAATTAATTTGAATCAGATCTATGTAGAGGAGGCCAGCATCAATAAACAGCAGGTACTTGGGTACGGTAGGTTGTCTACCGCCCTGATCGCGGAGACACAACCCTACTCGTCTCAGACCTCTGTTTTTGAAGATCGCACCGCCGCTTGCAGAAATCATCGACGGGTTTGAACAGTTAGAGAGGCGATGACGGTAGAGCTCGAAGAAGAAAATTAACGGAAGTGGCGGAGGTTTGAGTCCCGACTGACCGATCGAATGGGTTGCTCACCAGATTATTTCCTCGACAACCTTTTTAAGGAGGGCGATGACCTAGGCGACGGTGGTGGTTTAGGTGGCATGTTCATTGGTCGTGGTGGCAGCGGTCGTGGTGGCAGCGGGGTCGGGTTCAGAGATGACGGTGGCGGTGGCGATGATGAAATCGCTTTCTATCCTGATTATCTTTTTACTTCTAATTGGGGATGATTATTATCCGGGGCGTTTATGAAACTCTTTTTTTTATTATTATTATTCATGAGGCGACATTTTTTTATCATTTATATTTTCGTTTATGAAACTCTATTTTTTTTCTTCTTTATGTATGTATAATGTTTATATCGTTTATATTTTTGTTATATCGTTTATTTATCGTTTATGTATAATGTTTATGTATGTATATCATTTATTTATCGTTTTTTTTAGATTAAAGTATAACTTGTTTAGATAGAAAAATATAACTTGATTAGATGAAAAGTATTACTTGTTTAAATAGAAAAGTATAACTTGTTTAGATAGAAAAATATTACTTGTTTAGATAGAAAAGTAGGATCTTTCTATGGTCAGTAAAGGTTTCGCCCTTCCTGACAACAGTGAACTCCTTTAATACCGTTGGATCTTTAATCCAACGCTTGAAATCATGTTTAAGTAATTGCACTCTGTATTAGTGCGTTTGCACTGTGCAATCTGCAATCACAGTGTTTCGCCCTATAAATAAATTAATTTAATAATTATTAAATGAAGAAATTATCCTTTTAATTATATATATATAACCATATCATCATCTTATTTTTAAATTAAAACACTTTTAAATATAATTAAAAATATTTATATCCTCATCAACATTCTCATAGGACAAATTAATCGCCCTAATTATTTGAGTAGAAACCTCTGTAGTCAAATATCCTCTCCAATATCAATGGCGGAGCTTTATGTCGTCAATTTTTTTCCTCTTTCCATACCCTAAGTTAAGGATGACAATCTCATTTCACCCATAATAATAAATCACATATCCATAAACATTCATGAGGTTTTTTTTTTTTTTTTTTTTTTCCGTAACAAGTTCTCGAACAAATTTCAATAGTTGTATTTTTTATTTCTTCAATTCTTGTGTTTGCAATGTAAGACATTAAAAGCAACGATAGTGGGTGCTCTCCCACCACCAATTCGGACCGATAATTGCCGTCTGATTTTTCTCTTATGTCAAAATCCGCTCCCAATCGTTCGATTTTTGTGATCGGTAACAGGGAAATTTCAAAAAACAACACCATCTCCGGCCGTCGTGGAACGCGGTTTCCTCGAAATCATCGCTCGAATCTTCGTATTTCTGAGTGGATGTAGGCGTTGTGGTTGCTTGCGCCTGTTACACCATGATTACAAAATCAAAAATTAATTGAGAGAGAATAAAGAGAGTCACGAAGAAGGAGATGAACAGGCGATTCTCTGCAAATCCACTCTCTCTCTTCTCCTTTTGGCTGGAGAGACGAATGTTCTCATAATTAAATTAAAGTGATGTTAATTGTTTTAATTCATTATTAAATTATAGTGCGAAGAATAAATTTATATATTGTATATTTCATTTTAATTTATATGGTTATTTTGGTTATTTTATTTTATTTTTCAAAAAAATTAATTATTTTATCTCACCGCGAAGTTAGATTGCACATGGCGAACTTAAGTGAAGGGCGAAACTGTTTCTGTCCGTAGAAAAACCCAGAAAAATATTATTTGTTTAGATAGAAAATTATAACTTGTTTAAATAGAAAAGTATTATTTGTTTAGATAGAAAAGTATAACTTGATTAGATGAAAAGTATTACTTGTTTAAATAGAAAATTATTACTTGTTTAGATAGAAAAGTATAACTTGGTTAGATGAAAAGTATTACTTGTTTAAATAGAAAAAGTATTACTTGTTTAGATAGAAAAGTATAACTTGATTAGATGAAAAGTATTACTTGTTTAAATAGAAAAGTATAACTTAATTAGATGAAAAATATTACTTGTTTAGATAGAAAAGTATTACTTGATTAGATGAAAAGTATTACTTGTTTAGATAGAAAAGTATAACTTGATTAGATGAAAAGTATTACTTGTTTAAATAGAAAAGTATAACTTGATTAGATGAAAAGTATTACTTGTTTAGATGAAAAGTATTACTTGTTTAAATAGAAAAGTATTACTTGTTTAAATAGAAAAATATAACTTGATTAGATGAAAAATATTACTTGTTTACATGAAAAGTATTACTTGTTTAAATAGAAAAGTATAACTTGATTAGATGAAAAGTATTACTTGTTTAGATGAAAAAGTATTACTTGTTTAAAGAAAAGTGTTACTTATTTAGATAGAAAAGTATTACTTGTTTAGATAGAAAGGTATAATTTTTTTTTTTTTTAAATACAAAATATAATTTAATATAATATAATTTAATTTATATAAAAAAAATTATTATATAAAAATGTGATTGAATTAATAAATAAGATATTTGAAATAAAGAATTTTAAAAAAAATTGTTAAAAAAAAATGATTTTTAGGACATATAGAATTAATTTCATTATGTAAACGCAAGAAAGCAAGTGCCAGAGCGGAATTGATCCCCACTCAGGCGCCAAGGTCCCGTGTTCGGTCCCCCATGGGAGCGAATAATTGTCTCAATTAATTGAGAGACTTAATGACTTATATATGAGATGCTGGGTGGTAGGGTTCGAGATGGTTCGTGGTTCGTGTTGGGATCATATGTCCACAGGGCGACTATCCCTCAAAGGACGGCGACCACTGAGGAACGATGAAACGTGGTGAAGCAGCGATTGATGGCGACCACCCGGGAGCAGGAGCGACCACTTTGGTCGGTAGCCTCGGGCGAGCATCCGAGGTCGCCCGGAGATAAATATAGAGAAGATTCGGGCAGTTAATGGAACGGATATCATGGGGAGCAGGCAAAGGAAGTCTATCTTAAGGCAAGAATCGCGGACCAAACGATGATGGCAGCTGCAGCCCTAGCAGGCCTGGAGGAGAGGCCCACAAGTAGATTTAACCTAGTTCACCATCTATAAATACTCCTTGTAACATTCATTGAAAGGGATCGAAATCTTAGTTCTTAGGCACATAATACGTAGAAAACTCATAGTGAAATTCCTGGCTTCTTATTGCCCCCGGACGTAGCCGTATTTGGCGAACCGGGTCACCAAATTGTGCGTTCTCTTTTGTCCGCATTCGTTATTGTTATTTTGTGAGTGATTGTTCATACGCCCGGATAATTCCGGCTATAACAATTTGGCGCCGTCTGTGGGAATCTCAACTCAATCAGATCCACAAATCAATAAAGAACTCATAAAGAGCAATGCCACAAAATAACATCCCAATCACCGGCCTCGAGACTGATCCACGCGACGGAGTGGAGGCGTCCCTATCCTCGGAATCGAGGCCCCTGCAGGCGGAGGCCGAGGATGAGCAGAACTGGGCTCAAATCTTCAAGACTCCCGCACAGATGAAGAACGTTTGAGTGTGTTTGCGCAAGCGGAATCTGAACTTTGACGATGACGATGACAAGCAGCCCATCGTCAAGACCGCTCGCCCCAGGGGGGTAACAAAGGGAAAAGCCCAACTAGGGGACAACTCGGCCTCAACCAAGCCATCTCGGCCACAAAGGCTAACCCTTCCCCAAGAGAGAGGGCGACAGAGTCCGCCGCATGGACGGGTAACCCGAAGGACCCCGAGACATCTTGGTATTCAATCGGCTGGGAGGTAACCAAGCGAACAACTCGGTCTTCAACCGCCTAGGCGGAAACTTGGCGCAAAAAAGACCAATCCCTGCGGAGGATGAGGCTGATTCTCACCAGATGGTCATGATCGAAACGGGCGACCACCAAAGGAAATTTAGAAACGAGCCACGCATTTCAGCATTAAGTCGACTCAAAGACCAACACCATCGGGATGCCCGCTGGCGAACCAAAGAAGAGGTCGAGCTCGCAGCCCGAGGCAAACGGTCAGGGCCTTTCAGGAGAGGGTGGATAGTCAACCGGGGCCTGCCCGGACAGCGCACTAACTGCACTTTGTCGCCGCCGAGACCATTGTGGTCGCTCCCCACTCGTGCTAAGATCAACATTGCCGATCGACGACGGTGACGGAGGGACTCGATCCAAGGACGCATCTCACCAAGTATAACTCGTACATGACGTCCGTAGGAGCATTCGACACAACTATGTGTCGACTTTTCCCCCTCACTCTGAACGAGCAAGAGTACAAGTGGTTCACATCCATTGTCCCTCAATCTATTAACTCTTTCGAGCAAATGGGCCGGGTCTTCACATGGGCATTTTATGCCATGGCGCCCAGACCAAGAGGGAAGCAGCCGATCGCGAACATCGAAAGGCGAAGACGAGATGACAGAGCTCACCTCGAAAAGGTTTGACCGCTCATCTTGGATGGGGAATCGCTGGCGACGAGGCCAAGCTATTAGGTCAATCGCCGGAAGAAAAGGAACTAAGCTCTTCGCTAAACGTCATCGCCAACTATCCAAATGACTTCACGCGAGTTTAAGACCCGTCTGGTTTACATCATCAACACCATGGAACTCTTGGTGGCCAGGATGGGGGAGGGAAAGAAATCTGCACCCCCCAAAGGCGAGCAAGAAACCAGGGCAATACAAGACCCTGGGCAACTTCAAGCCGTTTGAAGATCCAGTGGCGGTCAAACTAATAGATGCCTTCGGCGTATCCCCCGGATATATCTTCACTCAGATCAAGGACAAACGGCTGCTCGGCGATCCTCGACCCATCAAAAATAGCGACGGTAGACAGAGCCCAGGAAAGTATTGCCACTATCACGAAATGGTCGGACACCAGCGAATGTCTCGACCTCCTAAAATAGCTCTGAAAGCTCTATGAAGATGGAATGCTGCACGAACACGTCAAGTGACCTCAGCACAAAGACAACCGTACTCACGGTGGTGCCTTTGCCTCGGCGTCAGAGTCACCAAGAAACATGGAGAGCGGATCGATCGACAAACACCCCCATACGAACCACGGCCAAAGGGTAAATCCATACCTTATCGTCATTCGGGGCAGTGGGTGGTCTTTCCGCATCGACCTCGCTATCAAAGAGACGCCCGAAAAGTCGAATCGAGGAAATGGCCAATCTGCGTAAACTGTGCGTTTACTAGTAAACGCCACCGCCTCAAGAAAATGTCGGATCGATTCGGC
Source organism: Stenogyne calaminthoides (assembly GCA_037126765.1). Taxonomy (NCBI): domain Eukaryota; kingdom Viridiplantae; phylum Streptophyta; class Magnoliopsida; order Lamiales; family Lamiaceae; genus Stenogyne; species Stenogyne calaminthoides. The sequence goes on from JBBCBC010000009.1 coordinate 34,465,721, forward strand.
AAGCAGACAAGGCAGGCATCGTGTACCCGAATGCCGACCCCCTGGTCATATCAACCAAAATCATGGGGGTGACAGTCAAACGACTACTTGTGGACAGCGGGGCATTTTGCAACATTCTGTTCAAGAAAACCTTCGACAAGCTCGGCGACTATCACATCTATCTCGAGCTAAGCGAACATCTGGTGAGAGGTTTTGGTGATTACACCGTGAAGCCCCACGGGATCATACGTCTGGCGGTAGAACTAGTCTCCACTATAGATAGGGCCATTAGGGCCACAAAGCTTTGTGATTTCCTTGTAATCGACCTGCCGTCGACCTTCAATGGTTTCCTCGGCAGGCCTTTCGAGCACGAATTCGAGGCTGCTTTCTCCACTTACTATTTCTGTGTAAAATTCCCCACTTTAGATGTGGTGGTCGGCACCATTAAGGGCGATCAGCTTGATGCAAGAGGATGTTCAATTTATATCCGGTCTCATTTAAATTATAACATACAAGAAATTGCAAAAAATCAAAGAAACCCAATGGTAATCGACCAAAATGAACAAATAAGCGAGGACCTCGAACCAAGGCTTGGAACCGAGCAACACGAGTTCATTATCCAAGGAACAATCGATGACCCGAGGGGAGACCAACATCGTGCAACACCGGACAAAGAGCTCGAAAAGGTCAATGTGGATCCAACTCGACAGGATTTGGAAGTCATAATCGGCTCTAAAATTTCGCTGGAACTAAGAGTACAGCTGGTCGACTTTCTCAAAAGGAATCTAGGCGTGTTCGCCTGGCCCCACAAGGATATGGTAGGAATTTACCCCAAGGTCACCTGCCATCAGCTCAACATCGACCCCGGTAAAAAACTAGTCGCACAAAAAATGAGGAAATTAGGACCTGAAAAATATGCTGCATTGGCCGAGGAGGTGAAGAAACTGCTCGACAAGGAGTTAATCATGCAAGCCGACCAACCCCAGTGGGTGTCCAACGCCGTCCTGGTCAAGAAACCTAACGGGACGTGGAGACTATGCATCGACTTCACCGATTTGAACGAAGCGTGTCCCAAAGATTTCTTCCCCATGCCTCATATCGACCATCTGATCGATAACATAGTCGGGCACAAAATGATGTCTTTCATGGACGCATTCGATGGCTACCATCAAATATCCATGCACAAAGATGACCAACAACATACATCCTTCCTCACCGAGAAAAATATATACTGTTGGAAGAGGATGCCATTCGGCCTCAAAAACGCTGGGGCTACGTCCCAGCAATTAGTAAACCAAATGTTCGCGAAGGAAATCGGGAAATCCATGGAGGTATACGTAGACGACATAGTCATCAAGAGTCTGAAAAAAGAAGATCATCTTTCCGACCTCGCCTGAGCATTCAACATCTTGAGGAAGTTCAACATGAAGCTCAACCCAAAGAAATGCAACTTCGGCGTGGAGTCGGACAAATTCCTCGGCCACTTAGTCAGCAAGCGGGGAATAGAGGTCAATCAAACAAAAAATAGGGCGATACTAGAGATGGGCAGCCCACGAAACCCAAAGGAAGTCCAGAAGCTTTCAGGAAGCCTGGCGGCCCTCAGCAGATTCATATCCCGCATGGGAGATAGGTGCAAACCCTTCTTCAACATACTAAAGAAGACCAAAAACGATTTCCAGTGGACAGAGGAGGCCCAGACAGCTTTAGATGGCATCAAGAAGTATCTTGCCAACCCAAAGATACTGGCCAAACCCCATAGGGAAAAGCTCTTCCTCTACCTGGCCGCCTCCGAAATGGCCTTAAGTTCGGTCCTGGTACGAGCCGAAGGGCAAGACTACCTGCCAATCTACTATGTAAGCCAGGCACTCAACTAGGCGGAACGAAGGTACCCCCCCTCGAGAAGCTCGCCTACGCTCTCTTGATGAGTGTGAGAAAGCTACGACCATACTTTTTTGACCACCAGGTGGAGGTGTTAACCTCACTACCCCTAAGAAACACGCTACATCGCCCCGACATGGCTGGGCGCTGCATGAAATGGGCAATCGAAGTCGGCCAGTTCGGTGTCACGTACGCCCCGCGAACGGCCATCAAGGCACAGGCCCTAGCCGATTTCATGGTAGATCTCACCTTTCCGATGACTGTGCAGGAAGCGCCAGCAGGGCCCCCATGGGATCTCTACGTGGACGGGTCCGCCACTCAAACCCAAGTCGGGGCTGGCATAATCCTGACTAGCCCGGACGGACATTTCTTCTAGACGGCTATCATGTTCGACTTTCAGGCCACCAACAATGAAGCAGAATACGAAGCCCTAATTGCAGGGCTTAAAATGGAAATGGCCATGGGAGTGAAGAGGTTGAAAATACACACCGACTCGCAACTGGTCGTGTGTCAAGTGTAGGGGGAGTATGAGGCCCGATGCGATCGAATGACCGCATATCAAGAAGTCATCCGCAGCCTGCTCGAAAAATTCGACCAAGTCTACGTGGAACTGATACCTAGGAATGCGAATTCCCAAGCAGATGCTTTGGCCAGGCTAGCAACATCAGAAGGGACGGCGGATATGAGAGACGTCACCATCACAAAACTAGCTTTCCCATCCACCACACACACCCTGGTCGCCCTCACCGACCCAATAGATATCGACCACGAGGATTGGAGGAAACCAATACTCGAGTATCTAAAGACAGGACATCTGTCTGACAATAAGGTCAACGCCCGACTATTGCAAATGAGAGAGGCAAGGTACGTGATGGTCGACGACAACTTATACAAGCGAGGCTTCAACATCCCGCTACTCAGATGTGTGACAAGGGCAGAGGGGCAAGCCATCCTGAGAGAAATCCACGAGGGCATCTGCGGAAACCACACGGGAGGCCAATCCTTAGCCCACAAAACGATCCGACAAGGATATTTCTGGCCAACATTAAAAAGGGACGCTCTCGAATACGCAAAGACATGCCACCGATGTCAAATATTCGCCCCCTCAATCAGGGTATCCCCAGAAGAGTTAACCAGCATTCTGAGCCCATGGCCTTTCGTAAAATGGGGAATCGACATCATCGGTCCCCTACCCACTGCTCCAGGGACTGTACGGTTCGCCCTCATTGCGGTCGACTACTTCACAAAATGGGCAGAGGCAGAAGCCCTCACAATGATCGACCAGGACAACGTGATAAAATTCATATGGAGAAACATCATTTGTCGCTTCGGCCTCCCGCAAGCAATCGTAACTGATAACAGAAAGCAATTCGACGGCCTCAAGATCGACGCATTCTTCAAGAAATGGAAGATAACAAAGCTTTTCTCCACCCCTTACCATCCGCAATCCAACGGGCAAGTTGAGGCGATCAACACAATTATCAAACATACACTGAAAGCACGACTTGAAGGGGGGAAGGGCAAGTGGGCAAGCGAATTACCCGAAGTATTGTGGTCATACAGAACAACCTACAGGACCTCCACAGGGGAAACACCCTATTCCCTCGCAGTCGGGGCAGAGGCAGTAATCCCAGCACAAGTCACCATACCTAGCCACCGAACAAGCAACGGAGCCTCAAACAACAACGACATGGAAATGACGACTAGCTTAGACCTACTGGAAAAGAGGAGGATAGAAGCTAACCTAAAAAATGCTGGCTACAAACGGCAAACAGAAAAATATTACAACTCAAAGGTCAAACTCCGGCAGTTCAAGAAAGGCGGCCTCGTCCTAAAAAAGGTACTCAGAGTACCCAAAGGAGTATTTGGCCCCACATGAGAAGGCCCGTTCAGAATATCGAAATGCCTGGCAAATGGAGCATACGAGATCAAAGTCCCGGATGGCACACCAGCACAATATCCTTGGAACGCGGCCCACTTAAAGAAATACTACCAATAGGGAATAGCTAATAGCCTGTTTACTAGTTTATCTGTCACAACGTTGTAATAGCTCATCGCTTTCAAGGGAAATATTTTATAATAAATTACATTTTTGAAATGCCTTGTACGCTTTAGAATAAGTCGACCAGGAACCGTCCCAGATATGATCTGGACGACAAAGGTCAAGTCGGAAGAGTGGTCGCCGAATGTGTAAGTCGACCACCTACGACAGGAAGCATCACTCAGAACTCACTTCGACAAGGTCGTCATCGCATTGGCCATCGACCAAAGCACGACGACCTTCTTGAAGACAACACCATAACACGACTAAGCCAAAGTTTAGACACGTCGCATAAGATAAGACGACCAAAACACAGTCCAGATACATCGCACCGTACTCAAATGGTGATTAAGACATAGGCAAGACTCATAGTCGTCGGTGTATGTCCGAGTTTGCATGACCAACATTCCATAAGCAAAGCAAGAACCTCGTACGTAAATGCACAGCGAGAGACAAGAAAATATAAAAATTTCATTCATTAGATAAGGGCACGAAGGCCGAATACAAAAAAGGGACCCGCAGGCCACTTACAAGTTCATACCCCGAGGGGCCATGCAAACATAAAAAAAGAAAAACATTCAAAAGAAAGAGGTTCATACACAAACTTTCACCCAGGCACTAAGCAGACCCACCCCTATCCACCACTATCAACCAAGGCACAGTCGCCCACTTGTCCCTCGCCTCCGACGACCTCACCTGACAGGCAACCACCGTCGCCCCAAGGCCCGCCTCGGGAGGAGGCTATTTAACAAAGGTCGACATCGCCTCCTGAGAGTCCCCAAGGTCGGACCCCCCACCCGGCCGCACCAACCTGCTCGCCGGAGCCAAGAATGATAGGTCGACACCAAAATCGGCCAAGTCCGCCATGGGCAGTACCACATCGGCCTCAGGCGGGCAATCAGCGACAAAGGCCTTGAAATCTTCCACGAGCACGGAGGCTTCGGCGGAAGGTCGAGACTAACACCTCCCGGCGACTTCCCCAGAAGCGCTAATATACAGAAGATCCCCAGTAACGCTCGTCAGGCGTCTTAGAAGAGAAGCCTCCTTAGATATCTGAAACTCGAGATCACCGACCAGAGCTTCATAATCAACCACCAAAGCATGGGACTCAGCCAGCTGCCAAGTGAGCTAATCGACCCGGCCCTGTAGAGTCACCAGCTCGAGACGGTGCGAGTCGATCTCGGCACGTCGCTTGGTGTTCACATCCGCCACCTGTAAAGCTAATTCGGCCGACCGCTCCTGAGCAACCTTCAGGTCGGCCTCCATCCGGGACATGGCCGCGGCCACCTCCGCCAACTTTTTCTTCTGCTCGTCGAGGGCCGAGCAGGAGGTCTCCAAGTCCTGGTCGTTTTGCTCTACGACCCACTCGAGGAACGTGGCCGCCTTTTGAGAATAAATCAGGGGGTGTAGAGGTTATTCTCCTTGCTATTCGAGGAGGCAGCGTGGTGGTCGTCCAGAGACCAGCATTGGGGCACGTCCCGGATAGAGTGTCGCATGTATCGAGGCCAATCAATCGAGACCCCGACGATGGGAGGCATCTTCGACCGAAGATAATCGGCGACGGGCGGCGGAAAGTTCACAAACCTGAAACAAAGCCGCCCAGTTTAGAAAAATACAGAAAAATAAGGGAAGAAACGATGGAGGCAATAAGGTAGAGAAACTTACGCCCCAGAGCGATCGACATCAAACCCAACAAAGGTATGGTCGCCGGAAAATTGGCGACCAGGCGGAGGCGGCGGCGTCATCGGTGGAGGATGGCAGTGAGAATCGGCTCCCGCGGAGGAGCGCTCCCTCCCCCAAGAGCACGTGGGGAGGGCCGCCGTGACGAAGCGTGTCTGGCGGTTTAAGTGTCCGAAAGTGGGGGCGGCGAGCACCCTCGTCGCCCCTCCTGGTCTTTCTTTTCTCTTTTGAGCGTCCGCCCGAAAGACCCCCTGCTCTACTACTCCGCCCAAGGGATGAAGATGTGGAATTCTTGCCATGACCCAACCCGTGAGAAATTGAGAGCGGATTCCGTGGAAGCCATCTGTTCGGCAGTCGGAGCAGTCACTTGAACGGGTATGTGAGAAGCTACAAGAAAACGACCACAGTGATTAAGGACAAAATTCCCAAGTTGAGAAACCTCAATTAAAGGAAGGACACTCACGAAGACGGTCGGTCTCGTGGGGATAATTCTGTAAACCCCCCCCCCACAATCTCTCAGATGAAGAGTTATAGAATTCGACGTGGCGGAATTCCCAGGGATAGTCGAATATAATCCGATGGGCGGTCTCAAAATCCCAGTTCAGCTGGTTCTCATCAGCAACAAGCAAGCCTGCAAAAGAGAAGGGAAATTAGATCAGTACGGAGATGATCGATATACCTTCAAAATGGAATCTTACGAGGAGCCCGCTCTTGGAAGTCAGTAGGAATCGGGATCTCTAAGACGGACCCCAGAGGGGCACTTTGCCACGCTCCGCCCACAAACCACCATCGGGGATGCCAATTTTAACCTTATTGATAATCCCCCACACGATCCGCCGACAGGGCAATTTTTCAGCGCATAGTGGCCTTCCTGGCCATGTTGGGCAACCAGCGACCAATAGTAATTCACCTCCATGGGAGTAGGCAGTCAGTAAAGGTCGGCCTGACCAATCACGGTTAACGTCGCCAAAAGGTAACTCCATCCGTTCGGAGTGATCTGGGCCGGGGCAACACGCCAGGCGGCCAACAGATGGGAGATCGTCGGGTGAAGGGGAAAGTGAAGACCCACGTCCATCACTGCCTCGTGTATAGCGATCATCCCCTTCGGAGGCTGGTCGACCCTCTCCGATCGATCCGGCCGATAATAAAACACGTCATTCAGAGTCTCATACTCGCGGTGGATGACGTCCAGCTCGGTCTCCGTCATGACAGAGCAGTATTTCTTATCATTTATGTGAAATTTAGACTTGGTCGCCTTGCGGATCTCGGGTCAAAGTGGTCGGCGATGTATAAGGCCGGCCCGATAAGCCTGGTAATCAAAGAAATCCGGATGGTCCCAGTAACGGAGGGCTCAGGAGCTTCATCCAGGGCGCAGTTCCCAAGCTTCGTCGGACCTTGCTCCGGGGTCAATATACCCAAGTCCGCGAGGGACTCAAACACGTCGGAATCCACAGGGACATTTTCTCCATCTCGGCGGACGGAGCCCATATCTTCCAACGAGCCACCACCGCTAGAAGCCCCGGCGAGGGGAACGACCCTCACCGGAGACGAAGGCCCGGCCTGATCTCTTGGCGGTCCCGACATAACTAATGCATAAGGGGGTTCGAAGGAGTTTGGGGGCAAAGAAAACACTTACCAAAAGGAGCAAGGGGGATGCAAAGTCACCCAAATCTCGAAGAAAACTCAAAGGCATGGCTTCGCAGGAGGGTAGGAAGAAGGAAGTGAACCCGTATTTATAAGCGGGAATCAGGGGCCGAAGCACAATTAGGATTTCGAATGTGGGGCGAATCTGCAAAAAATCCCGACATAGGCGGGGCGCATGGCGGCCACGCGCCATCATAACCTTGCAGAGCGACGTCATCAGGCGCACTATTTTGAGGTGGCGTTTGGACTTCTCGAGGGAACGGTACGACCACCATCATGTTGGGGAAGGATCTATTCGGGATGAATATTTAAATACAAATTTAATTCTAACAATTATTACTAGCATGAATTAATCCTACTTGTAATGATTTAAATTTTAAATAGTTTAAATAGTTTAAATTAGTTTAAATAGTTAAAATAGTTTAAATTAGTTATGCATATTATTATTTATTTCAGTTCATCATGTCGCAACCTTTTAATCCACTGTTTTATATTAAAATCTCAAAAAAAATATGAACATGCATCAGCCAACATCTCAAAATAGTTTAAATAAGCCACGTGGGGTGGGTCATTATTTAAACACATTCAAGCAGGTAACAAACAAGAACAGTTACAAACCTTTAATAACTAGATTAATAGTTGGCTCCCACTTGACCAATATAAAATTGACAGGGACTTCGGGGAAGTATATGCATATCAATTTTATACCTAAGTAATAACCATGATTAAATCTGAAATTATTATTTAAGCTTTGAACAAGCCTCGTGGGGAGGGTCATCGTCGCCACTAGTAATAATCCACAATCATCCATTTGGAATTTATTTATGTGAAAGCTATCTTTTGACCAATCCGGTGGGGAATTTCTCCAAAAGAATTCACAAATAAATAAATCATGGAGGTCAAAATTAATTCAATTTTATTATTCATAAAATTGTCAATTAATTGTTTAAGCATACTTAGTAATTTTCGAAAGTGAGATTTTTCAAAACATTTTCTCATGCATCGCAAATTTAAACACAATTTAAATAAGCATAAAATAATGCATAACATCAAAACAAAAAATTAAACATATTGGGCACATATATCCAATTGTCATGGTTAATTTTTATCATGTCTTGATCTTGATAAATCGTCTTCATAGCCTTCATCGTTCGTCTCGAAAAACTCCCACTTTACCGTCTTAAAAAAACTCCATCGACCAGCTCGTGGGTCGGAGTGCACGCCTAGCACTCCCCTGGCCGTGTCGAGTGGCGTCCGCTTGTATGGCCAAAGCACCGGGCGACGTCGCCCGACAGAATCACGCCCACTCGGCCGACAAGCCGGTGTCGGCGGGCGCCAAGATCCTAGCGCATCCTAGCGCCGCCAAGGCACGCCCATGCCGATCCCCCCGATGCTGCCTCACCAGTCCGCCTGTCGCGAGCCCACGCCACATCGTATCGATCGCCTACCTTGCCCGATCCTCGATCCTCCGTCATGACGACGCTACCTACGCCCGGTTTCAAATCCCGTCTTTTAATCCTTCGTCTCCGCCTCCATTTCCGATCCGGTTACAATTTATTTTATAAAAATAAATAAACCTAGATCTAGACTAGTCTATTACATTGATCAAATCAAACAAATTCTAATCTACTCGTGGATTTTCTCACGAGGCAAAATGAATTCGAACGAATCGAATTAAAAAAAACATAATTTATATGCATGCATAAATAAAAAAAATTAAATTCCATGACAATTGGATACCTGCAAAAAAGATCTGGCAATTCTACTATCCAATTTCAAATTTAATGAAAATGAATTAAATTACAATTTAAAAATCAGAGCCCGAAACCGAGGCTCTGATACCAGTTGTTGGGGAATTAATTGCACAGATCTATTCGGGATGAATATTTAAATATAAATTTAATTCTAACAATTATTACTAGCATGAATTAATCCTATATTAATTCAAATAATAATTCAACAACAAATCATGCATATAAACAGTTCACATAAATCCTACGCATGCGGAATTGCTACGGGTTTACGTGAACTAACCTCTTGGAGTGGCAATGGTCTCGTCGATAAAAACACACCAAAAACCCTTCCCAAGTATTCCCTAGTCCTTGCTCGTCAATCCGGCGGAAGGAAGCTCGCGAACAATTAACAAAAGGGAAAATAAAATTTGTTGCACCACCTTTGTGGATTTACTAATTTTTCCAGCACATGGAATTGTACATGGGGATGAAGAAATCATCCCCTAAATATAGAGATGTGGTGGCCGATTTTTCCACATGGAATAGGGAGGAAAAAATCTTTTCTTGATCTCCAAAAAATCTTGAATATATCTCCTATATTCTTTTCTCCATAATTAAAATATTCCATAAAAATCCCACCTTCTCTTTTTATGGTTATTTTCGAAAAAAATAAGGATAAAGATTCCAAGATTTGGATCTTCTTGAATTTATGAGATATACCTGTAGTGCAAGAATACATATCTTCCATAATATCTTTCCAAGAAAATCAAGAAAATCTTTATTTCCCTTATTCTTTCCAAATTTTTGAAAATTGTCATATGAATAACCAAGTGGGAGATTTCTTGAATTTAATGAGATAATCTTGTATTTCAAGAATATGTATCTTCATTCCATAACAAAATTCAAAGAAAATCTTTCTCCCCTTTTATTCATATTTTTCGAAAAAATGAGAAAAAATAGCAACAAAATTTATTTTACTTTTAAACACATTTTTCAGTTATTGGACTTTATGTTGGGCTACTTGAGGGGCCTTTAGGAGAATTAAGATTGGATCTTCCAATGAATCTTGAATTATCAATATTGAGCCACAATCTTATTCAAGCCCATAAATATTAATTAATCCCACTACATAATTAATATTGCACTATCCATCTCAACCCATATTACAGTCAATATGGCTCCCGGTTATTATTTCCCGTGTTTAAGATTATCTAGCCCATTAATTAATTCAGGCCACTGAAATAGCTTTCCATTAATTAATATCTTTTATCCTTGGTAAAGGAACGGTTCAACATTATTATCCATACCGGAAACTAGTTCCGCTTGCAAGATTTGGTATGATAAAACTTATGAACCTCCCAAGGGGGCAAATCGAACAAGCGTACTTGCACACGATTCTCCGTATTAAATCTTAGCAATCGCATGTGACCAATAATATTGCCCAAGATATAAAGTATTGAATCTCATTGATTCTCTACCCGTAATAAGTCAAAGCAATAATTACTAACCACACGCGATCTTATTTAAGGGACGAAGATTAAGAAATAACGAACCACTGAGGTCTAATTCTTCCTAGTTCAGTTCTGAAGAATTTGTCCTCCTGTAGGTCCTCTTCAGTTCACTAGACATGCACTATTGTAATCTCTTGGTCAAGACAAGCCAATCTGAGTCTTACACTTCAACCTTTCACGATGGATTGTTCATTTCCATCTAGGTCGTGAATGGTGTACTTTTGGTTACAAGGAACTGTTAATTTAATCTTCTGTGATCTGGTATCACTAAATTAACTACAATGTAACACGTATTATTTATTGAACAGTTATGCAGTAAATATATGTAACATTCGATGATATATAAAGCATCAGTGATAAACAATTTATTTCAGTAAATAAGTCTGAAATTCAGTTTGATTATACAAAGTAAAAGCATACTTTCCAGTATAATCCAACACATCATGCCTCGAATCGGGAAAGACGTATCCAAGGTGACCAGCGATTACCTCGCTGGCGACCTGGGGGGCAATTGTTGGGGTCATATGTCCACAGGGCGACTATCCCTCAAAGGACGGCGACCACTGAGGCACGATGAAACATGGCGAAGCAGCGATTGATGGCGACCACCCGGGAGCAGGAGCTACCACTTTGGTCGGTAGCCTCGGGCGAGCATCCGAGGTCGCCCGGAGATAAATATAGAGAAGATTCGGGCAGTTAATGGCGCGGATATCATGGGGAGCAGGCAAGGCAAGTCTATCTTAAGGTGAGAATCGCGGACCAAATATCAAGGAAACCACGATGATGGCAGATGCAGCCCTAGCAGGCCGGAGGAGAGGCCCACGAAGAGATTTAACCTAGTTCACCATATATAAATACTCCTTGTAACATTCATTGAAAGGGATCTAAATCTTAGTTCTTAGGCACATAATACGTAGAAAACTCATAGTGAAATTCCTGGTTTGGTATTGCCCCCGGACGTAGCCGTATTTGGCGAACCGGGTCACCAAATTGTGTGTTCTCTCTTGTCCGCATTAATTATTGTTGTACCCGGTTTTGTTACCGGCGAACAAGCAAACAACTTAGTAATGTTTCGATCAATATAATGGCGAGAGCAGTGACTGACAAGTGATTTGATTACCAAGTTCGTCTTTGAAATAGACTACGTCTGGGGGCACCAAGCCAGGATTTTTACTGTATAATATATGCCTAGAGTACTAAAAGTTCCATCCTTTACAATGTACACTACAAGTGATATTTATAGACATAAATCTAGGGCTACAGTCTTCGTGGGCTGATCAGGGTTTCCTTCCTTGCTCCGCAAGTCGAGCTCATGGATATGCTTTCCCTGGTTACATCCTGAGAAATCCGCCTCACCATAACTACCCAAATCTTGTCCATATATATCTCTAACCGAAGTTGTGACCACTTCGATCGCGACTTCCGGCTCTTTCAAGTCGCACCGCGACCTTCTTGTTATGTCAGGCCGCAGGTGACCTCCCGAAACTCCAAAGCTGGACGAAGTCGGATAACAAGTTACATATGAGATTACCCAATCTCAAGCCTTCCTTAGGTCGGGTTATCTCCTCGTACAACAGTTGCCCCTCAAGATGAGGTCGCGAGCTCGCTTCGGGATCTTATCTTGAATCATCGAAATTAGTCGACTTATAGCAAGTCGATCTTGGGATCTGATGCCCGAGTTAAGTCTCTGTCCTTGGGGAGTCATAGAGTCGCCTAGGTCTCCCCAACCGGCCTGACAGATGAAAGGATTGCAATGATGGTTCGGTAGACAGGTGAGGTTCAAGCTGCGAGTTCACCCAATCGACGGTCGCGTGCTCCCTACACACCACCCACGTCGTCCTAATTTCAGCGCGGTCCCCAAGAATTCAAAATTTATACTTTCAACCCTTCGTCTCTTTATAAATAGGTCTAGGGTTCCTCCTCAAAATCCTTCCTCTCTCGTCTCTCGAAACTCCGACTTGAACTCCTGCTTTTCCGCCTTATTCTTCAGGCACTCGGAAGCTTTTCAGATAACCGTCTTTCCCCAATTTCATATCAATGGCTTCCGGTTCCCGATCTGCTCCCACGCCCCCTCCGTTCCTGGTTTCTTCACCTTTTGATGATGATGATACTGCAATTTCCGAGTTATACCGTCGTAATAACACTGAGACCGCCACCACTGATCCAGCCATGCCCTTGACCGCTGGTGCCTCCGGCGCCGGTCGGGACGATGAAGGGGCTGACGATCAATTTTTGAGGGAGTTGGAAGACATTGTACATATCCCTGCTTTGGAACCGAGCTCGTTTCGCCCGGCCGCACCGGCTATAGAAGGTGGATCCGGAACCTCCAACCCGCCCCGACAATATGGAGCTTATGAGCGGGTTTTCGATTACCGCTCCTATGAGGCCCGAGCCCCCTATGAGAGACCGGCTCGCGACTATCGAAAGTCGGTCGAGTCGGACTTTGTTGCTTCACAGAAGAAGAACAGGTCGGTTCTTACCGACTACTACGTTCGGTCCCTCCGCCGCCTTTATAAAGTCCCCCGGGATGTACACTTCTATGGGGCAACACCTGATGAGAGCGCCGACCAACCGCCACCCGGGATGGTCGTGGTCAACGAATATACAATGGAGGCCGGGATCTGGTTCCCGCTCCACCCGGTGATTTCTCACCTACTGGCGGCTTGGAATCAGAGTCTGACCCAGATCACTCCTAATGGATGGAGCTATATTCTTTCCACAATGACTGTGCTGGGACAGGCCGGGCTATATCGGTTGCCAAACTGGGGAGAAATATCTTTCGTGATGACGCCTACCCAAGCCGGCGGCTACAATGTCGTGCGACTTCACCGGGGCAAGGAGCTCGTGAGTGGGATCCCTAACAAAGCCGATGGTTGGCACAGGAAGTGGTGGTTCGTTGGAGGGGCGTGGGAGTCCGTGGACCCTTCAAGCACTCTGCCCATACGTGTCCCGACAGATTATGTGAACCGAGTAGAACATGGTAAATCTCATATTCTTGATTCCGAAGTCGTACTGATCTAATTCTTATTTTCTTTTCCAGTGTTCAAGCCTCGAAAATCTGACATGTATTGGGACTTTTTGGAGGCCTTCAAACTAGTCTGTGATACCCTTCCGAGCTGTCGGGACATCAAAGCCCTGAACTCCGAGCTCGACCATCTCAAGGCCGGCTTATACACGTACCCGCGTCATCTGAAGATCCCTTGTAAGTTTCCTTACTCCGTGCTTATTACATCTTTCGATATCGACCTAACTGGTTGGCTTCTCACATTCCTGCAGTTCCTAACACCCCCGTTTACCGCTGTAAGCCTTCTGCGGATATCATGGCCTCACGTAGGAAATCTGTTCTGGGAAACATGAGGCGACTGGCGACCTCTGAAACCGCCCCTCCAAAGCCAACTCCCACCAAGGTCAGTCCTCCAGGTTCGATCCCCACTGGTCCCTCTGCTGCCGACAAAGGCAAGAGGAAGGCTACGGGGTCGACTCCGCCTACTTCTGGGCACGCTCGAAAGAAAGTGAGGGAGGAGATCTCGATGTAAGAGTCCGAAATCAATAGGGGGCTGGGGAAGAAAGATCGGGTCCACCCCCGATCGCAGCCGGCGACTTCGACACCGGCCTCTCCGCCTGCCAGCTCGCAGCCTGCCTCGCCGGCCCAGAGGAGAGGTCGGCACAAAGATGATGACTCCTTCTTAGGCTGGAAGGAGGAGCGGGTGAACGAGTAAGTCCTCATTATGGTTTGACTGATCCTCTTTTTTCAACATTAATCCTCACAACTCTGATGATTCGGCTTTCCTTTACAGCCCTGAACTCGGCCCCACCGACTTTTGTTTCGAGGTGGTTAGCTTCCTCAGGAGTCCTCCCCTTGCTTCGGTCGACCTCCCCAATAAATGGTCGGGGTACATTTTTCGAAGCGTGCACAACATGCCCCGGGCGTGGACGCGTACTGATCATGACAACGCCCGTCGTCAAAAAATGACGGGCAATATGTACTCGGCCATGGTCCACACTCTCATGGCGGCCTTTTATTTGGAGAGGACCAGTGCCCAAGCTGAAACCGAGCTCCGACATCTCCTTGAGTCCCAGGCTCGTGTGTCCGATCAGGCCGGACTGATCTTGGCTGCGGCCGAGACTCAAAAAGGGTTAGAGAAAGCCAATGGGGAGCATCTTCTGCGGATCTCGACCCTCGAGGGTCACCTTGCTGAGCTAGAGGGCGTGCTAGCCGAGGAGAAGCTGAAGTCGGCCAGGGCGGAGATCGCACTGGCGGCCGAGAAGCTGAAGATGATCCAGGCAGAAAAGAGGGCGGCCGAGGTGGAGGCCGATATGGGGGAGGAGCTGGCCAGGGCCAAAGGGGAGCTGGACACTAGGGAGGCCCAGTTCAAGGTCGCCGAAGAGATGAACACTAATTTCGCGTATGTGATGGCCTTTGCGGGCGCCATCCGAATATGTCACCAGGCGAACCCTTCCGAGGACCTTACTGGGCTAGTCGCTGATCTCAAGGAGTATGTCCGGGACAACCCTCTGGCCCCCGATGTTCTGTTGGACATCCAAGATTTTGAGGATATGGGCATCGATCTCTCATTCTTTCCCGATCCTGGGCAAATCATGCGCCCTCTCCCCGGCTCCCCACTGGTTGACCTCCCGGATGCCACATCTTCCGAGCCCTTGGCGGAGAAGTTGACGAGCTCGAAGGTCGCTCCTCCCACAGTTGCCACTCCCGCCGAGCCCATTGGGGAAGAGATACCGAGGTCGGAGGTTGTTCCTCCAACTGTTGTCATGCCTGTCGAGCCCGTCGTGGAGAGGGTCTTAAGCTCCGAAGCCAATCCACCGGTGGTTACGCAGCAGGAGACTCCTTTTGGGACGGTCATTACCCCGACCTCGACTGCCCGAGCTGAGAAGGACTGAGATTGCAGCTCTACTTTTTTATTTTTTAGCTCCTTTTTTTCCGTTGTACTAGCCTTTGGGCTTTTGGTTTATGATGTACTTCTCCCGACCTTCGGGTCTTCTATTAATGGAAGTTACTTTATGTTTTGGTCTGGTGCTTATCTTACTATGTAAAATAAACTCCCATATTTCATCCCCCTCAAGTCGAGGTCGCAAGCTCGTCTTGGGGCCTTGACTTGAACTCTTACAATTTATCAACTTCTGGCAGGTCGGACTCGATAAATGTGCCTACACCGACATCTCCTCCTTGGGGAGGCAAAATGTTGTCTCGATTTTCCAAATTGGTGTGACGGTTGACAGATTCGCAATGATAGCCTGGGTATTAGGTGGTGCTGGGCGCCATAAATTGGCCCAACCAAAAGTCGCGTTCTGTCCACGCGCCCCACGTGCGCCGCCAGTTTTTCTGTGGGCCCCTCGAGAGTTGGAAACTGCAACTTGACCCCTGCCCTCCATCTATAAATAGGGCGGGTATTTCACATTGAAAACTCATATTGTCCCTCTCTAATCTCCCCACTTTTCGCCTCCAAGCTTCGGCTATGGGCGATTTCGGCGATCTTTTCGTTTTAAAACCCTTTCGATCAGTAAGCCTCTCTGGCTCTGTGCTCATTATTTCCGACACTCGGACCATCTTTGTGGTTCCTCCATCTCGAATTCTACTTTCACCGGAGGGTGGCCATACAGCCATTGCCAATTTTTGTTGTTACCCGGGCGGCGGATCCGCCGCTGCCATGACGGCGGGCCCCCTAACTCACAGTGTCTCGAGCACCGACGGGGGAACGGGATTAATGGTGACGGGTCCCTCTTGATACGCAATACGGATTTAATGTGAATCCGATCATGCCAAAATGCCCTTCACAATCCCTTGAGTTTTTTGCGTCGTAAAGATGGCACTCATGCTTGCTCACACGAGAAGCCACATTGCAGCATCTGACATTCCAAGGACGTTGTAACATCCTTTTCTGATAGTTTTGCAGCATCTTCCTCAGCGACCTCCGTGTCCGAGAGATGCCACCCCAGTAGCAATGTAGTATAGACCAAGTCGCTAGTTCAAGTGGCTCCGTGGTATAGACCAAGTCGCTAGCTCGATTCCAAAAAATGTATTGTATTAGAATGCTCTCTTTACCGACCTTCGGGTCTATTGTAATGGGGTTTTCCCCGACCTCCGGGTCTTTATTAATGAAATTCTCCTTTTTAATTCCTTCATTGTGTTGACTTGATTTCCTTATGCGGCTTTTGCTTAGTCCTTGTCGTCTTATTTTGTATGCGACTTGTTTCTTGGACATTTGCGTAGCCGTCTTATAAAGTCGGGGGATGACCACACCGCTAGGGTGGCGATCTCGCCTCCAGTCTTTCTAAAGTCAGACCTCGGGTTCGCACATTATTAATCATGTCTTTCATGTGACCTGCATGTTTTCTATCATGTCTTTCATGCGACCTGCATGTTATCGATCATGTCTTTCATGTGGTATGCATTTCATCGATCATATGTTTTTCATGCGACCCGCTTGGTTTACACAGGAATCTTACATTTCAAAAAGAAGAGAGAATTGTTGTTACTGCAAATACTTGTTTACATCGGCTTGATCGATACAAGGACCTAAATCTACTGGTAGTATTTTTTCAAATGAGTTGCATTCCACGGATATTGAGCCTTGGTCCCATCTGCTTTCTCGAGCTCGTATGCTCCGTTTGGTAGGACCTTCGATATCTGGAACGGGCCCTCCCAATTGGGGTCGAGGGCACCTTTTGAGTCTCCGAGTATCTTCTTCAGTACTAGGTCCCCGACCTTAAAGCGTCAAACTCGTTCTTTAGAGTTGTAATATTTCTCAGACCTCTGCTTGTATCTGGCATTTCTCATATTAGCCTCTAATCGCTTTTCTTCGAGTAGGTCGAGGTTCCTCTCCAGGGTCTCATCTTTGTGATCGAAAGCGACTTGGCTAGTCCGGAAAGTTAGGACATCGACCTCCGCAGGCACCACTGCCTCAGTTCTAAAGGATATCGAATAAGGGGTTTCGCCCGTTGAATTCCTGTAGGTTGTTCTATACGCCCATAGCACATCTGGTAGCTCGCTAGCCCATTTCCCTTTCCCCCCTTCGATCTTGGCCTTGAGCGTGTGCTTTATGATTTTGTTCATGGCCTCAACCTGTCTGTTCGATTGGGGGTGGTATGGGGTGGAGAATAGCTTTGTGATCTTCCATTTTTTGAAGAAGGCGTCGATCTTCATACCGTCGAACTGCTTCCCGTTGTCTGATATGATGGCCTGAGGTAGTCCGAATCTGCAGATAATGTTGCGCCAAATGAACCTGATGACATGATCTTGGTCGATGGTTGCCAGTGCCTCAGCCTCGGTCCATTTTGTGAAGTAATCCACCGCTACTAAGGCATACTTTATCGATCCTGGGGCCGTTGGGAGTGGCCCAATGATGTCTATCCCCCACTTTGCAAAGGGCCAAGGACTGAGGATACTCGTGAGTTCTTCAGGTGCGACCTTGATAGAGGGGGCATAAATCTGACATTTGTGGCATTTGCGGGCGAAGACGATGGCATCGGCCTTTAAGGTTGGCCAAAAATATCCCTGCCTTGTGGTTTTGTGGGCCAGCGACTCCCTCCCAGTGTGGTTTTCGCATGCCCCTTCGTGTATTTCCCGCAGGATGACTTGACCTTGTTTGGGTGTTATACATCGAAGTAGGGGTATGCCGAAGCCTCGCTTGTACAACTCCCCGCCAATCATTGTGTAACGGGTGGCCCGCAACTGCAACTGTCAAGCCTGGACGCGATCAGGTGGCAATAGACCGCTTATCAAATACTCCATGATGGGTGTCATCCAGTTCGACACCGGGTTTTCTAATGTTGTTACGGTTACTTGCGCGGTGGATGGGTGGGGAAGTGTCGTGATGGTGACATCCTTCATATCTGGTGATCCATCGGAGGTCGCCAACCTGGCTAAAGCATCGGCTCGCGAGTTCCGCTCTCTCGGTATTAGCTTGACATGGATCTGCGTGAACTTCATGCACAGTGTTTTCACAACTTCCTGATAGGCTGTCATCCTGTCGTCCCTAGCCTCGTATTCCCCTGAAACTTGGCAGGCCACGAGTTGGGAGTCGGTATGAACTTGCAATCTCTTGACCCCCATGGTTGTTGCCATTTCCAGGCCGCTGATGAGAGCCTCATACTCGGCCTCATTGTTTGTCGCGGGAAAGTCGAAGGTAATGGAATTCTGGAATGAGATACCCTCAGGGCTCAATAAAACCAGCCCGACACCCAATTTGTGAGAGGTCACCGACCCATCCACAAAAAGCTCCCACGGTAAGCTGCCTGAACTTCCCGCTTCTGTCGGGAACGTAAGCTCTACTAGGAAATCGGCCAGTGCCTGAGCCTTGATGGCAGGTCGTGGTGCGTAGGTTACACCGTACTGCCCGACCTCAATGGCCCATTTGAGGCATCGGCCTGAAGTGTCCGGACGGTGGAGTACATTCCGCAGTGGTAGGGAAGTGAGAACCTCGACCTGATGGTCGAAGAAATACTGTCTCAGTTTTCTCACGCTCATGACTAATGCGTATGCCAGCTTCTCTAGCAAGGGGTACCGTTGCTCCATCTCGTTCAATGTCTGGCTAACGAAGTAAACGGGCAGGTGAACAGGACCTTCTGCTCGGACCAGTACCGTTCTCAAGGCGGTCTCCGAAGTCGCGAGATACAAGAACAGCTTCTCTCTTGGAACAGGTTTGGACAGTATGCTCACATCCGCCAGGTAAGCTTTGATTTTTTCAAAAGCGTCCTGGCTTTCGGGTGTCCATTCGAATTTTGCCTTCTTACGGATCGTGTCGAACATCGGTTTACATTTGTCCCCCATCCGGGAGATGAATCTGCTCAGGGCAGCCAGGCATCCCGTGAGTCTCTGAACTTCTCTCACATTTCGGGGTGCCCCCATGTCTAGTACAACTTTAACCTTCCCTGGGTTCACCTCGATGCCCCGCTTACTGACCAAGTGTCCCAAGAACTTCCCCGACTCCACTCTGAAGTTACACTTCTTGGGGTTGAGTCTCATGTTGAATTTTCTGAGGATTTCGAATATCTGCGCGAGGTGAAGCAGGTGGTCTTCTCTTTTTAGGCTTTTGACGATGATGTCGTCGACATAGACTTCTACCGACTTCCTTTTCTGGTCGGCAAACATGTGATTGACCAGCCTTTGGTATGTTGCCCCTGCGTTTTTCAAGCCGAACGACATTCTCTTCCAGCAATATATGTTCTTTTCTGTCAGAAATGAGGTGTGTTGCCGATCTGGTTCGTGCATGGCTATTTGGTGATATCCCGCGAAAGCATCCATGAATGACATCATTTCGTGTCTAACCGTATTATCTATCAGGTGATCGATATGTGGTATCGGGAAGAAGTCTTTAGGGCAGGCCTCGTTGAGGTCGGTGAAGTTGATACATAACCGCCAGGTCCCGTTGGATTTCTTTACCAATAATGCATTGGCCACCCACTGTGGTTGGTCGGCCTGCATGATCAGGTCGTTATCCAGCAGTTTCTTTACTTCTTCCGCCAAGGCGGCATACTTCTCAGGGCTAAATTTTCGCCTCTTCTGAGCAACCGGCTTCCAGGATGGATCAATGTGGAGTCGATGGCACACGATCTTTGGATTGATCCCCACCATATCCTTGTGCGACCAGGCGAAGACATCTAAGTTCTTCTTGAGAAAGTCAATGACTTCCCCCTTCAGGTCATTCGGAATCTTGGAGCCGATAATGACCTCCAGATCCAGGCGAGTTGGATCGATCTTGACTTTCTCTAGCTCTTCCCCCGGGATGGCTCTGGGGCCATCTTGTCAGGGATCATCGATTTTGGCCTCGATAAGGAATTCATCAGGCTCGTGCCCTATTCTTGGGACGAGGTCGCTATAGGTTCTTTTTCTGTTTATCCTTGTCTCACTTAATTCTTTGTTATGTTCATTGGTATATATTACAAGTGTTTGTTTGACAGGTACTATTGCAGAATTGAAAGGAGACGAAGAGTAAATCAAACAACCTCTCGCATCAACTTGGTCGCCCTTTACGGTGCCGACCAACCCACTCTTGGTGGGAAATTTTACACAGAAATAAAAAGTAGAGGACGCAGCCTCGAATTCATGTTCAAATGGCCTCCCCAAGAAACCATTATAGGAGCTGGGGAGGTCGACTACTAGAAAATCTAACAACCTAGTTGCCCTAACTTCGCTATTCAGTGTGGAGACCAGCTCGAAGGCCAGTCGGATCATCCCGGTGGGCCTCACAGTAACATCACCAAACCCCTTCACGACGTGGTCACATGGGGTGATATAGGCATCATAGTCCCCGAGCTGGTCCAGGGTTTTCTTGAAAAGGATGTTACAGAAAGCACCCCCGTCGACCAGGAGTCGGCACACGGTAGTTCCCATGATGTTGGCCCGGATCACCAGGGGGTCGACGTTGGGGTAAACCACCCCAGCCTTGTCCTTTTCTCCGAACTCGATCGTGCTGGACTCCTTCCCCAAGGCGAGGACTGGTAACACCATCTTCCGGGCGTTCTCAATCTCCCTTATTTTGGCTTTCATCTTTCGCTTGGAGGAGGAGCTGGAGACTAGCCCCGTGTCCCCTAGGGGGAGAGTGTATCATCCGATCTACCGCATTTTTTCGGGCATGGGCGGGACAAAATCGCTCCCTTGCCCCTCCTTGGTTGTTGTTCATGTGGGCCCAGCTCTCCTTCTTTGGCGACCTCGCGGGGCTGCCCCCGTTCTTCGAGGTCGCGATGAACTTCGTCAAGCAGGCCGTCCTCATACAATCTCGAGTTAGGGGAACCTTGGTCCTTGCTTTCACTCCAGTATAGTGTCCGTCTGTTCATGAAAGTGGCAATACTTGTTGGGGTTACATTTGCCATTATTCTTTCTTTGGGCGGGAGGGAGGCAGTTCCGCTCCGGATCACAGTGAAAATGTGCTTACTGGTCATGCCTGGGGCATCCATCAACTTCACGGGAATGCTTTCTTCAAGCGGCTTGAAGCTTAGGCGGCTTATCTTCTTGGTGGCTTTTTTAACTCTTCTTGGGCTCGGACCTCCTTAGCCTCGGAGAGTTGGGATTCAAACTCATTTCTGTGTATCAGGATTCTTGGCCTTGGAATCGGCGTGGTAGTCGGGATGTCGGTCGTCATCTTGTACTTGAGTTTGGTTCCCTTCTTGAGGCGGAGGCGGCCCCATTAGTTTTGCTTCATCCCCAATGGGATCTCCTTCCAAGATCGGCTTTTGTCGATCCTCTCAATATAGGACCGATCGACTCGATCCCCCTGAAAGTGTTCATCGCTCTCTGCTGGTTGCGGTCGGGCGCCAAGGCGATAAAATTGTGTCAAAAATAGGCGAAGCGAGTTGCGAAGGTGTCCACCGGCATTGGGGGCGAGAGGTGAACCATTGGTGAGCCCGGTCGCTCGGGGTTAGAGAAAAGAGCCGACATTTGGTCGCATCGGGCATGCCATGGAGGTCATGTACGAAGTTGTGCCGGCTACATGGGCCCTGGTCCTTGTTTCCAATCAGAATGATCCAAGGTCGCGACATTAATCTTCCTTTGGGGCCGCCAAGGTGACCCGAGTTCCGGAAGGGGAGTCGGGGATGGCGAGGAAAGGGTCCACCCCACCGCCCACTCCGACTCTCCATACGCCCATCGCTTGTTGGACCATGCGGGATCTGCCGACCGCATTGCCGGCCATCGGGTTGTTGCTTTCATTGCCGGGGGGTCATCACGATGTATGGTCGATCCCCTCGGCACGTCGTTGGTGGAGATTGACGCCGAGGGCGAGTCACACTCTATCGTCGGCTCACGAGGTTCGATCGCGCCTCATCTTCGACGATCCTTGGGGCTTTTGGTTCCCCCGGTCGCTTAGTCGGTCGAACACGTTGTTCGACCCCGCCCGGTTCTGAAAGGAGTCGGGCGGTTATGACCAAAGCGTGCCTTTGCCGGATCGTAGCCGATTGGCTCATTTGAATGTCCCTTCGGGCTCATTGCTCATTGTTAGGTGGTCCATCCACAGGCGACCCTCTTGGGGGTACATTCTTATCATCGAACGTGGCGTTTTTTTGAGGGGCGGCCATCCACGGCCTTCGCCTCCTCGAGTCCGCACAAATTCCACCAATCGAAGTCTTCACCGTCAGGCGGCGGCGCGATGGGAGCGGCGTGTTGAGTATATAGAGGCCTCGCGCCCATCGCGGCGTCCAACTCTTGCCCGTTAGGATTAACTTGGTTACTGTCATCGATTATTGATCGAAAATGAGGTGAGTTTTCCTTCAAACGAAAGTTATATCTTAGAATTAGTTCCCACAGCACGCGCCGCCCAATTATTGTACCCGGTTTTGTTCTTGCGCGAACAAGCAAACAACTTAGTTATGTTCCGATCAATATAACGGCGAGAGCAAAGGATCGACAAGTGATTTGATTACCCAAAAAGTCTTTGAAATAGACTACGTGCAGGGCACCAAGCCAGGATTTTTACTGTATAATATATGCCTAGAGTACTAAAAGTTCGATCCTTTACAATGTACACTACAAGTGATATTTATAGACATAAATCTAGGGCTACAGTCTTCTTGGGCTTTCTCTAGTGGGCTGATCAGGGTTTCCTTCCTTGCTCCGCAAGTCGCGATCACGGATATGCTTTCCCTGGTTACATCCAGAGAAATCCGCCTCACCATAACTGCCCGAATCTTGTCCATATATATCTCTAACCGAAGTTGTGACCACTTTGACCGCGACTTCCAGCTCTTTCAAGTCGCACCGCGACCTTCTTGTTATGTCAGGCCGCAGGCGACCTCCCAAAACTCCAAAGCCGCCTCCCGTCCTGCCCCAGCTGGACGAAGTCGGATAACAAGTTACATATGAGATTACCCAATCCCAAGTCTTCCTTAGGTCGGGTTATCTCCCCGTACAACAGTTATTGTTATTTTGTGAGTGATTGTTCATAAGCCCGGATAATTCCGGCTATAACCGTTCGGGTGGTTCAGTGCCCACTAAGCCTCAATTAATTTCATTAAGTAAACGCAAGAAAGCAAGTGCCCGAGCGGAATTGATCCCCGCTCAGGCGCCCAAGGTCCCGTGTTCGGTCCCCCATGAGAGCGAATAATTGCCTCAACTAATTGAGAGGTTTAGTGGCTTATATATGAGATGCTTGGTAGTTGGGTTCGAGATGGTCCGTGGTTCGGGTGGTTCGGTGCCCACCCGGGTGCCCCCCGGGCCCGGGTTCGAACCACCGTGAGCCAATTTTTTTTTCAAAAATTCACGATACAACTTTAAAAATTCACGATACAAAGACGGATATGTAACGGTCGCTAATAGCAACGGAAGTCAGTCGTCGCTAAACCGTCGCTATATTTTCGACGGTATAGCGACGGTTATTCTGACCAACGATTTCAAAACCGGACCGGACCTGCCAGTTTAACTGGTTGAACAGGGAACCGGACCCGAAACCGGTTCGAACACCCCCTAAGAACCGGTTTATAGGTTAAACCGATCAGAACCGGCCAAAATCGGTTCGACCGGTTTTTTTTTTTAATTTTTAAACTTTTTTTAAAATTTTAAACTAATAATTATTTAGGTAAAAAATAATTATTATTTTTAATACCAATCAATTTTTAACTAATCTTTCTTGTGGGTAAGGATCTAGACCCCCACCCCTTTTATATTACTCTATCTCTCATATTTTTAGTACTTATTCAATGTGGGATAGGAGATTTAGGTAGAATTTAGATTCAACTCAACTCCCTTTTATATTACTCCATCTCACATCTTTCTTAATACTTATTCAATGTGGGATGGGAGATCTACATTTTACATTACTCCATCTCACATTTTTTTTAATACTTATTCGATGTGAGATAGGAGATCCATAAAATCTACCTCCTATCCTTTTTATATAACTTCATTTTACATTTCTTCTAATACTTATTCGATGTGGGACAAATCTTTTCACGTTTATATTATTTTTATGGTTCAAGTTTGATTAATTAAATTTAAATATTTATATTATAAGTCCATTGATGAATTAGTCATATAAAAGAAATAGTAAAATATAAAAAAATTACAAAAAATACACATAAATCATTTAAACGGTTGAACCGTCGGTTGAACCGGTCCGACCGGTTGAACTGCTTACCTGTGATCTGTCTGGTTCGATCACCGGTTCGGTTATGAAAACACTAATTCTGACCCAGGTCCGGACTCATATGTCCGTCGCCAAAACCGTCGCTATGTGGCGATGGTAAAAAACCGTCGCTAATTAGCGACGGCTTTGAAATGACCGTCACTAAATCTTAGCGATCTTCGGTTTCCCGAAAGTTACAAAACCGTCGCTAAAATCGTCGTTAAACCCCGTCTTTTTTGTAGTGTAATAGTGTTCATATATGTGGATTGCGTATTGCTTTAAGCCAAATAGGGCAAATTACAAACCCATGATAGAGACAACTTCAATTAAATTTTAATTACACATCAACAATTAAATTTGCATAGTACTATTACATTTCGTATGAAAAATCTTAAAATTTCAAATAGGGCTTCTGCATAAGCTTCTAACTAATCTGACGAAATTAATAAGCCATTCAAATTAATTAACCCAACCTAATATAAAAACAGGAACTAGAAATCTAAAATTTACATTCGTAACTTGTACGCCAATGCAACGCATCATACATAATTCAAACAGGTATATATTATATTAGAGGTAGAGGGTCACGAACAACAGACAAATGGTAGAAATCAATATCAAATCAAATTGTAGTAGTAATTAATCTAATTTTATTTTTCAATAGAGAAAGATCTCTAGTAGACATACCAACCGCGGCAATAACATACCTGGAAGAAAGGTCGATCAACGCGTTGATAACGCTTTAGGTTGCGAGGCGGATATCTTGGATTTGAATTTGTGAGCACTCGTGTTGATAATGTGTTGTAAATGGAAGAACAAGATCAAAGACAGAATGCAAGAACACCGATTTGTTGACCCAGTTCGTCAAAATGACTACGTCTAGAGGCGACCAAGCCAGGAGGGTTTTCACTATAATTCTTTGTAAACTCACTCTTCTGTTTTCTCTGTGAATGACAGTACAATAGAATGTCTATATATGTCAGGGGTAATTGCTTGGGGGTACAAAAAACCCACACCCCCTAGCAATCAGATACAAAACACTATTCAATACAACTTTCATCTCTAATATACCCTCTATGTGTGGTCATATCAACCTGTCAAAATTTTGATTTTATTTCCAATTTTCACTTTCTCACGCATACATTTTTTCTCCCTCTTCTCTCCATCATCTTCTCTCTCTACACACACTTTTTCTTCACACTCTCTCTCTCATCCAATTTATTATACGCACTCCATCTCTCTCTTCCTAATTTTTCTCACTCCCTCTCTTCCTAATTTTTTTCTCTTCCTAATTTTCCACGGCCACCGCGCATCTCGTCGCTCTCTCTCTCTCCCTCCTTTTCTATGGCGGTGGTGGTGAGAGGGCACACGATGGCGGCGGTGGAGGGATTTTCACGTTTTATTTTGCGGTGGTGGGATAAATCTAGGGTTTTGGGTATGGGAGGGAGATGGAAGAAGCAGCGGGGGATGGGGAAGCGGCCGCCTGAAAGGGAAGGGAAGACGCGGCGGGGGGGATGGCGGTGGATGATGAGAGCCACGCGACTCTTCGGGTTGCAATCGGGCCCGATCGCGGTCCTGAAGCACGGATCGGTCTCGATCAGAATGCTGGTGAGAGCATCGATGGCGATTTTGGAGACGGCACCAGTGGATATTTTGGGGGCGGCACCGGCGGCACTGGTGAGTTTTGAGTATTTAATATTTTAATAAAATTCTGGTGTAATTTGGTAAAAAAAATTATGCACAGTTTATTGAGTGTAATTCTGGTGTAATATCTAGTTAATATATATGATTAAAATTCTTAGTATTTTTTTTTCCAGAAATTTAATCAGACTATTTCTACAAAAAGCCCAATTATTTATTAGGATTAATTTGCAAGGTTAGCGGATTTTCTTGACTAAAATATGGTGGTTGTGATTTTGTTAAGAAAAAACGATTTATATGGATTTGGTTGTGATATATATGGTTTCCACTAAAATTTGGTGTTTATTTGGTATAAAAAGCTCAATCTGGTGGTTTTGATTCTATATCTTTTTTTCCTGTTTGCAGAAGGTTGGAAGGGGAGATTGGAGAGGCAAAGTGTTTGATGATTTGTTTCTGTGGATTAATTTAAAAGACTTGTTTTGAAAATTTTGATATGAATAATTCGAGTACCATTATAATTACAAAATCATGTATAATTATTTACTTTATTGTTGATTTTTTATCTGAAATTATTTTTTGGCTTGATGGTTGATTCAAATCTTCAATTTATTTATGTGAATGCTTTCCAAAAATGGAAAGCTTTTGGTATGGTGGATGGAAGCAGTGATTCTGCACTGTGAAGACGCAAATTGATTACGTGTATATTGAATTTTTACGCGTGTATGCAATTTTTTTAGTGTATATGCAATGTAATTTTAGTATATACATTTTTGGGCCTTTTTTGTTTGATTTTGTTCTTGGGCTTTTTTGTTTGATTTTGGCCTGAAACTTTTTGTTTGTTTTTGTTTGATCTTTGTTTGATATAGACAATGTCATGTGTACAAATTAAATGTGTATATGTAATGTATTATGTGTGTATACAAATATTTTGTGTATATGTAATATATTTTTTGACAATGCATTTTCTGGGCACATATGTATTTGTTCTTGAACAATGTCATTTTTTTTCACAATGCAACTTTGTTAAGAACAATGCATTTTTTATGCACATATGCATTATTGTTCACTTGTGCATTTTTAGTGCATAATGCTTTTTTTTGCCGTTTGCATTTTTCTTGGACCGAAATAAAAAGTATGACATAATAGATAAACAAATTCTAATAAAAATATTAAATTTTCTCTTAAAAATAATTTATTTCCAGCACATATACAAAAAAATTAATTAAAATTAATCAACACATGTAAAACAAATTTTAAATCTGAGATAAAAAAAAAAAGATAAGATATAAAAGCAGTGATGTAAACAACATTGGGGGAGGGAGAAAAGGTTTGATGTGACATTGGGAAAAGAGAAAAAGGTTTGATGTGACAGATGGCTAGTAAAATTAAATGGGGGTCGGTTGTCTTTTGAGGGTAAATTAGACAATTTATACACATTTCTTGTAGTTGGTAGTAACATTTTTTTTTTCAATTGTACCTATTTGCAAGTTTGGTTTTTCATTTGTAGTAATCAGTTATTGCCCCTATATGTCAAGTGTGGATAGCTCAAGTGGTTAGAGCTCCACCACCTGAGACCTTGAGGTCCCCGAGTTCGAGACACGGAGAGGGAATATTTATTCCCCTCTTGTGGTGGTCCCCCTCTTATAGGATGGTGGTCCCCTTGTTGTTGGGTTCTGATTCCGGTTCTTGGTCGGTTCTGATTCCGAGTTCTTGTTTTGGGTGGTCCCCTCTTGTGGAAATTGCGATTCCTAGATATCTGTGAGATGAAATGATGTTGTCATGTGTCCGATGGTAGAAGGAATTATTGTAATTTATTATGTTAGGATATGTTTGGAAACTATTGTAATTGATTGTCTTTCAAAAAAACAATGCCTATATATACTAGGGATTGGGTTTTAGCCCCAAAGGCCCTAACTCTAAGTCCATCAATAATAATAAGTAATGTCCACTAATACTAATGTATTTACAACCAAATCAAATTGTGTAGAATTTTAATGGAAATCTTGGAATATTTTAATTAAGTAGATTTTTTTGATAAAATATAGGAAAAATGTCAATTCATGGCCTGAAATATGGTAAATCTATCAATTTAAGGCTTAAAATATTTTTTCTATCGATTCAAGACCTGAAATATAGAAAACTATCAATTCATGGCCTGAAAAATAGAAACTATCAA
Organism: Stenogyne calaminthoides; assembly: GCA_037126765.1. Lineage (NCBI taxonomy): Eukaryota > Viridiplantae > Streptophyta > Magnoliopsida > Lamiales > Lamiaceae > Stenogyne > Stenogyne calaminthoides. Next base: position 34,494,076 of record JBBCBC010000009.1, read on the forward strand.
TTTGAGGCTTATAAATTTTAAGACCATGTTTGACACATATATTTCATGTCCTTATTTCATTTTTTTTTATTATTTTTAGGGTTTACGGTTCAAGGTTTACGGTTCATGGGGGTTTAAGGTTCATGGTTCAAGGTTTAGGGTTCAACGTTTAGGGTTTAGGGTTTAGTGTTCAGGATTTAGGGTTTAGTGCCAAACATGACCTTAAAATTTATAAGCCTCGAATTGATAGTTTCTATTTTTTAGGCCATGGATTGATAGTTTTCTATCTTTCAGGCCTTGAATCGATAGAAAAAATCTTTCAGACCTTAAATTGATAGATTTACCATCTTTCAGACCCTGGATTGATAAAACTCCTAAAGTATATTATCATGATTTATAAGACAAACACACATTTGTTTTATAATTATGAGTAATTAATATTGAACAAGAAAATGAAACTTATAAGTTAGCTACAATCGGATCGCACTTGCTTAATATTCCGCACATTCTACATCTAAAATATATTTGGTATATACTTACTTTTGCTAAGTGAAGGATAAATAAGGCTCCATTTGGATGGATGGATTTGAAATTCATGGATTTTACACACAAATCATCACTCTTCAATGAATTTACAAATACTTAGATTTGGGAGTCTAGTTTAAAATGAAGGAATTTCAAATCCTCATCAAAACCTAGTAATTTGAAATCTCTTCATCTCTACCCCTTCCCTCACTCTTCCCCTTCACTTTCTTCCCTAGACTCAAATCTAAGAATTTGTAGATCCATTGAAAAGTGATGATTTGTGTGTGAAATTCATGGATTTCAAATCCATCCATCCAAATGGAGTAAGGGATTTCATAGAGTAGAAAGGGCATTTTAACAATGAAATATAAGGGGACAAAAATCAATTGAGTCCACAACTTTCCAGTCCAAAATGAGACACTATAATACTAATAGGTCCAACTAATTTAATTTAGTACTCTTAGTCCAAAATGGGTAGAAAAAAGACATAAATACCCTTCCTTCAATTTTGCAACCCCCACTTTTCAGTTTTTTTGTAGCAGTTGATGGGACATAAATCACACATTTTCATGCACTTAATTATTACTTCCAGAAAATTCAAATCAATTTTTGTTACATTTATAAATTAAAAATCGACATACACAAATACATTCATATCTAAAATGACAAAAAATACCTAAAATTCCATATATAAAAATCCAAATATTTTGATACATTCATCTTCGAGAAAATGCATAAAGAATTACAAATCTAAAATCTAAAATTTACAATCTCAAAATTTACATGTCCTCATTTGCTTTACGACATGAACATATTCATCCAACATAGAAAACATGCATATATTCATCAATTGATGCATATGTTCACAAATTGATGAACATATGCATTTCCAGTTTCAAATATATCTTCAACCCAGCAAATAACAAACCCCGGTCTTAGAAAATGCATTTGAAAAGCTTCCAGATCTGCAAATATTTCTGCAAAACCCCGATCTTCAAAAAAACATCAAAAATAACAAATTTTCAAGAAGAACTCCAACTTCAAATCTTCAAGAACAAGCCCAACAAAACCAATCATCACAAATCCACAAAAATCAATACAAAACAAACCAAAATCAATCACCACAAAAAACCCACAAAATCAAAACAAAATATTTTGTTAACAAAAATGAGATCTGCAAAAACAGATTCAAAAAACCATCTACAAAAACCATATTAAAAAAAATCACAAACCCATCGTCTTCAGTTGCGTCTCTGTCGCGCCGCCCTCTTCTCCGCGGTGGCGTGAGGATGGCTCTAACCGCCGCCCTCGTCATCGTGCAGGTGCTTCCACCGCCGCAGCCATCGTGAAGGTGCTTCAACCGCCACAACCGTCGAAAATAACCGCCGGTCAAAAACCAGATCTGACGTCGCCCCCCACCACCACCACAACAGCCGATCAAACGCCCCCACCGCCACACCCCACCACATATCTGCCATCGTCTCCATCGCCGCCGCCCAAAAACCCCCGCCTCCACCACAGATCTGAAAGCGCACCATCCATGGTGGTGTAATTATTTTGGGAGAGAGAGGAGAAGTCATAGAGAGAAAATAGAGAGAAGAAGAAATAGAGAAATGAAATAAAGACACTGATTGATTGAGGGTGGATGTGAGTATTTAATGTGGGGGTATATTGGGTTTTTTAACTCTTATTTTGGACCGGGGAGTAATTATAAAAGCACTTTGGATCTTTAAGTCTTTTAGTGGGCTTTCTTGAACCTCTAAATCTTTAATTCAAATCAATTTTCTCGGGGGAGAAAGGGGAATTTTCACAAATTATTCTGCTAGAAATCGAACTACATGGCACCAACTGCCTTTATTATAAAGAAAAAATAAGAGTTAAAAGTATTATGATACAAGCATTATAATATGTTCAATTTGTGTGGTGTGGTGGAGAAACGTCAACTGTTGACTAACATCTAACCAATTTTATAAGTATTGTAAATTATATATATAATATATTCAGATCTAGATAAAAGTCAAGTGTTGTAGTCTAGAGACTAAAAATGTACAATATAGAGCCGGTCTTGGGGTGGTGCACCCGGTGCTACCGGACAGGGCCCCACTCAAGTCGAGGGCTCAAATTTTTAATTCTTTAATTATATATTATTTAAAAATTTATATATATTAGTATGTTGTAAAATATCTTAATAATTTATTCAACTGAGTTGATGTTGGATAAGTGTTAAATTTTTAATTTAACATGGTTGAGTGTTTGAACCTTCGTAGCTTCAGTTTATTTCAAAGTTTTCTATATTATTTATTCAATTTTTTTACATCTTATTTTATTTTATGTGATTAATTAATATAATTGTAATTATTTTAAAAGTCATGTTATTGTTTATTTATGACATAATATGAATATAAAGATCTAAAAAAATTATGCATCGTGCCCCTCAAATTATAGAACCGACTCTGATACAATATCTATGTTGAGATATTTTAGTTTTGATTATTTATGCCAAAACATTATGTATTTGTCAACTTGTATTGTTTAAGTTCATTTCTACAGGTAACAAGTTGAGGGGAAAGTGAACAAGTTGAGGGGGAACTGATCTGAAGTTTCCTGAGAAAATAGGCCTGAAGATAAGTGGCCTGAATGAAAAATAGGTCTGAGGAAAAGTGGTATGAATGGAAGAAGGCTGAAGTCCAATACCGCTGAATGTCATAATGGCCTGAACGAGGAATCTCCGTCGAAATCTTTGAAATGTGAAATCTCGATGAAATCGATGTTGAAGATCCCGTGAAATCTCGATCTTTGAAGTCTTTGAAATCCGATCTTTGATCTTTGAAATGTTGAAATCCCGAGAGGAAGTTCTTTGAAAACTCGAGAGGAAGTTCTTTGAAATCCCGAGAGGAAGTATCTTTGAAATCGAGAGGAAGTATGTTGAAATCTCAAGGAAAAACGTTGAAAATCTCGAGGGGACGTATCTGCGATTTCGTAAGGCCCGAATCCGACGTGGACCAATCAGAGGCGGTCAAAAAGCCTGACAAAAAGCTGCATAAATTATAGAATAGTATGGATTTGAATGTGACTTTCTCCAACGGTAACATTCAAATCCCCACTATAAATACAAGCTCTTCCATCAAATTAAGTGTGGAAAAATGTTATAGAGCTAAGAGCCATATACTCAAGCATTCCCACCATAGAACACAAATCTGTAGATATACAAATACATCCAAGAGTGTTCTAAACTCAATCTAAGCAACACATGATATATCCTAAGCTTAGAGAGATTTTCCCAACCTTAGCATAAAGGCTAAACAATTGTAAGGGAAAATCTCAACCTAGTTGGAGACACCAACCAAACCCAAACCCTCTTGTTAGGTAGTCTGTGTGTGATTGTTGGAGTTGTAAAGAGTTAGTAAGCTGCAGTTGATCAGCCAGAAAGCTCTAGAGAAGAAGTGAGTAAACTATTTTAGACAGTCAGAAAGCTTGTATGGCAATCCCGTGGAGGGTGATAAGTCACGTTTGAGTGAGAGCTTGTTAAATATCTGTAGGCAATCCCGTGGAGGGAGATAAGTCCCGTTTGAAGGAATTTCCCTAGGATAAGGGAGAGTGGATGTAGGAGCTTGAGTCTCCGAACCACTATACTTTGTTGTGTTCTTTATTGCTTTATGTTCTTACTTGTCATACATTTGGTTATAAGCAAAACACATCGTGTAGAAAGAAAAAAATTTAAATCACCATTTCTCCCCCTCCCTTTTTCATAAAATTAAATTATCTTTTGGGACCAACAACTGGTATCAGAGCAGGTGTTCTAAAGACCACTGATTTTGATAATTATTGTTTTCCTTTAAAAGAAAAAAATTATTTTTGGTCACCTGAACAAATTCTTTTTTAAAAAGGGGGAAGAGATTTTTTTTAAGCATTTTAAATGGTTTTGGCATCATTATCAAAAAGGGGGAAATTGTTGGGATATTTTAGTTTTGATTATTTATGCCAAAACATTATGTATTTGTCAACTTGTATTATTTAAGTTCATTTCTACAGGTAACAAGTTGAGGGGGGAGTGAACAAGTTGAGGGGGAACTGATCTGAAGTTTCCTGAGAAAATAAGCCTAAAGATAAGTGGCCTGAATGAAAAATAGGCCTGAGGAAAAGTTGTCTGAATGGAAGAAGGCTGAAGTCCAATACCGTTGAATGTTAGAATGGCCTGGACGAGGAATCTCGAAAATAAAATCGATCTTTGAAATGTTGAAATCGATCTTTGAAGTCTTTGAAATCTCGAGAGGAAGTTCTTTGAAATATTGAGAGGAAGTTGATCCTGAGAGGAAGTATGTTGAAATCCTGAGAGGAAGTATGTTGGAATCCTGAAGGGAAAAACGCTGAAATCCTGAGAGGAAGTATGTTGATTTCAAAAGGCCTGAATGCTGACGTGGACCAATCAGAGGCGGTCAAAAAGCCCCAAAAAGTAAGTAAATTACGAGAATAGTATGGATTTGAATGTGACTTTCTCCAACGGTAACATTCAAATCCCCACTATAAATACAAGTTCTTCCATCAAATTAAGTGTGGAAAAATGTTATAGAGCTAAGAGCCATATACTCAAGCATTCCCACCATAGAACACAAATCTGTAGATATACAAATACATTCAAGAGTGTTCTAAACCCAATCTAAGCAACACATGATATATCCGAAGCTTAGAGAGATTTTCCCAACCTTAGCATAAAGGCTAAACCATTGTAAGGGAAAATCTCAACCTAGTTGGAGACACCAACCAAACCCAAACCCTCTTGTTAGGTAGTTTGTGTGTGATTGTTGGAGTTGTAAAGAGTTAGTAAGTTGTAGTTGAGTCAGCCAGAAAGCTCTAGAGAAGAAGTGAGTAAACTGTTTAGACAGTCAGAAAGCTTGTATGGCAATCCAGTGGAGGGTGATAAGTCCCGTTTGAGCGAGAGCTCGTTAAATATCTGTAGGCAATCCCGTGGAGGGAGATAAGTCCCGTTTGAAGGAATTTCCCTTGGATAAGGGAGAGTGGATGTAGGAGCTTGAGTCTCCGAACCACTATACTTTGTTGTGTTCTTTATTGCTTTATGTTCTTACTTGTCATATGCATTTGATTATAAGCAAAACACATCGTGTAGAAAGAAAAAAATTTAAATCATCATTTCTCCCCCTCCCCTTTTTCATAAAATTAAATTATCTTTTGGGACCAACAATTTATATATAGACAAATATGTGTACATATGTAATGAAATACCATGGTAAATTGATATATGCAAACATTTACATCTTATCTAGACCATGAATTTCCACCTATTTAGAGGACATACTCTTCATTTGTAAAAAATTTTTATGTAATATTGCATAAAAATAATATATGCAATTATAAAATAATTGGGCTTTTTCTATTTTCTCGCGGGTTAGGCAGATGAAAGCGTGGATCTGAAATTCTTCACGGCGCTTCCAAATTCTTCTTCCTACCAGATTTTACAGTGGTGAGCGGTGACTTTTCTAGCTTTTTCCTTCTCTTTTCTTGTTCTTCTTTTTCTCATCCTCTCAAATTTACAGGACTTTCCATTCTTTTTCCTCACGATTTTGTAACGCAGTTTTTCAGATCTTTCTGCATTATTCTCACACTATTTTTAAATCCGTAATTTTGGACTGATAATTTTATTTTCGCTCTTGTACTAGTTTTTGTTCATATAGTAACATTCTTTTGTTCATAAGGTAACACTCTTTTGTTCATGTAGTAACACATCAAATTTTTCTCTAAATCTGTAATTTTGAACTGAGGATTTCTTTTCGCGCTTGTACTGATTTTTTTATGTGGTAACATGTTTTTCTTCATAGAGTAACACTTATTGTTCATGTAGTAACACATATTTTTTTTTAAATATGTAACACTGTACATATATCGTCGTGATATTAAGTGAATATTCATGTGTTACCATATGAACAACAATGTGTTACCATATCATAATGTGTTTTTTTTAATGATAATTTAATTTTTATTTCACCTAGTAACACATATTGTTTCTATAAGTTAAAAAAAATTAAAAATTATGTGTTCAATAAAAATTGAACATGCAACCAAATACATTAACAACAAATCTAAACCACTAGTCTACAATGCATATTTGATAAAGATATTCGTCTATAAATATATATATATTATTTCTGCTCTGCCCGCCCAACCCACAACCCTGACCCGCCCAGCCCTCTTTTGACCCGCGAATTTTGAGTAATTTATCTCAATAAAAGTGCAATATTTCACAAGAGTCGTACTCCTCTTCTTTTGACCTATCTGTCGTGATTTATATAATTAAGTAGTAACAATGCAATCACCAATCTTACGATAATGAACCCCTGATATTATTATAATTCTCATTTTAAGCTCATATCAAATGAACTCTAAAACATATCGGGTATGCTTAACAAGTTTTGACACGGCTCCATTTAATATGAGTTGGTTTTTTGTGCATCAAGTAAATCGTGCAATTCGAATGTATTTTTAAAATATATAATTTATTGTATTGAAATATGAATTTATTTTACTTGAGTTGCATGGTGCCCTTGATGTATATAAAATTTTATCATTTAAATATATATAAATCTTGTAATCTGTAAATATTAAAAAGAGTAATTGTATAATCTACAATTTATAAATTTAATATATTATACGTCAGACTGTATACAAATTTTTATCATCTAAACTCTAAGGTTGCTTTTGTTTTGGGACTCACGCAGATGGACTTAGGACTTTGTGTTCTCCGTCCCACATTCCATCCACACCTATAAATACCTATAAAATTTATTATTATTTTTCCCAATACATCACACTTTATACACTTTATTACTCTTCTTAATATAATATAATAATACAATATCAATCATTATTGGCAAAAACTTGTATGCAATATGTTGTACCCAGTTTTGTTACCGGCGAACAAGCAAACAATTTAGTAATGTTCCGATCAATACCACGGCGAAAGCAATAAATGACAAGTGATTTGATTACCCAGTTCGTCTTTGGAATAGACTACGTCTGGGGGCACCAAGCCAGGATTTGTACTGTATAATATATGCCTAGAGTACTAAGATTTTGATCCTTTACAATGTGCATTACAAGTTATATTTATAGACACAAATCTAGGGCTACAGTCTTCGTGGGCTTTCTCTCGTGGGCTGATTAGGGCTTCCTTCCTTGCTCCGCAAGTCGCGCTCACGGATATGCTTTCCCTGATTACATCCCGAGAAATCCACCTCACCATAACTGCCCCGAATCTTGTCCATATTTATCTCTAACCGAAGTCGCGACTTCTTCGACTGCGATGTCCGATTCTTTCAAGTCGCTCCGCGACTTCTTTGCTACATCAAGCCGCTAGTGACCTTCCGAGACTTCAAAGTCGCCTCCCGCCTTGCTCCAGCTGGATGAAATCGGATAACAAGTTAAACATGAGATTGCCCAATCCCAAGCCTCCATTAGGTCGGGTTATTTCCCCTTACAACAATTGCCCCTCAAGATAAGGTCGCGAGCTCGCTTCGGGATCTTATCTTGAACCGTTGATATTTATCGACCTACGGAAAGCTAATCTTGGGATCTGTGTCCAAGTCAAGTCTCTGTCCTTGGGGAGCCGTATGGTCGTCTAGGTTTTCCCAATCGGTGTGACAAGTGACAGGATGGTAATGATGGTGCGGCAGGATGAGGACGTTTCAAGCCATGAGTTCGCCCAATCGGCGATCGGGTGCTTCCTACGCGTCGCCCACGTCACCCTAATTTTCGCGGGGGTCCCCAAGAATTTCAAATTTATACTTTCGACCCTTCGCCTTTTTATAAATAGGTCTAGGGTTCCTCCATAAAACCCTTCCTCCTTTCCGTCTCTCAAAACTCAGACCCAAACTTCCGCGCCCGTCTTTCCGGCTATTCTCCAGAGACCCAACAGTTCTTCAGGTAACCGTCTTTTCTCAATTTCACGTCAATGGCTTCCAGTTCCTGATCTGCTCCCGTGCCCCCTCCATTCCTGGTTTCTTCATCTTCAGATGACGACAATACTGCGATCGTCGAGTTGTATCATCGCAGCAACATAGAGACCGCCACCCTGGATTCCATGACGGCCCCCACCGTCGATGCCTCCGGCGTCGGCCGGGACGGTGATGGAGATGACAATTAATTTCTGAGGGAGTTGGACGACATAACCCACATTCCTTCCACAACCGAGTTCCTTCGTTAATCACTCGCCGGTCGAGGAGGAGACACGGAGGGCCTTCCAACCCGGCCCAGAAATATGGGGCCTACGAGCGAGCATTTGACTACCACTCATACGTGGCCCAGGCCCCATACAAGAGACCGGACCGCAGCTTCCGGAAGTCGGTCGAGTCGGATTTTGTGGCGTCACTTGACAGGAACTGGTCGGTCCTCAACGATGGTTATGTGTAATCTCTCCGATGCCTTTATAAAGTCCCCCGGGATGTACACTTTTATGGGGCGCCCTCTGACGAAAGGGCTGACCAGCCGCACCCGGCATGATCGCGGTCTGACCCAGATCACTCCTAATGGATGGAGTTACATTCTTTCCACAATAACTGTGCTGGGATAGGCTGGGCTATATCGGTTGCCGAACCCCGGGGAAATATCTTTCGTGATGACGCCTATTGCCCAAGCCGGCGACTACAACGCCGTGCGACTTCGCCGGGGCAAGGAGCTCGTGAGTGGGATCCCTAGCAAAGTCGATGGTTGGCACAGAAAGTGGTGGTTCGTTGGAGGGGCGTGGGAGTCCATGGACCCTTCAAGCACTCTACCCATATATGTCCCGACAGATTATGTGAACCGAGTAGAACACGGTAAATCTCATATTCTTGATTCCAAAGTCGTACTGATTTAATTCTCATTTTCTTTTGCAGTTTTCACGCCTCGAAAATCCGACTTGTATTGGGACTTTTTGGAGGCCTTCAAACTAGTCTGTGATACCCTTCCGAGCTGCCGGGACGTTAACGCCCTGAACTCCGAGCTCGACCGTCTAAAGGCCGGGTTATACACGTACCCGCGTCATCTGAAGATCCCTTGTAAGTTTTCTTACTCCGTGCTTATTACATCTTTTGATATCGACCTAACTGGTTGGCTTCTCACATTCCTGTAGTTCCTAACACTCCCGTTTACCGTCGTAAGCCTTCTACGGACATCATGGCCTCAAGTAGGAAATCTGTTCTGGGAAACATGAGACGATTGGCGACCTCTGAAACCGCCCCTTCGAAGCCGACTCCCACCGAGGTCATCCTCCGTGTTCGTCCCCATCGGTCCCCTCTGCCGAGCAAAGGCAAGAGGAAGGTCGGTCGACTCATGCCGGGCACGCTCGGAAGAGTGATGGAGGAGATCTTGACGACGAAAGGTCCAAATCAACAGGGGGTGGGGAAGAAAGATCGTCCGCCTCGACGGAGACGGCGACCGAACACCGGCCTCGCCGCCACAATTTAGTACCGCCACCTCAGGGAGAGGAGAAGACGAAGACGATGATGACTCCTTCTTAAGCTGGGAGGAGGAGAGGGTGAACGAGTAAGTCCTCATTATGGTTTGCCTGATCCTCTTTTTTTTTCAACATGAATCCTCACAACTCACGATGATTAAACTTTCCTTCTACAAACCAAATGGGGCCCATCGACTTTTGCCCCGAGGTGGTTAGCTTCCTCGGGGAGTCCTCCCTTACCTACCGACCTCCCCAATAAGTGGGCAGGGTACATTTCCCAAAGCGTGCACAACATGCCCCGCGCGTGGATGCGTACTGATCATGACAACGCCCGTCGTTAAAAATGATGGGCAATATGTACTCGGCCATAGTCCACACTCTCAAGGTGGCCTTTTATTTGGAGAGGACCATTAGGCCAAGCCAAAACCGAAGCATCTCCGAGTCCCAAAGCTCGTGTGTCGATCAGGCCGGATGATCTTACGGGCGGCCGAGACTCGAAAAGGTTAGAGAAAGCTAATGGGAGCATCTTTGTGGATCTCGACCCTCAGCCTTTGTCTAGCTAGGGCGGGCGTGCCGTGAGGAGAAGCCGGGTCGGCCGGGCGGAGACCGAACCGCCTTGGCGGAGAAGGCGATGATCCAGATCGAAAAAGAGGGCGGCCGAGGTGGAGGCCAATTTGGGGGAGGAGCCGCCGGGGTCCAAAGGGAGGCGGACACTAAAGGAGGCCCGTTCAAGGTTGCTTAGAATAGATGAATGCTAATTTCACGTATGTGATGGTCTTTTTATGGGCTCCATCCGAATATGTCACCGTGCAGAACCCTTCCTAACCTTCTTCGGGCTAGTCACTGATCTCAATGAGTATGTCCGGGACAACCCTCTGGCCCCCGATGTTCTATTGGATATCCAAGATTTGGAGGATATGGGCATCGATCTCTCCTTCTTTCCCGATCCCGGGCAAATCGTGCGCCCTCTCCCCGACTCCCCACTGGTTGACCTCCCGGATGCCACATCTTTTGAGCCCTTGAAGGAGAAGTTGACGAGCTCAGAGGTCGATCCTCCCATTATCACTCCCCTCCGAGCCCATCGGGAGGAGAGATACCGAGGTCGGAGGTTGTTCCTCCAACTATTGTCATCCTCCGAGCCGGGTCGTGGAGAGGGTCTTAAACCCAGAAGCCGATCCACCGGTGGTTACGCAGCAGGAGCCTCTTTTCGAGACGGTCATTACCCCGACCTCGACTGCCCCAGCTGAGAAGGACTGAGATTGCCGCTCTACTTTCCTTTTTTTTTGCTTCTCGTTGTAATGGCCTTCGGCTTTGGTTTATGATGTACTTCTCCGACCTTCGAGTCTTTTATTCTTCGGAAGTTATTTTATGTTTTGTCCGGTGCTCATCTTACTATGTAAAATAAACTCCCATATTCATCCCCCAAGTCGAGGTCGCAAGCTCGCCTTGAGGCCTTGACTTGAACTCGTATAACTTATCAACTTTTGGCAGGCCGGACTCGAAAATGTGCCTACGCCGACATCTCCTCCTCGATGCGAACGCTATTGCCTCGATTTTCCAAATTGGTGTGATTTCCGACAGATCCACAATGATACCAGGTATTAGGTGGCGCGGGCACCATAAATCGCCCAATCAAAAGTCGGTATTACGTCCCCGCCCCATGTCTTGGCCATGGGTTTCTTTGTGGGCCTGAGGTTGGAAATTGCAACTTGACCCGCTCCATCTATAAATAGGCGGGTATTTCTAAAAACTCATATTGTCCCTCTCTGTCTCCCTTTTTGCCTCCAAGCTCATTTATGAAAGCGATTAAAGCGATCTCTCGTTTTAAAAATCCTTTGGAGCGTAAGTCTCTCGCTCTTTGCTCATTGTTTAGGCATTCGGACCATCTTTCGCAGCTCTCCAGGTCTCGGATTCTGCTTTCATCGGGAGGGTGACCATCTGGCCATTGCCAAGTTTTGCTATTACCGGCGGCGAATCCGCTTGTTCTTGGTGTGGCCGGGGCCCACAACTCCGCGGTGTCTCGGGTGCCAATCGGGAGAGCAGGATTAATGGTGGCGGGCCCCTCTTGATCTGGCGTCTGGTTTAATCACGAATCCGATCATGCCAAAATGCCCTTCACAACCCCTTTTTTTTTTTTTATGTCAGAAAGACGGCACTCGTGCTTGCTCACACGAGAAGCCCCATTGCAAAGACTTCGACACTCCAAGGTTGTTGTAACATCCTTTTCGATAATTTTGCAAAGATCTTCCTCAAATGTGCCCGCGTCCGAGAGATGCTACCCTAGTAAGAATGTAGTATAGACCAAGTCGCTAGTTCAAGTGGCTCCGCATGCACTAAGTCGCTAATCGATTCAAAAATGTATTGTAGTGGAATGCTCTCTTTACCTTCCTGCCCATTGTAATGGGTTTTTCCCGACCTCCGGGTCTTTATTAATAAAATTCTTCTTTTTAATTCCTTCATTGTGTTGACTTGATTTCCTTACGACTTTTTGCTTACCCTTGTCGCCTTATTTTCTATGCGACTTGTTTCTTGGACATTTTCGTAGTCGTCTTATAAAGTCGGGGGATGACCGCACCGCTAGGGTGGTGATCTCGCCTCCAGTATTTCTAAAGTCGGACCTCGGGTTCGCACGTTATCAATCATGTCTTTCATGCGACCTGCATGTTATCGATCATATATTTCATGCGACCTGCATGTTATCGATCATGTCTTTCATGTGGTATGCATTTCATCGATCATATGTTTTTCATGCGACCCGCTTGGTTTACACAGGAATCTCACATTTCAAAAAAAATAGAGAATTATTGTTACTACAAATACTTGTTTACATCGGCTTGATCGATACAAGGACATAAATCTACTTGTAGTATTTTTTTTCAAATGAGTTGCATTCCACGGATATTGAGCCTTGGTCCCATCTGCTTTCTCGAGCTCGTATGCTCCATTTGGTAGGACCTTCGATATCTGGAATGGGCCCTCCCAAATGAGGCCGAGGGCACCTTTTGAGTCTTCGAGTATCTTCTTCAGTACTAGGTCCCCGACCTTAAAACGTCAGAACTCGTACTTTAGAGTTGTAATATTTCTCAGACCTCTGCTTGTATCTGGCATTTCTCATATTAGTCTCTAATCGCTTTTCTTCGAGTAGGTCGAGGTTCCTCTCCAAGGCTTCATCGTTGTGATCGAAAGCGACTTGGCTAGTCCGGAAAGTCAGGACATCGACCTCCGCCGGCACCACTGCCTCAGTTCCAAAGGCTAGTGAATAAGGGGTTTCGCCTGTTGAATTCCTCTGAGTTGTTCTCCAGACGCCCACATCACATCCGGAGCTCATCGCCCATTTTCCTTTTCCCCGATCTTGGCCTTGGAGCGTGTGCTTTATGATTTTGTTCACGGCCTCGACCTGTCCGTTCGATTGGGGGTGGTATGGGGTAGAGAATAGCTTTGTGATCTTCCATTTTTTTAAGAAGCCGTCGACCTTCGTCCCGTCGAACTACTTCCCATTGTCTGATATGATTGCCTGAGGCAGTCCGAATCTGCAAATAATGTTGCGCCAAATGAACCTGATGACATGATCTTGGTCGATGGTTGCAAGTGCCTCAGCCTCGGGCCATTTTGTGAAGTAATCCACCGTTACTAAGGCATACTTGACCGATCCTGGGGCAGTTGGGAGTGGCCCAATGATGTCTATCCCCCACTTTACAAAGGGCCAACGACTGAGGATACTCGTGAGCTCTTGAGGTGCGACCTTGATAGAGAGGGCATAGATCTGACATTTGTGGCATTCTTGGGTATCATGAAGACAATAAGATCGGCCCTAAGGTTGGCCAAAATATCCCCTCTTTGTGGTTTTTGTGAGCGGTGACTCCCCGGTGTGGTTTCCGCATGCCCCTCGTGTATTTCTCCCAGGATGTCTTGACCTTGTTCGGGTGTTATACATCGAAGTAGGGGTATGTTGAAGCCTCGCTTATACAACTCCCCGCCTATCATTGTGTATCGGTGCGCCCGTAATTGCTGTGTACGAGCTTGGAGATGATCGGTAAAGCAAGAGGTTTTATCAAATACTCCATGATGGGTGTCATCCATTTCGGCACTGGGTTTTCTAATGTTGTTAAGGTTACTTGCGCGGTGGATGGGTGGGGAAGTGTCGTGATGGTGACATCCTTCATGTCTGGTGATCCTTCGGAGGTCGCCAACCTGGCTAAAGCATCGGCCATGAAGTTCCGCTTCTCTCTCGGTATCGACTTGACATGGATCTGTAAACTTCATGCACAATGTTTTCACACCGCACGATAGTCGCCATCATATCGTCCCTAGCCTCGTACTCCCCCAAAACTTGGCAGGCCATGAGCTGGGAGTCGGTATGAACCTGCAATCTCTTGACCCCCATGGTTGTTGCCATTTCCAGGCCGCTGATGAGAGCCTCATACTCGGCCTCATTATTCGTTACGGGAAAATCGAAGGTAATGGCGTTCTGGAATGAGATACCCTCAGGACTCATTAAAACCACCCCCGCACCCGACTTGTGAGAGGTCGCCAACCCATCAACGAAAAGCTCCTCGGTGGTTGCCGAACTTCCTCTACATCGGGAACGTAAGCTCTACTAAGAAATTCGCTGCTTACGAGCCTTGATGGCCGGTCGTGGCATGTAGGTTACACATGCTTGCGGAGGACCTCAATGGCCCATTTGAGGCATCGGCCTGAAGTGTCCGGACGGTGGAGTACATTCCGCAGTGGTAGGAAAGTGAGAACCTCGACCTGATGGTCGAAAAAATACGGTCTCAACTTTCTCACGCTCATGACTAATGTGTATGCCAGCTTCTCTAGCGAGGGGTAGCGTTGCTCCATCTCGTTCAATGTCAGCTAACGGCAAATGGGTAGGTGGATCGGACCTTACGCTCGGACCCGATTACCCGGCGCTCAAAGGCGGTCTCCGTCTGCGAATCTGGCAAGAACCGCTTCTCTCCCGGAACAGGTTTGGACAATATGCTCACATCCGCCAGGTAAGCTTTGATTTTTTCGAAGGCGTCCTGGCTTTCGGGCGTCCATTCGAACTTTACCTTCTTATGGATCATGTCGAACATTGGCTTGCACTTGTCCCCCATCCGGGAGATGAACCTGCTCAGCGCGGCTAGGCACCCCGTGAGTTTCTAAACTTCTTTCACATTTCGGGGTGCCCCCATGTCTAACACAGCTTTGACCTTCCCTGGGTTCGCCTCGATGCCCCGCTTACTGACTAAGTGTCCCAAGAATTCCCCGACTTCACTCCGAAGTTACACTTCTTGGGGTTGAGTCTCATATTGAATTTTCTGAGGATGTCGAATGTCCGCGTGAAGCGGGTGGTGTGGTCTTCCTTTTTAGGCTTTTGATGACAATGTCGTCTACATAGACTTCTACCGACTTCCCTATCTGGTCGGCAAACATGTGATTAACCAGCCTTTGGTATGTTGCCCCTGCGTTCTTCAAGCCGAACGGCATTCTCTTCCAGCAATATAGGTTATTTTCCATCATAAACGAGGTCTGTTGTCGATCTGGTTCGTGCATGGCTATTTGGTGATAGCCTCTCAAAAGCATCCATGAATGACATCATTTAAAAGTCTTGGTCGTATTATCTATCGGTGATCGATATGTGGCATCGGGAAAAGAAGTCTTTAGGGAGGCCTCGTTAAGAGGCTCGGTGAAGTCGATACATAACCGCCAGTTAGCCAGTCCGTTGATTTCTTTTTACCACTTGCATTAGCTACCCATGTGGTTGGTCACTGCGTGATCAGGTCGTTATCGGCCGGTTTTTCACCTCTTATGGCGGCATACTTCTCGGGGCGAATTTTTGCCTCTTACCCGAGCAATGCGACCCCAGGGATGGTGATCGATGTGAGTCGATGGCATGCGATCTCCGGGTCGATCCCCACCATGTCTTTGTCGCGACCAGCGAAGACATCTAAATTCTTTTTGAGAAAGTCGATGACTTCCCTTCGTCGCTTCAGTATCTTGGGCCGATAATGACCTCCATCCGGGGCGAGTTGGATCGACCTTGACTTTCTCTAGCTCTTCCCCGGGATAGCTCTGGGGCCATCTTGTCCGGGGATCATCGATTTCGCCTCGATCAAGAATTCATCGGGTTAAGTGCCTTTTATTCTTGGGTCGAGGTCATTTGTAAGTTCTTTTTCCCCTGTTTATCCTTGCCTCACTTAATTCTTCATTCTATTTTTTTTGGTATCTATTACAAGTGCTTGTTTGATAGGTACTAGTCTTGAGCGAAAGGAGGCGAAGAGTAAATCAAACAACCTCTTGCATCAACTTGGTTGCCCTTAATTGATTGTCGACCACCCCACTCTCTTGGTGGGAAACTTTACACAAAATAGAAAGTGGAGGATGACGACCTCAATTCATGTTCAAAAGGCCTCCCCATGAAACCATTGTAGGTCTTTGGGAGATCGACTACTAAAAATTCTAACTGACTAGTTGCCCTAACCTCACTATTAAGTGTAGAAACCAGCTTTCGACGGCCAATCGAATCATCCGGTGGGCCTCGCGAAGAATCGCTAAACCACTTTCACGAGGTGATCACACGGGTGACATAGGCATCATAATCCCGGAGGTCGAGGTCTTCTGAATAGGATATTGCGAGAAAGCCCCGTCGACCGAGAGTCGGCTACACCGTAGTCCCAATGATGTTGGCTTTCCGGATCACCAAGGGATCGACATTGGGGGTACCACTACCACGCCTTGTCCTCGTTTCTCCTAACTTCGATAGTCTTGGACTCTTCCCTATTAACGGCGGGGACGGGCAACACCATCTTCCTAGCGTTCTCTAACTTCCCTTATTTTGGCTTTCATCCTTCGGCTTGGAGGGTGGTGGCTAACCCAGCGGGTCCTAAGGGAGAGTGTGTATCATCACGATCCCGCGTTCTCTCTACAACATGGGCGGAATGGGTTAGTTTCTCCTCCTCCTCGGTTAGCGTTCTGGCAGGCGTTCTTCTTGTTTATGGCCTCTGAACTTTTGATCGTCGTTCTTTCAGGTCGCTGATGAACTTCGTCAAGCGAGCCATCTTCATACGATCTCAGTGGCGGCAAATCTTTGCACTCCGGTATAGTGCGGTTGCTTTCGTGGAAATGGCGCTTTTGTTTGAGGTTACCGCTTGTTCTTCTTCGGCGGGCGGAGAAGTAGTTCTCGCTCCCGAATACGGGTGAAAATGTTTCGGTGGGTCATGCCCCAGTCCATCAATTTTACGGATGCTCTCCTTGGCTTAAGGCTAAAAGGTTGAACTTCAAGGGCTTCATCTTCTTGAAGGCTTACTTTTTGGAGCTTTTCTTGGGCTCTGCGACCTCGTAGTCTCGAGATAGTCCAGATTCAAGAGCTCCGCCCGTGGTGTGTATTAGGTCATTAGCCATGCTCCGAAAGTCGGCGTAGCTAGTCCCGGTTACTCGGTCATCATCTTGCCCGCGGAGTTTGGTCCCCGTCTTGGTAGGAGGCCCTTAATCAATTTTGCTTCATCCAATAATGGGGTCTCCTTTAAAATCACCTTGCCGATCCTCTCAATGTAAGGCCGTCGGATTCATATCCCCCCGCTTGGGTGTTCATCAAGCCTTGTCGCGTTGGTCGGGCGCCCGAGCGATGAAATCTCGAATAAGCGAGCGAAATTTGCTCGAGTGTCCACTAACGGCGGCATAGAGGAAACCATTGATGAGCCCGGTGGCTCAAGGTCGGAGAACAACACATTTGGTGCATCAATGGCGCCCATAAAGCCATGTCTGACGAAGTTGTGCCGCTACATGGACCCTTGGTCGGTGTTCCCTATCAGAAGAATCTAAGGTCAGCGACATTGATCTTCCTTTTGAGTAGCCGCCGTGGTGACCAAAGTTCGGTGGGGAGTCCGGGATAGCGAGAATTGGTCTATCCTCACGTCTTTTTTGACTCTCCATATCCCATTAGTTGCTTGACCGCTCGGGTCGATCTTGCTGACCTACACATCATAGCGTCGGTGGTCGTTCTGGATGAAATTAGGTCCTTGTCTTGCCGTCGACCCCCTCGATCTCGTTGGTGGAGGTTCGGATGGGCGCGGTCCGCCCACATGCTCGGCATATGACGAGGCTCGATTGCCTCATCTTCGCGTTCCTCGGGGCTTGCCGCGACCGGTGTCCCAAGTCGGTCGAACAAATTGTTCAAGCTCAGCCGCCTTTCTTGAGAGTTGGCGATGCGGATCGAGGCGTGTCCGCCGGATCATAGGCCGATTAATTCGCCGAATACCCTTTCGGGTTTGAGCCGCTGTTTTTGAGGTCCGACATTTCTTATTGAGGACGGCCATCATGGCCTTTGCATCCTCGGGCGTCTGCACCAAATTCCACCAGTCAGGGGTCATTATCGGGTCTTGCTGGCCATTGCGATGGGAGCCGGAGCGATGAGAGCTCATAGAGGCCTCGTGCCCATCGCGGGCGTACAGATCTTGCCCGTTCAGGTTGGCTTGATTGCTTGCCATTGGTATTGATCAGAGATAAGATGGGTCTTCCTTCAAACAAAGTGATTTCACAGGAATTGTGGTTTCCCACAGACGGCGCCAATTGTTGTACCCGGTTTTGTTACCGGCGAACAAGCAAACAATTTAGTAATGTTCCGATCAATGCCACTGCGAAAGAAATAAATGACAAGTGATTTGATTACCCAGTTCGTCTTTGGAATAGACTACGTCTGGGAGCACCAAGCCAGGATTTGTATTGTATAATATATGCCTAGAGTACTAAGATTTTGATCATTTACAATGTGCATTACAAGTTATATTTATAGACACAAATCTAGGGCTACAGTCTTCGTGGGCTTTCTCTCATGGGCTGATTAGGGCTTTCTTCCTTGCTTCCATAAATCGCTTCTCCTGGATATGCTTTCCTGGTTACATCCCGAAAATCCGCCTCACCATAATCTTTGCCGAATCTTGTCCATATTTATCTCTAACAAAGTCGACTTCTTCGACGCGATATGTCGATTCTTTCAAGTCGCTCCACGACTTCTTTGCTACGTCAAGCCGATAGCGACCTTCTGAGACTTCAAAGTTGCCTCCCGCCTTGCTCCAGCTGGATGAAGTCGGATAACAAGCTAAATATGAGATTGCCCAATCCCAAGCCTCCATTAGGTCGGGTTATTTCCCAGTACAACACAATATTGCATACAAGTCATATGTGCAATTATAGGTTAATTGGGTTTTTTTTTTCGCAGGCCTGGAACACGCGGGTCGGGCAGGGCTTCTTCTTCCTCGAGTCACGCAGCCGCCAGATTTCTTCAGTTTGATTTTCACAACACTGCTTTTTCAGGTTCTTCCTTCTCCTCTCTTCTCATGTTCTTCTTTTTCTTTTTTCTCTTCCATATTCTTCTCAATTTCACAATCTGTAATTTTAGACTGATGGTTTTTTTTCGCGTTTGTATTGGTTTTGTTCATGTAGTAACACTCTTTTGTTCATAGGGTAACACTCTTTTGTTCATGTAGTAACACATCAAGTTGTTATGTAAATCTGTAATTTTGGACTGGGAATTTCTTTTCCGTTTGTTCTGGGTTTGTTTATGCGTGTTGCAAGTCGTTTTTTAATGAGAATACTATGTGGCTAATTTTAAAACAACTCACAAACAAAATAAGTACGTGTACAATATTACAGTAAATAACAAGAAATTGTTGACCCAGTTCATCAATAAATGACTACTCTGGAGGCATTCCAAGTCAGGGATGTTATATTGCGAGGTTCAAGTATACAGTACACAATACTACTCGTGGTGAAAACTTCCTTCTATGAAAGATGGTGATTTGGACAATATGTGTGAGTACTTGGGAATTTTTCTGAACCCTCTTTTTGCTCTTTTTGATTCTACTTATAGTACTTTGACAAGCATGTGTTGGTTTGGCAAGCATGAGCTGGAGATTTCGTGTCTTACGAGAACTCATGTGATGCTGCTACGTTTTCAACTTCGTCTCCCTGGTTGACCTTTGGATTTACCTGCTTATAAAGCATTCTCCTTGTCGTCCAGATGGTTCAGTTAGTGACTTGGTTTTTATATCATATGCCCTTTGTATCAACTTTTGCCCGACCGATTTCTCTGCTCGCCCCTTTGACCATGTCGTTGGTACAGGAACATTGTCCATAACGAGCATACAAGAATGAATATAATGCTCACCAGACTTGGCGAGCAGGCTTATACGGCTGGCAAGGCGAGCATACTTGTATGGTTGGCGTAATGAAAATACACTCAGAGGGTTGACAATCATTATCAAGGCGAACACCTCTCCATCAGACGTGGTTATTTTAATAATTTATCGATACACGTGTCCCTCTGACGTGTACAAATAAATCGAGGTAAAAACATCGATTCCAACAATATCCCCCAGCCGGGTCGCTTTGTATTCATCATGGGGGCGGGTATTCGTAAGTGTTGCCTCGTCTTCTGTGTTAGGTGTCGGGACTAGTGCACAATCAGAAACCTCTTTTTTTTTAATTTTAAAAAATCCGGAACCTAAATAAAAACCAATTTGCCGCCTCAGCCCTTTTTCTTTCTCTTCTTTCTTTCTTCACATTCCGTCGCGTCTAAAATTTTTGGCAAGAGCACGCTTATTTCGGTGAAAGATTTCTTCCAGGTAATTACTTCGTACCCCCCTTAATTCCAATTATGACTTCTCGTTCGAGTTCTACCGCTTCAATAGAGTCAAACCATCATAGTTCCTCTTTCTCATCTTACCGTCCGATCACCCGTAGTGGTGCTTGTCGCGCCGAGATGAACGCCTCGGGTTTAAGATCCTCGGCAAATTCGACAACCATTTGCCATTCTTTAGGCCGGATTCGGCGATGCCTTCAATGAATTAGACCGGGATTTAGCCCGCACCGATTTTTTAGATGATTCGAATGAAGATTCTTTATCCCAACCCCAAATAGGATCTAGGGTTGTAGGTAATCGTGATGTAAATAGGGGTGACGATCATATGAGGGAGGAAATCCCAAGATGGCGAAAATACTAATGGTTTGAAACAGAGAATTGATGGCGAGCAGAATATGGTGCTCAATATCCCCGGTCTTCCTCATAGCCCAACATATACCGAGTATAGTGCTTTCGCTATGATTTTGAATGGCGAGAACAACCTCACAGGACAAGGGTCGAAAAATGAATATCCAAATGAGCAAAATTGCAAGTGTGATCGATGTAGATATGCTCGGCCAATTGTATCGAATTCTGAGACTCCAAAGGATGTGTTTTTACGGGGGCACCGGTCCCGATGAAGCGAGCAAACCAACCTCACGAAGGTTGTGTTCTTTGTGAATTTAGATACAATGGAATTGGGTCTTGATTCCCACTTCATCCGATTATTACTCGCTTTCGTAGAATGGAATATCACCATTACACGCCTAATGCCGAATGGGTGGCATATGATTATGAGTTTCCTAACTAACTCGCTCGGCAAAATGAAACATGTGTACTATCCAACGGCGAGAACTTACTCGATTAGTTCATTTGTCTCGACCCAAACACGGATGGTTGTTCATGCAAATAATGCAAAATGTAAGGTCATCGAGGATGTGCCTAATAAGATCACGGATTGGAAAGAGAAATTTTGGTTAAATCGGGGTGATTGGAAAAGTCCCTTGAGATGTGAACCAAATGCCCGTTTAGACATCCCCATTTTGGAATTTTGGAATCGAGTAAAGTAAGTATTTTTGTTGTTTTACTCTCCTCAGTGAACTGATTTTAACTTATTTCCTCAATCTCAGGAATTCAAGCAGCCACAGATAAAGAGACAAAAGATGGTTATTTTAGTAGTATCTGGCAAATCGACCTTGAGCCGTATTCAGAACGCTCGGTGAAAATGTTGAGCACTTTCTTGACCAAAGAAAGAAAGGAGGAATGTACGTGCCCCCTTACCATTTAGTTGCCCTCAATCCAACCGGTAAGGATTGTCTTTTATATTTGCGAATGTGTTGTGCCTTTTGTACTCGTTTTTTTTTCCTTTTTTAATAAATTCTTCTATCTACTGACTTTCCCTCGCCAGAACTATTGCCGTAAGCACCTGCGTAGAACATACCGCGAAATGGCTCGAACCAAGACCCCAAAAGAGCTAGCTCGGATCGGGCGGAGAGATGCTCAACGAGCATCTCGAGGGGAGGGAACAGGCCCAGAAAAGCGAGCCGACCCGACCTACCGAGCCCCCGACCCGGCGAGTTGGTCGGCGAAAAAGGACTACTCGTCTATCGGCGGCGGATCGAATCGGCGACCGTGCTCCTCACCAAAAGAGATCAAAAGGGCTACGACAATCAAAATCGATTGCTCCATCGAACCCGATGTTAATGAGGCGACCCTACTACTTGAAACGACCGGAATAAGCGCCTCTTGTGGTGGGGGTTCGATCACATATTAATCGAAATGGAGAGGTCGGTACATCTACTCGACCCTGCGGGACCCCCAACACAGGAATCCTTTAAGTTCCCGCTCTGTTCTCCAGGGACAAGTGGACCCATGGGATGGGACCACTCGGGTGAGCAGTCGTTTGCTCGCTTTGTTGGAGTGTCTCTTTGCTCCATCTAATTTGGTCGCTTAATCATATCTATTTGTTTTTATAACACGCGGGTTGAACAGATTGTTGCCTCTGATGCCAGAGTTGAAAAACTATTATTGCTCCCCTATTGTCCGTAACATTCCTGGCCTTCCCGAGCACGTCCAGAAAGCATGTGAGACTCCCATTCGAGCATGGACTACTGAGCTCGAAGAGGCCACCATGGGTCTAACGACTTTGGAAACCATGCGGCTTGGCCTAGTGCACCATGGCCAATCTTTGGTTCTTCTTGAAAAAGCTTACACCGAGTCCGCCCAACTTCAGGACAAATATGTGACTCTTATCACGAGTTTCCAAGAGAAGGTGAACGAGCTGACCAGAGCCCAAGATGAACTGAAGTTGGTTCAAGAACAAGTATCCTCAGTCCAAGCAGAGGCTCGTAAAGCTCAAGAAGATGTTCGCCTAGCTCGGGAAGATGCTCGTCAGGC
This sequence comes from Stenogyne calaminthoides, assembly GCA_037126765.1. Lineage (NCBI taxonomy): Eukaryota > Viridiplantae > Streptophyta > Magnoliopsida > Lamiales > Lamiaceae > Stenogyne > Stenogyne calaminthoides. Next base: position 34,517,025 of record JBBCBC010000009.1, read on the forward strand.
CAGAGAAGAGTTACGCCTTGCTCGGGAGGAGCTGCACTATAATCGGGAAGAGGTGGCTGGCATTAGGAAAGTTCAAGACGAGCTGAACGTTGAGCTCCAAAAACTTAAAACAGGTATCGAGGTCGTAGAGTGTGAGAAAACTCTGCTCGCCCAATAACTCCTCACCGCTGAAGAGACCAACACTCGTCTGGGTCTTGAAAATTCAAAACTGCACACTGAAGAGTATGTTGATTCCATGTCCAATTTCTCCTATATATGCGCCTTTGCAAATGCCATCCGTTCTGCTAGATAAACACTTACTGCTGACCAGATTATCCCGCTCATAGCCCATCTCGAGAAGTACCTGCTCGACAACCTCCTGGATCGCAACCTTCCAATATCTTATTTGAGTGATATGTGCGATTTCTCCAATCTTCCTGATGGGATCGAAATTGATGACCCAATACTGGATGAAGAAGATGGTCCAGATGATGATGTTGAAGGATCCCCCGCTCGTCAAGCCGAGCATGGAGTTGATCAGGTGCAGGATGATCAAGATGGTCCGTCTGATGCCGAACAGTGCGCACCTATCAAGGAGCCTACTGTTCAAAATGATACCGAGGGAGATGCTCCTGAAGGAACCGAGCAAACGATGCAAGGGGTGCTCGATCAGTCACTTCCTCCGACCCCAAACAATGAATTTTTCCCTTGATTTTTACATGTATAATTATTACTTCTGCTTTTGAACAATTTGTTGTGTTTTCGTTGTGCTTGCCTGTTGAATAGTTCCCTTTGATTCGATTGTGGACGGCTGATTTTGCTGATGAATGGATGATGTTTGTTTTGTTTCCTTTTTTATGACATTTGTCTTCTGAAGTTCGAACATGATATGTGCTTATGTTTCAACCTGACTTCTTTGGTTTTTCAATCGTCTTATTTAGTTGCGATTGGATTGGTCGTCTTATTTTGTTGCAACCATATGGGTTAACTTATGTGCAACCCCCCCCTCTTTCTTTCGTGGTCGTCTTATATTTGCCGCTATCACTATTCTGCTCGGGTCGTCTTATTTAGTTGTGACCCCATACCCATCACTCGTTTTGTTGCGGGTATCTGTAAGTACGAATTATTTCATCAGGTGAACATAAACTTCTGCTCGTTCATCTTTGTTCGGGTCGTCCGGCTTAGGTGCGACCATTGATAGGCTTTAACTAGAAAAACTTAACAAACAAAAATGTTTTGCAACACGTTGCTATTCTATTACAACTTTTACATTTGGAGAAGACTGTTTCTATTACACATAGCTATAGACATCAGACTATCATTTTGCTAGATTCAAAACCTCGTCTTGAAATAGACATGAGCTGACCTCATCTCGTCCGCGGAATTGATGTTGACAAGTATGAGGTGGATCAGCCTGTCTACTCTTCTTCAAGTAATATGCTCGAGCAGCAGCAGCATCAGCGTTTGCCCCTCCTAGACAAGTTGTGATTATGTGAACTGCTGTCTGCATGAGCATATGGCGAGCACGCCTGCTCGCCTATATCAGGCGCGGGCAAAAGCCTCTGCTCGCACCATTCCATCCCCTTGGAGGATGCCTGAGCATCAGCGTCCGCGCGTCGTTTTGCCCGCACGCCACGACATCCCACTCCCTCGGAGGAGATTTTTGGGATGCGTAGGGGACTAGTGATTCACTGCTGCTTAAGCAGTGGATAGTGTGGAGTGGCAATCATGACTCTGCCGAGCATCTTGAGCCCATAACGAGCACCAACCTATGCTCAGAGTGACAATACCCCGTTTAGAAGAAAATACTTCTCCCGATTTGGATTGGCTTTCCCAAATCGAAGAGAGAGTATTTTCCTTCGTGACTGTGATACGGGGTATAAAGCTCATACTAGAGCAAGCGCCGAGACACATGATTAATTCAGCAAAATGATTGTTGAATCGAGTGTCGAAAATTTTGTCTGGAGGCATACCAAACCAACTATCTCCCGATAACTGAATTTTCTTCTAATATGTTTGCAGTATTTTTTTCCTTTTTCTATCTTTTTCTTCCCCCTTCTTCAGCTATCAATATGCTTATTTATACTACTATCCCAAACAAGTGTTGGCATATCTAGTTGGTGTTGGCCTTCTTGCTTTAAATCCTCATTTTGACATATGTCCTTGTCTTTGCCAGTTCTTATTCAAGGATTGACACGTACTTCTTTTGGTTGCCACCGCTTCTCATCTTGTTTTGACACGTATCTTTTATCTTTTAATAATGCTGACCAAAACTCCTTCTAAAAGATTCCGAAATTTGTGTCAGACACTGTGTGTTCGTCCTTCGTGTTTGTCCTGCTCGTCTTAGCTGAATTGTTGATTATGCTCGGGTTTTTTTTTAGAACCCACTAGCTAGTGCTTTGACCTCTGACTATCAGTTGTGCTCGCCGTTACTAATAATACTTTTTCAGATTTGACGCATTCCACGAATAGGACAACGGAACTCCATTCAAGTCTTCCAAATCATATGCCCCGTTTAACAAACGTTCTGTTACTCTGAATGGACCTTTCCATACTCGGCCAAACACACCACTTGGTACCCTCGTTGCTCGTCTTAGAACCAGCTCGCCTACGTTGAACCTGCGTGTTCGGACTTTGGAGTTGTAGAACTTTTCTAATCTTTTTTTTTACATAGCGTTCCTGAAATCAGCCTCCTTCCTTCTCTCTTCCAACAGATCTGCACTTAGGGCGAGCGCCTGGTCGTTAATGTGCTCTCCAAAACTCATTGTCCGATGGCTCAGAATCTTTACTTTTGCCGGTATAACAGCTTCCGTACCAAATGCCAGGGAAAACGGGGTTTCCGCAGTTGATGTTCTGAAAGTAGTACGATATGCCCGTAATATTTCTGGTAACTCTTCAGCCCATCCTCCCCCCTTGGAATTATCAAGTTTAGCCTTGAGGGTATGCTTGATAATTTTATTGACATCTTCAACTTGTCCGTTTGACTGGGGGTAATACGGAGTAGAGTAATGTTTTTTTATGCCCCAACGAGCACAATTCTGTCGGAGTTCACTTCCATCGAACTGTTTGCCATTATCTGTTACCAATGACTGGGGAAGCCCAAAACGACAAATGATATTTTTCCAAACAAAATTCCACATTCTTTGTTCGGTGGCTTTAATAATGGCTTCAGCTTCCGCCCATTTAGTGTAGTAATCAACGGCAACCACGGCATATTTTACTCCCGATGTGCCAGTAGGAAACGGGCTAATCAAATCGATTCCCCATTTAGTAAATGGCCACGGGCTATAAACAGACACTAGTTCTTCGGGTGGGCTATGGATAAGTGGGACGTATACCGACACTTATGGCATCTTGGAGGCATACGCTGTGGCGAATCTTTCTTGAGAGTAGGCGATAGTAACCTTGTCGACAATTTTATATGCCAGACAAGTCCACATGTATGGTTTCCACATACCCCATCATGAATCTGTTTCGAATCATCACATGACCCTCTTCGGAGTAATACATTTCAATAATGGAAGAGAAACTTCTTTTGTACAAATGCCCGCCTAGGATAGTATATCGAAAGCGAACTTATGTCTGAAAGCGAGTAGCTTGTGCTTTATTTTCAGGGAGAAACCCTTTTTGTAAGTAACTTAAAATTGGAGTCATCCAGGTTTCTTGTTCGCCTGTCACATGGGCGACCACAACTCTGGGAATTGATGGCGAACAAGTCGTGAAGACCACAATGTCCGTCGTGTTAAATCACTCATACATTGTTGCCAATTGTGCCAAGGCATCGACAAATGAATTATCCAATCGTGTTAATTGTTCTATGTAAACTTGTTCGAATTGCTCAGCGACTCCTTTGCTAATTCTTGATATTGTGCCATCTGTTACTTCTCGAAAGCCAGTACTACTTTAATACTTGGTATCACGATTATTTGGGAATCTCTATAAATCATCGACCTCTGAATTCCCATTGTCATATCCATGTGTAATCCAAAGATCAAAGCTTAGTACTTTCGAACTTCATTATTTGTGGTTTGGGAAATCAAAAGCGGATGGTTGTCGTGAAAGTTTGTCGAGTTGGGCTGATGAGAACCACGCCCGCTCCGGCTCTTGAACTTGTTGATGAACCGTCTACATACATGTGCCATGGTTGGTCAACACCTCTTTCGGGTATTTGCGGATATGTCAATTTAATCCATGAAATCGGCCTTAGTCGCCCTTCATTGTTGTTTGTGGGGGCCGACGTAATGCCAAATTGGCCTAACTCCACCGCCCACTTGAGTAACACGCCTTGCGCGATTAATGCGGTGGTTGGAGAACTTTTCGTAATGGGAATGTGGTTAGCACCTCATTTGAGTGATCAAAAAAATATGGTCGCAGTTTTGGACACTCATAACGAGAGCATCTGTGAGTTTTTCCAATGGAGAATGCAGGGAGCTCCGGCTTCTTTAGTGCGACTTTACATAATAAATAGGCAAATGTGTTGGCCCCTCTGCTCAAACGAGCACAGCACTAATTGCATGCTCTGACACGGCAAGATACAAATAAAGTTGTTCGCCTGGAACAAGCTTAGATAATATTTGAGTTTCCTCAAGGTATTGCTTTAATGACTCAAATGCATTTTGGCAATGCTCTGTCCACTGGAATCTCCCTTTCTTTAATGTGTCAAAGAAAGGTTTGCATTTATCTCCAGTTCGTGATATAAACCGGTTTACAGAAGCCAAACTTCCAGTTAATTTTTGAACTTCTTTCACACTTATGGGGTCTGCATGTCGAGCATAGCTTGAATCTTTGATGGGTTCGCTTCAATCCCCCATTAACTGACCATATGTCCTAGGAATTTTCCCGAATGAACCCCAAAACTGCATTTCTTCTGATTTAACTTCATGTCATACTCCCTGAGAATATCAAACGTCTGTGCCAGGTGGGTAATGTGGTCTTCCTTATGCTCGTTTTTACCACAATGTCATCAATGTACACCTCAACTGTTTGACCTATGTGTTCGTCGAACATCTTGTTCACCAAACGTTGATACGTTGCTCCAGCATTCTTTAATCCGAACGGCATGCGTTGCCAACAATACATGTTCTTTTCACTGTAGAAAGCCGTATTCTTTTGATCGTCTGGATGCATGGGTATTTGGTGATACCCAGCAAATGCATCCATGAAGGTCATGAGCTCATGTCCTGCTGTGTTATCGACCAAATAATCGATATGTGGCATCGGGAAATTGTCTTTCGGGCATGCTTTGTTTAAGTCAGTGAAATCTATGCATAACCTCCAAGCTCCGTTAGATTTGCAGACGAGCACAGGGTTAGCAAGCCATCTTGGGCACTTTACTTCTCGAATCAATTTAGTATCGAGCAATTTCTTAATTTCAATATCCATAGTTGCATACTTCTCCGGACTGAATTTTCTCCGCTTCTGGATTATTGGAATTTGTGTTGGGTCAAGGTTAAGAGAGTGACATGCATGTTTAGGATCAATGTCGATCATGTCCTCATGTGACCAAGCGAACACATCCAAATTTGCTCGAAGATACGCGATCATTTCTGTTCGGAATGGTTTCGGTAATTCTGAACCAATGAACACTTCTAATTATGTTCTGATCGGGTCGATATTGACAGACTCCAATTGTTCAACAGGCGTTGCTTGCCTCTTTTTTCTCTTCCATCGAGGATCTTCGATCAACCCCCGGTGCTCGTCATCTACCTCCATAGGATCAAAACCTATACGAGGTTCTAAGTCTGGTAGCTCGTTTGGTGGATCAATGTTCATTAGATCATAAACATGAGTAATCATTCCAGGTTCTGTGTTCGCCCGTGGAGATGTGCTCGACAGAGGAGGTATAAGCGTCCTCGGTAACATGTTCGCCTGTTGGCTTGATTCTCCGGTCTCCAATGTTTGCTCCATCATGTTAACGATATTTTGCTTTTCTGGCACGCATGACACCAAACAATTTCGAGCTTTTTTCTGGTTGCCTTTTACGCTACCGGTCCCTTCTTGGGTTGGAAACTTAACACAATAGTAATAAGTCGAACAGGTAGCTTTGAATTCCTAAATAAATGGGCGACCTAAAAACCCATTATAAGTAGACGGAGCATCGACGATTACAAAGTCTAACATTCTAGTTCGTCGAATCTCCGGATTATTAGTTGACTCTAACTCAACTCCTAAATTTAATCATTCCATATGGTCGGGTTATAGATTCCCCCAAAACCCATTATGGTGTGATCACGAGGGCTCGATATAACTACTTAGATCACCCATTTATTTCTCCATCCGATGTAGAGTGTTGATTTAACAAAATGTTCGATATGCCCCAGATCTACAAAGAGTCGATGCACTTTCAACCCGAGGAGTCGCACTTATCGTTAGCGAATCATTGTGAGGGTTATGATACCATCAAGGTCATCTTACAAAACAAAATTTGGTGAGAGAGTGGTGTGCTCACGAGGTGCTCACCACGTTCACTGATGTATGCTTTGCATGGCACGATTTCCATCTTCTTCCTTTGTTTGATAACGTCGGTTAATGCGATAGCATCCACCCAATTTGGCCCATAGTGCGGGTGAATCATGTTGATTTCTTGACTCTCTCGACCTCTTGCTCATGGTAGGAGCTCCTTTCTTGGGTAATTCCAACTTCTTTGCGAGGATTCCTCGGGATCACTATCGATACTTCTTACGCTTTTTACGCTTACCCTACGATCACCCGATTTTTTCGGTTTGGGAGTCTCACGGTCACTGGCTTTTTGAGGAAGCTCGAGTAAGATGATTCTCTTCATATAACTTCCAAAGTTGGACGGTAAATCGCGACATTCATCGGTATTATGTCCGATGTACCCATGATAATTACAAAACTTGGAAGCATTAAGCCGATTTTTATCTCTTACGATTCTTCGTGGCTTATCCAACATGTCCCGATCCTTAATTTGATTAAATATTGTCTCTGCTGAAACGCCTAGAAGACTTCGTAGTGCATGCGCTTTTGCTCCTTCTTCAAAAGGTTTAAAAGATCCTGGGGGTTTATACCCCCCCTCATTCATTACTTTTTTTACCAACGACTCTTTTTGTTGCTACTTCTTGGTCTAATCGTGATTGGGCAAGCAGATCCTGCATAGCTATAATCTTGGTTGCTCGCTCTCAAAATTCGGCATATGTGTTCGGCCAATCCTGATGCATGGCTTTCCACATATCCGTATTTAGGGTCAAGCCCTCCACCACCGTGAGGATTTTAGCGTCCTCTTCAACTGGGGCTCCATCATATAAACATTTGTCAAATCTTTCAATATATGCTCGATCTGATTCACCCTTTAGCTAGGGAGAAATGTGTCAACCTTTGTTTTTTGTCTTTGGCGAGCACACATGGATTAAAAGTGGGATTGAAATTTTTGTCCCAGCTGTGTGAAGGACGTGATGGACGCAGCGGGCAAAGTTGAAAACCACCTGTGTGCCCGGTCACCCAAGGTCATGGGAAAAGACCGGCATTGAGTTGCGTCAGTGGCACCCATCGCGATCATATAATCTGAATATTTACTAAGGTGAACATAAGGATCCGACTCCGCATCGAACACTGGTATGGGTGGCCGATTCTTTGCCACCTTTTCTTGTATTTCTGGCGACATGATAGGCTTGGGGGCGGCGAGCATGGGATTCGCTTCGCTCGAGGATCCACTTTAGTAGGCGGGAAGATCGGCACCGCAAACTCTCTATTGCCTTTTGCATCTCCGCCCGACTTTTGGGTGGCCGACCCGGAGCAATTTGGATTCCATCTTGAGGACCTGGTCGGTCATGCTCAAGATGGGATAGTCCCCCTTTCCGTATTGATTCTCGATTACCCATTCGATGATGAATAGACAATCTAGTTTCGACTGACTTTTCAGGATCACGAGGTTGTTCATGATGTGGATGATCATGATGTTCCACTTGGGAATCTTGAGGTCGTTTATGCAGTGGACGATCATAATGTTCCACTTAGGGATCTTGAGGTCGTTTATGCAGTGGACGATCATAATGTTCCACTTGGGGATCTTGAGGTCGTTTGTGCAGTGGACAATCATAATGTTCCACTTGAGTCACTATGTGTTTGCATGATATTTCTTTCCAGGATCTCGACGTCTATGCTCGCCAATACGTTCTTTTGCTAATACTCTCAAACGTTCAAACGCTGATTGCCTGGAAGCTTGGGGCTGTTCTCCATCCGACTGACTTCCTGCCTCTTTTTCAACCTGCGTTTATGCAACTTTCTTTTTGACTTGATCGCTATCAAAAGTTTTCGATCGCCGATCATCATCATTTGGAGCTTTTAGCTTGGCCAACTCTTTATCGTTCTTTCTTTCTGCGCTTTTAGCAAAAAAATAATGGCTTTTGTTGTTCTTTGTTGGATCATCGGGCAATTTCTTCGGCGATGGTTTCCAATTGTCTCGTTTTCTTGAGGTTGTGCTTGAATTTCTTTAAAATTGTGAAATCGGTTGTGTCCCGATTTTTCCGTTTGAGTATTCCTAGATTGAGGCATTATATTTCTTTTTTCTGCCTCGGCTATCTACCCTCCTTCTAGCGCCAATTGTTGCAAGTCGTTTTTTAATGAGAATACTATGTGGCTAATTTTAAAACAACTCACAAACAAATAAGTACGTGTACAATATTACAGTAAATAACAAGAAATTGTTGACCCAGTTCATCAATAAATGACTACTCTGGGGGCATTCCAAGCCAGGGATGTTATATTGCGAGGTTCAAGTATACAGTACACAATACTACTCGTGGTGAAAACTTCCTTCTACGAAAGATGGTGATTTGGAGAATATGTGTGAGTACTTGGGAATTTTTCTGAACCCCCTTTTTGTTCTTTTTGATTCTACTTATAGTACTTTGACAAGCATGTGCTGGTTTGGCAAGCATGAGCTGGAGATTTCGTGTCTTACGAGAACTCATGTGATGCTGCCACGTTTTCAACTTCATCTCCCTGGTTGACCTTTGGAATTACCTGCTTATAAAGCATTCTCCTTGTCGTCCAGATGGTTCAGTTAGTGACTTGGTTTTTATGTCATATGCCCTTTGTATCAACTTTTGTCTGACCGATTTCTCTGCTCGCCCCTTTGACCATGTCGTTGGTACAGGAACATTGTCCTTAACGAGCATACAAGAATGAATATAATGCTCGCCAGACTTGGCGAGCACGCTTGTACGGCTGGCAAGGCGAGCATACTTGTATGGTTGGCAAGGCGAGCACACTTGTATGGTTGACAATCATTATCAAGGCGAACACCTCTCCATCGGACGTGGTTATTTTAATAATTTATCGATACACGTGTCCCGCTGACGTATACAAATAAATCGAGGTAAAAACATCAATTCCAACAATGCGTTTGTACTGATTTTTGTTCATGTAGTAACACTCTTTTACTGATGATATTTTTAGCGTTTGTACTGGTTTTTGTTCATGTAGTAACACTATTTTGCTCATAGGGTAACACTCTTTTGTTCATGTAGTAACACATCAAGTTGTTATGTAAATCTGTAATTTTAGACTGAGAATTTCTTTTCCGTTTGTTCTAGTTTTGTTTATGTGTTTGTACTGATTTTTGTTCATGTAGTAACACTATTTTACTCATAGGGTAACACTCTTTTATTCATGTAGTAACACATCAAGTTGTTATGTAAACCTGAACCCACTATCCGCGCCCTGCCCGCGCCCGACCCGCCCTGACCTGACCCGCCGCCCTGACCCGCGAAATTTAGGCAACTTTTGTCTTATTTATGTTGTATTGCACATAACACTAGTGTGCAATATTTCACACAAGACTTTCTCATCATTATTAAATATTGATTTGACATAAAGTTAAATCTCACCCTACTCAAATTTCAAAATAAATACATGCATTTATTATTCACTAAGGATTTTAAATCCATGAATTCTAAAACCTTAACTTGCTCCGCACATTTAAATCTCAAAACAAACTTAGCCAAAAGAAAACTAGGAGAGGGCGATCAATCCAAATCTTTTCCTGATCTTTCTTTAATGAAAACTATGGTATAGGCCTGCCAGCTACATGTGCACAAAAGTATTTCCGATTCTTATCCAATTTATGGTATTAAATAATGATGGTTGTGTACATTAACTGAACGAGATGCACAATTAAATTTAATTTTAATTTAAATGGACCATTAACTTTAAACTTTACATCCTAAATCCTAATTATGAACTCTTAAATTTAAATTATGATCCAATTAGGGTAGGTGAACCATGAACCATTCGGACCGAGTGAACCATGAACCACTCGAGTCGGGTTTGGGTTCGAGTCGAGCCGGGCCCGGGTATTTAAAAAAATTGAAATTTAATTGCACCAATTCTAAATTGGTGCAAAAAGTACCCATAAGAATATGTCTTAAACCAAACATTACTATTATTTCCGTAATAATAAGATACTAACATTTTATCAACAATAATTAATAACGTATTGAGTGTTTATTTAACAAAACCGCCAAAATTAAATATAGAAGACAATTTAATTAATTGAACCACATGTATTAGGTTGGGCAAACCTCACTTAGGGCAGCCTTAAAATAAATCTATTCTTTCCAAATTCAACGAGTATTAGTCCTATCCCATTCGCATACTTTATTTTTTATTTTTAAAAAAGAATCAACAAAAAAATGTCAAATTAGCCGGTTGTTATATGTTGTGGGTTGACTCAAGTCAAAGAAGACGAATTTTGTGAAGAGATCATCATCAAGATTTAAATATTGGTGGTGTCAAAACCAAAAAAAAAAACCTATTTTTCTTGCAAAATCGTGTCATTTTTATTAACTCTTTTAAAATTGTTAATTTTATTACTATAATTTAACTTTTCATTTTAATTTCAAACGATTTACTTATCTGAATACGTTATATGTCCAATACACGGGATATACATAAGAGAGCCACTAAACACACCTTATAATCCTCCATTCACACCCCATCTACTAAACTTGCCCCATTAAAAATTTAAAATTAATTCGTATTACTAAACCCACCCCAAATCAATACCATTATACTCTTCTCCCCAAAAAATAAAATCACATCTTCCCCTTTCCAACAACAGTGTGCATGCGAAAAAAAAAAAAGAAAAAAAAAAAAAGTTTTCCGCTTTGTTTCTCATGGAACAAAATCGAAGGTGAACTCATTAACAATGGCTGGAAATCGACCATTCAAAGGTAACAAATTCATACAAATTCACGTGTGTTCGGTCGTAAGGTTATGTACAGACTCACTAGTGTTCGTCAGACTAATCATGCACGAATTCATTACCGTTCGGCCCCTTGGACCGAACATTGTTTTTATTTTTTTTTGCACGGCAGTTTATGCCGAGTAATCTCAAAGTGGAGCGATTAAATCCTAAAAATACCAAAGTTTTTGCATAAAAATCGATAAAAAATAGGGAAAAAAAACTAAAACACTTACATTAATGTGCTCGTTTGAACTTTCACGTTCCATGACTATGATGACTGCAATTGAATCAAAAAGATAAAGGGTTTATGGGCGTAAATTCCAAGAAATAAATGTTTTAGCGTTTATGATTTATAGATTACTTATGTAAATAAAATCTAACCTTATATCTATTTATATGAGGGAATTATATGAGGGCATTATAGTCATTCTTTGTATGTCTATTTTAGTCTTAAATATTATGGGGTGTGTTTAGTGACTCTCTATACATAATCTTTTATTTATTTTTTGATCAGTAAAAACATTTTATTTCACAAATGAGTATAAGACATACCCTGAATCATTACAAATTTATAGAAATTGACAACCTAGCACCATTCTCGATATTACAAAATACTCCCCCGTCCCAATTATATAGTCTTATTTTTCTTTTATGGATGTCTCAAATATATAGGTTTGTTTCTACATAAAGTAACTTTTTTTAATTAATTTACTAATATAACTTTATGCATTAATTATATTAAAATCTATAACAATCATTAAATAGGGGTATAATAGAAATTTAACTTGTTTAATTTACTTTTTCAATACACTTTCTTAATCTATGTAAAAAATTAAACAAGTCAATATATTTGGGACCAATGGAGTAATTACTATAATTAAAGTTATAACATCCTACCCAAAAATCATAGGATTATATGCCCATCCAAAATTTACCAGGTTTGGTATAGGAGTATTAAAGAAATCGCATTTGATTGGCCAAATTATGATATCTCAGTTATTAAGCTAAGAATTTGACCAACCTGAACTTTCAGTCCTATTGGTAATAGGGGCAATATTTGGATTACTTTTAAAAAAATGGATGCGGATATTTTAATTAATATTTAATATAAAAGACAATACTTCAATTTTCACATTTGAAAAAATAAATACATCAATGTATGCGCAAGACCAATTCTTTTTAGAGTTCCACTACTCACACCCCAAAATCTTCTAAACATACCCCATAATTTTAAAGACAAAAATAGATATACATAAAATGACTAAGTTACCTCTATGTTTTAAAATTTGGGTCCGACCGGTCGGTCGAACCGGAAAACTGGCCATAAACGGCCCAATGGAGGTGTAAAAAACCACTAAAAAACCGCTCCCCCCCCAAAACCGAAAAAACCGGCCGAAAACCGGTGAACCGCCGGTTTTCACTAAAAAAAACGTGTTTTATAAAAAAAAACGAAGGGGAAAAGGCTGGAAAAAAAACTGGAGCCCTAAATTTCAACTCACGCCACTTCTATGGCGATTTGAAGTTTGAAGTTTGAACGGTAAATCTTGAAGAGGAGATCACAACTCACGTCGCGTCCGCCGTCCACACTCCGCGCTTGCCGCTGTCCGCCGTCTGCGCTTGCCGCCGTCCGTCGCTCTTTGTCGGCTTTTGAAGTTTGAAGAACCAATCCTCTCTAGAATCAATCGACTTGATAACTTGTAAGTTGTAAGTTGTAACTATCCATTATTTTATGTGATGTGAATCATGTTTTGAGCTATATAGTGTTATCGATTAGGTGGGAAAAATGACCTATGAATTCCATTGGCTAAATTGGTTTGCTCATTTTTTTGGTTTCTTTGAATAAATGGGGCTTAGATTAATCATATACTTGGGGCCCTGGGGGTGTTGAATGTTGATATCTAAGATGCAATTAAATGGATATTTGTTGCTGATCAGTGTATTTTGTGTCTTGTGACTTTTGTATTGTTGATGACATTTCTATTATGCTTGAGAGTTGAAACTTGAAGGTTGGAACTATTTATGTTAATGGGCATTTCTATTATGTTTAGAAATTTAAGTTTGAACTTTGAAGTGACTTTAGATACTTTATATTCACTTATCATACTCTATATTTTGATTTTTTTTTTTAAAAAATTATGCATACTATATATATATAATATTTATTATGACGTCACAACGGCTCAATCCGATCCAACCGATCTGACCCCGGTCCAGCCTTTTTTTGGGGTCGTCCGGCTCAACTTCCGGTTCCGGTTTTTAAACCATTGAGTTACCCTATATAAATTGAGGTATTATTTTTCATTAAATTTTGTTGACTTTGATTTTAGTCCTCTAAATCTCTTACACTTTGAAATTAGTCATTTATTTTTTTCTCAAAATTTTTTAAATATTTAGACATGAAAAAATAATTGAAAATTTTGAAAAAAACTAATTAAAATCTAAAAATAATTAAAAAAATAACTAAATATTAGAAATAATTATATTTTAAAAATCAATTAAAGAAAATTGAAATAATTAAATAAACTCTGAAAAATATTATTAAAAATTAACTATATTTTAAAAATAAGTAAATAAAAAAAATAAAAATCAATTAAAACTAAATAAAATCTGAATAATATAAAAAAATCTTCAAAATTAATTAAATTAAAATTTGATTTTTTAGATCTTATTTACGTTTAATTGATTCTTTGAAGTTTATTATTTAAATTTAATTATTTTTGAAGATTTAGTCGATTTTTTTTATATTTTTACAGATTTTATTTATTTTTATTTTTTTTTGTTGAAGATTTCTGTTTTGCTAAGAAATTTTTGAATTTATATATGTTTGAAGATTTAGTTGATTTTTTTATTATAATTTCAGATTTTATATAATAATTTTAAAGAATTTTTTAGATTTTTGAAAAAGAATTATGAATAAAAGAAACAATTTTTATATTTTTGGAGAGGAATATTAATTAGAAGAAAGAATGGTAGGAAAATATTATTTTTTTCTATTTTGATGGAGGAAGGATATAATGGGAATGAATGGGGTTTGTTTAGTAATGTATACTAATTTTTAAATTTTATTGAGGTGTGCTTAACAAATGGGGTGTGTAGAGGATTTTGGGGTGTTGGTAGTGACACTCATCTTTTTAAATGTCATTTTAATAATTTAAGATATATTATTTCATATATATTCTTAATACTCTAATACAAATATTTAAAATTTCTATTTTTTATAATTGTTTGTGTAAACCTTTTTAAAAAAAATTATATGTATAAATAAATTTTCCCGTTAATAGTAATTATTGTTAAATATATTTAATTATTATTAATTAAAATTAATTTTACTTAATAAAAAATGACTAAGTCTTGTATGCATCTAAATACACCGTGCAATCATAATGCATTTTTAAAAAGTTTTATATAGTACATTTTAAAAACATACAACTTAAATATTGTATATACATTTTAAAAATATACAATTTAAATTTTGAAATATACAACTTTTTTAAAATGCATTATGAGTGCACGGTGTACTTGAATGTACATAAACCAACTCTAAAAAAATATACTCCCTCCGTCCCGATGTATTTTTCCCATTTTTTATTTATTTTTTGTTCAAGGAATAATAATAAAATAATAATAAATGAAGGGTAATTTTGGGTATTATGAGAGAGGAAAAAAATATGTGGAGTAATGAGTGGAGTAAAAGTGACATTTTTTGTAATATTGTGTGAAAAGTGAATATATAAATTATGGATAGTTAAATTATTTTTTCATTTTATGAAATAAAAAAATTATAGTGGGACGTTTATAAAAAAAATGAGATAATTATAGTGGGATTGAGGAAATATTAATTTTGTCTGAATAGGAGTGAGTATATTTTTACAAAATCGATGTCCAAAGGCTAAAATCGCTAAAACGGAAAATTAGGGCAAATCCTATCCAGAAAAAAAGGGGGCGGAATAAGGTTCATACATTAAAACGAATTGAAACAGCATAGCAGTCAACATACAGGCGCAACAGCTGGCTCCCTAAATCGCCGTCCTCAATCCATGCTTTGGCGGTGCAATTTCATATGCCCAATCCTCTCTCTTTCCTCTTTGTCCATTTCCAATTTCAATCGACAAAAATTCACAAGAAAAAACTTTATTGGGGGAGAACTCTAACAAGAAATTACGCACAACCAATCTTTCCCACAAATTTACAAACCCAGTTTCCACCTTTAATGCTTCCTTCCTTCTTATCTGAAACTCTTTGAACACCCTTTTGATATCTCCCCTCAAAATCCCTTTTCTGATTTGGGTTTGTTTCTTCATAGATTTTCTTGATATTATCAAGGTGAATATAGGTTATTGTTTGTAAATAAGTAGTTATGGCGTTTGATGAGGCGTTTTTGGAGATTTTGGGGGTGATACAGCTTCTAGGGCCTGTTTGGGTTGCTTTTGTTTTGGGAATAATTGTAGGATGGGCTTGGAAACCTAGGTGGGCTACCTTATGGAATTGTAAATTTGAATTTTCAGCACCTACCTCACCTTCTTCTGCTTTGATTTTGGTTCCTCCTCCCAGTAATAATGGCTTTAATTCAACCTCAAGTTCGAAATCTTGCAAAACTGCAAGTGATGCTTCTTCTGTAATTGATAATGGATTGGAGAAATTGGAGAAGGAGCAGAAGGCGTTGCCTTCTATTGACAAAGCTGTTTGCAGGTGAATTTCGTGTTTGATATTCAGTTAAGTTCAATTTGGTTGGTTTAATTCTGATATCTCATTGAATTCACTTAAATGTTGACTTGTTATATTTCTCATTTCAGATTGTAACTCTTTTTACTTGCTTGCTACGAATACATTGGATGTTTAAAAACCTTTAATAGCTTGAAGAAGTTGATCCATGGCTCTAACTTCTAATCCTGTCTTAATTACATTAAAGTCTATGTCTTGTAGCTTGATTATGAGGATTATGCAAGTTAGTTAAGTTCTCAGTTGCTGATTGTTAATTTTAGGGACTGTATTGATCAGGGTAGAATTTTAGTTTAAGTTCTATTTTGTTCTTTGATGTTTGCTCATATATTTTCGATTTGTGGGCCTGTCGGTAGTTGAACAACGTATATGGTACATGATGTTAGGGCGGCATTAATGGAAAATTAGACAATGATTTCCTCAATAAGTGAATTTACTGGCCATATTAGACTAACATTATTTTGAATGATATTCATTTGATAACTAATTTATTGGCCATAATTTTCACAATAAATGCATTGTGATTACGCAGTTCATCCAATATAGGCAAAGAAGACGAACCGGTTATTACAAATAAGGATTTGGAACATCTATGCCATCTAGTTGAGAGAAAAGACGGGGGGCCTCCTTGGAAGCATGTAATGGATCGTTCAGCCCAGAAGATGAGCTACCAAGCATGGCAAAGAGATCCTGAGGTACTGAGGAAATGCTTCTTTTCTGACATTTGGTTCATAAGTATATTCTTTTCTGACATTTGGTTCATGTGTTGCTGTGTTGTTAGGGTGGCCCCCCTCAGTATTGTAGCAGAACTGTTTATGAGGACGCAACTCCTGAATTACTGAGGGATTTCTTCTGGGATGATGAGTTCCGATTGAAGTGGGATAATATGGTTACTCATGCTTCGATTGTAGAAGAATGCTCGACTACAGGAGCAATGGTGGTTCATTGGATAAAAAAGGTTAGAAACGAGATTATTTCTTCTGATGCAGGTTTTGTATAACATTTTTTCTAGTAGTGAAAGCTGATCGTTTATCCTGCAGTTCCCCTTTTTCTGCAGTGACAGGGAATACATTATAGGCCGTCGAATATGGGAGTCGGGAAGATCTTATTACTGTGTGACTACGGTAAAGCCATAGATACATATTTTTTGGTTCATTTGTATCTTTCTTCAGATTATTTTCATTGCATGTTATTTGGTATTACTTGATTTGGGAGAATCGGAAATGTGTGAGTGTAGAAAAGCTTGTGCAAAAGCATGTGGAGTAATAATAAGAAGTCGCATTCTGCATATCCAATTAAAATTATTGGACAATCCAAATCATTTAAATAATATCCTCAACATGGGCTTTCTATTTTATTTTTTTTCACCCCATCTTTTACATTTTGTTCTAAGTTCTATCGAGCCCCTCATGCTTTGTTTTGTTGTTCACTATTGAATGTTATGGATTCAAATGTCAATAAAGTAAAAGTTGAGGGGTTCGTTGGAACAACAAATGTACTAGATATATAGCCTTCAAAGTCCTCACAGTGAACAAAAATAGAAGTTCAATAGAACAATATATGAGTTCAAGGGCATTAGTACATTTAAATTTCCTTCCCATTGTTTTGATGTTCCAAAATTTAGTTCCATCATGCAAACTAACTAAATAAAGGATCTTTTCAATAGAACTAACTAAATACATATGCATCTTGAAGAAGAGCTCTCTATCTTATGTTGCTTGATTTTATATAATTGAGTGACGGACTGTTTGACTTTGATCTAGGGAGTTCCGTGTTCTTCTGTTCCAAGGAGAGATAAGCCACTACGAGTCGATCGTCACTACTCGAGTTGGTTCATTCAGGCAGGTAAGAAACACTCTCGCCTTTTTCGAATACCTGATTTTCCAACCTATTGCAATCTATGCAAGAGTTTTGTAAGGTAGTAAATGAAAGGGTCAATTACCAAAACCTCCAAAACCCCCCTTTGAGGCATGTTAAAATTTACCAAAAGAACCCTGTGGTTTGAATAAAAAGTTCTGTTGATATTAGCGAACCGACAGATAATTAGGAATAGAGGGAGTACATCGCGGAGCTCTGGCATCTCTTCTAATGTTCGTTCTTTTTGTCTGAAACAGTGGAATCAAATAAAGGAAACGGAGAGTTGTCGGCATGTGAAGTGATACTCTTCCATTACGAAGACATGGGCATCCCGGGAGAAATTGTGAAATTCGGGGCGAGGCAAGGTATGTGGGGCGCTGTGAAGAATGTCGAGCGTGGCTTTCGCGCATATCAAAAACACCGAGCATCGGGAGCACCTCTCTCCCATCACGCATTCATGGCTCAGATCAACACAAAACTCGACCCCGATTACTTGAAAATTTTGGAAGGCGATGAAATATCATCGGAAACACAGTTAATAGCCTCGGTTGATGAGAAGCCAAAGGGTGGCAAGATACCGAAGCTTCTAATAATCGGTGGGGCAATAGCCGTTGCCTGCAGTCTAGATCGAGGGCTTCTGACAAAGACGCTCATATTCGGTGTTGCAAGGAAGTTTGCAAACATGGGAGGAGGAAGAGCTTGTCCCAGAAATAGCTAAGGTTTTTTTTTTTTTTGATTATTATTACCATTTTATTAAAGGAATTCTCAGTGATATATAGTGGCTATACTTTGAGGAACATGATGTTGCAACAAGATATAACTTGGTTTTTTTTTTATTTGAGGTTGTTATCTTAACATTTTGTTTTGAACCTTTTGTAGGTCAATACATCCAGTTGAGTTTGAGTATCAGATTAACAATCACACGTAGTTCATAGGGCAAGTTAAAATAACATGCGAGAGGTTTGAGCTATTTACAAAAAACATTTTGTTTTATTCATATTTAATTGAGTTATTTTGTTAAGTTAATCTAAATTTAATTGAGTTTGAAATTTATTATTGAGAGAGAACTGCAGAAACTAAAATATTTATGAAAGGTAAAAATTTGTGTGAACCGAGTTTACGGTGAATTCTATTTTTTTAATATTATCATTGTTATGTGCAAAAATTATTACTGTTATGTATAAAAAATTATCACTGTTTAAAAAATACAGTGATAATTTTTTGTGCATAATAGTGATAGAGTTGATGTATAAACCTGGTTTATATGAGTGAATTCTTTATGAAAATAATCCAAAACGTGGAAATTTGGCCAGAAAACAACTATATCGCGTATACATTAGATCCTAAATTTTTAAATATATCCTTTCGCATTATAAACATAATAATCTGATGGTTTTGAAATAGAAATAAAGGGTGATGAACTGGTTGAAAGGAGCTTATTAATTGCCCACAACAATGGTTTGGAAACAGAATATGCCATCAAATTGTGGAGCCAACTTAGGCATTCTAACAATGATCATATTGTTTGTCTCTTTTGCCTTAAAACTGGTTGCTGAATCCCCTCTTGTACCACTCTCACCGGCCTGCGTACCCATTTACGTCAGCCAAAACAAATAAATATGAAATTATAATACAAGACAGAGATTAATATTATAGCTTCTGAAAACCCAAGATTAATCAGGAAATACAAGACGAGAAAAGTGAAGTCATGGCAGTAGCTTATGCGGTTGGTTGTGTGATTTCTGCCAACGGCCGATTGCTGCAGCTGCTGCTGTAATGTAAACACTACGCAGAGCCATTGTTTATCGAATTTTCTCATCTCTAAACTTTGTTTATAAAGGAGGAACAAGAGATTAGTGTTTGATGAGATCCCAAGAAAAGAATGACTCAATTTAAATAATTGCACAGTTCAGTCTAAATAAACTGCATCTTTCAATATAACAAATTGCACGGTTCCAAAATGTACAATACACGCACAGTGGACCAAGATGCACATGAGACTCACTCATTATTTTTTGGTCTCGCTCTAAGATAAAGAAAACATCAAAAAATAATAATTACTAACATATGTGCAGTTTATTCTGAGGTGAAAAAAAGAGTATTTCGAGAAGTAAAATTCAAACGCTGTCAACACTTTATATCAACGGTAAAAAAAAATTGAGTCAAATTTTAAAATTACACAACCCTATTTCTTTGTTGTTTACATAAGGGCAATTAAAAATTAATCCTAAATTTTGTACCTAAAAGTAAGAGTGTAAAACTTAATAAGTCTTGTATCTAATAAAAGTGCTCCATAAATTGTGGTGGAGGGTGAATTCCCCCATTATTATATATGCACAGCACAGCACAGCAGCATTTCAAAAGAACTAAAACTTGGAGAGCACAAAGGATTAAACCAAACAGAAAGAATGAAATCCAAAAATTGCAAATCAATACCAAAGTTTTCATACATGAAAAAACAAATTAGGTGAATACAGAACTTAATTTGCATTTCCAAATAATAAAGGACAGTATTGTATCATTGCACAGCAAAGACAAGGCATGGTAAAAAAGATACCATCATTTCACAACACAGCAAATGGTAAATTCAACCCATTTCACAGTTGTATGAATATCAATCTGCTTATTGCAAATATATAATAATAATTGTCAAAAATAAATCACCAGAACTGCCCAAATATACTAGCAGTAACAATTAATGAAGGAAACATAACCATTAACAATGCTGATCTAATTATAGTTCAAATAAAGGTGAAACCCCATGCATGCAGATATTGAAAGCACAAAAACCATATTCAAAATAACATCTACTAATCAAACAAGCCGAAGCCCATGTCGTCATCGCTTTCCTCCTTTTCTTCCTCCTGAAAAAAATCATCACACTCAATGTTAATGCACTTTCAAATGATTAACAGCTTAATAACACACTTGGCTAAATAATTAGATTTAGTTACACTACTATGAACATCAAATTTGAGCACAAAGAATATAGTTGTGGAAGCAATCACAATCATATCACAAGAACACCTAAATCTACTTTCTACATTACGAATGTTCTTATCCTGCAATGAAAGAATTGGATTTTGATTCATTTCTCACTGTAAACCAGCAACAAGTTTTCCTTTAAAATTGAATACAAATTGTAAAACTTCTATACCAATTAGGCTTGGTTAAGCATTTGCTATACTATTTCTTAACAAACGAAATAACAATTATCCAGCAATTTCTCTAGGATAATAAAGGAAAACAACGATATATAAAATCGAAATATAGGAAATCGAATACTACCTTCTTCTCTACGGCGGCAGGGGCAGCTGCGGCTGCGGGACCCCCGGCAGCACCGCCTGTAGGAGCAGCGACGGCGACGGCAGCGCCACCGCCACCAGCGCCGACGTTCACGATAAGATCGTCAACATTCCTCTTCTCGCAAAGCTTAGCGAAAAGTCCAGGCCAATACGATTCCACCGACAAATTCGCCGCCTTCAGTAACGTAGCGATTTTCTCCGCCTAAACGAGAGATATGAGAAATTATATATACAAATACATCTACATAGCAACAGATATATGAATTCCGATTAAAAATTGTGAAATTAGAAAGTGAAAAAAGTTACAGTGATAGCGATGCCATCATCGTGGAGAATCAAAGAGGCGTAGGTGCAACCGATTTCTCCAACAGACATTTTTGGTTGTTTCAGAAAGGAGAAATGAGATGAACAATTGGTCTTGTGCTGCTGCTACTAGGGCTTGTAATTAGGGTTCCACTTATGCTCAGGTTTATATAAAAGTTCCATCTGATAATGTGGATCATTTGACAAAAATACCCTCTTTAAGGACGTAAGTAACAAAATAATAGTAATAGTAATAGACAATTATTTTTTTATACTACCTTCGTCTCGTTCTTTAGGGTTTTCTGACTGTTCATAAGGATTTATGAGAATAGTGATAAAGTGATAAAGTGTTGAGGGTAAAAAGAGTTGTTTATTAGTATTTTATGTGATAAAGTGATAAAGTGATAAAGTGTATTTCCATTTTAGGAAAGAAACCTTAAAGATTGGGAAAAAAAAATGGAAAGAAAACCTTAAAGATTGGGACGGATGGAGTATTATTTTTCAAAAAAATGAATGAGTAACAATACTCTTTGGCCCTGTTTGGTTTGTGGAATTGATCTGGATAGACCATGATTAGGATTTTAATCCTACCTAATCTATCGTTTGGTTTGCGGGATGAGGACTCATGATATACTTCAAGCCCGGGTAGAAAATGTACTAAATCCCTCAATGAAGGGATATGTCAATCCCATATGAAAGGTGGGATAGATCATATCTCAAATGCAATATTACAAATTGTTCTTCTATTGTTTGAATATATTCACAAGAATGAAGTGTAATTGTTTCAATTCAATTTAATGGTGTTTATGACATTTTAATATGTATCTCATTTAATCTCTCAATTTAATCCTACAATCCAAACACATATCTTGATTCAACAAATCCAGTCAAATTAATTCAATCTTACTCAATCCCACTCAATCTTATCACATCTAATCAATTCAGTCCCGTGAACCAAACACCCCTTTAGTTATTCCTGAATTAAATACCCCTAATAAAAAAAATGAAGGGTTGAATGGGTTAGTCCGCAGATTTATAAGGTGCAGGCAAAACATGATGCAAAATTTAAACAGTTCAAAATACATTTTCTTTTTTAAAGTTAAAAGAGAGTTTATACTTTTTACATTAGTGATTAAATGCTTGAATTTAATAAATTACAACAGTATATAAGTTTTCAATTATGAATATCAAAAGTTGGAAAAAATTGCATGTCAAGGATGTATATTGTTGAGGAAAATTAAATAAATGAATTAATTTACACCCTCTCTACAAGTTCGAATTTTTAGATGATATGGAATTCTTTCATATACCTTTTGATTTCATACTTCCAAATTTACATATAAATTATGGGATGATGACTTTAAGTCCATAATGACCCGATTAACAGAAAATTCAATAAAATTGTACTAAAATTTATGATTTATCGAAGTCCATACATGTATGAAAATATGAATAGCTAGTAATTAGTCTAGTTCTATGTAACCAAATGAAATTACACTTACTAGTTTTTGCCCGTGCAATGCACGGGCATGTTATGAAACGTTAGACTTGAATTATATTATCTTTTAATATTTTTAACTAATCATGAACCTCATGAAATATTAATTAATCATAAATATGATAGAAAAAAAAATCTTGATTTTATATTGTGTAAAAGGTGAAGACCTATGTTCTCTTTTTGTAGGCGAAAAATAACGATGAGTACATAATTTTTAATTCTTAAATGTAACTTTTTTTTCTTTTTTATTTAAACGTTCATGCATGCTAACTTTCTATTTAAGTGAAATGTAAACTATCAAGATAAGGAAAAATAATACGATAACTTTCTGAACAGGAGTTTGAGCAATAACAACAAAAATAGGCTCATAATGTCTAGAAACGTGGCGAGATCATCTAGAGAGGACCAATGACTTTGTATCCTAGTTCAACAGCCTCTTTTTCATTATCATCAATAAGAAAAATGGACATGCAATGGAGCAATGTATTTTTTTCTAATACAGGAGATAAAAGAAAAAAAATACCTCCTGATATTGATTTATACTCCCTCGGTCCCATTATAAATTTCTCATTTTTTGGGTGTTTTAATTAAAAAAATAATAATATAAAGTAATGAATAGATTAGTGAGTGATATTTTTTGTAATATTGTGAGATAAGAGATGATAAAAATTATGAGTAATAGAGTTACTTTCTCCATTTATGGAAGATAAAACTTATAATGGGACAAATAAAAAAATAAATGGAGTTTTATCAATTCATGGCCTGAAAGATTGTAAATCTATCAATTTAAGACCTGGATAATTTTTCCTATTGATTCAAGGTTTGAAAGATAGAAAACTATCATTCCATGGCCTAAAAGATAAAAACTATCAATTCGAGGCTTATAAATTTTACGGTCATGTTTGTCACTAAACCCTAAACCCTGAACCGTAAACGCTAAACCCTAAACCTTGAACCCTAAACTCTGAGCCATGAACCCTAAACCCTAAAAATAAAAAAATAAGGACATGAAATAAGAACATGAAATATAAGTGTCAAACATGACCTTAAAATGTTTAAGCCTCAAATTGATAATTTCTATCTTTCAAGCCCTGAATTGATAGTTTTCTATCTTTCCGACCTTGAATCGATATGAAAAATTAATTGATTTATCATCTTTTAAGTCCTTAATTGACATTTTTTTAAAAATAAAGTGAGAAACTTATAGTGGAACAGAGGGTGTAATTATTATTTCCCTAATATAAATTTTGAAATACAATAAGGAACAAATAAGGAGCTTGAACATACTAAAACAAAATAAAGACATTTCAAAAGCCTATTGTCGATTTTCCTAAAATTTCAAATAGCTAATTATTAAATAGAAGTTGCAAATTTACATTTATAGTCAGAATTTGATTAGCTTCAGGCAGCAACTGAATAAACATGAATTAAATAGAAGGGAACTCTTCAGAAAAATCTTTTCCACAGGAAAAAAAAAGGGGGGAAACCTAACCAAAATAAAAATAAAAACCCTAACCACTTCCAGAGAAAGTTAAAAGAGAAACATACGAAGGTTACTTTTCATTGAATAAGATCGAATGACCAAAATTTACTACATTGTACATGATTTCATTGGTGTATCAGTTCTGCATATCTGTAAGCATTTTTCCTCATCTTATAAATTTGAAACACTATAACCCACAAAGTAGTCAAATTTATTGTGGGAGAGAGACGTATATATCTTGATCAAGCATTAGTCGAAAATTGTACTTTGATAAGCTAACCATTCAGAAATATTAGAGCCTCATAAGTGAATCATAAAAACAAAACAAAAATGAAAAACCCGTGAGTGTCATTATTTCATTTACCTTGTGGAATAGTCCCAACTTCAGCGAACTAAACAAAATCTCTAAATCAAGAAATCATTACTTCAAGACCCATGATGAGATTAGAATTAGCACGTTTAGCTTATAAATCTATGTAATATAAG
This sequence comes from Stenogyne calaminthoides, assembly GCA_037126765.1. Classification (NCBI taxonomy): domain Eukaryota; kingdom Viridiplantae; phylum Streptophyta; class Magnoliopsida; order Lamiales; family Lamiaceae; genus Stenogyne; species Stenogyne calaminthoides. The sequence goes on from JBBCBC010000009.1 coordinate 34,541,861, forward strand.
TGAAGATCGTGCAGGTTTACCTGCGATGGTGATAAAGAGGGTGCATATTTCCCAACTGCTAATCTATTTTGTGGTTTCCAGGTCTGCCAAGATTATGAATTTTCCGAAACCTGCAAGAAATTGAGATAATGAGGAAGAATATCATAAAGTGGCACATAAAATAAAGTGATAATCGGAAATAGCATCTGGAAATGACATCAAGAAGATTATAGGGGATTGCGAAATCACAGTTTTCTGGAGAAAAGTTAGCTGCAATTTACATCAGTAAACATAGTTCATTAGATTTTATGGGAAAATCCTTGCGTTCCACCTATCTTAAGTTTCACAAACCACCACTATATTTAATAAATTTTGAAAAGATGAAAGGATAAAAGATCATCTCACAAAAATTGACTCAATAACATATAAGTGATGCCCTAGATAGTTATTCTAGGGACTATCTAACAATTTAATAATCACTAAGTAGCACATGCTGATGTCACAATTAATTTAAATCAACTTTGGCTTTTTTTACCATCAGGAACTTGCATCTACAAAAATTAAAAAGGGTTCAGAAATAAGTTATCTATTTGCACCAACATGCTCAATTACAATACTTGCATCCCTAGATATCTCGCTGACTTGATTCCACTTCCCAAAACCAATTTTCAGGAATGTAAGTTGATCACACTTCATGCTACTAAGTTATAATATTGAACGACTTATTTTCCTTCGACCATATAAAATTGTGTCAAAAGTTTGAGATTGTTCTTGGGCTGAAACTCTACCGTGTAGAAGAGAAACATAAATAGATAATGGAACGACTTAGGTACATAACAAAATCAATCTATCATTAAATATATACTATTCTTTTACAGATTTAAATACCTACAAATTTTAAAAAATACCTGAACAGTTTGAGCTCAGCTTCAGTCACAAAAGGGAGGAGCGACCTCGGTCGAAGGAGTTGGAAAAGGCTAATGAGGCACATGAGAGGAAGAACTGTCAAACACAGAAGGTACATAAGAGAAGAACTGAAATATTTAATCTAGGGGTGTAAAACCAACCATGAGGATGCAATTTTCATCATAAGAGTCTGGCCTTTATCCTTTGCTTGACGTGCAGCCATCTCAATCGAACTTACAATATCACCCAATATTAGATGTAGGAAATTAATGCTTATACAATTTGTTATAGAATACATATAAATGGATGGATGAATCCGTTACATTTATGATGATCTTCACCTCATTCTCAAAACAGCCAATATCAGTTATTACAACATCTATCCCTGTATACTCAACCATGAAAGCGCTAATGTTATTTTCATTGCCATGGGAACATTCTACCCGTATTATTCATCAAATTGAAAAAACATGATGAAGAATTAAATGAATTGGTTAATTCTGCATAATTTCTATAAGTTCAGCTTGTGATGAATGCACAACAATTACAAAATCATCAGTTAGATAGTAACCATCGAATCACAGTCACTAATTTATGATTCTGTATATTCGTCACAAAAGGTAGTCCTAGACCGAATACCCTCACTTGATTGTAAATAATTATAAAGCAGAACTCCTTTAGAAAGAAAATACTAAAAACCGTACTTGTAAGGATGAATGTAATACAAATGCAATCAGATTTAATAAAGACAATGCAAAAAAAAAAAAATCAGCCCATATTAAAAAATGCATCAGAATCAAATCTAACTCACAGTATTACCCACATATACGGATATACCACACTTAGAATGAGAAGTTTTGTCTAACAAAGAAGAGGTGGAAACTTCTACGGTCGAATAGTCAAACTGTTTAGCTGCCTCTACTGTGGCCCCTCTCTTCTGACCTGAAGCCACAATGTATATGACATAATAAGGCAGAAGGTTGAAGCATATAAAATTTTGTACTGAATCATAAAACATACAGAATATCAGGACGAAAACTCATAATTTAGAATATTGGAACCAAATAAACAAATGCTATCCATGATTAACATTTTCAAATGTTTTATCAAAAATGGGAATAATAATATTGGCATAAGACGCATTTTGATGTGTTTTTAGTTCCACTAAAATATCAAACAAAACATAATATCATATTAAACCGAATGACACATTTTTTTCCCTCGGCTAAAATAATACAAAAATTAAAACGAATCGACATCTAAATACTAACTGTATTAACATCCGGAGTTTGATTTACAACCCCATTGTCCGACACAGATGTCATAATTAAGCGAGGAGTCTTCCTCTGACCCTTCTTGCAATGTTTAAGGTGATTGAGGGGCAGAACATAGGCAACTCTCAACAGATATTCATCTACAATAATATAGTGTAGCGATCCCAGCACTACCAACACTATAATCCATATTTTTGGTATGATTTTCTGGAATAATGTTGCTGAAATGTAAATTACTGGTAGAACAAGATGAAGATTTGAAGAAATTGGGAGAGAGAGAATTAGATAGGAAGAGAGGTAGTTAGAGGAGAGAGAATAGTGTAAATTTTTCTGATATCTCATTCATCGGCCGCAGGCCATATTTGTAACAAACAGTGGGGTCCACACATAGATGGATATTCCTTAGGTAATTTAAATGCAGAATCTAAAATAGATAATGGAGATTCCAGGTCATTCTAAATGTTTGGGCCCATTTGTGAGAAGCCCAAACATTTCCTCATTCAGACAAATCCACTTAGGTGGATTTGACTCAGGCGTAACCTTCAACCCAGGTCCCTCGTTCAGATAATTACACTCAGGCGTATCCTGAGACTCAGGTCCCTCGTTCAGATAATTACACTCGGGCGTATCCTGAGACTCAGGTCCCTCGTTTAGATAATTACACTCAGGCGTATCCTGAGACTCAGGTCCCTCGTTCAGATAATTACACTCAGGCGTATCCTGAGACTCAGGTGCATTCTCCTCGCTCAGATAAATCCACTCAGGGGGATTTGGCTCAGGCGCATTCTTCTCGCTCAGATAAATCCACTCAGGCGGTTTTTGGACTCGGTAAGCATTCTCCTACGCTCGAGATAAACTGGCGCCCTCTTCGAACCCTCTAACTTTGAGTGAGCCCTCCTCATTCAGACTAACCTGAGCGTCCGACTCTTCAATTTCCTCTAACCTGAGCGAGCCCTCCTCATTCAGATAATTATATTCGAAACCTTTCTTTCCCACTGACAAAGGAAACCCCAATTATATCTCTTCTTTCGTTCCCAACTCATGATCATGACAATACTCCCCCGTTTTTGAGATCCTTGTCCCCAAGGATCTAAATCGAGTACAACTTATAAAAGTTGCATATAGATTGCATATTTGTATAATTTCCTAGTTGACCATTCCTACCATGACCCCATGAAAGAACTTCTCCTTTATCTGTCAAAGCAAGAGAATGATATCCACCACTAGCTATCTGAACTAATCGAACATCTTTGAGGCCCGAAGCAGTTGAGGTTTCACCACCAATTTTATCACCCCTACCAAGCTCATAATGGAGTTGGCGCCCCAGGTTCGAGCTACCCCTCTTCATCAATGCCATTGTGAAAAGCCACCACATGAAAACAAATGCCACCGCATGAGCATTGCTTTGACATGAAAGGTGTCTTTGAGACCACCCGCAAAAATCGGGCCCGACCAGGACCAAGGCCTAATCTACCATTCCCTTCATCTCGTCCCCAAATGTATAGTTTGCCAGATTTGGTGATAGCAGCTGTGTGTGTATCACTGGTTGCGATATGGCACATTTCTTCATCCCAAGATCCTTCAACCAGATTTCCATATCTACTGCTACTACCGAATTCACCAAGCAACTCAAAGATTCCCTTGTTCAACAACACTCTCGATACAAGTTCCTCCACAATATTCATTCCTCCACTATCAACAAGTCCAATAAAATTAGGAATTAACAAGTTTAATCAAGCTTGTATGATCCTCGAGTTCCACCAATTCCAGCAACTCTTCGTCGTCCACCTGATCTTGAATGTGTTGCTTGATTCTTTCATAGATATCAAAGTTCACTCTAATTTCTTCCAAAACCTCATCAACAACAACAATATCAAAGTCATCATCATGATAGCGACTTCGGACCCGAGTAAGTAATGAATCAATCAAATGAATCGACCATATTTTTTTCTTTGTGAAACTTCAAAAGACAATTCAAAAGGTATGCCTCACATTCACTAGGTTGAAACCCTTTGGATGCCTCCAAAACATCTTGGGATTCACTAATTAGCAAACCTTCTAATTGAGAGTACTCGATAGACCTCAGTTTCAAAGCTATCAAATACAAAGCGAATCTGGATTTCTTCCAATCGATAAGGAGAAAGTTCAATGTCGAGAATCCCCGCCATTTCAATATAAGATAATTCCTCTTCTTCAATAGTTATCTTTTTAGTGATGGCTTCAAATAGTTTCAAATACTTCCTTCCTAGCTCAATTGTTTGTTGCAAGGTGGTCGGTTCAAACATTGTGATGAAAGCTTGTGATTCTTCAAATGAGCCCAATAATAAAACTAGCAACAAAATATTCTTCGAAAAAAAAATCTCTTGTTGTTCAATAAGAGCAACCCAACTTTCAACTCTACAAATCTTTCTACATAATCTGAGTAAGAACCACTTTGTGGCCTTAATTTATCAAATTAATTAATTTTAGCCGTTCCATTCCTCAAATCTAGCAGATAACACTTCTAAAAATTGTTGCCATGTAATATCTACTTGATTTAGCCTGGAATTTTGACACCAATGTGTTGCCTTACCCTCAAAGTGCACACACGCTAGTGTGATTTTTTGTGAATTCATTATATCAGGAATACATTTAAAATACCCGTTGCATTTGAGGATCCAAAGCCTAAGACAAGAACCATCAAAATGGGGGAAATCGACTTTAGGTAAGGGGTTCATAGCTTGAATACCTTGGTTTTCCCACTACAATATATTCCTTAAATTGTTGTTGTCACTGCACGATGCTTCTGTGCTCACCGGTTGATTCACGTCCATCGCACCAATAGATTCAAGTTGACTCTTAATTCCACCTTGAAACCCTATTCCAATTGCAGTTCCCGAATCATTAATTAAATCGCCTTCATGGAAGATCTTTTCCTCTTTGAGCCGTTGATTAGGCTCATAACCCACAACCCGAGAAAAGTTGGCTCTGATACCAATTGTAGCGATCCCAGCACTACCAACACTATAATCCATATTTTTGGTATGATTTTCTGGAATAATGTTGCTGAAATGTAAATTACTGGTAGAACAAGATGAAAATTTGAAGAAATTGGGAGAGAGCGAATTAGATAGGAAAAGAGGTAGTTAGAGGAGAGAGAATAGTGTAAATTTTTCTGATATCTCATTCATCGGCCGCAGGCCATATTTGTAACAAACAGTGGGGTCCACACATAGATGGATATTCTTTAGGTAATTTAAATGCAGAATCTAAAATAGATAATGGAGATTCCAGGTCATTCTAAATGTTTGGGCCCATTTGTGAAAACCCAAACATTTCCTCATTCAGACAAATCCACTTATGTGGATTTGACTCAGGCGTAACCTCCAACTCAGGTCCCTCGTTCAGATAATTACACTCAGGCGTATCCTGAGACTCAGGTCCCTCGTTTAGATAATTACACTCAGGCGTATCCTGCGACTCAGGTCCCTCGTTCAGATAATTACACTCAGGCGTATCCTGAGACTCAGGTCCCTCGTTCAGATAATTACACTTAGGCGTATCCTGAGACTCAGGTGCATTCTCTCGCTTCCGAATAAATCCACTCGGGGAGGATTTGGCTCGGCGCGTTCTTCTTCGCTTCGAATAAATCCACTCGAGCGGCGGTTTGGACTCGAGGCACATTCTCGCCGCTTCGAGATAAACTGGCGCCCGAAACTCTTCGACTTCCTCTAACCTGAGCGAGCCCTCCTCATTCAGACTAACCTGAGCGCCTGACTCTTCAACTTCCTCTAACTTGAGCGAGCCCTCCTCATTCAGATAATTATATTCGAAACCTTTCTTTCCCACTGACAAAGGAAACCCCAATTCTATCTCTTCTTTCGTTCCCAACTCATGATCATGACATATAGCTATATGTGCACATACATAGCTCTGATTTAAGGAAAAAGGTAAGCATTTTAAAAGACTCATTCTTAGTTCCATTGTTGTCAGCAAATTATTCATTCTCTGATAAACTTTAATGATGCATCTGTAAGCTTGAATATAGGTAAAGAACCACATGTTTGCACTAATCCTTGATCACTATACAAACACTACTCCTTATCAGATAAACAGAAACACAATTTTATCTGAGTTAAGCATATATTTATTGTATACACAACACCGAATAAATGTTCAGATGGGAGTCATTTCCCAGTATGGCAGAAAATTCTCAGCATTATTTAGGTGTGCAGTAAAGCACGAAAGACAACAAAGGCAGAATCATCTAACTCAAGAAAGCAAGAATCCAAAATTCTTTCTCTAATTCATTGGTGAAATTAAGAACAATGGGCTCTTAAAGAATATCAAATTATACCTGAGAATTACCACCATGATCCTCTTCATCCTCATAATCTTGAACAATACCTATTGCAAGAATTAAATTGGTGTCAATCTTCGTACATAAATAACTACTCAAAACAATTAGAAATAAATATTGCATTATACAAACAGGAATCTATGGCAGCATATCATAATTCCATTAAATAATAAAAAACCTCTCTAGATTAAAAGGCGAAAATTGGGAACTCAGCGACGACATCCGAAACCCCTGAAACCAAGATTATTTATTCGTTGAAGAAATCGCCGAACGGATACCTCAGGAACTCCAGAAACCCAACAGGCGGATAATAGGGCAGTGGAGGAACAGTACCATTGGTCAATTGCAATCTTGCAAAAATTGAAGAAACCCATCAATTACAGTCTTAAAAAAATTGCAGTAGCAAAATTCCAAGAACAGTTCTTCTAATTGCATTATCAATTGCTATAAACTACTGTTCATGTGCGCAAATTTTTTATACATACATATATACGGCACTGCATATATATAAATATAGATATATATTGAGGTTTTGGGGTTTTCGGAAGAAGATAAGCAGTGGGGTTAAGGGAGGTGCTCATCCAATTAAATAAAATTACACATTTATTTCCCCAACAAGAAGCCAACAAAACTCAAAGCACAAATTGAAGAAATCCAAGAAACTCAAAGCACAAATTGAAGAAATCAAAGTAAAATTGAAGAAATCCAAACTAGGGCGGCAGCCATAGTTATCCTAGGGCGGCGGCGGAGCAAGGCAGGCGGTGGCCATGGTTCTCATAGGGCAGCTCGGCGGAGCAACGGTGGCCGTGGTTCTTTGTGCGCGAGCGACGGCGACCATGGTTCTCATAGTGGCGACGGCGACCATGGTTCTTCGTGCACGAGCGACGGCGGAAAGACGGTGGTAGGAAAAGCACGGGAACAAGGAAGAAGGAAGACAGAGAAATAATAAATGAATTAAGGTTAAATTTGGAAACAATTTTACTGCCACATAATTTTAATACCACGTGAGAGATGATATTAACAATACACTTGTGAACAGTGATTGGGCATATAACTAAGGGCGGGTCGACCGATTAAAAGTGGGTCGGACTCATTATAATGTCATCTATCAATCAGTCAGTAAAAATAGTGAATAGGCCATTTTAACCCGTCTACCAATCGGACCCTAAGTTTTAATAAAAGTGGGTATATATCTTTTTTTTCCATAATTTTTCTTTTTCTACTATTTACTTTCGATTAAGTTTCATGTACACCGTGCACTCATAATGCATTTTAAAAACACACAACTTTGAAAGATACTACTTGTTTACACTGCAACTATTTTTTTTTAATTAATAATTATACGATTCAGTGCAAATAAATTATATTTTTCAATATAATAAGTTACATGTTTATAAAATATATTATAAATGCACAGTGCACCTGAATATATACAAGATTTAGCCTTTACTTCTCACAACAATTTAAATTAAAAAAAAATATCATTTCAAACATATCTTTAAGAGCAAAATAGAAGTTAATCGATAAGGTGACTTGGTTTAAAAAAATTGTATAAAATATTTGTAGTAACTAACGAAAATAATAAATCACATACTTCATGGAAGATGAATTGAGATTCAAAACAAATTAACCATTACACATTTTGATTAACCATCACTCCTGCCCTAATTATCTTTCCTCGATCAAAATCATTTTGTCCTCGCATGTTCCAAAATTAGAGCAACTATAACAATATAACCATCATTTTGTTCCATAAATCGAATTATCATTCATATTGACGAATTTGAACAAAACGCTCTTTTTTAAAAAAATGTGAATCAATATCTATCTTGCTATTTCCTTGTATTTATTTCTAACTTTCCAGGAACACCTTTCAAATGACACTCAAAAATCCTACAGAAGAATTGAATAGAAACAAAAGCCCAGCACGCTTTTACTAAATTCAGTTCAACAAACTATTCCAGATAATAGTGCGAAATGCTGATTGTAACAAACAAACAATAATCAAACAAATCTCCATAACCAACAACAATTAAAGCAAGATATAGGGTTAACCAATCAGATCTCTAGTATATCCCCAAAGAAGACCTCTAAATTCTAATAGTCCTCAAGCAAAATGATATATGTTCTCAGACTGCAACCCCCCCTCGATGCATTGGAAATTCATGCATCGCATATGCTACACCGGATTCAAAATCAGGCACTGCCAGATCTTGCCTGCAATAAAACAAATTGTAAGAATTTAAATTTGGTTTCGTACAATCTCAAGTATGAAAATGCATTTTCCAAGTCGAAATCAGTAAAAGTTTTAACTTGGGTTTCGATTAAAGGATTCGAGAATGGATTTTAAATTCACAAGATCAAAATTAATGGAATTTTTAAATTGAAGAGTTGGGAGATGCATTTGAAATCTATGACTACTATTTTGAATGCTCCACCCATTAAAAAGAAATTGAATCCAAACCCTTCCATTCCAAACGCAACATTAACGAAGTTTCCATTATGATCAAAAAGTTCAGCATTGTATTACCGGGCGTGGGGATGGAGACCTCGACATGGACACCGATTTTGACCTTGACCTAGGCCTACATGTTTCAAAAAGATATATGTAAGATGACCAAAAAGCCCAGCAATATTATTGCAGAAAGCTATCCCTACATACCTGGATGGTTTAACAGGAGATGCTGATGGTGATCTTGAAATTGATCGGTCCAGTGACCTGCATAAAGAGCCATTAGTTATTCGGTCTCGTTCTGAATCAGATCTTAATGCCAAGCACCAATATACTTCAAAGTAAGAAAATACCTTCTCCTTCTGGGACTTCTGCTTCTGCTGCGACTCCTACTTCGGCTTCTTGAGGGACTACCCCTGTGTTCTTTCACCTATATTAAATAGTTCAAAGGAATATATCAAAACTATTTTTTTTTTTGGGGCAAGGCAAATGACTCGAATCCATGTAGTGGTGCTCTAACCACTTGAGCTATCCCACTTTGTCATCAAACAGAGTTCAATAATATCACAAAAGAATTCCATTGTGCATATTTGCTTTAAGGTATTATACAAAAATTTACAAAAATTATAACAGAACAAAGTACAAGGACAAAAATGTACGAAGAGAATATGCTAAAAAGAAGTTTTAAAGGCACATACACAAAGCAATATAGAAAACAAAGAATAGAAGAAATACCCGAATATAAGTTCTGGTCCAAGGATTTCTGAACTCACTATCGTCAAGTTTACGGATCTGGTTAATTCAAAAACATATCAACACCGGATGGAACATATAAGAAATAAAAAAGGCTTAAATGACTCAGCAGCATAATTACAAAATTAACTTACAGCGTATTTCATGTCCTCATAGTTAGTATAATCAACAAGGCCATAGGTTCCTGCATTCAACAAGGGCTTCAATATCATTTCACGAGAACTCATAACCATAAGTTGACATTTACGATCATCCACAACAAAAATGAATGCAATGGCAAGAACTCTGCGTACAATATGATTGGCAAGTACACTTGGATTGTTGTGGACATATTTTTTATTTTTTGTTTTTGTTGTAGTCACAAGTATTCGTATATATAGGAAATTAATATTCCCTCCGTCCACCAAAACTGTGCTCATTTCGTTTTGACATGTTGTACGGAAAGGTAAATTAAGTACGTTTATGGACACAATTTTTTTTATCTTCATCGTCCAACAATCACTTAATTACTCAAGTTATCACTTAATTACTCAAGTTACCATTATACTTTACTCACAATCAATTATGTTATTCATAAATGAACTTAATTTACCTTCCCGTACAACATGTCAAAACAAAATGAGCACAGTTTTGGTGGACGAAGGGAGTACATGTTAATTGGAAATTAAAAGGGATTTTAATGTAGACAATAAGTAATACCTTCACTGTCACGAGAAACTTCAGCAAAACAGACATCACCAGCTTTCCGCATATGATCCTGAAAGATGTTTTACGGTGATTAATAAACAAGTCTAACAGAACAGGCACAAATATCATGGTTCCAGAATACCATCCTCACTTACCTTCAAATCTTGCCAAGAAGCAGAAGAAGGAAGTCCACGAACAATCACTGTAGCACAAAATAAATGCCAGAGACAAAGAAATTTAAAAAATTAATCAAATGAAAGAATGTACTCATCTGAAGCCAAAGTCGGAACATAATAATTAAATTTTGCACCACCTCGATAGTCCGAATGACGGGAAACACCAAATCGACCTCCTCCAGCGCCTCCACCTCCGCTGCCGCCACCTCCCCCGCCTCCGCCGCCGCCACCACCACCGCCACCACCATAGCCACCACGGCGATCACTGGAAGATGATGGTCCTCTGCCACCATGAGCAAGCTCAACCTAGTTAAGTAGCAAGCCATTAGAATACAAAAAACACCGGAACAGCAGAAATACATTGAGGAAACATGTTCAATTTATATAAAATGATCTCACCCTCAATCGACAACCATCAAAGTTATAGCCGTCTCTGCCCCTGATAGCATCTTCTGCATCCCGAGTATTCTCAAACTACACATTTAAGATCAAATTAATTTGAAAAAATTGTTTTGTAAAGTATCCAACGACCAAATAACATGAGCAAATGATATTACAAACACTCAATTGATATGAACACATCAAATATACTTTCAAAATTGTGTATATGAATATAAAAATTACCTCCACAAAACAGTAGCATGGAGGGCGTGGTGGGATCTTCAGTTCAATATCTAATATGCGGCCATACTGCAAGAAAAAGATGAAAGAACACTTACAAGTTAGAAAAAACGATAACAATACCAAGAGATGGAATGTCACCATGGCCCATTCTACTCAAAGAACATAGTTAGTTAACTAAAAAAACCATCCACTTGATTATTGATGTAATAACTTGGTCATATTCAGAAATATTTGATTTGATATAGTCATACATACATGTTTAAAACATAAAAAATCATATACACCATGCATGCATCACAGTATGCATGTTTTCAACAGAAGAGATGCAGCAAGGAGAATGATTATTTTTTATAGAAAAATTAGCATCTGCGCAACATTTGCCATGCATTTCTAACAAAAGAATTATTTGGACGAGGTCAGGACGAATAATTGAGTCAACTGACTACTGGTTGGAAGGTCCAGTAGCAGGGGGTTAAAAAAGACTATTATCTGTGAGTAATAATTTGAACAAATCTTATTAATGATAGTAAAAGATGAAAGAGAAATCACATCCAAATTGGCCCAGAACATGTTAGCTCAAATTTTGATAAGAGGTAGCAGATGGAAGAGAAACATAATATTAAAAGCTGAAAACTAAACCTTGTAAAATAAGTCTTCTACTTCTGATTCTCTAATATCAGCAGGAAGGTTTCCAACATAGATTGTACGAGAGAAACGGCCACTCATTCTTGGTCGTTGATGAAGAAGTCAATAGGAAATCCTGCATATAAAAGTTATATATGAATAGGGAGACAATCTAAAGCAGTGAAGGAATACTAGCTTAAGAAATCCTGCACATCTTCTGTAGCCATCTGAACAATTTGATGAGATAAAAAAATAAAAAAGGAACAAAACTTATGAAGCAAACCAAGAGAGCAATCCCTGAGGTGAGCGGTGCTCCACAAGCTCCCTTGCTCATGTGCTCCAAGATACTCCAAAGCTATTATTATTTGAATTAAAAAAAGATCTCCTCATCCTCTACTATTTTGCCAGATCAATAGCTCCTCAGAGAGCGAGCAAGTACTTCCAATTATATAAATATACCAAAGACTCCACCCAGACTTCTCCCACTCCCATTCTACATCCCTATGTATGATTGCAAAGCTCATATTTGTCCAAGCGCTTGACATCTATCATAAGCAAAGCATTTGTGTCATGACATCAGGCAATATTGTCGCACACTTATGTATTCACCTTAATCAGACTTCTTTAAATGATCTTGGAAAATATGTAACATATTATAGGTCCAATATCGATTGACATTTCTCTTTGACAGGGTAAAATTTATCAACTGGTGAGAACATGAACAGATAGCGTTTTCTTTTTATAAAAAGGAAAGACAGAAAGAAAAAGAGCCTCCCAGAATATTAAAGACGATAAGTTCAGTTTGAATGACTAACAAAAAAGTTCTAGTGACTCAAGATTTTAGCATCTAGGGTAAGTTTTCTGTCCGGGAAGTAATTCATATGGGGGAAATATAAGAGATGCATGAAAACAAATTAACTAACCAATGCGCGTACAGGAGGGCCTTGCAAGATCAAAAAGCAAAAGCTAAAATATGATTACACAAGCAATTTGTGGGGACTTCATTCCCAAAGCTATGGACCACTCTAAGCGCAATGAAGAGAATCCCAATATACAAGTGCCAAGGAACAGCAACAGTATGATGAACTGTGTAGTCATGTAACCAAGTCATTGCAACAGTTCCATTTATCCATGTATAACCAGAGGGGATTGAGGCCCATGAGCTTCATATCATTTAAGAGTACTTGATTGCATTTATATCTATCCTAACTCTTATCATACATTCATGCTATCCAATGCACTGCTAGTATATTCAGAGTCAAATTAGCATCAGCATGCAAAGTAAAGATATTTTCTTTAAATCCTAATTCATAATCTTGGAACTCCAGCTCAGCTCCAATGTGTCCCTCTCCCAGGTAACCACCAAAAACAAATGCCTGTATACACCATAATGGTGTTTAAAAACTTCGAGATATCTTTTGTACTTCCTTTCCAGTTAAATTGATGATTGAAACACAATATAAATAAGCGTTCCCTACCTTTGGATTAAAGTAAAAGTGACAAAAAAATGTTAGAAAACTCAAAAGATAAGTGTTTGCTGTTAATGGCTTCACAGCAGAAAATTAAGTCTTTAGCATATCTTATGCCCATAATTAATAGGTAAAAGGTAATTTAGTTCAGATGTAAATGTTTTTTTTTTCATTCCCTCCAGTAAATCCTAGATCTAGAACGAAATCAGGGGAACCACTAATAGACAAAAGTTTAGCCTGAAATGAGTTACATTCATTCCGCAGCTTGAAATCAAAAATGGAAGAGACAAACAATTACACATAAACCCGCAATCAGAATGACAAAACCTCACACCCCATCCCACTACTGTAAACAATACAAAATCGCACGAAAATCCTAACCAGGAAATATAATTATCTCCATTTATACGGTACAAGACATACCAGAGAAGATAATCAGTTGACTCCTCGCAGATCAGCTTTCTGAAGCAGAGACTCCAACGCCTCGTCCACCTAGGGTTCCTTCAATGCTGATAGAATAGCAAGAAAATCGAAATTTTCGCGTCAATTGAACAACTGAGTATCGAGATAGTGTCCTCAGAATCTGAAATCGAGCGATTCAAACGTACCTTCGTTCGAAGTTTGGGCGGCGGTTGGATAGCTTTTTGCTTCTCTGCTCGCGTGATCTAGGGCTTGACAAACGGCACTCGATCCATTAATATTTATTTTCTTGCAAATTTTGCTACGACAGTCCCGAGATTTCGTCAAATTACATATACCCTCCCTAATCTTTTTCTATTTCCGGTTAGCACCTTACAATTTACATAGTTACAAATCGAATCTTCTATATATATATATAAAATCAGAAACCGCCCCAAATTTGGAAACCGTTGGATTTTCCCGCCAAAAATCATTGCCAAATTGGGAAACGAATCTCTAAAAAAAATATTATCAAATAATAATAAATTGAGAAAAAATCTCAAATAATATCATATTTATTTATAAAAATATGCTTATATTCATACTTATTTATGAAGATATGCTTATATCTTCACTGCCTAATGAATCACAAAAGGAAAAAAAGGTTATTTGTTCTTTGAACTAGCTATAAAAACAAATTTTATTTATTTTAACGTAGTAAATATTCAAATAAATATCTAGGCCAAATATATTGTTAGGGTTAATTGCAATACTGATCCCATGTGAATATACTCTCACTAAATTGATCTTTTTTTCGACAGAAACGGTCCCATACAAATTTTCCGTCTAAAATTAATGGTTTAAAGCGCGTGTACCACACGCGCCCGTTAACTCCCCCAAAATATCGGATTTCAAAATCGAAAATCGTTTTGTTTCTATTCACTCTTCCAAAACGCGAAACCCTTCTCACTCAAGATTCCAAACCAAAATCACAACATCCTCTTCGATTCACACTCAAATCGACTCTGAAATCATGATGAATCACACAAACCCCACATAACCCAAAAAATCGTATCTAGGAAACCCCAAAAAATTGCAATCGCTCAAGCTCACTGAAATTGGGGAAATCGCCAAATGGTAAAAATTGGAAATCGCCAAATGATGAGGTCGACTTTCGTTAAGTTTGCGAGGATAGAGGCCGACTTTTCGAATTATTTTTAAAAAAGGTGAGTGATTTCTCTATTTTTGCTGTTTTGGTTTGCTATTTTGCTACTGAATTTAAGTGGGTTCGTGTGATATGTGTTAGTTTTTGTTTTTTGTTTTTTTTTTCTGCATTTTTTTAAGAGGATAAAATATTAAGGAGAATGAAGAAATAAGAAAGAAATAGGAATTGCTGGAATTTTATTTAGTATATGAATTGTTGTGTGAGAAAGAGCCCACGTTTGATTATATGATGGAATTCATTTATAATTTTCAAATCTCAAATTATATTCTTTCAATGGTTGTGTTGTTTGATTATTTGCAGGAATGGTTGATTTGAATAATGGGAAATGAGCTATCAGATATGGTTTGTTCTGCTTCTTGAATTACAAGTTAAATAGATTTGAAATCTTGATGATTACATTTCAAATAATTAGGCGATTAGTAGTTTGCTTATAGATATTTATGTTCACACTGTTTCAATGCTAATAACATTGTAGTAAAAAGTGCCTAAACATTGTACTGAAAAGTGCTTAATTATCGTTTCAACAATTGAAGTCAAAACTGATTTTAAATGCCAATAGCCATTGGATTGAATAAATAATACTACTATAATATTGCATATTGCAAAGTTTTGTTTGCTTCTTGACTAAGTTGGTAACTGATTTGGTTTAAATGATGTATATTGCTTTCATGCTATTGTCCTCATAAATAATCATGATTTTTGTTTATATGGATTTCTGCAGTGCAGTAAGTACCAAAATACATATGCCAATGCATTATTGTTTACTGTATTTAATCATGGTGTTCTATTTAAGCTTATGAATGAAGTTATGTTGCTTAGCTTCTCGAGTTAATTATGTGTGCAGGATGTTATATTTTTTCTTTGAGTCGAGGAACAAGAAGACTACTAATCCTGTAGTTATATGGTTAACTGGAGGACCGGGGTGTAGTAGTGAATAGGCATTGTTCTATGAAAATGGGCCCTTTCACATTACAAATAACCTATCATTAGCATGGAATGATTTTGGATGGGATAAGGTACTCTTTAGAGATAGACTTCTACTATTTTTTTAGTTTCCCTTACATTTTTTTACCTTTCTTTGTGATGTTTGTAAGCATTTGTTGATTAGAGATGGTAAAAATGTAGGTATCAAATCTTCAATGGGCGGAATATGCAATGGGATGCTGCGCAAGAGTAATGTTGGTACGCAAGCTTTGACCTTATACAAGAAGGATAGGCCCATGGAAGTGGCAGTTGGGTTGTGACTTTATACAAAAATTCTCTTGTTTCACTCTACACCCGCATCTAACATTGGAACGAATGTTACATGATGAAGAAGATGAAGACATGTGAGTGAGTGATTTTCTCTTTTTCGTTGCAAAGTTGAAATTTTTTGGAGTGTTTTTATGGTTTGGGGGTGCTAGCAGTAATGGAGTGTTATATAGACAAGTTTCCCCAAAAAAATCGACCTAAAAACAAGTTTCCTCAAAAAAATCTATTTTCCCACCCTTATTGGCCACTTGACTTTAATCATTAAGTATTTAACGGTTGAGACCATTTCTGCAAAAAAAAAGGACCACAAAATTACCATGGGACTAAAACTGCAAACACAAAATTCACATGGGACCACTATTGCAATTAACTCTATATTGTTATCTAACCCCAATATATAGTTTCATAATTCTCTGATTTTGTGTTGTATATTTAATTTTATATTATTTTATATATTGTATGGAGTATTGATGTAAGTAATTTGAGTCATGAATTAATTATGAGTGTTTATTGTAATTGTATAATTATTTTGTATATTGTAGAGAGTTTTTTTTTTTATTGCAGGAAGTATTGAGGTAAGTAAAATAGCAAAAATCAGCCCAAATATAAATCATTCAATTTTCCCATAAAAAATTATTTCCAAATTGAGAAATGAATCTTTGGAATTGAGAAAAAAACTTTGGAAAAAAATAGATAAAATATTTAGAATAAATATTAATAAATAATAAAAAAAAAATCTGGTATTTTAATAACTATTAATGAATTGCGGAAAAATCTTTGGAAAAAATAGAAAAAAAAATTTCATGTTTGCTTCATTTGTTCGCTCAATTTATAATTAAAGTGGATCGAAGGATTTGGGGTTCTATATATTGAATATACCTATTTTAGGTGTTGAATACTGGATCAAAATTTACTTTTACGAATAACTCTTTTTTGAGTAGGTCTCATGTGCACCCGGGTGCACCGTGCACTCATAGTGCATTTTAGAAGCGTGCAACTATACAAAATAGAAACGTGCAACTATTCTAAACAGAAGCATGCAACTATGTTTCCATATTAAAAGTTGCAATTTTCTGTGTAAATAAGTCGCATTTTTCAACATAATAAGTTGCATGCTTCTAAAAATCTATGAAATAAGACTTGTTGATCCGTCGAGTCATACAAGACCAAGCCCTTTTTTTTAATGATTTGGAACATGTAGGCATAATTTTTTTTTTTTTTTTGATATGTAGGCATAAATTGCTTGTGAAATTTATTTTTAAATATATAATGATTATTTGTTCGCTCTAATTTGTAATTAAAATTGATCGAATGATTTGCTTTTTAATTAGAATGAATTTCCTTTCGTGCAAAAATGTGATATCCTGACTTAGTAGATAAGTCACGTTTTAATGTTGAAGAAAATTGCTTTCAAGGGTTTTATTTTATTTTCTATGTATTTTTTTAATTTTATATATTTTTTAAAAATAATTATATATGATCATGTAAACAACAAACTCTTTGTTATTTACAGAGTTGTTTCAAGTGAGTTATCAAAATGTCTACAATTTTCTTTTATAATCACAAAAATTGATTCCAAGCGCAAACAACTTGTTTCAAAATTTTCAGTTCTTTTAAATTTTATTTATTTTTAAATTATGTATTAAATATGAATTATGAATTCGGACTTCTTACAAATGTTTCTTACACGTTAGCATTGTAGAGTATTCTGAAATCTATATCACTATGACTATTAAAATAATTGTGCAATCATAACCGTGCATCGCACGGGTTCAGTTACTAGTAAATTGAAATCTAGGAAAATTCAAATCGAACTCAAAAATCCTCCGACTCGTATTTGTTTACTTTTTTTCTAAATGATTCATCCATATATTTATTTACCAATTTTCATAAAACACGATAAAATAATTATATATCTTTTAATTATTCCCTCTCAGCATCTTAAAATTATATTTAATGTCATTATTTTTACCTCAAAAAGTTATCCACTTTAATAATAAAGTAGAAAAAACTTTAATACCCTCAAGGCCTCAACTAAAAGTTCCTTTAAATACTAATAAAGAACTTTTACGTTAAAACTCGATCGAAAGTAAAACGATAAAGAAACAAGTATGGGAGGAATGGAATATTTTTTTATAAAATTTCCAAAAAAAATTAAACCACGTTTCTATTTGGATTTAGAATGATAGAAAGTTATAAAATAATATATAATTGATTAAATATAAAATGGAAGATTCCAGTGGAGTTATATATTTTTTTTTTTTATCAAGAGGTTAGTTTTTATTAAGAAAACGTATCAAGATACATAAGCCTAGCAAAATCCTCCAACCAAATCGAAAACTCACCGACAACCCAAACAAGCGGGTGAGGTGAAGAAAAAGAAAAACGAGCAAGTTTATCAACCACTTTGTTACAACGCCTTGGCACATGTTGTATGTCTACGAAAAATCGGAATACCAAAGTCGTTGAATATCTTCTGTGATGATAACAGCATAATCTAGACATCATTGTTGCCCCGTAACTGCTTGTACGGCCAACAAATAGTCTGAATACACTCTAACGTTTTTATATCCTGCTTTGAAGCAAAATAATAAAGCACTCTGAAGTGCTTTTAACTCAGCGAATGCAACCTCGGGGCCATCGCAAAGTGAGTGTTGCCGTTACCAGCAGAGCACCCTAATTATCCCGCACCAGGTCAGCAGCTCAACCCGACGACAACCTAACGAACCAGAACCACTAGCAACATTACCTATCCTATCCACAACAAAAGCCAACTTTCACAACACCCATACCTAGACCAACTACTCACACACCTATACAAACCCAGCTAGACAAATATAAATTATACATACAATACCATACAAACCCACTAATTACCACACCTAAGCCAAAAATTATACATCTGCATAAAGAGGACTAGCACGACTATACACACACACTAACCAGAACACAACAAAACTATACACAACTATACATAATATCCATCGGCACGTCGACCGTCGAACCACCGAACCTCCTCAAAGCCCGTCATCTATATCCATCTTTGCCCGCTTTCCTAGTGATGTCTCTTCCGACAGGTTGCCGCTCCACTAGAGCAAGATGCCGGTGGATCAGAGCAGCGACTCCAACCGGTAGACATCAGCACAGACCCCCAAGCAAAGCCCAATAGGCGGAATCAAAATATGGATGTAGTTGTTTTTTTGTGCCCAGTCCTCAACCGGTCAAAGATGAAAGACCAAGTGTTCGCCCAATGTACATGTGACCAAATGACCGCTAAAGCCAACCCCCATGATCCCATTCTTTTTCGCCATATAAGCGAAGACGCTGGTCAACGCCAAGGGTCAAACACGTGTTCGCCAAGCTAGGGGAACATGAGATGCGCCCAAAGAGGGGCCCGACGAGGCACACTCTATTGGGGAATAGGGTATTCGGATCTATTCGAGGTGCAATTAAATACATATTTAAATTATTTAATTATTAATAACATGAATTAATCATATATTAATTCAAATAACAATTAAAAGCCAACAACATCATGTGTATAATTAATTTCATGTAAATCCTATACATGCAGAATCTAGGAGTTACGCGAAATATACCTCCTGCAGTGACAACCGTTGAGCAGATGGATCAACCCAAAACACCTTCTCAAATATGTCCCACGTCCTCGTCCGTAATCCGGTGGAAGGATTCTCATGAACAATTATAACAAAGGAGAAAAAATAAAATATTGCACCACCTTTGTGGATTTCTAATTTTTCCAAGACTGAAATTCTATTGGGGATGAAAAAATCATCCCCTATTTATAAGCAATGAGGTGGTCGAATTTTTGTGCCCTAATTAGGGTTATGAGAAATTTCTTTGTATCTTCCATATACAATCTTGAACATATCTCATATATTCAATTTCCATAATAATCACAAAATATATTTTCTTCCCACACTCATGCAATTTTCGAAAATCTTGGAGATAAAGAAACAAGATTTGATTTCTTGAATTTTATGGGATAATCTTGTATTCCAAGAATACTTATCTTTCTCCATAAAAATCTTTCCAAGAAAATCAAGAAAATATTTCCTATTCTTTAACCCTATTTTTCGAAAATAATAGGACAAAATTAGGCAATATTTATTTCTTCTATTTTAATCACTTTTTTATTATTTGGACTTTATGTTTGGGTTATTTGAGGGGCCTTTGGAAAAATTAAGATTGCCCTCCAATGGGCTATGAATTTCTTAATAATATTTATTCAGCACATTAATATTAATTTACTCCACTATAAAATTAATATTGCACTATCCATCTTAATTCATATTACGACAATATGGCTCCCGGTTATTATTCCCGTGTTTAAGATTATTTTGTCCATTAATTAATTAAGCCACTGAAAAGCTTTATATTAATTAATATCTTTTTCCTTTGAATAAAGACAGCTCAACATTATTATCCATACCGGAACTTAATCCACTTGCAAGATTTGTATGATAAAACTTCTAAATCTACCATGGGGACAAATCAGACAAGACTTTTCTTGCACACGTTATTCTGTATTAAATCTTAGCAATTGTCATGTAATTAATAATATTGCCCAAAATGCAAAGTATATAATCGCTATCTGACTCTAAACCCAACACAGATCAAAACAATAAATACTAATTACACACAATCCTATTTAAGTGTTAAAGGTTAAGAAATCAATAACAACTGAGGTCTAATTCTTCATCCCACAAGTCAGTACGGAAGAATTTATCCTCTCTGTAGGTCCTCTTCAGCACACCACAATGTGCTAGTACAATCTCTTGGTCAAGACAAGTCAATCTGAGCTTATACACTTCAACCTCTACCAATGGAGTGTTCAGTTCCATCTAGGTTGTGAAGGTGTACTTATTTACAATGAACTGTTAATGTGATCTTCTGTGATCGGGTATCACCACATTAACTACAATGCAATATGTGCTGATATTGAACGGTTTGCAGTAAAGAAATAACATTCATTCATATTTAAAGCAACAATGATAAAAAAATTTATATTCAGTAAATAAGAGTACATTAGTCTGTTATTACGTAAAAGCATATTTTCACGTATAACCCCAACACACTCAAGAGAGGGGCCCAAAGCGAGTATAACAAACGAGTGAACGACCAATCCCGAGACACATGGATGACGAGTCAAAGCCTTCATGCCTAGAAAAAGACAGATGTCAGCCCACGAAGAAACAAAGGACACGTGTCAAAACCAAATGTAATCTTATCATAAAAAATGGCAGCTCATGCTAGTCAACTTGTATAAATAGACTCATTGAGGTCAAATAAAGGGTCAAAATTTTTATACCAAGCATCTCAATATTTACATCTTATAACATGTCCAATACGGCAATACGTGTTCAACACATGTATATCTTGTTTGTTAGTCAGTAAATTACAAAGACACATCAAAATCTAGATAATACCGACTAGCAAAATAACTTGCTAAGTAACTCAAATTGCTAGTGGATGCCAATTTTGATGATGATAAATTCAAGTATAGTGTAAGCTATATATGTTATCTTGGATAGTAACAATCGTGTACTGGAAGCGAGAACGAGTCAAAACGTCTTGATCAGTCTTTGAGGATGAATTTTAATAGTTGTATAGGATTAGCGAACAATAAGAGGAGACAATTAGCGAAATGGGAAGGTGGGAGGGAGAAGAGTGGGTGTGGAATTTGAGATGGAAGAGAAGTTTGAGAGTTAGGGCCCGTTTAGCTAAGCTTATTTTAAACATCTTATAAGCTCTAACATCTTTTAAGTTGTTTTGAGAGCTTATAAGATGTAATTTTTAAGTAGCTTATAAGTTGTTAAAGTGTTTGACTAATAAAACTTATAAGTTCTTTAATGGTAATTTTTTAAAAACTATTTTTTAATTTTAAAATTAATATAATTTTTTTGATTTTTTTTAATAATATTTTTTTTCTGAAAAAAAATATATTTTTCCAAAAAATATATTTTTCAATTTTTTTAATAAATTTTTTTTCCAGAAAATAATATTTTCGAAAATAAATATTTTTTTCAGAAAAAAAAATCCAGAAAATATTTTTTTTCGAAATAAATATTTTTTTCAGAAAAAAGAATCAAAAATATTTTTTTCCGAAAATAAATATATTTTTCCAGAAAATATTTTTTTTTTCAACATTTTTTTTTCGAAAATAAATATATTTTCCCAGAAAAAAATATGATTTTTTCGAGAAAATATTTTTTTTTCCTTTTTTTTTTTTTTTTGCGAAAACAAAAAACGGGCCGGGTTGGATTGAATTAGGACCGAGTTTGGGCCGGGATGGGTTCAGATATGATAGAGCTTATTTAATTTTTGTAAAATAAGTTGGGATATCCCAACTTATTTTTTTGGAGCTTATAAGCTCTAAAAAACTTATTTTTAGATCTTATAAGATGTTAAACATCTTATTTTACCAAACAAAATTAATGAACTTATAAGCTCCTAAACAACTTATAGGCTGTGTCAAACATCCCTTAGTGAGCTGGTACAATTCGCTACAATGTGTCAACGAGTACAAACTTGACCTGACAAAAGAAGACATTTGTGTTAGTGTTAGTGTTCTAGAGACAATCCTATTGTGAGGACATAATACTATGATGATATTCAGTTTTGGTTTTAATATTATTGTTTATTTAATATTAAATGTATGACATTACACTTGTTTGAATATTATGTTGGGTTGTTTGCATTTATTCTTATTTGTGTTCCCATGAATCATTGTTGTCACTGAGGATGTGAGAACTCAGATGACTTAAGCATGATTCTCAAATATCTCCGATCAATGATCATCAAGAATGGGA
The DNA here is from genome assembly GCA_037126765.1 of Stenogyne calaminthoides. Classification (NCBI taxonomy): domain Eukaryota; kingdom Viridiplantae; phylum Streptophyta; class Magnoliopsida; order Lamiales; family Lamiaceae; genus Stenogyne; species Stenogyne calaminthoides. The sequence continues at coordinate 34,564,852 of JBBCBC010000009.1, forward strand.
TATTGATGATGCAATTGAGATTGGTATGCGATCTGCATCATACTCTTAGATAGGGATGTGAATAGGCCGGGCCGAGCTAGGCCTCACATAAAAAAGTCTGGGCCTGATATTTAATCTTGGCCCCAAGTCTAGCCTGTTATCTATCATAGGCTTTTTAAAGAGCCTAGGTCTGGCCTTTTTATTAAATAGGCCGAGCCTGGAAGCCTTTTAAAAGTCTATATAAAAAATATATATATTTTTTACAAACTTATTATGGCTACTATTTATTGTAAAAAAATCAAAATTGCACTTATAAAAATTTTAAGTGTACAAATAACAATACTAAGTGTTTCATCAAATCACCAAGCACAATAAAAAAATTATTATAAAAGTGAATAATTGCTAAAATATTTAAAGCATTATAAAAGTTAATAATTACAGTGTTGTGTTACTTGTATTTGCTAGATATATACTACTACTAGTTATTAGTATTAAATATTATCTATGTTATTAATATATTATTTATAATTATATATATATATATATATTTAAATAGGCCGGCCTATTGGGCTTAAAAGGCCTACGAAAAAGCTCAAGCCTGGCCTATTTAAGTAAATAGCTTTTTAAAAATATTTGAGCCTGGCTTGATTATTAAACGAGCAGAGCCGAGCCGTGCTTTAGTAGGCCGAGCCATAGGCCCCTGTCGGGTAGCCTGGCCTATTCCCACCCCTATTCTTAGAGAGTGTAGTAAGATCTCACTTACTACGAGATACTGGGTATCTCATGATGGATGCACATATACCTTAGAGGGTATTTGTATACACATCCGAGAAACCATTTGATGTAATTCCACAATATGTGTCTACGGGTGTCTCGGTTAGTGAGAGCGATGTGATACTCATTTGACTTGAGGTCAATATGCACGACATGTGTGGAGTGATGAACTTTGACCATGACCGACTCTTGCACCCTTCCATGGGTAGATATGACTTGGATTGAGTTAATCACGAAATGCATGTGCGTGGTAGTTGAGTCAAGAATATGATTCATTCATCATTGTGGATTTAGAGAGAATACTCATCTTCTCATCATAATTGGATCTAAGTCATCGGCCGATGCACGTCAGCTTGGACTTTGTGGCCAAGTGTGATATACATGATCAATTAGTGATTAGAGATAATATGATTAAGTTATTTGAATAGACACTTCATTATGTTCAAGACTTAATCGAGTATTCGCGAATGAAGGGAAGATATCACAACAACCTATGTGTTACATGTAGTTGTAGAATTCCTCGCAATGTACCTCGTATATTGAGAATGTCTGATTTATTGTCTAGGGTTCAATTAAGACCGTTAGTTTGACTAATCGCTCGATATACGAGGGCCTATGGGCCACACAACAAGTAACATTTGTTTACCGATTATAGTTGGTTGATTAAATATTATATTAAATATTAATATTTAATTTATGGAGAATATAATGATAATTATATTTAGAATTAATTATTATTAAATAGGATTCCCAATAATAATATATGGAATATTATTGTAGGATTTGATATGTAGGGAAATCAAATATGTGGGATTTGATTTGCAAGATTAGATATTTTATTTCCTAATAAAGATAGCTTTAGGTATAAGCTGGACTTCCCCTATATAAATGAGTCCTTGGGAATTCATTATTAACACAAGAAACTTATTTCTCCATAAAATCTTTAGTTAGAATTTTCCTAGCAAATTCTTCTCGGGATTCAACGCTGGCAAATCGGAGTGAATTGATGAACGATTGTTACGTGGATACCATAGTAGAGGAATCCATGTACGAAGCACTATAAGGATTCTGTTTATGTTTATCCGTATTTCAATTATGCAATTATACGTTCATTGTTGGTGAACTGTTTATTTCCGCTGCGCATGTTTTACGTGTTTACGTGCCTCTAAATTCCAACAATTTGGAGTTCGTTCGGATCGCCGAATGGAATTTTCTCAACCAGCAGAGCATACAAAATCTTGTCTGATAGTTTGACACTGGAAACGAATCATTCAAGAAGAAAGACGTTCAAGCATTTATGGAACAACTCAACTCCAAGGAGTGCTCAAGCTATTGTATGGAAGATACTCAAAGGAAGGCTACCAATGATAGATAATTTGAGAAAGAGAAATATTATCGCAGAAGATGGAGACGTCTCGTGCCCTTTGTGTGGAGAAGGGGTGGAACAAACATCCCACCTCTTTTTCACATGCAAATTCTCTTCTCAAATTTGGAGCAATATCTACAAATGGACACAAGTGAATATTGTGCCACACGAAGACCCTATTATCAACTTTTTTCAACATGGTGTCATGCGCGGAACTCTTTGTAAAGGTAATATTACCTAACTATTGGGATTGACGTTGTTTGGACTATTTGGAAAAAAAGAAATGGAAGGGTGTTCGAAAACAAAGCTCCGAATCCAACGAACATTTCCAATGAAATTATTGCAAAAACGTGGTCATGGAGTACAGTGAAAAATGCACAAGCTAGGAAGATCTCTTTTGTGATTTGTCGAAATAATCTCAATAGTGCTTAACTTTAAACTGTAAACTGTTTTTTAGGTTGGGTTGGAGTCTTATTTTCTTGTGGCCTGATTTTATCTTCTTTTGTACGGGAAGGTGTACTCCTTATACCCCACTTTTTACTAGATTTTGTTTCTGATTAAAGAGGGATTGAGAAATCCATAATTAATAATAATAATAAAAAAAAAACGTAATAGGTAGGATTGAGAAAAAATATGGCGAAAAGTAAGTGATGATGAAATTATTATATTGTAAAAAATAAAGTGTATTATTAAAAAAATAAAAAATATGAAAGAGAATATAATAGAGTGTATGTATTATATGTTAGGATTTTGAGGTTATTTTTATGCTACATTGTTGGGTATTGCTCAACAGTATTTTAATATGTTGTATCACATGCATTAATATATTGTACTGTACAATATAAATCAAATTTTAAAGCTTGCATAATTCTACAAACAAACATACTTTTTCTTGACAAATTCTTAAATTTAATCTATCAAGTTTGAATTAAGTTATATACATTTCTTGGGCTTTGGTAAATAATTCTCTCCCTGGTAAATAATCCTCAGACATGTCTAGGGGGCTAATGTGATTTTCTCTTCCGAGTCCTTTTCTTATTTCTTTCCATCTAATACTTGTTACTGTTGTATAGATATACCTTATACCTAAATGTACTCATTTCGTTTCAAGTATTATTTAAGAGAAGGTCTCTTGTGAAATATTGCACCATAGTGTTGTGTGCAATATGGTAATACCACATAAATAAGAAGAAAAAGATTGAAAATTCGCGGGTTGGCTGGGGCGGGTCGGGGAGCGGGTCTGGCCGACCAATATATATTTATTGAAGGATATGTTTATTAAATATGTGTTGTAGTCTAATAGTTTAAGTATGTTGTTAAGGTATTTAGTCGCAGGTTCAATTCTTATTGAGCACATAATTTTTAATTTTTTTTGTCAGGTTTTTGTGTGTTACTACATCTATGTTTAAGTGTTACTACATTATTATATTGAAATAACTTCATAAACTTCATGTTACGTAATTCTTATTGAACACATAATTTTTAATTTTTTTTGTCAGGTTTTTGTGTGTTACTACATCTATGTTTAAGTGTTACTACATTATTATATTGAAATAACTTCATAAACTTCATATCTTACGTAACACGTATTAAAAATATAACGTAACAAATAAATGTTCATAAGGTAACACATTGTTTTTCATATGGTAATACATGAGTATTCACATAGTATTGCGACATGTATACAATGTTACATATTACTAAAAAAATAAGTGTTACTACATGAATAAAAAGTGTTACCCTATGAAGAATAATGTGTTACTACATGAACAAAACCAATACAAGCGCGAAAAGAAATCTCCAGTCCAAAATTACATATTTAAAGAACAACTTGATGTGTTACTACATGAACAAAAGAGTGTTACCATATGAACAAAAGAGTGTTACTATATGAACAAAAACCAAGATAAAAGCGAAAAAAATCATCACCTCAAATTACGGATCAAAAACAAATATGAGAAGAGAAGGTTTATTCAATCAAATTCCATACAACAACAACAACAATATCAGAAACAATATTAATTTATTCAAATCTTACAAACTAATTAGAAATATATATCTATTTCTTCATATTGGAAACGATCAAGAGAACGCTGGTAAGCCTGAGCACCTCGTCGAAAAAAATCTGGTAGATCGCGAAAGAAGGAGAACCTAGATCGCGAGGAAGAAGAAACAACGAACGCGATCCGAATGGGATGAGTCTGACCCGCGAGAAATAAAAAATTCATAATTTAAGTTAATTGCACATATCACTTTTATGTAATATTGCATACAAATTTTTGCATTATTTTTTTTGACCGATCAAAAAAAAATTAAGTTATGCATTTAAATAAAAAAATTACATATTTAAAAAATACACTTGAATTGTACAAGACTTCGTCCAATTAAAAATTAGCAGGATCATGGTTAAGCATTTCACCAAACTCAAGGACGATGACCCTTTAATAATTAACCATGATTCCATCATAATTATAATATGAAAGACAAATAAAAGAAAAAGGTAAAAAAAAAAAAGTTACGTGCTCCAAATTCTGAAGGAAATACACCAAAACAGAAAAAAAGGCATAGTGTATTAATATACATATTCCATTTAATTTTTTGGGAATTAAATACTAGTAATTGTTTCTTTCCACTGTGTACAGATAATAACATACACTATGATGGAACTAGTACTGTTTCATTTCTCTCGCTATATATATAAATATCTTCTCTTTGCAGACAGTAAAAATATTCTTGTAAATAGAATAATAAAATAAAACTGGAAAAAGGAATAGCTGTGTTCTGATTTTGCCTTTTCTCCTTTTTATTTTTCTTTCCACTCTCGGTCGGCTTTGGTGTTTTGTTGGTACAGATCTTCCAGTTTTGCTGCTCATTGGCCAACATTTGGAGCACTAATCAAGTAATCATCGGGTGAGAAACCCTTACTTTTTCCATTTGCTTGTTTTCAGCTTTTGTGGAAATTGAAAATGAAAATTCTGTGAGTTTTGATTCGATTGAACTGAAGAAATTAAATTATTGCGTTTTCCTACTTCTGATGTTCTGCGCGATTGTAGAAATCGGAAGAGAGTATTAAATTAAACAAGCGGAATCGCGCGCTGGTTTTGTTGGTTGATCATGGCGGTGGTGGAAAACGCCCGTGCTAGCGCGATGACGTCATCGAATCGGGATGGCCTGCAAAACGACGTCGCGGCCGATCACCGTCAACACCAGCAGTCGACAGCTAACAGCCAAAAGTCAACGACGGCAACCGATCAGAGTTACCATCTGATTCAGCAGAAAGTGTCCAACGGCCATCATCAGCTGCAGCAGCAGCACTCTGTCGTCGGAAATGGAGAAAAGAACGGCGATGATGGAGGGGAGGGGTTTAAGAGGGAGATGAGGGATTTAGCGGAGATGCTCTCGAAATTGAACCCGATGGCGGAGGAATTTGTGCCGCCGTCCCTCGGCTCACTGTTCGACGGCGGCAACCACGGATTCATGGTCGCGCCTGCTCATGCTGCAGCTGCGGCGGGGCATTTTGGGTATAATGCTAATGGTATATTCCTTCAACAGCTGATGAATTCAGGCGTTCCTGCTGAAAATTCTTTCCGAAGGGTTAGTATTTCATCTGATTTTTTTCTATTTTCCTTTTCTTTTTCCTAGTTTAACTGCTGTTTCTTTTTTCTATTTCTTGTGCAGTTCTTCATAAACTTTTAATACTGTATTAGGTTTGGTTAATACGTGGGAAAGAAATATAGAAATTTTGAATATTCTTAGGTGGTTTTGTACCAAAGTTTTTGTTAAACCATTCAAAGAATGAACTAGTTACAATATTCTTATTTGAGAAACGAAGAAATGAAAGGTAGAATTGTTTGTCGTCATTAACTGGTTTCTATTTTTTTTAGCGGCTATATACTATGGCTATGTTAATGTTTCTCTAATATGCAGAAGAAAAATGGCTATACTCAGGGGAAGCGGAGCATGAATAGTCGAACAAGCATTTCTCAAAGGGATGATGTGATTAAGAGGACAGTGTATGTTTCTGACATTGATCATCAGGTAAAGAGAGTCTTGAGTTTTTTTTTCTCAGAATTATATTCCTTTATTTTGTACTCATTTATAAGCTTGGTCTTTTTCTGATGACTCTAGGTCACAGAAGAGCAACTAGCAGCACTTTTCATTGGCTGTGGGCAGGTATGTATTTGTAATTATGACCACATTATCTAAGATATAGAATCTGCATTTACAATTAAAAGAATGCTCGTATTTCATAAGTTATTCATCCATGCTTTTTGTGATGAAGGTTGTGGATTGTCGTGTTTGTGGTGACCCTAATTCTGTACTTCGTTTTGCCTTCGTTGAATTCACTGATGAGGGTATGTGAACTGCCTTCATTTAATTGTGTATTTATCAAAATCATGGGGTTTATATCACATTGCATATCTCATTTGACTTGCAGAAGGGGCACAGAATGCCTTGAGTTTGGCAGGAACTATGCTTGGCTATTATCCAGTTAAAGTACTGGCTTCCAAAACTGCAATTGCTCCTGTTAATCCGACATTCTTGCCTAGGGTGAGAAATCTTGCAACAATTTAGCTTTATATGTTCCAAGAATGAAGCACTAATTATCTTTTCTCTGTGATGTTTAGTCTGAGGATGAAAGGGAGATGTGTGCAAGGACTATTTATTGCACAAACATCGACAAAAAGGTACTTTTGGAATTCAAAAATCGTTTTGACGTGCTAAAATTGGCATTCTGACATGATTTTTTTGTCAAATACAGGTCCTTCAATCGGATGTCAAACTCTTCTTTGAGTCCATTTGTGGCGAGGTATTTAACTGCTGATATAATTATTTTGAATTATTTTTTATCTTGAAATTTTTCACATTTGCCATGGTATATACCTGCTGAATCAGGTTCGTCGCTTGAGATTGCTTGGTGACTATCATCATTCAACTCGTATAGCTTTTGTGGAGTTTGTGATGGTGAGACCCCTGTTTTTATTTTTTTTCTACTTAATGATGTCAGCTAAAAGTTATCTCTTCTTTTTATATGCTCTTGATTTCTGGTTATGTCAATTAGGCTTGGCCCACATAATTTAGTGGTGTCTTTTGTTAAATGTTGTTTATGATATGTATCTATGGGTTGCTAGCTATGTTTTAAAAATCGGGTCCGACCGGCCGGTCGGACCGGTGAACCGTCCCAAAGCGGCCCAATAGAGGTGTATAGAACCGCTATTGGACCGCCCACCTCAAAACCGGAAAAATCGTTCGAAAACCGGTGAAAACCGGGAACCGGTGAACCGCCGGTTTTCACCGGTTTTCAACAAAAAACCAAAAAAAAAAAAAAAAAAGGGACGCCGTCGGCCTTCGGGCGGGCAGCGACCTTCGGGCGGCGGGAAGACGGCGGCTGGGGCTGCGTCGCTCGGCATCTACAGGAGAGGGTGTGCGCTTGTGTGGCGCGAGGGAGATGGTCGCGGCTGCAGCGGGCACGGTGGCGGGTGCGGTGGTGGGCGGCGGCGGAAATGGTGGCGTGTAGATGGTTGTGGATGGTGGATGGCTTCGCGGGCGACGGCGCCGATTGAAGAATAAGAAACTGGAGATTGGAGAATGACTGAGGGAGAGAGAAGATTAGGTTTTTTAACCGGCCCCTTTTTTGTTTCCCTTCAGCCGTTTCCCTTCAGCCCAGCCCATTTATCCTTTTTTGTTTCCCTTCAGCCCAGCCCATTTATCAATTTGTCTTGGGCTTTGCTTTTCATTTTTCATTTATAAAATACAATTAATATGTATTTTTCTTAAAATAAATTTAAGTGTACTCCAAATTTTAAAATGTTATTTTAGAAGGTTTCTAAAAAATTAAATTTAATGAATTCAAGTGTAATTATAATATCATCTGCTCTGTTAAAAAATAAAAATAAAAATTATAATATCATCTCAATACTATTTTAGTATTGACCTCTGAAATTTTAAATATCAAGTAATTAAATATTAAAAAATAAAAATAAAAATAAAAATTAATACTTGTGACTTTTGTATTGTTGATGACATTTCTATTATGTTTGGAAATTGAAATTTGAAAGTTGGAACTATTTATGTTAATGGACATTTCTATTATGTTTAGAAATTTAAGTTTGAACTTTGAAGTGACTTTAGATACTTTATATTCACTTATCATACTCTATATTTTGATTTTTTTAAAAATTATGCATATTATATATATATATAATATTTATTATGACGTCATACCGGCTCAATCCGGTCCGACCTGTCCGACCCCGGTCCAACCTTTTTTTGGGGTCGTCCGGCTCAACTTCCGGTTCCGGTTTTTAAAACATAGGTTGCTAGTAGAACTGCTAGTTAACTTATTCATTTCTTTCTGGAATATTGAAATTCATCACTTAATTAGAAGTTCTGTTAATCTACTATATACATAGAAGTCAGCTACTTGTTAATCTGTTACCTTACCCTATACAACAAATCAGTATTTCTGATCAATATCTGGTCCTTTTCCTAGTATGCTTATTTCTTGACAACAATCAAACGAATGCTTATCTATATCTGAATGGAACTTTTACTGGATTAATAAAAGACATGCAGTTTTGGTCATTTGCACTCCTGATGTAGAGCTTTTGTTGGAATTAAATGTACATTTCGATCAACCCACCTTCACCACTAAAGTGATAGAGAAGCAACGAGTTACTAGGTCCTTCTGTTAACCAAGTTACCATATGTAGGTTATATACAACTTATTTGGAGTGCGTGCATTAACGAGTGTACTTATGGAATGTACTTTGTGGATTATCCGTAAAATTAAGAAAAAAACTTACTATATTGTTTGTCTACTTTATTTTCTCCTTTTCCGGAGTAACATATTTGGCTGTAATGTTTGTAAGACAAGGTGCTGACTTGTATGAGCAAAATGCTGAAAGCACGATAAATTCATTTGTTTTCTGGGAGCACGAAGCTTTATTGTTTCTCTGAGAAAGCTTCGACTGATTTTGGAAAATTTGCTTTTATTCTAAAGACCTTTTTGTTTTAAAAGTTCTTGTTCTTTTATCATTTTTGATTTGATTGAGGAGAATGGGAAAGCTGATAAATTTTTCATGAGGGCTTCATGCTGGTCATAATGAGCATGTGCTAGGGTGAAGTGTACCAGATTAAAGTTTTATTATGTGATTTTCTGTTGAACTGAACTTTAATTATACCTGTATTTATATATATATTTAGCACAGAGAATATACCAGATTAAGTATTTCCTTACCCTCAGTATCATCATTCATATCATAACTGCATCCGATTACCTAGGCTACGTCTATGTCGTGCTTCCTTTTTAATACATCACTCAGTATATAACCTGTCTTATGACATTTTTCCAAAAAATACATCATATTTTTCACACATCTTTCAACAGCATCTTCTGAAAATACTTAAATAAGATCCTCTTGGAAAGTACAATTTCAAAATTCGCCTTTGTGTTGTGCTTACCTAATATTGGAATGAATTGAAAGGGTCTTTTCGGATTAGTGATTTCTTAGCAGACCTCATTTTTTATGGAATGAAGGCAAGTAAACAGACTGCAGCTATGATAGTACTCTCATTTGGTCTGCCATTTCTGTTACAGTTTTTGTGAGTTTAGCTAATGTTATTGATCATCACACTCTAGGCAGTGGAATAGATCTGCTTATTGAGGTTCAAATAGGACATGCATTATCCTGTTCAAAGCAAAGGAGTCATTTTATATTCATTTAGTTTCCTTTTTTTTCTCATTTTTTTAATTCATCTGAATTTTTTTAGAGGAACTTTCCATAGTAAAAAACTGAATGATAGTATAGTTTCTTGGTTTCCTTCCAAGTCAGGCACTTGTAATAATTTGTCCATGTGCCTTGCATCGTTAATCTTGACCTCATGGAATAGGTCTGACACACCCTGATGCCTTTTTCCCCATTTTAACATGGTTCATCTCATTTTATATTAGATACGACATTATACCAAAGAGATTCAGTGGGGGTTCATTACTTCTTTTGTATTTTTTATTTCTCTGGTTGTAGGTGTTCTTTAGTTCTTTTATTGTTGGGCAAATACTTATGTGCTCTAGCTTCACCATGCAACTCAAGTGCATTTTTAAATGGTATGAGTTGTTTTACTAAAAGGTATTAGTTGTTTCCATTGAACAATATTACTTGTGCATCAGTTGCAACGGTGCAACTAGTGCACCCAAGTGTTACTCTTAGTGTTATCTCCTGAAGAGGGTTTCAGTCTACAGGGGCGGACGTACACCTAGTCCAGGGAGGGCAAGTGCCCCATCCAAATTTTGACATGAAATACCATATATACCCTTAAAAAAATTCAAAATTATTTTTTATTAAAATTAAACAAACGATGGTCTTCTAGTATTCCCCCAAATCTCAAAACAAGCAAACTTTTCTCTTCTCTTCTCTCCTTTGCGGCTTGAAAAAGAATTGAGAAAGAAGGGCACGGTGTCGGTCGACTCGGTGTTCTATGACTCTTTTTTGCTCGATTGAACTGAACTAAGAAGTAGAAATTTCTTCGTGCTCGTTTTCTCCTTTTCGAAGTAAATTTGTTTGGGGATTTCTCCAAAATTTTCCAAGTTTAAATTAGTAGAAATTAAAAATTGATGGTTTCAATCTAACATTATTGTGTTTTGGTCACTAGAAATTGTTTAGGCAATATTAGTTTTTGTTTATAGCGAAGAAGAATCAATTTGTTTAGGCAATATTAGTGTGCTCAGTTTTTGTTTTTGGTACTTACTGCTCCTGCAAGTGTATGTATATATAATGGCTTACATTACATATAAATTTAGGTGTTACCCACCAGGCCACCACTAATTTGTGCCTTACCTGAAAAAAATTCCCGCGTCCGCCCCTGAGTCTACTACTACTATTTTTGATTCAACGTTTTTTTGGGCACATTAACTTTTGATTATATCTATCACCCTTAGTCGGAATTTCAATTGAGACGTGTTTTTTTCTTTTATCCTTTGGCAGGCTGAAAGTGCAATTGCAGCTCTGAACTGCAGTGGTGCTGTTTTAGGATCACTCCCTATAAGGTTTTATTTCCATTCAATACCCCCTGCATTTTTCGCGCGTAATCTTTTCTCCTCAACGGTCAAATTAACCTCGTAATTTCAACTTACAGGGTAAGCCCGTCCAAGACTCCAGTGCGGCCCCGTGCACCCCGCCCCCCCATGCACTAAAAACTCTTAACTGGAGGTTCTCTGGAAGATCTTCTACCTGACAAATGCATCTGTTTTGTCTATCTTAATATATAATTACATACTTTGAAGGTACTAATGTTTTCTTCTTCATATCTAGATTTGGTGTTTTTGGCTGCCCTATATTTATGGTCAACTGTTAAGGTTTTAGAGTAGGACCATTTTCGAGGCGAAAGCGAGGTGTTGTTAATTATATGCTCGATTACAGTTGGCAGTGCCCCCCCAACCACAGTTGTAGTATCATTACATTACATGCATGCTTGTGATCTTCAAGGCCAACTTCTTTTTCACATTGCACTTAACTCATCATCCATTTTCTTCTTCCCTTTAACATGCTTTAATTTTCTTCATCATATATAAATTTCACTGTATCTAGGATGTTTATTTCTTGAAAAAAAAATGCTTATTTCAGAATACAAACATTTTTCACTTTCTTGAAAGTAATATATGGTGGTGGAATTGCATAACTCACTAGCTTTAGATCGAAATAAAGTAAATCTAGAATTTTGAGGTTCTGTCTGAATGAGCTTATGTTATCTTAAGCGAATCTAATTAATTTGAATAAGCTGTGAGATGTGAACAGTGTTTTCATTTAAAAAAAAAGTTTCCCCTTGATTTTTTTGTTAAATCTCTTCATAATTTTAATTGTTGATATCTAAAATTTTAAGACAGCTTTGTTACTTATTTCATATTTTAAAATAATTAGACGATTTTCTAAAATTTTATTTGTTAATTTTAGATTATTGAAATATCTAATTACATTTTATATATTAAGTATTTTGAGATATATTAGAAAAACCACATTAGTTAATAATCTTTTAAAGAAAGATTAGGTTATCTCAAGGCTTTGAAATTAGCAAAACAGATAAGAAAATTCTCAAATTAGAAGCCATATATTTTAAATAATTTTAAGATTTTAAAATATTATTATTTGGCATTTATTAAATATATATTAAAAAATTATTGAAAAAAAAATAGTATCACATAAAACATCAACCAAGTCAGAGTCTACATTGGTGTCTACAAAATGTCTCAATGTTATACCGTATGCAGCTGGTTAGTGAAACAAAATATCAAATTTTAGAAGTTACAGGACCAAATTTAATTTCAGATATTCAATAGAATCAAATTAAAGAGTAAATTACATGACTAAAAATGCATTTCCCCTCGATTAATTTATTATATGAGTATGTCTAGTGTGAAAATTTTCATGTATGAAAATCTATAAAATTGTTCTAAATAAACCATCTACACCCTAAACACTAAATAATGAACCCTAAATTATGATCTATTCGGGCCGGGTGAACCATGAATCACTTGGGCCGAGTGAACCATGAACCACTTAATTTTGTCTTACCTTTATCAATTACAGAATTTAGTTGTAAATTAAAGTTTTTTCATGTATGAAAATTTTCATACTAGACTTTGTCTTATTATATATATTGAAATAAACCTATTCAAAATTAAAACTTTCAAATCCAACGGACATTCATACAAAATTTCAATTTTCGGTATGCATTATATTAATTGGGATGTTTCAGCTCAAATTAAAGAAACCTCTTTAATCAACCTTGAATAAAGTATGGCCAGTTGTATTCCAGCTCAATGGTGGGCGTTAACTTTAATTCTGTTCCAACCAAAATGTCATTTTACCCTGAAAGGCTAAAACGGAATGAATATAGGTCGAAATTATTGAAACAATGATTTTCATTCAAGGTTGAAAATGTTTTTATTTTTCTACTTTATTGAATATTTGAATGATAAAAAAATGCAGTTCTGTACTCAAAGAGACACTCTTTGCAATTCAAAAAGAAAAATAGATAATGACTAAATGAGCAAGTGGGTGAAAATATATTTAACTTAATGACAAAAATTCATATGACACGACTACAACCTAGCACAATCAACACTCACCCCTCCCAAAGTGTTAAAGTGTCAATGCCTAAATTACACTCCGTCTCATGCAAATGTGCCTATAACATAATTACATTTAGGCGTCCAATAAGGTGAGTGAGAGACCCAGGTTTGATTCTCTCTGGGAACGAATTGAAGTTGTGGAGTTATAAGGTGTATTGGCGATTTCGTGGAGTATTTGGGTGTTTGGTTTAGGCGTCCTGTTTAATACCCGATAAAAAAAAATTACATTTAACTACTAACAACTAATATCTAACTTTGCCCGATAAAAAAAAAATTACATTTAGGCGTCCTGTTTAATACCGCCTCATATAAAAATATGTCTTTGTACTTACGATCGATTGATTGAAACTAATTAAAGAGTTATGGTTGAAACAATTGTAAGTCTGTAACTAACGATAAAATAGAGATATTAATTCAAGTTTGAAAATGCTTTTTTTTTTTACTTTGTTATATGATTAAATTCTAATTTGCATTAATGTTCCTAAAAGAACCAGGATAGGACCTTTTTTTCTATCAAATGCTAGTTTGCACTTATGTTCCTACAAATAACAGGTCAAAAAATGTATAGGTATCAAATGCTAATCTGCACCTGTTTTCCTACAAAAATCTGGATGAAATGTGTTACTTAAATCTGGATAAAATGTACAATGCGGATGAAATGTTTTGACTTGACTAGGGGTGGAGGAAATATCGAAAATATCAATATACTGCATTTATCGTATCGAAAAATATCTTTCGGTATACCGAAAATAATTCTGGTATACCGAAAATATTTCGGTATATACTGAAATTTCGGTACGGTATCGGTATGTAATATTTCGGTATACCGAATTTTCGGTACTACAACGGTATGACATTTTTCGATATCGAAAATTTCGGTATGTTAACGGTATGGCGAGAAAATTTTCGGTATACCGTACCGTCCACCCCTACTTGTGACAAAAAAATATCAAAATCATTTAGTAAAAAAATGATATGTGTTGAGAGTGGGATTTGAACCCACGCCCTTTCGGACCAGAACCTTAATCTGGCGCCTTAGACCAACTCGGCCATCTCAACATGATGTACGTATGAATTATAAATATTAAATCAAATCATGTTTTTATTAATAGCATTTATGCCAACTATCCCAATACATGACAATGTAATCGTCACCATCTCTGGATTTACTATTTTATTAGTACTATACTTTTGATTGGACCAAACAAGGCTTACTCTGAGAGGCATTAATTAGTTACACAATATTTGATAATCGATTGCCCCCAAAATAAAAAAAATAAAAGAAAATTGATCATGGATTTATGACCAGCGCATAAAACAAACCACCATTGTTATATCCACAAAAGTGACTACTGAGGCGATGGAATCAACAGTCGCGTCATACATGCGACGGACTAGGAGGCGGTCGCGTCTGACATGCGATGGATCATGCTACGATCGCATGATCCATGCGACCGAAAAAGGCGGCGTCGCATGGTCAATGCGACGCGGAATTTTTATTTTTTAATTTTGAATTTTTATTTTATTTTATTTTATTAATTTATTAAACTCATTTAATTAAATTATTAAATTTAACTAATTTTCAGATTTTATACTCATTTAACTAATTTTTTATTTTAATTCGAATTTTGAATTTTTCAATTTATTTAACACATTTTAATTGAATTATTTAATTTAACTAATATAAAAGTACTGATTTATTTTAACTACTGATTTAATTTATTTAAATAATTAATTGATATTATTTGAATAAATAAAAAGTAATAATTATTTTTTATCCACAATATTAGTTCATTAATTGATTAGTATTTGTTAATTTATTGAAAAGTATTAGTTAGTTGGTTATAAAGTAACTATTTGTTATTCAAAATATTAGTTCATCAATCGATAAGTATTGGTTAATATATTGAAAAGTATAAGTTCGTTGGTTATAAAGTATTAGTTCATTCATTGAAAAGTATTAGTTCAATTATCAATTTAAAGATGAGAAAAAAATCACATTATATGGAAAATATATATACACATTACATAATTTCCATCCGAAAATAAATCACTACGACGTGCTGCTAGAAAAAAAGTCTAATAATTATTAAAAAAAATTATAATATTTGGGTTTATTATTCTTTCTAGCCCAATAATTAGCCGCACGTCGCGGCGCATCCAAGTTGTGTAATGTACGGAATAGCTCTATCCTGTCTAGAAATTGTAAATTTATACCATTTACAGAAGTATCATGTGAGCGTTCCCAATATCCAGATATAAACGGTACTGGATGATCGTCGCCTGGCATATGCAACTGAAATAACAGTAAAAAAATTATTATTATAATTAAATAAAAATAAAAAATTAAATAAACTTAAAAGTAACATTAATATAGTGTTTTCTTACCAATATCCAATGAGTGTTGTTGTGCACGTTCCCCAAGACCAATTTGTTTGTCGGAAGACCTCGACGTTCATCTGTTATTGCGGGAAGGCAAAAAGTTCCGCCGTGTTCTCCAAATGACATTACGAAAATATTGTATGTGGTTGCAACCAGGTATCCATGTTCAGGTAATACAAACCATTTATCAGGTGGGGTAGAATTTTTGAAGTGATTAAGTGATTCTGCCAAAACTGAGAAGGTTGTGTAACCACCTAAAATATTTTCGTGTAAATCGCGTCTTATGTGCAGTTCATTATAAAGATCCATTCGTACCCTACCCCATTCGTCCCCGCTTCCGTAGATTGCGAGTGCAACCGCTCTAAATCCGCAGTTCCCATCTCCAATTACATCATTGTAGAAATGAATATAATTTTTGATATATGGAGGAAAATCGTCCTCCACCTGAGAGTTAAAAAACTGTATTGGATGGTTAATCTTATTTTGAGGGGGGACTTCAGAAGTTTGGGGCCTCTGGGGCTTTGAATTTGGAGTTTCAGGGAGATCTGTGTCGGTATGGCCCGAACTTTGGGGAAATCTGTTTCGAGTCTCTTCAGAATAACTCATCGTCGTGTTTAGATGTCTTATGTCTAAGATCGACTTCCTACGATGCCTTTCGGGGAGATAACGATCACACTTCACGACGTTCACGCTATTCTTGGTAAACTGAAAATAAACTTAATATTTAAAAATTTAAATTTGTACATGCTCATTAATTAATTTCACTTATAACAAAAATAACTTTTTTCCAATGTAGGCTTGAGAATAAATGGCCTCCCCTGGTTTGGCGTGGACCATGTCCCGACAATGCATTGATTACAGTGTGGATCTAGGGGGGGCAATTCCAAAAGCACCCTCCTTAAGGATATACGAACGACGTGTTTTAGTGGGCAGCTGAGCGATGCCTCTATTGCTCGAGGTTACCTGTGGTACTTGATGGGGAGTACATTCTTCGTGGATAAACACGTGATGCTGTCCCCAAAAATTATGTAAATATTTTGGGTAATCTCGAGTATGTCCCTCAATATGCATGGGGAGCTGCGACATTAGCTTATTTATATAAGCGACTTGGCAGGCATCCGAATTGAGACAGATGCGGATGTCGGCCGCTTAACATTAATTGAGGTAAAAATTCAATTTCAATAATATTTCTAATTATATTTAATTAATACACTATTATCAACATATGTAACTAATAACTAAAAAACACATTTTTAATTTTTTTAGGTCTTTGGATATCACAGTACTTCCGACTTATGCAAAACGCTGCGGCTACCTTGTTTAACCTTGCCCACCCAAGAGCATCGTAAGGGGAACAAGACCCAAAAATTCCAAAACTCGACACGGGATCTTGTCCATTACCGCAAACTGTTGGATAATTACCCTTCGTCTAATGTATGTTTATCATTCTCAATACACCCTTAATAGTAATAACATCAGTAATAATTTAAGTACCTTAACAAAATGACATATACAAATATTTTACTTACTTTATAAGTCCATTGGACTCCATACGACCGTCCATCGTTTATCCCTGCCCCCTCATTATTTCATGGATGCATTCAATTTCTTGACTTCGCCGAAGGGTATATGCCGAGGAGGGTTGCAAGGCAATATGGGAGAAGTCATTTATACCGCCACCACCGATCGACTTAGATCTTGAACGTTCAAAATTCGAACCCGGTCTGAGAGGTACAAAAAGTGTATGGACCACTGGTAGCATTTTGGAATGAAATGCA
The DNA here is from genome assembly GCA_037126765.1 of Stenogyne calaminthoides. Classification (NCBI taxonomy): domain Eukaryota; kingdom Viridiplantae; phylum Streptophyta; class Magnoliopsida; order Lamiales; family Lamiaceae; genus Stenogyne; species Stenogyne calaminthoides. The sequence goes on from JBBCBC010000009.1 coordinate 34,582,259, forward strand.
AAATCATTGTTACCGTCTTGGGGACCTTGGTACCTTTCATTTTTGTAGTGAAGGACGATTACCACGGATGAGTATCCTGCATGGTATATAAACATTACTCATCCGAGAGTGCACAACACGACACACAGTGAGAATAATATTTATGTCAGTGGCATGTCGAGGTCAGCTCACCAAATGTTGGGACACGTGAGGCAAGAAACTCACGATTTGATCAATCAAGCTAGTGTTGATCCACAATGTCCACCCTATATGATGCCTCATCTTGGCTCGATTGCCCATCATGCCGGTACCGCGACGGTCCCCGATCCTGCATATTGGGGACATCAACACGTGTATCCCCCTGAACAATTCACACAAGATATAGCTCCTGGTTGGTGGTGGAACGGATACGAATGCCAACAATAATAGTACTTTTTTTTTATGAGAATAATTTATTTGTATTTTATTGTTTTATATGATAAATTAATATTCCAATTTTTTATCTCTAGTTTAAATGTTTTAACATTTTTTTATAAAAATCAATAATAATATAGAAATTGTTTGCTTATTTAAATCTATAAAAACTAATATATTTGTATATCTTATTAAAAAGTTAATGCAAAAAAAAAAATATCCGAAAATGTCAACAATTATAAATTATAAATAAATGTTTAATTATAAATCATAAATAAATAATTATAAATTATAAATAAATACAAATTATAAAAAATTCGAAATTAAACAAAAAAAATTCGAAAAAAAAAAAGTCGTCGCGTGTTCCACGCTACCGAACAGGTCTCGGTCGCATGGTCCACGTGATGTAAACATTTCCCATCGCATAGGCAGCGCGATCGACAAAAAAAAAAAAAAAATTAATAAAACCGTCGCATGGTTCACGCGGCAGCCATTTACACGGTCGCATGTGCAGCGCGATGGCTCGTACGAGAATCGACCAACTCAGCTGTCACTTTTGTGTATATTGCATAACTCAAAACAAACGTAGTCCAAAACAGTTTGGTGATGCAACAATACATAACATAGCATGTCTATATTGAGAATCAATTCAAATAATAATGACCCCACCTATGTCATCTCATATGAGACAACCGTGTTTAATGTTTTAGACCCCTAAAACAAGACTAACAAGTTTAACCAAATTCGACGTTTTAAAAATGAAATTGGTTGGTAGATATAAGATTGTTTTTTTAAATAGTGATATTTTATATAAATAATAATAATAATAATAATAGATTTTTTTTTCCACATAAACTGAATTCATGAAATCCTACTCATTTTTCATTTTGAGTTGGTATGTTGTAAAATTTTGTTTATTGTGAAACTGATATTTTTTTTATAAATATGATCCTTCAATTATCACGATTAATATTTTTTTATAATATAAATTACATTTTTCAATTATCGTTATTAATATATTTGATGTAATATAAGCCACATCATTTAATATTATGAATAATAACTTTTATAATTAAAAAATCACACTTTAATCATCACAATTAATTCTATTTAATAATATAAGTCACATTCTTTAATTAATTTCAACTTGTTCACCCTATGCATTCAAAAATAAAATAAAATTGGCAAGCCTTACTCATATACATTGAACTTCACATGAAAGGACATTTTGTTGATATCTGATCAAAATTAAACAAATAATGATATACAAATTTGAGATAAGGTTGAAGCAACAACACAACCTTATCTCTAGTGTGGGTTTTACTATTTTTCCATACTCTCTCCATAACACATCTCTCAGCCCATATTTTTTCCCGACAAATTACAACCAAATTTACCCCACCCACAAATTAAAATATCAATAATATATGAGATAGAATATAAATTAATATTTATTTTTCTCAAAATATTAAAATATTATACTTAAATTATTAATTTATACCCTATCTCAAAATATTAAAATGTTGTGCTCAAATTATAATTTATCTGGGCGTGCGATTGTATCATGCAAGCGAGTCTGTCTCCAAATTCAAATTAAATTCAGTCTCAGTGATTTGTGAACATCTCAAACACTAAAACATAACAAACCAACATTCACCAACAAAACAAAATCGACAAATCAAATTTCAAAATCACAAAAAACAGATAAAAATCCTCTCAATTGTGCCCCTGGTTTGAGCCTTCAGAAGGTGGGGCCACAAAAGTGGGGCTATTGCAAACGCTGTTATCAGAAAACAGCGTCCAGTGAAGAACGCCCGACGGCGACCCCGGTGTCGAGCCGCCGACGGCCAGCGCCTCCCCGAGTGGCCCCCAAGAGACAGGTCCCAGCCACATCGCATCTTTCGCCTTGTGATCTTCGACGTTAATACTCCTCACTTCTCGATCCACGATATCCCCGGCCGCCATCGCCATTGATAAGTTGAGCGAAGGATAGAGATCTAGATCTCCGTCGTTGAGTGAAGAAGATATTGCATGCTTCGTGTTTCTGGCATTCAGATTGTCGATCGACCAGGCGTCGATGAATCCTCCGGTAGGTAGATTCGGATAAGAGTAGATGTGATTCAACGGCTGCTGTTCGTCCACGTATTGTTGAGGAATGTAGCAATCCGACTCCCATGGCTGCTCAGAAGCCACGATTCTGCCTTCCCTTCGAATTCACAATTCCAAAACCAAAATAATCAAATTAACATTCAACGAAACCTATTCTGTATGTATAATCAGTAATCACAATCAGACCTACCGATTATAATAAGGCGGTGTGGATATAGTCAGATCGGTTTTAGCATTCAACAACAAAATTGGCTCATTCGCTGAAACAGAATCGGATTTCGCTGTGGGAAGAGATTTGTTCTGGTTCTGATTCTGATTCTGATGAACGAGGCGAGTTTTCTTGTGATTTTGGTCTTTAAGTTCCACAGGCTTTCTTGAACGGGGACGGCCTCTGTGGAGGTGGCGCTCGCAGTACTTCTGCTGCGGCGCCACTTCTTTAGAACACCTCCATTTTTTTCCGTCGGTCCTCTTGCATCTCCCCGGCTCTGGATCTCCATTTTTTGCGTATCTGCCGCCGTATATCGCTTCAAAAAACCAACAAATTTCAGCTAAAATCCTTCAATTCGAGAGAGAGAGAGAGAGAAGGGTAGAAAAGTAAATTTACAGGAGAGAGAAGAGTCTGGAAAGTTTCTGGAAAGCTGTGGGAGAAGATGAATTGGCACAGGGACAGAGGAAATCATGTATTTGTAGATCAAAGCTTGTTGCTCAAGCTCTTTCATTTGCGCACCAGTAAAAGGAAACCCCACCATCATCCCTAAATCAACAAATTATCAGGAAAAAAAAAACATTAAAAATTGGGGAAAATGAAGAGGAGTATTATTAACCTTGGGGTCTGTATTGAATAGTGGATGGGAAAATTCCGGCACCATGGCGGTATATATTGCCGGCCGCCTCGTTAGCTCCGCCATCGTCATCGTCTCCAACAAATGGACGGTGGAGATTGATTCCGTGATGATGAGTGCAGGTGGCGGAAGGGAATGGTTGGGTACTAATCTGCAGCTTGGTGGAAGTAAGGAAATCAGTGTTTGATAATGATTTCTTCTCTAAAACTTTAAACCCACTACTATCCTCCATATTGTTTTTTGCCTTAAACAGAAAAAACAGGCTTAGTGATTCACAGAGTAAAATAAGAAACCTAGCTAGGTAGGGGTAGCGAAAAAGGTGTTATGTATGATATAAATCGCCCATAAAAGAGTGTTTGTTAGTTAGTTTACTGGGATTTGAAGAAAAGGGTGGTATCACAGCTTAAGAGAGAGAGAGAGAGAGAGTGCGTGCGTGCGTGTGTGAAAAAGGAAAAAGGAGAAAGGAGACATTGAAGTTTATGGGTAAGGGAAGGGGGGGTTGGAATTTAGTAGAAATTGTTTTGCCGCCATTCTCGGCCTTTGCTTTGCTTCCATGCTTCCAACATTCGCACCCTTGCCCACTACACTCTATTTTTCTAAATTTAATACTCCTACTCCTACTCCTACTAAATTACTAAATCTAATTATTTAATACTACTCTCTCTCTTTTAATTAATACATGTACCGTTTTCCGGAATTGACCACCCTACTCCCTTATATTTTGGTTGGGTCTCCCGTTCATCGTGCATTTTACCGTATATTTTAAAAAATTTACAATTTTTTATATTGAAATTTATGATTTGTTAAACTAAAATGTGTAATTTGTGTTTATAAAAAATATTATTGCATGTTTCAGTGTAATAAGTTTTAAATACACTATGAAGTGCACTCGGTGCATACAAGATCTAGTCCTATATTTTTTTTGGGCAAGTGATGGATGAAAATCTCTCCCTGCCCGTATCTAGAGCTGTTAAATAAAATGAGCCGTTCAAAAATTTGACTCAACTCTGCTCGTTAAAGCTGGAACTCAAGCTCTACTAGTTAGGGTCGATAGTTAAAGATTTCCTTTAATTTATATTATGCTCATTAGGCCTCTTAAACTCGTTACCGAGTCGAGCCGAACTCTATTTATAACTCGTTAATGTTATCGAGCCTGCTCGAGTTGAGCTCAAACTTTAAATATTTGACTCGAATAACAACTCTATATGTATCGTTGATCCCTCAATCTGGTGGTATTGTCTCTGGTGGTCTATTGGCCTTTATTGGGTGAGATGTAAACCAATAAATATATCTACATAGTATTATGACCATGAATGAACCTAAATTCCCGTATTGGTACACTATTGTTGTCCACTTTAGGTCAAGTTCGCACCAATTTATTTTGGGGCATTTATCAAAAGATATCATACCAATGTAGATATTGTCCATTCTAATATATTCCATGATTCTCATATTATTTCGAGATATGGGATATTATTTGACATATATCCCAACAAATAACAGAAAATTAAAGGAGAAAGTCAATTGGGAAATTTATAGTTTTGATAAAAGTTCCAAAAAATTTATTGCACTAATAGGACCACAAACTGTGTTAGGTAAAATAATATGTTTATATTATCACTTATAGAATACCGATTTGATACTTCTTCGATAGAACAACCGATGTAATAGATAGGTCACATATTGAGGGAACCTCAATATGTAAAAAACTTTTGAAGTAGAAATTTTTAAGAACAACCTTAAATCCGATACTCCCTCTAATAAGAGAAGAATTTAAAATTTGTCCGAAATAATCTATGTTTTTTTTTTTAAGTTTCATAAAAGCTTTTAAACTTTACCATAATTTTTTTCGGATGACATCTATATATCGCATTGAAAGACTCTACATCGGTCGATTAGCTAGTTGAAGCTAAAGTCAAAACAATACTCAAATTTAGGCCCGACCCGATTCCGATGATCGGTCATCGCCACCAGAAAAATCGATGTTTCACCTAATCATACGTCGATGATCCTAACAAGAAGAATGTCAACCTTAGTTGGAAGAACAACACTAAAAGTGCGTCTGCATAACCAATAAAAACAAGACATGTATGATCGGAGCCGACAATTACGGGATTTGATCTTTGCTCTCTAACGACTATAAAATACAAGTTCACGCTTTTTTCGGCCATGCCGTTCTGAAGACGCGTCACATCAATCCCAAGAACCTACCAAATATAGCACAAATTCAAATTGCTCTCCAACGGCTCTTTGATTTCAAGGTCTATAAATATGGGATCACACTTCAGAGTGAAGACACGGAAACACTGAACAATCAAGAAGCTCAAGCAATTATCAGATTTCCGCACGAAGAACACGATCAAGAAGATTATTTTATTAAGTGTTCATCCCATAAGTTCTTAGCATAGAAATCTTTTCATCTAGCTGATAGGCTACCTTAAACACTAGAAAAGATTTCATAGTTGGAACCAAAACAATCTTATCCAAACCCAAAGTTAGGTTAAGTTGTTTAGCAAGATTTCAGACTAGGGTTTCTAGTTCTGATTTCTGGGATCGGTTGAGTGAGAACTCCTTAAATATCTGTCGATTATCTTGTGTTGGACTAACACATAAAACTAAGTCCGGTTAGTTGGTTAAGTTGGTGCCCTTGTGATAGGGAAGAGTGGACGTAGGACCGGTTTTGTCCGAACCACTATAAATCTTGTGTGCCTTTATTGCTTTGATTAACTGTCACCTGATCGCACAACCTTTAAAAGCGCATACATATTCTAAGTTGAGATCAGCTAGCACTAAGCTTCTGATCTGATCAAGCTTGCCACTTCAGTCAACTGGTTAAAAGACTAACTTTGGAATCTGATTTATAAAAACTGGTTTTTCACACGGGTAAAACTTAGCTTCCGCACACATCAGTTTAAACGATAGTTTCTGAATCGATCCGCCTTTCCGGCGATTAGTAAGTTGGTTATCGTGGCAAATTCATTCACTCGCTCTGATCGAGGCTAACGCCATCACACCGATCTGCGCAAAAAGTTTTCAAGTCTATTCACCCTCCCTCTGACTTCGCCCTCACAAAACCCGTTCGGGACCTACAAGTGGTATCGAGCAGTTGGTTCTACTGACCACTGACCTTGTGTATCATCGATTCTTGAGGAAGAATCTTTGTGGTCGACTGAACTGATCTTGAAAAACCTTCTTAAAACTCATTCATTTTCCAAAAACACTCAACATGGATAACACCTCAGGTATGTATCATGATCTGCCGAAGTTCTCAATCGATGAGTATCAGATTGTGCCATATATATGTCCAACTATCTAGGTTCGATTAGTGGCGGAATGATGGAAGTCATCGAAGAGGACCCATCATCATATATTACGACAACCCCGGTTGGAGGAGATCCGAACTTTTGCCCCGGAAGTTTTGTGCGAAAAAAGCCCGGCCTTGATGGATGCAAGAGGAAAGGAAATCATACTCTAGATACTATCGCAAGGCATATTATCATGAAAACAATGGATAAGGTCACCAAGGAAAAGGTTAAGTATCTCAAAATCTGCGAAAGCAATGTGGGATACTCTCTAAATTTGAAAATATCGAGGAAATGACCAGATAAAAGACGGTACCATAAGCCCGAACCGGTGAAGTTCAAAAAATCAAGATCTTTGCCCAACGAAAACCATCAACGAACTCGATGGAAGGATTACAATGTCAATAAACAAGCGAGAACTTGGTAGAGATGTCGATAAAGATATCAACTACAAAATTTTAAGGTCTCACCAAGAAATGGGACATGAAGGTCACGGTAATCAAGGATTGCCAAGACATTTCAAAAATGAAGCCAAGTAGCTTGTTCTTGAGCCTTAAAGCTCACGAGTTCGATTTAATTGAGAGAGGACAAGCGGATGAAGATGAGGTGCCCGCTAAAGCCTCAACTTCCAAATCGATTGCTTTTAAAGCAACCAAAGAAGAGATTGAAGACCAATGAACCCATTGGAAACATCATAAGTCGAGCCCGAAACAGATCGCTTCCGCTTACGAAAAACTAGAAAAATCAAATACTCAACCGGGTAAGTATCAAGATTCTATAAAGATTATCAACATAAATAAGGAAGAGATAGGAGATCGCATAAATGTATCTCCAGAAAAACCAGATCCGATGATCGGAGAGATCACAGAGATGAAAGGAAAAGAGATAATCTAAATGATGAGAGAAGAGATAACCAATCGATGGGAAGAAGCTCGGACTACTATCGAAAGGAAAGTCACCCGATAGATCATAAGGCAGGTGAGTGATTCACCTGGAAGAAAAGGTTCTGTGGATCAGGCGTTTCAATCAGGAGAAGCCAGTCACTCAAATACAGAGAACGCCTTTACGACACCAAGAGAAAGGAAGAAAAGAGAATGAAGAGAGAAATTCACGAGGACGTAAAAGCCATGGTTCTCGACATCGCCGAGAATTGACCATTCAGATTCCGCCTCCGAGGATTCTCGGATACTCCTCTCAGAAAGATTGGCCCGATCGTGAGAAGGCTGCTGACTTTATGGAAATGAAGATCCGATATTCTCTTCGATGATGATGAGATCTTTGATGGCCAAGGAGGACCAATCTGAGGTAACCTCCAAACTGTTTTGTTCGCTTTACACCGCTATCATTAGCACACACCCGGGGGAGATTGACCTGCAACTCTACTCGAGCAATTGCTTGAGGATCTCTCCAATGCAAGAGACACTTATGCTATAGTGGAAGCTAAAAATGACAAGTGAGGACCGAAATAACCAACTTAAAAGAGAATGATCTCAAGAAAGCCTCCTCGAACTTAAATCTGCAGAAATCGCCGTCGCAATCGAGAAATTTAAAATTAAAGTTAAAGCTTCTAATCGGAGAGAAGAAGATCAAAGATCACCGCAAATTAACAAACAACAAGTCGATGACTTCAAAATCCTGCAAAGCAAAATTCGATGAGCTATTCCGGAAGCATGAAAGTCTAAAATCATCTCGAGGATAATCTGCGGAAGAAAATAGAGGTTTTCACAAAATCATCTAAAACCGCTTCAAGACATGAACACCTATTTTTTGAACAACGATTAACAAGAAGGGACTTGGGTATGAGAACCCTTCCACATCCTCAAAAGCCCCTACCGATTCATCTCAAAAAAGGTGTAATCGACGAGTTTCACAAAAGATACACCAAAAGCCAAACATGTATCTAATAAGGAAAAAAGACCGGGTTGAAGCGGGTAAAGGCGGTGCCTAACCGTAAGGGGAACAAATGGACCCCAACTGGTAAAACATCACCGAGGAATCAATGAAGAACCCGGTTCTTGGAAGAGACCTCAACTCGATCAACAGTCGAGAATCGTAAAAGACAACCTCGTAAAGGGAAGTCTAATCGAGACCCAATCAAGGTCACCGCCTAATAAGCATGCTTCGTAAACCGCAAAACCACCTATGCTTGAAAAGATATGAATCTTTTGATGGTAGCAATCGTACCTACCCCTATAATCGTAAATCTAGGGTCGCTTTGCACTGTAACCACACCGATGAAAAGAAGACAAACACGGAAAGATAAATCTCAAGTCTTCTAAGTCACCCAAGGTTCACACTAATAATCATACTAATCGTAAAGCATATAAAGAGACGATGATTATGTTGATAGGTATGGGAGACAAATCGGGCCTTTTTGATCTAACCGATCTCAATAGAAGTGCTCGTTTGTATGGATCCCCAAAACTAAACCTAACCCCTCAGGACCCAATCCAAAAGGGGTACCTAAAGCCCGATTTGGTCCGCAGGATCGCGTGGTCCGCCAACAAAGGAGGTGTGCAAGCAACTATCCGGTACATCGATAGTGGATGCTCAAGGCACATGATCGAAGCAAACATCTCCTCGGCTCTTACATAGAATGAAAGGCCCGCGTGTACTCTTTGGTGATGATAACTTTGGTTATACCAAAGGATTCGTAACCTTAGAGAATGATGATGTACAAGTAATTTGAGTCTCGTATGTCGAAGGTCCGGCAATACAACCTTTTATCGGTTTCACAATTCTCATGACAATCGATTCGGTGTTGAGTTCTCGATCGACCAATACACTATCAAGAATCGAGCCACTCAAAGATTTTGCTAATCGTTCAAGGAAAGGGATTTATCTACACAACCGATTGGAACAGTTGCCCAAGAAATGCATGCCCGATTGTCAAGAGTTCCAAAAGTAAGCGATTGGCTCGCACAAAAAGAACGAGCCATCCGAACTTTAAAACTCTTAATAAGATAAAGAAGGATGTCTCTAGTGGAAGGACTTCCGAATGAAGTATTTTCAAAGGATCGGATATGTATCTTGCATGTCGAAGGAAAAACAGTCAAAGCTTCATTCAAGGGAATTCCGGACCGCAAGATCCAAAGCAGAGCAAGTATCTTCTTGCCTTCATATGGATCTATTTGGACCCGATTACACCAAATATCTCAACGGACGAAATATACTCCGTAATCGTGGATGACTATTCCAAGTTTACGGGTTATATTCTTACATAAGAAGAATGAGACGACAAACGAAGATACCCGAGCCGCTAAAAAGATTACAAAATGAGAAGGGTGTCGGGTGTAGTAAAAAAATCGATCGGATAAAGGTACGCAATTTTACGAACTCTTTTATTCTTGATTTTTGCTCTAAGTTTGGTATACAACATGAAACATCACCGCAAGGACGCCACAACAGAATGGAGTAGCGAATCGAGAACATAACTCTCAAAGAAGTTCGGTCGCATGATGTTAGTTTAACATGCAATACCAAGCCGTTTTCCCCAAAGCGTATAATCAACACGTGCATGCCATACTCGAATGTATGTCTTTTGACTAAGGCTCACTACAAAACACCCTATGAACTTGTGGAAGGGCGTAAAACCTCGTGTCTCTTACTTCCATGTTTTTGGGTGTAAGTGTTTCATACACAACAATGGGAAGAGTCGGGTTGAAGACTTTTGAGGCCAAGTCGGATGAGGGTATATTCTTAGGATATTCCTTTATCTAGCAAGGCTTTCGGGGTTTACAACGATTTAACCCTACTTGTGGAAGAAACACCCCATGTAGTCTTTTGATGAAGCATCTTCTTCAACAAGAGAAATCGTCTCGTAACAAGACGTGCTCGATCAACCAAGACGATGCTCGGAAAATGGATCGCCTAACGATCAAGGAAAAAGAATCGTAAACCGTAAATAAAGATACATTCCAGATCTAGTCGATTCACCGCATCATTAAGATCCTAAGGTACGAAAAACCTGCTGATGAAGAAGTTCGCATACCGAGATAAGATCAATCGAACCATCCTGCCTCGGGGGAACACCGGTTCCCACTAATGTACATCGAAGACATGATGAGTCCAACATTAGTCGAGACATGTTCTTATCAAGTGGATCATAATTCTCGCACCACTCCTCCCGCTAAGAATGAACCTTTATCGAAAATGGATGATGTTCTCCAAAACCGACGCAAATCGTATCGTAAGGACACGATAACCACCATCCAACCGATCCGATCATCGGAGACCCATCCGATAAAGTTAAAACTAGACATCGATTGGTGAAAGTGCCATGTATTGTCATTATTTGTCTATGAAGGAACCAACAACAATAGAGGAAGCTCTACAAGACGCCTTAAGTCGGATTCTAGCCATGCGCAGAGGAGCCGAAATATTCGAGAGAAATCAAGTTTGGGAACCGGTAGATGCACCAAATCATCAAGACGTAATTGGCACGAAGTGGGTTTTCAAGAACAAGAGAGATGAGAAAAATGTCATCACCGAAATAAGGCAAGACTTGTTGCTAAGGGATATTCACAATCGGGGAATTGATTATGACGAGACCTTTGCACTTCCGCCGCTTAGAAGCCATTCGGTTTGTTTTACGCATATCTTCCCACAGAGGGTTCATCGTGTATCGGATGGACGTAAAGAGTGCATTTTTAAAACGGGGTACTAGCAGAGGAAGTTTATGTCGAACAACCTCCGGGCTTCAAAAGAGCAACCAAGTGTACCGCTTTAAAAAAACTCTTTATGGCTCAAAATAAGCTCCTCGAGCTTGGTATGATACACTCTCTCGTTCTTGAACGACGGTGGGTTCACTAAAAAGGAATAATGGGCCAGAACCTTATTGAAATAGAAGATGGAGAAGATATTATTCGATGGTTCGGATCTCGTGGGCGACATCATCTTCGGATCTCCCAACAAGAGTCTATGTGAAAGATTCAAAGAACCGATGCAAGGAAGTTCGAGATGTCCATGATGGGACGGATGAATTACTTTTTGGGTCTCCAGGTGAAGCAAAGTCGCGAAGGATATTCATCTCGCCAATCAAAAGTACACTAGGAATTTATTGGCTAAGTTTGGAGTTCAAAATTGCAAAGAAAAAATTCCTATGATGACCGGATTCAAGATGGATCCGGATGAGGATGGTCGTAAAACAAATCGTAAAAGAATATAGGGCTCTCATTGGATCTCTACTATACCTAATCGCCAACAGACGGATATCACCTTTGCAAAGAGGTGTATGTGCGATTCGAGGCAAATCCAATGCAAAGCCACCTTTGAAGTAGCGACTAAGCGGATTCTTAAGTATCTGAAGGGGACAGTAAATCTTGGTTTATTTTACCCATCAAATGATAATCTAGAGCTTAGTGAGTATTCTGATTCTGATTATGGAGGTTGCAAGATTGACAGGAAATCAACCTCAGGAACATGTCAGTTTTTAGGAAGTAAACTGATCTCGTGGTTTTCAAAAAAATGACATCGATTCGCGACATCTACTACCAAGCGGAATATATGGTCACAGGAAGTCGGTTGCTCCCAACCCTCGCAGCTTAGTCGGAAATGAGGATTATAACATTGTAGCTAAGAATGTACCTATATTCTGTGACAGTAATAGTGCTATTGCAATCACTCAGAATCCTGTTCTACATACAAGATGCAAGCATGTGGATGTCAGACACCATTTTATAAGAGATCATGTTGAAAAGAAGAATATCAGAATGGAAAAGATTCACACTGATTTACAGAAAGCTGATATTCTAACCAAGCCACTAGCTGAGATCAGATTCAGAGAATTGTGCAATGAGTTAGGGCTTCTGGATCTTGGAGAAAAAACACCTAAAATGCTTGATGGATTGTTCTCCAGAACCAGCTGGTTAAGAGACTAACCAGGTTGAAAGGAATCAGTTGAGTTTGGTATCTCAACTGATCAGAAGATCAGTCAAGGAACTGATATGAGAAATCGACCAGATTTACAAGTTATCAGATTAAAGGAACTGATCAGATTTAAGGTTTATCAGATTAAAGGAAACGCTCAATTTAAAAGGATTATCTGATTAAATCAGTTTGGTTATTTTACATCTTTGTAAGTCGATTAAGCTGATATTCAACAAGCAAGATTCACAGATTAAAGCCTACAATCGCATAAGAAAGCAGAGAATTTACACAACAATGGAATAATAGAACTTTTCATTGATAAAGACCGAAGGCCGACATACATTACAAGTTACAAGTACAAAGGACCCGGAGGTCAGTACATAAGTCATAACCGAAAACCCTAAACCTATAACCCTAAACCCTCATCCTAACCCAAGAAGTGCGGGAGAGAGAGATTTTAAATCTGATGCTCTCATTTTCCCCCACTTAACAAGGGTGAGAGAGGCTTTTAAAGAATCCTAAAGCCGCCAAATGGGCTAAAACCAAAGGAGCGAGAGCGGCGTTGATAGGATTTCTAAGCCGTGAGCCCCTTAGACTGAAGTCAATGGACTCTCCAAATTTAAATGGAGCACATGTGCGAGAAATTGGTTCAAAGACCTTATGGGCACATGTGTCGATGAAAAAATAGAGTTGATATAACGAAGATCACAAGTTGTCCGATCCGCATCCCCGATATCAAACTCATGTTTTATATCGACCGAGTCTGTTGATGCTAGTTCCGCTTATCTCGATAGACACACAAGGTGCATACTGGTTAGAGAAGTGTCTTTTAGTTATGACAAAGAACAGACCGGGCCACCGTGGTGGTAGAGAAGCTTTGGCAACAATTGTATGTGAAATCTTTGATGGCGATTTAAAACAAAGATAAGGGACACACAGGGTTGATTTGAGAAGTCAAATCATTGAAAAAAGGGGTAAAGGTGTTTTAGGAAGTTTCACCGAAATAAGGGTTCACCGTAATGCATGATTTTACAAAAGAAGATAAGTATGGTGAATGGGTTATGTTGTGTAAAACATTGGTACAATTTATAGAGGCCAAACAAGGGTGCAAATGCAAATTTGATTTCAAAAAGCCTTTTAGAAAATTTGCATCACAAAGGATAAGCGTGTAGAAATCACGCCGATCGATAATTGGATAAATTTACGGCGGATTGACATATCGAGATATACGCATAATAATTACGATGTCAAATCGCTACCAACTTAGGAATAGAGACTACTATTCTAGACTAAGTTTTGCTCGGAACACTTATCCCAAGAATTGGCTTGATCCGAGAAGAATCAGATTAGGTCAACCAAAATCGATTACATACGAACAGACGATAAGGAAGATCAGTTGAACTTGAAACCTCAACAAATCGGATGTATCGATCTGAGAAAAAAAAATATCAGTTGAAGAGGGAACTTCAACCGATCGAGAGGATCGAAGGAAATCGACGAAAAATTAAAATGGATCGGTTGAAAAGAACGGTTGGGAAATTATAAGGTTTAGGCGAAAAACTAAGATCAACAAGTGGAATCAACTTCAAGTGGTATTGACCGATTACTATATCGACCAACCAGATCTGCTTTTCTTTTCCTTGTTATTTGCTTATTTATCGGATCTTATCTGCTTTTTATTTGCCTTCATGTCGCGACACGTGTGATGTATTCCTGCAAATCATTTAACGCGGACATAGGGTACATGTATTAATTGCTACAAAATGAGCTTTTAAATCCAAAAGGTTTTTAAGACGTGCTTTTCCCAACCATTCAATCAAAACCGCTTAATCTGGATCGTTTAATCTTTTTCAAACGGTTGATCTTCCAAATCTTATCTTTTTCCTTCCTCATCTTTATAAGGTTCATCAAAAACCCTACCAGAGTTTTCCCATTCACAAACTTCATGTTCTTTTTTCTCAAAACTCTCTCGATTATTTTTGCGATTCAAAGTGTTTTTCTTAAGTTTCAAAATTATCTTCCCGAAAAAATGAATCGGTAATTTCGATTAATTGATGAATCTTTTTTCCTTAAAATCCATTGATCTTAAAGATTTTGTCAATCGATGGTATCTGTGTTTTATGCTTTATTGTTTCGTTTTCCGCGTGTGTTTATCGATTACTAGGCCACGTGTATAGGTCTCGATAATCAATATATCATATCTCTATGCTTATGCACAATCTTAATCGAGTCTATCTTATTTGTAGATGGCCACTCCACGGTATGGGTAAAATAATGTGCAATTATCGAATCGGCATTAAAGATTGTCGACGACAAGTTAAATGCGATTTGACATTACTCGGGATCCGGAATCAATGGAAGTGGAGCAAATTCAAGAAAGCGAGGCCTTGAGAAATATTAGTCTTTGCTCATCGCAATCCAAAGATGCAAAGATGAAGCACCTCAATTCCTAAGAATTTAAGAGTGATACGGACGACGCCCGGAGAAGAACTACTTTTCGTCAATCAACGGAGAAGATATCGATCGACGAATGCGGACATAACTCGCCTGCTCACCGCTTGCCAAAAGGATTTAATCTCGCTGCAAGACTACAGGGAGAATGAAGATGAGCTGATCGAAACGAACTCTTCTCGAGAGGTCGACAAACATCGCACCGCAGTTTTTGTCGGACTAATGCTCTAGAGGAAATACCGATCGTTGTTTGACATATTGTCAAAAACAATCATGGGTATTATGCGTTGACCGAGATGCTCTTACATCCGCAAAAATCAGACAAAGATGGTCGCAATAATTGATGAAGCCAAGAACATCAATTGGCATGGGTTCCTAAAGGCCATTCTACTCCAAGAACATGAGAAATTTGGAATTGATGAATGGAGGCGGTCTATCTGAAGAAGAGGATCAACAATCTCAACAAGGTTGCGCTTATCCTAAAGGACAAAATGCCAAATGCCAAATGGGGACAGAATGGATGAAGTCTCAAAGGCTTTCCTCTCCACCACTTCACCATTTTTGGGCCACCAGACGATGATATCACGCCCCATTTCCCCAAAGGCGAAGGGAAAGAAGTGAAGAAAACAAATTTCGCCTACACCAGATGCCCCCCGTAAAAGAAAAAAAAGAAAACTGAAGGCCAGGAGAAGAGGTCAAGAAGGCGGCCAGACCTCCATGACTCAAGTTTACTAAGATGAGTCGGATGAAGAAGGAGCGCCAGATCAGCCTCGATGCGACCGCAAAAATCAAAAGAAAAATCGACAGCAAAGCTTCTCAAAGCCGAGAGCTCGCCAGAACATTCGAGGAAGAAGCACGAGACTTAACGATCTCCTTCTCCTCCAACTCGAAATGATTCACCACTCGGACATCGGGTCACGCGAGCATGTTTCTCCTTCTCCCCACGCCCCCGAACACGAAACTACATCGAAACCACTTACACCATAGGGAACCAGCGCACTGCCTCCACGCCAGAACCTCTGCAGGTCGAGCCAATCGCACAACTTCCACCTACTCAAGCACCACCAGAACCCTCCACATCTCATCAACCTAATGCAGACGCATACCCTCTAGTCAGATCATCAAAGACCATCACAGGAAAATGGTCGAATGCAAATCGAACGAGAAATTGATGAGATGTATCCAATCGGGTCGCCCATCCCCGCTATTAGAGAAGAAGTTATGGAGATCCTCACCGGAGAGATCTCGATTAAAAAGCTTATCGATTTTATAATGATTATTGAAATGATGGGCGGTCGATGAGTTTTGCGATTTTGATTTCGATATGAAATCGCTAAAAGTAGATCACCACCGAAATATAACTATTGAATCTATCAAAGCTCGATCCACAAGAAGTCAGGTTAATCGATCAAAGCGAACCGGGAGATCGCCGAAGAAGCTCTCCTCAGGATGCTTGCAATGAAGGATCGGAGGCTGCCGATGATAGTGAACTGGTGCCGCAGTTCATGACCAACCACCGGAGGCGCAAACAATCGAAAGAGATCCGGTGACGCAAAAACATTCCAACATCTCACATCACACCGATCAACTTCGTGAGATCGGATCTTGTCTCAAAGATCTCCGAAAGAAGAAGTTGAGGAGTGATAGGCGATCGAGGCGATTGGCCTCAAAGAAATAACGACAAAAAGGAATCGGCTATTTCCCGATTGAGGCAATCAAAGATCGCTTCTCCCAAATCGCGTGACCACCGTGTCGCCGAACTTATAAAATCGCTTGATGACAAGTTTATTCAAAGGATCAACAACAAGTTTTTTTTCGATGCTCATTTGAAAAAGCTAGAATTGATGTAAGAGAAACTTGACAAACCGATTTTTACACTCTCTCTTGCCGTAGAATCTGTCCAAGACCGAAATCTCGAAGGTTCAACATCTAACCGCTCAAGTTCTGTGTTTATCTGTTGCCTCTCAACAGGAATATCGGTCGATTTGATCCCAACTTCCCACCTCACGCCTCTTTTTTTGATCAAACCAAAAAGGGGGAAGGACGGAGGAGAAACCAATCGACATGATCGTAACAATGAAGACCTAATTCGCATAAATTGAAGCCTATGGACAAAGACTAGACCATCCGGATCTCTTTGCTAACGGGTCTCTCAAAAGATGGAAAAGTCAAAGGCAAGAAAGGCAACAAGGGTGTTTGAGACATCACAACTTGTACCAGCCCACTCGGATTAAAAATAGTCACAAGAAGCCTGCAAATGCAAGACATGAAGCCGATAAGAATCGTTTAAGAAATCGCCCAAAGAGCGATTGTCAAGAGGCCCGAAAAAGCGAAGAAGAAAGAAGGGCAGATAAATTGACAGAGGCAGAAAATCTGAAGAAAAGATTCAGATCGAGAGCGAAGAAAGGAAAGGCTGGAAAATCTGTACGGTAACCTCAAAAGAAGAGTTGATGAGATCATTCCAAAACTATCGCACATTTAAGAGGTTTGAGGAATGGAATAAGATCAGAAGTGAATGGCTTCTGGATGCTTTTGTTCTTGATCTTGTTCCACGAGAAGAATCTCCAGATGATGAATTCCTCAACTGGTTAGAAAATAAATATCCAGATTTTCTGAAGTATCTGGAAAATGAGGCCAAGATAATCAACGTAAAATATCTCCCCAAGAGTATAATCATTGGATTACTCGAAGAAGAAGGCGATGACTCATTTGAAGACCGCATTTCGAGATTCTATTTTGACATCTGAAAGCAAAACGCACATAATCGATCCTCGGCAGACCAATGATGTCAAATGGAAACTATATCGATTTTCAACGTCTTTCAAGATCAAAGAGATGCGATGAAGGATCTGAAGCTAAAGAGTGAAGAATCGAAGACTTCTCGGGATCAGCTGCTTTTAAATTCAAACTTTTCTGATGTAACATGTAATCAACATATCTAATGAGAAAAGTTTATTTTCTGATCCTAAGACAAAATCTCATTGTCTTCTGATTATGTGCTCTTTACTGTTCTATATTTATCAACTGTGTTTGGTTTCTCAGGTGTTTTGATTTTATCAAAAAGGGGGAAATTGTTGGGAAATTTATAGTTTTGATAAAAGTTCTAAAAACACATGTAATAGGACCAAATCGGACTGTTAATGATCGATGTTTATATTACAACTTATAGAATGCCAGTTGATACTTCATCATATAGAACAACTGATGTAATAGATAGGTCACATATTGAGGGGGAACCTCAATATGTAAAAGTCAGATCTGAAGACCCAAAGAACAGCTGATATCCGACAGACCAGAATGCAAGAGAAGAACAGAAGATCAGATCGATCTGATCTAGTCAGATATCTCAGCTGAAGTCATAAAGCTCAAACTCGAATACTTGAAGATCGGATGACTTCGGAAGATCGGACGGAAGACCTACATCATCGGTAAATCACGCTAGTTGAAGCTAAGTCAACCCAAGCACGAAGACTCCATCGGTAGATTGATCGATTCATCGATCGGTCACCACCGTGAAAAACTGATGTTTCACCTAATCATACGTCGATGATCTGAACAAGAAGAATGTCAACCTTAGTTGGAAGAACAACACCGAAAAGTCGTCTCATAACCAATAAAAACAAGACACGATGATCGAGCCGATAATTACGGATTTGATCTTTTCTCTAACGGCTATAAAATACAAGTTCACGCTTTCGGCCATGCCGCCTCAAGACGCCACATCAATCCTCAAAACCTACAAATATAAATGGAAATTCAAATTGCTTTCCAACGGCTCTTTGATTTCAAGGTCTATAAATATGGGATCACACTTCGAGTGAAGACACTAAACACCGAACAATCAAGAAGCTCAAGCAATTATCGATTTCCGCATCTAAGAACACGATCAAGAAGATTATTTTATTAAGTGTTCATCCCATAAGTTCTTAGCATAGAAATCTTTTCATCTAAATTGAAAGCTACCTTAAACACTAGAAAATATTTCATAGTTGGAACCAAAACAATCTTATCCAAACCCAAAGTTAGGTTAAGTTGTTTAGCAAGATTTCGCATAGGGTTTCTAGTTCGATTTAGGATCGGTTGAGGAGAACTTCTTAAATATCTCTGATTGTCTTGGTTGGACTAACACATAAAACTAAGTCCAGTTGGTTAAGTTGGTGCCCTTGTGATAGGGAAGAGTGGACGTAGGAATGGTTTGTCCTAACCACTATAAATCTTGTGTGCCTTTTTTGCTTTGATTAACGCCTACACAATCGCACAACCTTTAAAGCGCATACATATTCTAAGTTGAGATCAACTAGCACCAAGCTTCGATCCGATCAAAGCTTGACACTTCACCAACCGGTTAAAAGACTAACTTTGGAATCGATTTATAAAAACCGGGTTTTTCACACGGTAAAACTTAGCTTCCACATTGTCATTAAACCGATAGTTACCGAATCGATCCGCCTTTCCGGCGATTAGTAAGTTGGTTATCGACCCAAACCGATTCACTCGCACTCGATCAAAGCTAATCGCCATCACACCTGATCTGCACAAAAAGTTTTCAGAAGTCTATTCACCCCTCCCCTCTAGACTTCTGCCCTCACAAAACCCGTTCGGGACCTACAAAGTCAATTAGATTCAGCTTCAACATCCATAATATTTAAGTGGAAATTTATTGCACTATGGAATACAACTTGTGCTGCAAAATAATATCTTCTCATATCACCACGTGTTTTACCACTCGAATGTACTCATAAAAGCAAGGATGAATCTAAAAAGGGGCAATTATGGCTCCTTTTGGGAAATAAACTTTTTGTAGTAGAAATTTTTATATTATACCTTAAAATTATACTCCCTCTAATAAGTGTTTTTTATTTACAAATTTGTCCTTATAATAAATGTTTTTTTTTTGTTAAGTTTCATAATTTTTATTTACCATAATTTTTTTTTCGTGCATCTTTATAATTGAAATTCTCAAGTTAAAATTAGGAGTATTTTCTAAAGTTAAAACAATAATAAATTTAGGAGAAATGATACAAAAAATGCTAAAAGGCCATTTAATATTGGAAAAAAAAAAAAGGACCCTTATAACAAAAGGGAAAGACCTCGTATGTTACCCTGAAAAAAGAAGGGAAAAGAAGATATATAAATTATTTCCTATCATTATAATTATTTGTTATTATTGATGCATTTTTCATTCGGCCCGAAAGCCCGTACTATATTTTTTCATTTTTATTGGATTATTCATACCACCTCTTATGTGGTATTGTTAATACCAATAACTATTTTTTAATTTTCCTTTTATAATAATACATCTTAATAAATTAAATATATCACATGATTTTATATCTCTTCTAATCCCATATTATTAAACAAACGGGCTCAAATAGTAAAATTTGGTCATATTGAGCCTATTGGAATATTGGTAATTTTGCTGTACCGGCATTGCATTAATGATATGGAGGGTGTACTCTATACAAGGAGGGAGGAACTCTTGTCTTGTTTCTTGACAAGGGTACGCAAACTTTTCTAATATTTGAGTTCGCCCCTACTGCTTTTTAGAAAACGACGACTTTGCTTCGGGTGAATTCCACGTCCTGCTTCCTTCCAATTTGTTTGATCTAGAAATAAATTGCTTTCATACCCTTATGTTAAAAAAAATAATATCTTCGTCCCAAACTCGATTATCACATTACTGTGTGCTCGAATTTTAAGAAAAAGTGATAAAATTTTGGGGTAGAAAGAATTGTTTATTAGTATTTTATGTGATAAAGTGATGTGTAATTTGAAGTAAAAAGAGTTGTTTATCAGTATTTTATGTGATAAAGTGATAAAATGGATATTTCCATTTAAGAAAAGTTATAGTCAAATATGGGACGCCCAAAACTAAAATGTGGTAGTCGAATTTGTAATAGAGGGAGTATAACACTAATGATACTTTTTCAACTTCATTCTATGTAGAGATTTAAAGTTAGTTCAACTTGCAACTTGTTGTAGCGTCATTTTATTTAAACCATGTATGTATGAGTTTGAAAACCCCCGGGGTTGGCCTAGTGGTTGTAGGCTTGAGACTTAGGAATATGCTCCTCTCTAGGTCTCAGGTTCGAACCCTCTCAAGTGTGATCAACTCTTGTGATGGGCCAGTTCATAAAGAGCTTAGCTCTGGCTTGAAATGGGGCCCCCGCTAGTGGAACGGTGGTTTCTGATCCCTGAATTAGTCGGCCCTTGAGCTGGATACCGTGATATAAAAAAAAAAATGTATGTATGAGTTTGAATTTGATTGATATTATTATAATTAGGGCCTGATCCGTTGTAAATAAAACAAGGTGAGCATCCACAATGGTCCATCCAATAAGAATTTAACCATTGAATGAATGAAAGTTGATGTTTAAAATTATTGTGGGTGTCCATTAAATTGGAGAGAGAGTATTATCCATCAAATGAAATGGATGGAGAGATAAAATGTTTTTTTTTGGAGAAAAATAGGTAAAATAAGGTGAATGTGGGTTTATTTAAAGAATTGATTTTTTTATAAATTAATAATGTGAAAATGATGTGGAAGAGAGAGTGTGGATTCATGTATCACAATGTGGATGCTTTTACTCTGGTAGTTCCTTTTGATTTTTATAATATACATTGGACCAAAATGGTGTTAGTTTAACCTCAGTTTCGAATTGTTTTAAGGGGACAACTTTCTATTTTGATGATAATCTTCTCGGCGTTAATGGATTAAAAGTGTAATTGTACATATTAGATTTTTCTCAAGCATGTCTTACACAATAATTTGTTTAAATTATAAAGTTAATTTACTCAACTGAATTAAATGACTGCCAAATTATTGTTTTCAAAATAACATTTACTTAAAATTTATATTGCGAGTCACGCAAAATATTATAATGTTACTACTTTTTAATGTCAAGTATTTGATTTGCACGTGCCATTATCTCTTATAATATTATCTCTCTCTCTTTGATTTTGTTTTCAGACATATGAACTAGTATTATACAAAAATCGTGCAAAGAAAAATAAAATTTTAAAAATAGCATCAAAACTAAAAATTATTTGCTAGATAAGTATTTTATTTTACAACAACTCCTAAAATCACTCGTGAGCAAGAAAAAAACAAATAGTCTTTAAATATTGTAATTTTACATCAAATTTGAATTAGAACATCTTAACAAGTTCTTAAATTTAATTTAAGATTATTTAAGTTCAAAATATAAAAGTAATGAAACTTTCATAATATGAATTTTATATCATTATAGTTAAATTTTAATATCATTACATGAATCAACGAGTATCATTATACTTATATAGTTATATACTAATATGAAATATATGGAAACTTCGTGTGATAAATTAGGTGTCCTCTTATCTAATATACGATTGAAGCACAAATATATCTCTCAATTAGTAATAAAACTACAAGAGTACAAATTAATTCATGTTATAAATATATTTGTTATGAAATAATTGAATATTATGTGAATGTCCTTCAATATTCCAAATTCATAAATGATCATTATATTAGATTATTCTAGTAGAGACCTTTGATGTACTTTCATCCTTATAAATAGGTGGTATGTCACCTTCATTTGGATGACAAGATAACGATATTAAAATCCTCCTGGCTTGATCGCCCCCAGACATAGTCCTCGTGACGAATTGGGTCAACAAATGTTGTCTTCTTTTCTACATTCCCTACTCTCTCGATACTCAATATTCATTAATTGTATAACACGTTATCAACACGAAATGTTCTACCAATTAGGTTTCCCAAATTTGCAGCCTTCAAGTTCGGATTAAGGTACACATCCGCAATACTTAATTTGAGTAGTTATATAATTTGTCTATTTGTTGAATAATCATAGCCTTGACATGTACTATATGCCAAAATGATGTTTGCACGGAATTGTGTGAGTATAATGAGTTTCAGTTTTTAATTTCATGAATCAATCTACACGTATGCATTATGTTTGATTCCTTTTCTATTGTTTTGATTATTAGATGAAATTACATATGAAATTGATGAAGGAAACAGATTTGTGCTTACCAATAATAGAATAAATTTTTTCGAAAATAATAATGGAGAAAATGAGGTGATTCTTTCATAGACAAGTGGTTTTATGAAATAATTTATGTGTTTTGATACGATAATTTAATTTGTCTAATGTCCCGAGTATATATATATATATATATATAGGCAGGTGAGATTTTTCTGTTGGCTTTATGAATATTGGGCGAAATTTATTGATATATTAAAAGGTCTACTTCCTTTGATTTCAGAATATAATTGCTGATAGAATTTCCTTTAAAATTGATTTAACTCATGAAATAGCATTATGTGTTGGCTTTGAAAGCATTGGACTCGAATATTATATTATGTTATTTTTGCTTACTGATTTCATTATTGTTTGACGCCTAAGACATTGAGTCGTTTAATTAGATAAATAATTTTGAATTAAGGATTTACTGTTTATTGCTTGAGTAATGTTATTTTAAATGGGTAAGAACCGTATTGTAGTACATACATATAATGGATTTGTATGTTATTGATTTTCTTGGATATTTTACTTGATTGTTCTATCTGCGGGAGGTAAGTTTAAGGGTGACAAGAATTGTTCTTTTCCGGTGTCTGCGTTTGGCGCGAGATAAGTTTATCATAAGACGATTTTGGAATTCTTACCACAGGATTTCACTTTGGTAAAAAGGCTTATTCCTTTTAAAATTTCAATAAGTAGAACTGCTTGTCGCGGAATAAACTTGAAATTTATGTGAAAATTCCTTAATTGCCTCTTATTACTGACTTTTAAAAGAAAGAAAGATACGACCACCTGAAGATGGTCGGCATTCCAAAAGTCCGGTAGGATGGACTCCACCTACGACTATCATATTTTGAATATGTTAATAATGTAATTCGGTTATGTTCAAAATCACTTATATTAAAATTATGTGGTGAAACCATAATTGATGATGATATGCTTTCGAAGACATTTTCTACTCGAATATGCTCCTGCAGCAGCAATATCAAGACAAAGAATTTAAGAAATATTCAAAATTAATTATTTGTATTCTTTTGGTTGAGCAAAACAATAAATTATTATTGAAAATTATGAGTCCCGACCCATTAGTTCTAGTCCATTCCCTGAAGCGAATGTGACTCTTCTCAAAATTATGAAAGTGATTGTGGGTGGACGCGGTCGTGATGGACATACTCCATATAATTATATAAACTGCAACTATGATAAGAAATAAGTTGTCTCACAAAAGAGAGGCAATGGATAAAATAAAAGGTTTGTAGATAAGTGTTACTGATGTAGCATTGAAGGTCATTGACCTCGTATTTATATATCATATAAAAATCATCTTGTAAAATAGTGTCAAGCATCCCTGAAAATGAAGGATGAAAATGTTGAGACATATTGATGAGAAAAATATTTATAATGGTGATGATCAGGGACGGGCCCAGGAATTTCACCGAGGGGGGCCCAATTTATAACATAGTGTAGCTAAGTGCACTTTTGAATTTTTATCTATTTTCGAGAATTATTTGGACTAAATATCTTTATATTAACGGAGTCGAATACATTATATATATATATTTAAAATGTGAATTATACATATTTCTTTCTCTTTTTCGCTAACCCTTTCTCACCTAAAGATCAACATTTTATTTATAGAGTGTTGATTTTTATAAATATTAATAATAGTGGTGTACGGTGAAAATGATGCACATAATACTTTGTTTGAAGGAGACAAACACTCGTATGAGACGATTTTTTAACATGATATAGGGTACAACCTAACACAAATAACACTCATACTTTCAAAATATTAAAACGTTAATACACAATTTATGCTATGTTTTACTATAAGACCGTCTCACGCATGTGTGTCTTAATTATAAATATATACATATAAAAAGTTCAAGTGGGGCCAGGGGGCCCAGTGACCCCCTTGGCCCCAATGTAGGTCCGTCATTGGTGATGATAAAGTTCCATTCTTCCTGAAGAAACAATGGATGTCAAATATTGTGATTAAATAATGATGGTGACATTTGTCTAATTGAATGTGCTAATATATCCATCATACTTAAAATAAAAATATTTTTTTCTCATTTGGAAGAGGTGGAGACAAGTGTTAATATTATAAATGGTAGTGCAAACTTGATTGATGGCTCCAGAAGAGCTACTACATTTCTCCCTGGAAGAACTAAATTAGTTATGTACTATTGTCTCCCAAGTCTCAATGAAGTTTGTTGAGCTTTAAAAATGTATGCGGAAATGGGTATTCATTGAAAGTCTAAATGAGACAAAACAATTTGTGTGACCCCTGACCTAAAATAAGAGAACTAGAAGTTTACGAGATTATACAATTGCAATAAGTTGCAAATCAATTAATGAATATGTAAAGTGACTCTAAAAAGTTACTAAATCACATATTCCCGCAGAATATGTTTTGGTTAAGATTGATGACCCAGTAGGACAAATAGCGAGTGTTAATAAATTTGAAACACGCCTGAAGCGTGGGAAGATCTCTTAGTTCCGAGGATTAAAATTCTCGCAAGAAAAAAATATTAATATAAATCAAAATTGCACATAGTGGAAAAATTCAACCTCCTGAAGAGGTTACCTCTTACGATGT
Organism: Stenogyne calaminthoides; assembly: GCA_037126765.1. Taxonomy (NCBI): domain Eukaryota; kingdom Viridiplantae; phylum Streptophyta; class Magnoliopsida; order Lamiales; family Lamiaceae; genus Stenogyne; species Stenogyne calaminthoides. The sequence continues at coordinate 34,607,853 of JBBCBC010000009.1, forward strand.
TCCTGAAGAGCTAATTCCTAAAGAAAAATAAATTTGTGAAATAATAAGGCACAAGGTAGCCCAAGATACGACCACCTAAAGATGGTCGTCATTCCACAAAGTCATACATTTGATTATGATAAAACGTATTCTCCCGAAGTGGATACAGTCTTGATTACCCCCATTTTTACAACTAGTGTGTGGGAAATTATCAATCATTTCCCATATCTGCGAAGATTCAATTGTGCAGTATATATTTCTATATCACCACCATGATGAACCTAGCAGCCTAGTTGGCTAACTGCACATTTAATGAAGATCATTTCCTGGCATTAGGGGGAGATATGAATACAAAATTAAATTAATGCAATTTAGTAAAAGAAAAAGATCTTCAGTATCTAGACCTACACACTAGTCAAACTGAACACAATATTTAGCAAGTAGTCTTGCCAGATGCATCTACTGATCATAAATGAGTGACTAGATCACATATACATATCTAAATGTATGGGTTCAAACTATCTAAATGTATGAGGCATAATGGCCTAACCGGAGACCTAATTAAAGAAGGTACATCATATCAATGACCCAATATGTTTATGTGCTTTTACAAAAGAAAATTTATCAAATTTTGTGATAATTACAATATAAGTTGATGATCTCAGTTTGACTGAAACTCCTGAAGAGCTACAAGAGACGGTTGCATGTCTAAAGAAATCATTTGAGATCAAAGTTTTTTTGAAAAAGTCTAAATTCTACATTGGTTTAGAAAGTGGAATTTTTGTCCACAAAAATATTTATACCCAAAAGGTATTAAAATTATTTCACATGGAAAATGCACATCCATTGAGTACCCCCCAATGCTCATCAAGTCACTTGGTCCTAATAAGGATCATTTTAGACCATGAGAGAAAGATGAAGAGATACTTGGTCCTGAAGTACTATATCTCAGTACAATTGATTCACTTATGTATCTTGCTAACAATACAAATAGTCAAAAATATTTCACTGAAATTCATCTTTACTCATGAGTTGTAAAAGAATGGTGAAATCCATGTGCATCAAATCCTTTCAAGTGACAATTTAGTAGATTTATTTACCAAGACATTACCGACTACAATATTTGAAAAATTGGTAAAGCATACTGAAATGCGTCGATTAAGGGATTTCAAATGATACTTGAATTAGGGGGAGAAATAGTATACGGAGTAGTATGTAATCTTTTTCCCTTGCTAAAGTTTTGTCCTACTGATTTTCTTTAGAAAGTTTCTTTTAACGAGACACATTCCTTGTGTAATTACGGACATTCAAGGGGGAGTGTTATGAAATAATTGAATATTATGTGGATGTCCTTCAATATTCCAAATTCATAAATGATCATTATATTAGATTATTCTAGTAGAGACCTTTGATGTACTTTCATCCTTATAAATAGGTGATATGCCACCTTCATTTGGATGACAAGATAACTATATTGAAATCCTCCTGGCTTGGTCACCCCCAGACATAGTCCTCGTGACGAACTGGACCAACAAATGTTGTCTTCTTTTCTACCTTCTCTACTCTCTCGATACTCAATATTTTCATTAATTTTATAACAGTATTAGATTTTTATGGACATGGTGTGGATATATTTTCTCTTAGAAGATTTGTGAACTCCTCCTCAATAAGTCACTCATGTTCCTTTTTTAAGAAGACTTTTCTTAAAAAAGTTATTCTTGTACGGATTCTTTATAATGTATTCATTGACGCTTTAACATTTTAAAATGAATAAATATTAATGTGTACTAGATTGTATTTCATCTTATGAATGAGAGCGTCTTATACGAGTTTATAACAATAAGACTCTCTTATCTATTGTTGCGAGTCGTTTTATATAGAGAGTATTATGTGGCTAATTCGGTGACAACTCACAAACAAAATATGCACGTGTAAAATAAACTGTAAATAAGAGGAATTTGTTGACCCAGTTCGTCAAGAAATGACTACTCTGGGGGCGTACCAAGCCAGGGATGTAGTATTGCGAGTTTTACACGTACAATATATGATACATCTCATGAAGATGAATCATTATGGATAAAGATGATTTGGAGAGTTGGTATATGAGTGCTAGGGTTTTTTATGTGTATGGATGAACTCACGAATTTTTCTATACCTTACCTCTCTGGGAGATTTTTTTGTGAACCCGTCTCTTGTTGTTTTTTCTTCTATTTATAGTACTTTGACAAGCATGAGCTGGTTTGGCATGCATGAGCTGGAGACTTCGGGCCATGCAAGAACTCATGTGATGCTGCCACGTTTTCAACTTCATCTTCCAGATTGATCTTTGCACTTGCTTGTCTATAAGGCACTTTTTTGATCGTCCAAATCAATCTTTTGCTTGACTGAATGCTTTGTTCGCCCCATTAAACCATATCAATTTTATGCCGAAATATTGTCCTCATCGAGCATGTCTGAGTCCTTTAGGTTGTCTGAGTCCTCAGGTTATCTGAGCATCGGGTATGTTTGAGCCCTTAGGATATCTGAGCATCGAGCATACTGACCCCTCAGGTTTGTCTGAGCCTTCAGGATGTCTGAGCCCTCAGGATATCTGAGCATCGAGCATACTGACCCCTCAGGTTTGTCTGAGCCTTCAGGATGTCTGAGCCCTCAGGATATCTGAGCATCGAGCATACTGACCCCTCAGGTCACTTGACTCAGCTTATCTGATTCCTTCTTTCCTGATCTGAGTGGCGAACATACCTGTTTGCTCGGTCAGTTGGTGAGTATTCCTGTTTGCTCGGTAAGTGGGGAACTGATGAGCAAACTTGCTCGTTTAAGCGAGCGACGAGCCGCCGAACAAATGATGCTTGCTCGGCGAGCTAGCGAACAAAACTTACTTTAGTAGGCGAGCATGTTCGCTTTGATTGACAAGTGGCGAGCTGGCGAACAAACTTGTTTGGTCGGCATGCATGGCGAGGACACTTGTTCATCGAGCTCGATTATTTTAATAGTTGAATATTACACGTGTCTCTCTTATGTGTTCGACAATCTTTGAATAATTATATCGAACACAACAATACCCCAAATAGTCGCTTTGTATTCAACATGGGGCCCGATTATTATAATTTGATTGGGCCATAGTAAATGTCGTTTAAGTATTCTCATACCGGATTTTCAAAATTAAACCCGGTATCTATAAATACCTCATTTTTGCCGCCTCAGTGCCCTTTCTTTCTTTACTTCTTCTTCTTGCTTTCTGTCTTCAATCTCTTTCGCGTCTAAATATTCCGGCAAGGGCTTCATTCCGGTAACTTATTGCATACTCTTTCTCATTGCGATTATGGCTTCTCGTTCAAACTCATCTACTTCAATAGAATCGGATCACCATAGTTTTTCCTCCCCCTCTCTCTGTACAATCCCCCGTAGCGACGCTAATGCGTCGGAGATAAATGCTTCGGGATTAAGGTCTCGTTGGCAAGTTCGGCAGCCATTTACCATTCTTTCCTCCGATTCCGATGATGCCCTAAACTAATTGGATAGGGACTTAGCCCGTAGTGATTTTTTGGATGATTTGAGTGATGATTCTTTACCCCAATCCCAAATTAGGTCGAGGGTTGTAGATAGTCTTGATGTGAATAGGGATGATGATAATGTGAGGGAGGAATTCTTGATGGCTGTGAATATCGATGAGTCGAACATAGGGATAGGCGGCGAGCCGAATACTGAACTTAATATCCCTGTCGGTGTCCCTCATAGCCCAACATATAACGAGTATAATGCTCGTTATAATTTTGATTGGCCCGAACAACCTCGTAGGACTAGGGTTGAGAATGAGTACCCGACGAGCAAAATTGCGAGCATAATTGATGTTGATATGCTCGCCAAATTGATAGAAATTACGAAAACCCCCAAAGATGTCTTTTTTCGGGCTCCTAGTCCCGATGAGCGAAAGCGCACCAAACCCGAGGGTTGTGTTCTTTGTGAATTTGGACACGATGGGAAGCGGGCCTTAGGTTTCCACTCCATCCGACTATCACTTTCGTTTGCTCGTAGAATGGAACATTACCATTACGCACCGGGTTTAATGGGTGGCACATGATTATGAGCTTCTTGACTTTGTTCGGCAAAATGAAACCCAGATATTATCCCACATCAGCTGAACTTGCTCGACTAGTGCATTTAACCCGTCCGAAGGGCGAGCATGGATGGTTGTTCATGCAGGCAAATGCTAAGTGCAAGATCATTGAGGATGTGCCGAACAAAATCAGTGATTGGAAAGAGAAATTCTAGTTCGTTGGGGGCGATTGGAAAAGCCCAGCTTCTGGAAGCGAACCAGATGCTCGTTTAGACATCCCCACTAATTTTGGGGTTTACCAAAGTAAGTATTTTTGTGTCTTTTGCTCTTCAGTTTGAACTGATTTTAACTTATTCTTCATTTCAGGAATTCCAGCTGCGACGGACAAAGAGACCAACAACGGCTATTTTAGCAGCATCTGGCAAATCGATCTCGAGCCTCGCTCAGAACGATCTATGAAGACTTTGAATACCGCTGATCAGAGGAAGAAAGGAGGCTTGTATGTGCCCCCTCACCATCTTGTTGCTGTTAATCGCGCTGGTAAAGATTGCTTTTTTGCATTTGCATATATTTTGTACATTTTGCTCGCTGTTTCCCTTTCTTGCATAATGAACTGTTTCATCTATAGCTTTCCCTGCTGTTACTGTTGTCGTGAGTACATCCGAGCATACTGAAATGGCTCGAAGAAAAAGACCTCAGGAGCTTGCTCGAATTCAAGCCGAGCGGGAGGCTCAGCGAGCAAATCGAGGGGAAGCGAGCAGGGTGAGCCGAGCATCTGCGTCTGGCCCTGGGGAGTCGAGCCGACAGAAGAGGACAACTCGTTCGGCCGAGCAAGGGGCGAGCGAACAGGCTCCGTCACCAAAAAGACCAAGGGTGGAAACCGACGAGCAGGGGGCAAGCGAACAGGCTCAGACAAGCATCGATGCTGTTAGGGAGACCCCCCACTGCCGAAGCGATCAAAATGGCCGTCTCTGTGGTCGGTCCGGTCGCTCAAATAGTTGAAATGGAGATGGGTACATCTTCTCCACCTCCTCTAGGACCTCGGGCTTGGACTCCTATGAACCCTCAACTCCGGTCCCCCGAAGATAAATCATTTTTGGGATGGGATCCTTCTCGGGCGAACATGTATGTTTATTCGCCCATTGAATTACTTTTTCCTTCAATTGATTTTGTTCACTTTATTTCATTTGTTTGCTCGGGTGAACATGCAGGTTGAGCAGGTTGGCGCCTCTGATGCCTGAATTGAAGAATTATTACTGCTCTCCGAGTGTTCGCAATATTCCATGTCTTCCCGAGCATGTTCAGAAGGCTTGCGAGACCCCTATACTAGCATGGACCACTGAGCTTGAAGAGGCCACCACGGGTCCAACACCTTTGGAAAACATGCGACTTGGTCTGGTACACCAGGGCCAATCTTTGGTCATCCTTGAGAGAGTGTATGCTGAGTCCACCAATCTTCATGCCAACTACTTGGCTCTGATCAGAAGTTTTGAAGAGAAGGTGCACGAGCTGAGCAAAACTCAGGATGAATTGAGGTTGGCTCAAGGACAGATATCCTCGGCTCAAGCAGATGCTCATAAGGCTCAAGAGGATGCTCGCCAGGCTCAGGAAGTTGCTCGCCAGGCAAGGGAGGAGCTAAACCTTGCTCAGGAGGAGGTGGTCGGCATACGGAGAGTTCAGAATGAGATGAATGTCGAGCTTCGTAAACTCCGAACTGATGTCTCGAGGTCATGGAATGTGAGAAGAATTCGCTCGGCCAACAACTCATCATTGCTGAAGAGACCAACACTCGTTTGGGTCTCGAAAATTCCAGGTTGCACAATGAGGAGTATGTTGATTCTATGTCGAACTTCTCTTACATATGTGCTTTTGCCGATGCCATCCGGTCTGCTCGTCACATGCTCACTGGCGAACAAATTGCCCCGCTCATATCCAGTTTTCAGCAGTACCTGATCGACAACCCCCCAGATCGCAACCTTCCGATGCCTGACTTAAACGATCTGTGTGATTTCTCCAATCTTCCTGAAGGGATTGAGATTGATGATCCTATCTTGGATGAGGAAGATGGCTCGGATGTGAATATTGTTGATGTTGCTGACCAAACTCTCCGAGCCGAGCCTGGGTTCGATCAGGTGCGGGACGAACAAATGGGACCTCCTGTGATCGAGCAAAGTGTACTTCCTGGCGAGCAGACTGGGCCTGACCATGCTGGAGGAGCCGTTCCTTAGTATAATTTTTTGCTTTGTTGAACAATTATTGTGTAATTTGTCTTCTTCTCTTTTGTTAGAACAATCTCTTTTTGAACTTGGGTAATTTCTTGCCTTTTTCTCTTTTGTTCGAACAACTTCAAAACTGAAAGGTTGAATTTACATTTTGAAAAGTTTCCTATAACCTGATTGTTGAGGATGAATGTTGTTGCTGATGATTGATTGATGCTTGTGTTGCTTGATGTTTGCCTTGTTGCTTTCTAGTTTATGCCTCTTTTCTTCTGAATGAATTCGAACATTGTGTTTGCCTATGTCCGCTCCTGACTTCTTTCGTTTTTTATTGTCTTATTGTGATGCAATCGGTTGATCGTCTTATTTAGGTGCGACCAGATGGGTTAACTTTATGCAACCCCCCATTTCTTGGTTCGCGATCGTCTTATTTAGGCGAGATCACTTCGTACTAGGGCCGTCTTATTTAGCTGTGACCCCGCACTCATCACCCACTTTTGCTACGGGTATCTGTAAGTACGAGTCGTCTTTTTATGCATCAAGTACCTATTACTCGCTTTTTTTTGGGGGGATTTAAAGTACAAACTCGTTCGTCGGTGAACATAGACTTGGGCTCGTTAGATATTTTGTTCGGGCCGTCCGACTTAGGTGCGACCTCTAATAGGCTTCAACTAGAAAATCTTAACAAACAAAAATATATTTTTGCAACACGTTGTATTCTATTACAACTTTTTACAATTGAAGAAGATCGCCTATTACACAACTATAGACATTAGACTACGGTTTTGAATTTGAACCTTGTCTTGAGTAGACATAAACCGCCTCACCTTGTCCATGAATTGATGTTGACAAGCATGTGGCGATCATCCTGCTCTACCCTTCTTTTAAATAACATGCTCAAGCAAAGAAGAAGATAAGAGTTTGTCCCTCCCGGACAAGTTGTGATTATCTTGGGCAACCGCAGACATGAAGCATGTGGCGAGCATGCTCGCCGCCTATATCAGCGCGAGCAAAAATCCTCGGCCGCACCATTCGTCCCCTTCAAGAGATGCTCGAGCATCAAGATCCGCATGTTGTTTCGAAAGGATACCACGACATCCCTCCTTCGAGAGGAGATTTTGGGGATGCATAGGGGACTGATTTACTATCGCATAAGCGATGAGTAACGTGGAGTGGCAACCATGACTCTGCTGAGCATCTTGAGTCCGTAACGGCGCCAACTCGTGTTTCGATTGTGTCACATGGGGTATAAAGCTCGTGATTAGGACAAATGCTCGATTCAAGAGAATGGTAGCCGGATCGAAAATCAATTCTTCGTCTGGAGTCATACTGAACCAACTTTCTTCCGATAACTGTAGTATATTTTTTTTTCCTTTTTTATATGTTTTTTCTCTACTTTCTTCAGCTATCAATATGCCTCTATTTATAGAACTATCCCAAGTTGGTGCTGGCATAGCTAGTTGGTGCTGGCCTTTTAGCTTTGAATCCTCCTTTTGATATCTGTCCGGTTTTTTGTCAGTTCCTATTCAAGGATTGACACGTTCCTTTTCTGGTTGCCACCACATCTCAACTTGTTTTGACACGTATCTTCTATCTTTCAATAGTCTTTGGCCAAAGATTTTTTCCTAGAAGATTTTTGCCGAACACGATGTGTTCTCCTTCATGATTGTCCTGCTCGTCTTAGCTGAATGGCTGATTATGTTCGGCCATTTGTGCTCGTTTCAGCTATGTGGCTGATTATGTTCGGCCAGTTGTGCTCGTCATTACTGATAATATTTTTTCAAATTTGACGCATTCCACGAGTAGGACAATGGGACTCCATTCAGATCTTCCAAATCATACGCCCCATTAAACAAACGTTCTGTAACTCTGAATGGACCTTCCCATGCTCGGTCGAACACACCACTTGATACCCCCGTTGCTCGTCTTAGAACCAGCTCGCCCACATTGAACCTGCGTGTTCGGACTTTGGAGTTATAGAACTTTTCTGATCTCTTTTTTTACATGGCGTTCTTGAAATCAGCCTCCGTCCTTCTTTCTTCTAACAGGTCTGCACTCAGGGCGAGCGCCTGGTCATTGATGTGTTCTCCGAAAGTCATTGTCCGATGACTCGGAATCTTGATTTCTGCGGGTATAACAGCTTCCGCACCAAATGCCAGGGCAAACGGGGTTTCCACAGTTGATGTTCTGAAAGTTGTTCGATAGGCCCATAATATTTCGGGCAACTCTTCAGCCCATCCTCCCCCCTTGGAATTATCAAGTCTAGCCTTGAGGGTATGGTTGATAATTTTATTAACATCTTCAACTTGTCCGTTTGACTGGGGATAATACGGAGTTGAGTAATGCTTTTTTATGCCCCAGCGAGCACAATTTTGTCAGAATTCACTTCCAATCGAACTGTTTGCCGTTATCCGTTACTAATGATTGGGGAAGCCCAAAACGACAAATGATGTTTTTCCAAACAAAGTTCCACATTCTTTGTTCGGTGACTTTAACAACAGCTTCGGTTTCCGTCCATTTAGTATAGTAATCAACGACAACTACAACATATTTTACTCCCGACGTGCCAGTAGGAAATGGGCCGATTAAATCGATTCCCCATTTAGCAAATGGCCAAGGGCTATAAACTGACACTAATTCTTCAGGTGGGTTATGAATAAGTGGGGAATGTACCTGACACTTGTAACACGCGCGAGCATACGCGAGCGAATATTTTTTGAGGGTCGGTCAGTAATAACCTTGTCTGATTATTTTATGTGCCGGGATTTGCCCACCACCAGATGATTTCCGATACTCCGCCCATGAATCGCTCCGTTATTACATGACCCTCTTCAGAGAGTAATACACTTCAATAATGGAAGTGAAAAACTTCTTTTGTATAAATGCTCGCCTAAGATAGTATAATGAGCGATTAACTGGAGGCGAGTAGCTTGTGCCTTATTCTCAGGGAGAAGTCCCTTTTGTAAGTAACTCAAGATTGGAGTCATCCAGGTTTCTTGCTCGCCTGTCACATGGGCGACCATAACTCTGGGAATTGATGGCGAACAAGTTGTGACGACCACAATGTCCGTTGTGTTCATCACTCCTTCTGCTGTTGCCAGGCGTGCCAAGGCATCAGGGAATGAATTACCCAATCATGGTAATTATTCTATGTAAACTTGTTCGAATTGTTCGAGCAACTCCTTTGCTAGTTGCTGATATTGTGCCATCTGTTCACCTCGGGCCTCGTACTCGTCTGTTACTTGGTATACGATTATCTGAGAATCGTTGTAAATCATCAGCCTATGAATTCCCATCGTCATAACCATCTGTAGCCCAGCGATCAAAGCTTCGTACTCGGCTTCATTATTTGTAGCTTGGAAATCAAAACGGATGGTCATTTGTTGAAAGTTTGTCGAGTTAATGATGAGAACCACGCCTGCTCCGGCTCTTGAACTTGTTGATAAGCCATCAACGTACATATGCCATGGTTGGTCGACAGCTCTTTCAGGCATTTGTGGATATGTTAACTCGACCATAAAATCGGCCATAACTTGGCTCTTCATTGTCGTCATGGGCGTAACGTAATGCCAAATTAGCCTAACTCCACCGCCCACTTGAGTAATCTGCCGGCAGTGTCTGGTCGGTGGAGGATTTGTCTCAATGGGAATGTGGTCAGTACCTCGACTGAGTGATCGAAAAAGTATGGTCGCAACTTTCTAACACTCATAACGAGAGCATATACTAATTTTTCCAGTGGAGGGTACCGAAGCTCGGCTTCTTTGAGTACTTGACTTACATAGTAAACGGGCAAGTGGGTCGTCCCTTCTGCCCGAACGAGCACGACGCTAATTGCATGCGCGGATGCAACAAGATACAGATAGAGTTGTTCGTCTGGGACAGGCTTAGACAGTGTCTGAGTATCTGCAAGGTACTGCTTCAATGATTCGAATGCATTTTGGTAATGCTCGGTCCACTGGAATTTCCCTTTCTTTAATGCATCAAAGAAAGGTTTGCATTTGTCCCCAATTCGTGATATAAACCGGCTTATGGATGCCAAACGTTCGGTTAATTTTTGGACCTCTTTCACACTCCTGGGGGCTGCATGTCGAGCATGGCTTGAATCTTTGATGGGTTCGCTTCAATTCCCCTTCGACTGACCATATGTCCGAGGAATTTTCCCGAGTGAACCCCAAAGCTGCATTTCTTCGGATTTAGCTTCATGTTGTACTCCCTGAGAATATCAAACGTTTGTGCGAGGTGGGTGACGTGGTCTTCCTTGTGTTCGCTCTTTACCACAATATTGTCAATATACACCTCAACTGTTCGGCCGATGTGTTCGTCGAACATTTTGTTCACCAGACGTTGATATGTTGCTCCGACATTCTTTAATCCGAATGGCATGCGTTGCCAACAGTACATATTCTTTTCACTGCAGAATGCCATATTCTTTTGATCGTCCGGATGCATGGGTATTTGGTGATAGCCAGCAAAAGCATCCATGAAGGTCATGAGCTCATGGCCTGCTGTATTATCGACCAAATAATCGATATGCGACATCGGGAAATTATCTTTTGGGCATGCCTTGTTTAAATCAGTGAAATCAATACATAGTCTCCAAGTTCCATTAGACTTGCGGACGAGCATAGGGTTCGCAAGCCATCTTGGGCATTTTACTTCTCGAATCAGTTTATTGTCGAGCAACTTTTTGATTTCACTATTCATTGCCGCATATTTTTTCGGACTGAACTTTCTTCGCTTCTGGATAACTGGAGTTTGTGTTGGATCAAGGTTGAGGGAGTGACATGCATGCTTAGGATCGATGCCAACCATGTCCTTGTGCGACCAAGCGAACACATCCAAGTTTGCTTGAAGATAGGCGATCATTTATGTTCGTAATGGTTCCGGTAATTCCGAACCAATGAACACTTCTAACTCAGGTCTGTTCGGGTCGATATTGATAGACTCCAGTTGTTCGACAGGAGTTGCTCGCTTTCTTTTTTGTTTCCACCGAGGATCCTCGATCGACCCCCAGTGTTCATCATCTACCTCCATAGGTTCATAACCTACGCGAGGTTCTAGGTCCGGTAGCTCGTTTGGCGGATCAATACTCATTAGATCTGGGAGCTCTGGGACATGAGTTACCATCCCGAATTCTGTGTTCGCGCTTTCTGTGTTCGCGCATGGAGGTGTGCTCGTCAAAGGATATTTTGGCAACGTATTTGCCTGTTGGCTTGATTCTCCGATCTCCCATGTTTGCTCCATCATGTTAACAGTATTTTGCTTTTCTGGTGCACATGATATCAAACAATCTCGAGCTTTTTTCTGATCTCCTTTTACGCTACCCGTTCCATCTTGTGTTGGAAATTTGACACAGTAATAATAAGTAGAACAAGCAGCTTTAAATTCTTGAATAAACGGGCGACCTAGGAACCCGTTATAAGTTGACGGAGCATCAACGATTACAAAATCTAGCATTCTAGTTCGTCGGATCTCCGGATTTAGAGTTGATTCTAACTTGACTCCTAACCCGATCATACCATAGGGTTGGGTTACAGATTGCCCAAAACCCATAATGGTATGATCACATGGTTCAATATAACTGCTCAAGTCCCCAACTTGATTTTCCAGTTGGTGCAGAGTGTCGACGAACAAAATGATCGCATATGCTCCAGTATCAACTAGGAGGCGGTGCACCTTCAAACCGAGGAGACGAGCACTGATGGTTAGAGAGTCATTGTGGGGAGTGATTATACCGTCGAGATCGTCTTCTGAAAACATAATTTGGTGAGAGGATGGCGTGCTAGCTGATGTGCTCGCCACCTTCACCTGATGGATGCTTTGCATGGCACGCATCTCCATCTTCTTTCGTCTGTTCGACAATGTCGGTGCTTGATAACATCCACCCACTGGACCATAATCAGGACGTATCATGTGGATCTCTTGACTTTCTCGACCTCTACCCATAGTAGGAGCCCCTCTTTTGGGTATTTCAGACCTCTTACGGGATTCTTCGGGATCACTGTCAGATGTTTCTTCGGCTTTTCGCTTACCCCTGCAATCTCGTGTTTTTTCTGTTCGGGAGTCTCTGCTCGCCGGTTTTTTAAGGAACTGGGTAAGACGATTCTCCTCGTATAACTTCCAAAGTTGACGAAGTAAATCGCGACAATCTTCTGTATTATGCCCGATGTACTCGTGATAATTACAATATTTGGAAGCATTAAGCCGATTCTTGTCCATTATGATTCTTCTTGGCCTATCCAACATGTCCCGATCTTTGATTTGGTTAAAAATTGTTTCTGCTGAAACGCCCAGAAGACTTCGTAGGGCGTTTGCTTCTGCTCTTTCTTCGAATGGTTTGAAAGACCCTGGGGGTTTATACCCCTTCATTCATCACTTTCTTCCCAAAAACTTTCTTAGTCGTTGTTTCCTGACCCAATCGTGGATCGGGCGAAAGCAGATCTGCATGGCTATGATCTTGTCGCCGCTTCTCGAATTCCCGAATATGTGTTCGCCCGGTCTTGATGCATGGCTTTCCACATGTCAAGATTCGTGGTCGCCTCCACCACCGCGAGGATCTTGGCATCCTCTTCAACCGGGGCCCCACATATAAACATTTATCAAATCTTTTCGATGTATGCTCGATCCGACTCACCCCTCAGTTGGGAAAAATGTGCCAACCTTTGTTTTGGTCTTTGAAAGCACACATGGATGAGAAATAGGATGAATTGTTGTCCCAATTGAGCGAAAGATGTGATGGACGCAGCGGGCAAAGTAGAGAACCATCTATGTGCCCGATCACCCAAAGTCATGGGGAATGATCGGCACTGCGTCACGTCTGTGGCACCCATGGCGATCATAAAGTCTGAGTATTTGCTGAGATGGACATGTGGGTCAGACTCAGCATCGAACATGGGGATTGGTGGTCGGATCTTCGCCACTTTTTCTTGTATTTCGGCCGCCATGGTTGCCAGTGTTAGCGGCGAGCAGAGTATTGTGCTCGCCCAAGGGAGTCCTTTAGTTGAGGCCAGGTCGGCCTGTAAGTCTTCGATGGCATTCTGCATTTCCGCAAATTTTGTGGAACTGACAGACTTGGATCGGGGTTGTATCCCATCATGAGGACCCAGTGGGTCATGCTCGTGATGGGGCAGTCCCCCTTTCCAAGTTCGTGCTTGACTACCCAATCGATGATGGATAGACAATTTTATTCCCGCCTATTTTTGTTCAGCATGCGGATGATCATGAGGATCTGAATGTTCGGGCATGTTTATCGGTTGTTCCTTTCCGGGGTCCTGTCGCCTATTATTGCCAATTCGGTCTTTGGCGGAGAGCCTCAAACGTCCAAACGCTGATGGTCTGGACCCTTGAGGCTGTTCGTCATCAGACGTATCATCAGCTTTTTTATTAGCCCGCTTCCGTGCAGCTTTTATCTTAACTTGCTCGCTATCAGGTGTATGCGAGCGTCGATCATCATCATCTTGAGTTTTTAACTTGGCCAACTCTTTTTCGGCCCTCTCTTTCTGTGCTTGTAGCAAGAAAGTGATGGCCTTTGTTGTGGTCGCCGGATCATTGGTAATATCCTCAAGATTGATAGTCTCCACTGTCTGATCTTTGTGAGGCTGGCACTGAGCCTCTTTCCGGTCGTGAAGTCGACTTTGTCCCGACCTCTCTGTCTGTGTATTCCTAGATTGAGGCATTATATTTCTTTTTTCTGCCTCGGCTAACTACGGGATTGTGTATGGGTTGGTTTTTTGGTACCCTCCTTCTAGCGCCAGTTTGTTGCGGGTCGTTTTATATGGAGAATATTATGTGGCTAATTCGGTGACAACTCACAAACAAAATATTTACGTGTAAAATAAACTGTAAATAAGAGGAATTTGTTGACCCACTTCTTCAAGAAATGACTACTCTGGGGGCGTACCAAACCAGGGATGTAGTATTGCGAGTTTTACACGTACAATATATGATACATCTCATGAAAATGAATCGTTATGGATAAAGATGATTTGGAGAGTTGGTATATGAGTGCTAGGGTATTTTATGTGTATGGATGAACTCTCGAATTTTTCTATACCTTACCCCTCTGGGAGATTTTTTTGTGAACCTGTCTCTTGTTGTTTTTTCTTCTATTTATAGTACTTTGACAAGCATGAGCTGGTTTGGCATGCATGAGCTGGAGACTTCGGGCCATGCAAGAACTCATGTGATGCTGCCACGTTTCCAACTTCATCTTCCAGATTGATCTTTGCACTTGCTTGTCTATAAGGCACTCTTTTGGTCGTCCAAATCAATCTTTTGCTCGACTGAATGCTTTGTTCGCCCCATTAAACCATATCAATTTTATGCCGGAATATTGTCCTCATCGAGCATGTTTGAGTCCTTTAGTTTGTCTGAGTCCTCAGGTTATCTGAGCATCGGGTATGTCTGAGCCCTCAGGATATCTGAGCATCGAGCATACTGACCCCTCAGGTTTGTCTGAGCCTTCAGGATGTCTGAGCCCTCAGGATATCTGAGCATCGAGCATCTTGACCCTCGGTCACTTGACTCAAATTTTATCTAATTCCTTCTTTCCCCGATCCGAGTGGCGAACATACCGCTTGCTCGGTCGGTTGGTGAGTATTCCTGTTTGCTCGGTAAGTGGGGAACTGACGAGCAAACTTGCTCGTTTAAGCGAGCGACGAGCCACCGAACAAATGATGCTTGCTCGGCGAGCTAGCGAACAAAACTTACTTTAGTAGGCGAGCATGTTCGCTTTGATTGACAAGTGGCGAGCTGGCGAACAAACTTGTTTGGTCGGCATGCGGCGAGCACACTTGTTCATCATGCTCGATTATTTTAATAGTTGAATATTACATGTGTCTCTCTTATGTGTTCGATTAATGCTGAATAATTATATCGAACACAACATCTATATAATTTATATTTCTATTAATTTCACAATAATTCTTTAATTATTTGTTTTCTCCATCCGCCGAATCTTTTCTTATTTGCATTATTCGCATGTCCATTAAATCTATTCTTATACATTTTATGGAAACAAACACTTTATTTTTATCCTTCAACTATCACTTAATTAATTCAATTATCATTGTATTTTAATCATAAATAATAAATTTATTTATAAATGGACCCACTATACCTCATAATACCCTGACTTTATTTATTTGATCTACTTTTTTTTAATTGTTGTGCCCAAAACATCAAACATAAATTTAGTGGACGGAGTGAGTATTTTTTTTCCCTAGTAAATGTTCTTATTTTTAAAATTGAAGATAGGCCGATTATGAGGAAACTTATATATAAAAGAATTAATTCTACACCTTTTTTTTAGTTCAAACTTCTATTTTTTTTTAAAGCAAAGATGAAATATCATTATGGAGTACAAGGGGTACTCTAATCCCATAATATACATACATGACAGGCCGATTTATAATTTATCGGGTAAACAATCGAAAGGATGATGTTCCCAAAAGACAAACAGGGTGTAAAAAGATATAGGGTAGTGTGCTCTTATCCATTTCCATGAACAAAACTTAATTCCGTCTAAAATTTTCTCCCATGAATAGATGCTTTATTTGAAAATAATCTCATTTCTGGACTTCCAAATCTTCCATATAGTTCCTTGCCAGATCAAGCTCAGGATTTTCCTTCGGTTAGCCGAATGCTCCAACTCCACAAATTCCGTGAAGTGGTCCATCATTGAAGACGAATAAGATGTTGATTTCCCCAACCACGAAGCAACACCCTCCCAGACTAGAAGAGAGAATGGAAGTAACAAGGAGGTGCATCGAAGACTCAATCAAAGACGAGCAGACAGACAAATTGCTGAACCAACCACACTTGACATGCCACCCTTAAGCAGATTAACTTTAGATGACATTCTATCCCGAACCGCTTTCCACGCAAATGCCGAGACTTTTGACGAGATGGTTCCACCAGATCTTCAACCATGGGAAATCGCCGGGCTCACCATCGAAAGTAGCCTCCACGATCGAACGATACATCTTCTTAGTAACAAACCTCCCATTAAGATGTCCAACCCACTTCCACACGTTCTTCACATTTAGAATATGTGATGATCAAATTCAAAGTGTTGTGCAAATGTGATGGTCAACTTAAGTCAAGTGTGATGTGGGGAGTCTGGAACCGGGGGTTCGGCTCATTCAAAACCGGCTTATTTCGCTCGAACCGGCCTCAAGTTTCATCTGCAGGAAGGGTTCGGTTCATGGCAGTTATAACAACCTGCTTGTCTGCTACCGAAATCGATTCGTCTCAAATTTAGGTGCCTTGCACGCGGGATTCACCAGAATTAGTTGAGGGGTTATATTTGTTAGCTCTAGAAGGTTCGATTGCAACAATTATCATCTTCAATCGTGAGAAATTCAGAGAGAGCACAACTTCTAGGGTTCTAGAGAGAGTTGTGAGCAATTAACATCAATTAGATCAAAATTGGTGTGTGTAATCTGTAATTCTTGTTCTCCATAGTGAAAGTGTGGTGCCCTGATCCCGTGGATGTAGGCATTTCAAGCCGAACCACGTAAATCTATGTTTTTGTTGTTTGTTTCCAATTTTCTGGGTCGAGTTGTAGTTTGAGTATTAGTTGCAGTATTGTATAGTATCACTTCTTGGTCTATACAATATCAGTTGCTGCTACTTAACAGAAGGCAATGAGAACAAGGTCTGCTTGCTGAAGAAATCTCTATATGGTCTCAAGTAAAGTCCAAGACAGTGGTATATGAGAACAAGCCGACGCCGGACGCCCGAGCTCGTCGCCGATCGTGGTGAGTTTTGTATTTTTTTTTCTTTTTCCAATAAATTTCAAATCGATTTAGTCTTGCAAATTCATGTTGTCAATCTTTAATAATGTAACTTTAGGTGCTGTGTTGATGAGTTTGTTGTTATTTTCAAATTGAAATTTGTTATTGTGCATTACATCTTGAGAACGAAGGGTTATTTTTATGGCCTAATTTGTTATTTGTTATTTTCGAATTGAAATTTGTTATTTGTTATTTTCGAATTGAAATTTGATGGGTTAATGTACTAATATTAATATCAAGTTTATTTTTTATGGCCTATGGAAGAAGGGTTATGTGAGGAATGGTTTCTGCTTTTATGTGGGTTGTAAGCACTGTACTTTCAAGTTTCAATTATAAAACGTGTGTTGAATGAATGAAGAAGGGGAAAGTCCTTATTGTATTGTATAAATTATACTTAGTGACTAACTGAAAAGTATTGCTAACTAATATTAACTAATACTGAAGAAGAGGATGATTTCTTGTTTATATGTCAGTCAAATTATTGATGAAAGATTATGAAACAGCAAACCCCTTTTTTTCTGATTTTTATTCTTTGTAGTTTGTAGAAAAATGGATGCTTCTCACAATCAAATCTTGATCATTCTATTCTACTCAAATCTTCTCCAACGGCATCTACGGTTTTCTAATCCTTCGTTCTTGATCGGGAACTTGAACCGCTTAATGTTCGACGAAAGCTTGATCCAAATTTGGAAGTATATATCTATTGTTGATGCTGATAAAAATGTTGGTAAGAATCAAAATCTCCTATGTTCTTTTTGTCGGAAAAAGTATAGAGGTGGGGGTATTCACAGGATGAAAGAACATTTAGCACAAATTACTAGTTGTGTTAGTGTTCCTCATGAGGTGATGCTTGAAATGAGAAAGTCATTAGATGAATGTGCAATTGCTAAAAGGAACAAAGTTAAACCGGGTACTTGTATGATAGGTGGAGAAGAAGTTGAAATTTTAATGACAAATGATTTGAGTGCCCTATTTGCTAATAAAAAAAAAAAAACTTGTTGGAGACTTTTTGAAATCTAATCCACTACCAAATCGGTCCTCGAGGCTAGCATAAGAGCTTCATGGCAAAGTTTTTGGCTTTGGCAAATTGGTTTTATGATGTTTGCATACCTATGAATCTTTGTGAATTCCAAGTTTTTTAAACCGGCTATGGAGAAAATAACAGCATTTGGTGTTGGCTATACTCCACCTAATTACCATGCTTTGAGAGTTCCTTTGTTGAAAGAAGCTAAGACTCAAGTTACCTTGACCATTGATGCTCTTCGAATTAAATGGGGTGAAAGAAATAATGGGTTGGATGTAAAGATCGAGTAAAAGACCATTGATCAACTTTTTGGTTTATAATATGGTGTCTCCTTTATCAAGTCTTATGATGCATCCCGTGTGAAGTCAAGTTCGAACTCTTATGCAATTTGTTTTCAAATATAGTGGAACTTGTGGTAAAGAGAATGTTGTACATATGATTACCGAAATGAGAACTACAAGGGTCTTTGGAAAGAGGTTGAATGGAAAATATCCAAAAATTTATTGGTCCCCTTGTTCTGCTCACTGCCTCAATTTGATCTTGGAAGACATTGGCAAGATGAAAACTGTCTCATCATGTGTCTCTTAGGGCACTCAAATCACTAGCTTCTTTTTATAACAACAAATGGTGTCTTGGTTGGTTGAGGAGCAAGGCTGGATGGATCAAATAGTTAGGAAGCTGCTGCCTACTCTGTTTTGGTACAAATTTTATTGCCTTGAAAAGTCTTTATGATCATAGGGGTGATTTGGAGGCCTTGGTTTTAAATACCATGAAAATTTAGAAGAGTGGGAGATTGTCTTGAACAATAGGTTTTGGAGTAATTCCAATGTAAATATCTTGGAACCTCTTATGCGGCTTCTAACAAAGAAGCCTTCTTTGGGCTATGTTTATGAGGGGTGGGAGAGGGCAATTAGAGCAACAAAAGAACTGTTCAAAGGTGATGAAGTTAAGTATAAGCCATTTGTGGATAAAATTCGGGGAGAGGTTTGACAATATGTTGAAGTTGAATATTCATGGAGTAAATTGGTTGAATCCTAGATTTCATATGACCCGATCATCAAATACCTAGTCATGCTTTTTGGGTTTTCTAATTCAAGATTATTATAAAGATGTGCGAATGTGATTGATTAGATTACAATATTTTGAGGGTATGGGTTCATTTGCAAATTCATTGGCTAGACCATCATCAAAAAACTCTTTGCTCGGGTTTTTTTTTTCTTTTCCTTTAATGTTATTTCTTTTTATGTTATTTTTTTGGCACGATATAATATATATGTTATGAATTTATTTTAGATGAATGGTGGAGGATATTTGGCCTTTGACCAAAGTTACGTGATCTTCTTTGTGAGAATCTTGAGTCAAACATCTTCTTCTTCTGTTGTGGCGTTTGGAGTGTATTTGAATTCATACTAAAGAAGAGGAACAAATTGGAGCATGAAAGGTTGAATGATCTTGTATATGTTCATTACAATTTGTGCTTGCAAGATCGGTAAGTCTATATACTTTGTGATTTTGTGTTTGTGGAATGATCTTGTATATGTTCATTACAATTTGTGATTTTCATTGTAGTGGTAAAGATAAGATGGACATGTTTGATCCCCTTGATTACGAATGCATCGATAAGGTGGATTCTTGGATTGTTGATGATGACATAGAAGGTGAAGAAGGCGAACTTGTGGTAACACCTATTATGCAAGAGAATAATGATGTTGGTACTTCACAAAACACAAATATTGGAGGTACTAGTTGATTGTTATTTCACTTTTCGTTTCTTGAATTTATAATGCAAATCAAATAAAATTTTATATCTTGTTCTCTTTATTTATAGCCTTTATTTTCTTTATTGGTGTATATGTTTTATATCTAGGTGATGTTAACATGAATGATGCACCCATTGATAATGATGATGTTGATTTGGACAACTTTGGAAACTTAGGCTTGGATGGGTTGGGCAACTTGACTTGTTGGATGAGGAACTTGGAAGGCAATTTACGACATAAAATTTGGACTTGTTGTTCACTTTTATTTATTTTGCAATCATAAGACATTTTTTATTATGATTTGAATTTCAAACTCTTGTATTGTATTTGACATCTACTATGTTTGCTTTATGTTATGACTTGTGACTTTTGTATTTTTGATGACATTTCTATTATGTTTGGAAGTTGAAACTTGAAAGTTGGAACTATTTATGTTAATGGACATTTCTATTATGTTTAGAAATTTAAGTTTGAACTTTGAAGTGACTTTAGATACTTTATATTCACTTATCATACTCTATATTTTGATTTTTTTTAAAAAAATTATGCATACTATATATATATAATATTTATTATGACGTCACACCGGCTCAATCCGGTCCAACCGATTCGACCCCGGTCCAGCCTTTTTTTGGGGTCGTCCGGTTCAACTTCCGGTTCCGGTTTTTAAAACATAGGTTGAGGGGTTATATTTGTTAGCTCTAGAAGGTTCGATTGCACCAGTTATCATCTTCAATCGTGAGAAATTCAGAGAGAGCGCAAATTCTAGGATTCTAGAGAGAGTTGTGAGCAATTCGCATCAATTAGATCAAAATAGGTGTGTGTAATCTGTAATTCTTGTTCTCCATAGTGAAAGTGTGGTGCCCTGATCCCGTGGATGTAGGCATTTCAAGCCGAACCACGTAAATCTGTGTTTTCGTTGTTCGTTTCCAATTTTCTGGGTCGAGTTGCAGTTTTAGTATTAGTTGCAGTACTGTATAGTATCACTTCTTGGTCTATACAGTATCAGTTGCTGCTACTTAACAGAATAAGTTTCAACCTGCAAATACATGACCACAAATCCAAATACTCCATAATAGCATTCACGTTAGGAAAACAGTCCCACTTGAACACCCAACACCCCTCTGACACCGAAAAGAAATCATTAACCCGACCCTCTTTAAGAGACGACAGACAAAATAGACTCGGATAACGATCTTTTAATCTCACTCTTGTTGGGATAACATATGCCAGGATCTATCGGGATGACCTCATAAACACAAATTTAAATTAACAATTATTACTAACATGAATTTACCTAAGTGAATTCAAATAATAATCAATCCAACAATAACATGCAAATAATATTTCACGTAAAAGATCCTAGCATGCGGAATTTCTAGGAGTTTACATAAACGTACCCATTGGAGAGACGATCTGAGACAGACAGGATCAAGTATCTGGATACCCATCAAAAGTCCTTCTCAAGTATTCCCAAGTCCTCGTCCAATAACCCCGGTGGAAGGTTCTCCAATGAACGATTTATAAAACAAAGGAAAATAAAAATATTGTTGCACCACCTTTGTGGATTTCTAATATTTCCAACTCATGGAACACTAGTTGGGGATAAAAAATTCATCCCCTATTTATAAGTGAGGGAGGGTTCGAAAATTTCAAGGCAATTTAGGGCTAGGAAAGATCTTTTCTTGATCTCCAAGAAATCTTGAATATATTCAATATATTCTTCTTTCCATGTGTATTTTTCCATAAAAATCTCACACCCTTATTTAGCCTTAATTTTCAAAAATTACAAGAAGATTTGCAAGATTGGATCTTTCTTGAATTTATGAGATATTCTTGTATTCCAAGAATACATATATTTCTCCATAAAATCTTTCCAAGAAAATCAAGAAAATCTTTCTTCCATTTCTTTTATGCTATTTTCGAAAATTCCTATTAAAGAAGACAAGTGGGAGATTTCTTGAATTTATGGGATAATCTTGTATTCCAAAAATACATTATCTCCTTTCCATAAAATCTTTTCAAGAAAATCCTTCTCCCTTTTTTCTTTAATATTTTCGAAAAAATTAGGAAATATAATGCAACAATAATTTATTTTATTTTAAGCACCTTTTATTTATTGGACTTTAATTGGGCTACTTGAGGGGACTTTAGGATAATTAAGATGGACCTTCCAATGGGCTTCCTAATTCCAATATTGAGCCACAATGTAATTCAGTCCATTAATATTAATTAATGACACTATATAATTAATATTGCACTATCCATCTTAACCCATATTACGGTAATATAGTTCCCGGTTATTATTTCCCGTTGTTTAAGATTATTTAGTCCATTAATTAATTAAGCCACTGAAAAGCTTTATATTAATTAATATCTTTATCCTTGGAGTAAGGACAGCCAAACTTTATTATCCATACCGAAAAATTAATTCCACTTGCAAGATTTGATATGATAAAGGTTCCGGGCCCACCAAGGGGACCAATCAAGCAAGACATTGCAAACACACAATTCTCTGTATTAATTTAGCAACTTTCGTGCAATTAATATTATTGCCCAAGATATAGGGTATCGAAGTCGCAATGATTCTCTTCCCATTTATAAGTCAAAGCAATAACTACTAATCACACACAGTCCTTATTAAGTGACAGAGATTAAGAAATCAACAACCACTGAGGTCTAACTCTTCATCCCTTAAGTCAGTGAGAATGAGTTTATCCTCTTTGCAGGTCCGCTTCAGCGCATCGAATGCACTAGTGTAATCTCTTGGTCAAGACAAGTCAATATGAGCCTTACACATCAACTTCTACCAATAGATTGTTCAGATCTATCTAAGTTGTGAAACACACACTCGTTTACAAGGCACTGTTAACGTGATCTTCTGTGATCTGGTATCACCACGTTAACTACAATGTAACACGTGCTATGAACGGTTTATGATAAATATATATAACATTCAATCATATTTAAAGCAACAGTGATAAACAATTTATTTCAGTAAATAAGTGTTTAATACATAGGTTATACAAAATAAAAGCATACTTTCACGTATAACCCCAACAATCTCCCACTTATACTCAAAGTCTGTTTTTAAGTATACCACAACATGTCTGATGTATTATCTGGTGACATTTAATGTCACCTACATCAACCTAATAACATTTCTCCCACTTATACTCAAAGCAGATTGACAACGTTCTTGACACCCATTTCTTCCACATGTCTCTCGAATGTTAACTGAGACAGACCTTTTGTGAATGGATCAGCTAGGTTGTCTTCCGACACGATCTTTGTCACCTCTATATCTCATCTCTTAACGATTTCTCGTATAAGATGGTATTTCCTTTCAATGTGTTTGCTGGCCTTGTGGGCTCTCGGTTCCCTTGAATTTGCTACTGCTCTGGCATTATCACAGAAAATCGTGATGGTGCTGGGCAAATTCAGAACAACGTCCAAGTCCACTAGGAAGTTCTTGAGCCACACCGCTTCTTTCGCTACTTCACAAGCAGCTACATATTCGGCTTTCATGGTAGAATCGGCAATGTATTTCAGTTTAACGCTTCTCCATGTTACAGCTCCTCCCCCCAGACAAAACACACTACCCGAGGTAAATTTTCTAGAATCTAGGTCTGATTGGAAATCCTAGTCCGTGTATCCCACTGGAAATAAACCATCTGACTGATAAACCAACATTCTATCTCGAGTTCTTTTCAGATACTTCAGAATGTTCTTAACAATAGTCCAATGTTGATTTCCGGGATTACTTTGATATCTTGCTACCATTCCTACGACGTAGCAGATATCCGGTCTCGTACACAATATTGCATACATGAGGCTTCCTACTGCCGACACATAAGGAATGCCTCTCATGTCATCTATCTCCATTTGTGTCTTATGGCACATGTTGTTGTAACATAGATTTCACATCTAGGGCTACAAATACTTAATATATGAATCATGAATGAATAATGGAGATGTAAAGAACACTCGAGTTTGTTGACCCAGTTTGTCCGGAAGGACTATGTCTGGGGGCATACCAAGCCAGGATATTTTACTATCTTTTTCCTATGTACTTTTCGTTCCCTCTTTTTCTCTTGGGGTTTGTCCCCTATTTATAACAATTACAAGGTGCAAAGATGAAAACCCTAATGGGCCACTTAACGGGCCTTCTAAATAAAGAAATACAAGATACACCAAATCTTCGCCAGGATCTTCAATAGATATGCAAGATCTTCTATTTTCACAACAAACACCGGGAATCTTTATCTTGATCTTCTTTTCTTGCTTATCTTTACTCCGATACACCTGCCGACCTCACCCACGGAGCGACCTCTGGGGAGGTCGCCCATCCAGGCGAGCTCAACTCGTCTTCTTCCTTATTCTGTTGCCAAGTCGCCCTATGGGGGAGGTCGCTCGTCAAGGAAAACTTCGATCTTCTTTGCTCGTGGGGCGACCTCGGGGGAGACCGCCCGTCAGGCCACCTTTATTCTTCTCTTGTCTACCTCGCTCATGGACCGTCCAGGGAGGAGGTCACTTGCCAAAATGAGCTTGATCTTCTCTGCTAGTCGCCAGGCCGCCCTACAAGGGCCCACCTTGGCATTCTCGTACTCTACTGCCGAACTCGGTTTTGGCTGCCACGTCACCACCATTTGCCACGTCATCACTATTTACCATGTGGCTGTTGGCCGATTATTATGGCTATAACAATTGCCCCCAAGAGCGGACTTCAACTTTATTCGAAGGTCGGTCTTGCCCTTGAGGTTGCATTCTCTGCCCCCGTGCATGCTCTGAACGCCTTTATGAGGTCTTGATTGTTCATACTTTGATGATAATACTTCTGGTATTAAGTTCGGATCTTCAATTTCAGACTTGGTCGCTGGTTCATGCTGCAACTAGGTGGGTACTTGATTTTCTTTATTTGTGCTCGTACTTTGATGTGAGCCTCTTTGTACGAGTCTTTTCTGTGCCCGTACTTTGAGGTGAGCCTTTTGGTACGAGTCTTTTTTGTGCTCATACTTTGAGGTGAGCCTCTTGGTATGAGTATTTTCTGTGCTCGTACTTAGAGGTGAGCCTCTTGGTACGAGTCTTTTCTGTGCTCGTACTTTGAGGTGAGCCTCTTGGTACGAGTCTTTTCTGTGCTCGTACTTTGAGGTGAGCCTCTTGGTACTAGTCTTTTCTGTGCTCGTACTTTGAGGTGAGCCTCTTGGTACGAGTCTTTTCTGTGCTCATACTTTGAGGTGAGCCTCTTGGTACGAGTTTTTTTTGTACTCGTCGATGACCATTTCTGGCCGAGCGGTTCGCGACTTGATGTATCTAGCCTTTGGGCCTTCCGTCAATGGAACTCTCTTTTTAATTTCCTTGTTGTGCCGACTTGATTTTCTTATGCGACCTTTGTTTTACACTTAGTCATCTTACAAAGTCGGGATTCACCACACCTCGATGGGTTGTGATTTATTCTCCGGTATTTTGAAAGTCGTACCTCGGGTGACTCGCATGTTATCAATCATATGTCTTTCATGCAACCCACATATTATCAATCATATGTTTTTCATGCGACCCGCTTGGTTTCTACACATAGGAATTATGAAAAGAAAGGTAACATTTTATTCGACTTGGCCAAACTAGTACAAAGTAGCGACTTCTGTTAGCTCATGATAGATAAAATCAGTGAACCTTGCCAAACAGGTAGAAATTCGACGCCGTATAGGCGGACAAAGTCATCGCCTTAGGAGGCGGAATGCCGACACTGAGGAGGCGGGCAGGTCGACGCCGTATAGGTGGACAAAGTCATGGCTTTAGGAGGTGGGCAGGTCGACGTTGTATAGGCGGACAAAGTCATCGCCTTAGGAGGTGGAATGCCGACGCCGAGGAGGAGGGCAAGTCGACGTCGTATAGGCGGACAAAGTCATCGCCTTAGGAGATGGAATGCTGATACCGAGGAGGCGGATAGGTCGACGCCGTATAGGCGGACAAAAATCATCTCCTTAGGAGACAGAATGTCCACGCCGAGAAGGCGGACAGGTCAACACCGTATAGGCGAACAAAGTCATCACCTTAGAAGGTGGAATGCCAACGCCGAGGAGGCGGGCAGGTCGACGCCTTAGAGGCGGACAAAAATCATCGCCACGAAGGCAAAATGCCGACGCCGAGGAGGTGGGCAGGTCAACACCGAGGAGGCGGGCAGGTCGACGCCGTATAGGCGGACAAAGTCATCGCCACAAAGGCGGAATGCCGATGTCGAGGAGGCGGGCAAGTCGACGCCGTATAGGCAGACAAAATCATCGCCATGAAGGCGGAATGCCAGCGCCGAGGAGGAGGGCAGGTCGACGCCTTAAAGACGGACAAAAATCATCACCCCAAAGACGGAATGCCGACAGTAAGGAGGCGGGCTAGGTTGACGCCTTAGAGGTGGACATAATCATCGCCACGGCGGAATAATACCAAAATAGGCGGGTCGAGGCCTTTAGAGGCCGTCACTAAGGAGGAATGCCTTAGAGGAGGCGGGCAGGTCGACGCCTTAGAGGCGGACAATATCATCGCCACGAAGGAGGAAGTGCCATGGTTTGTTCGACCATTTGAGGAAATTCTTTGGGAGAGAGAGATTTAGGTTTAAAGACTCTTGAAAATTTTGTAAAGATATTAATAGGAGGTCAGAAAATATTTCAGATATTTTTTGGTAAAACTGATTTTTATCAGTGTTGAAAGGGAGACTTGAAATTCGAGATTATTAACAAGATCTTTTTCGATTTTTGTGGTATAAAATAACCTTTGAGATTTCTGGGGTTTTGCCCCCAGGATCGGGTTTTGATATCTGCTTAAAAACATTTTTCGTGAATGTGCAAAGGTTTGGGATCCTTAGGGTCTTGCCCCATGATCGAGATTTGATTCTCGTTTGTATAGATTGTCTGTACCTGAGCGATTTGTTATTTCGAGAATGTGAAAGAAGATTGGCACATAGGTTTATAGTCATTTCGGACTGTGTAGATTTATAGTCGTTTCGGACTGTTTGCCAGTGACTTGAATAACTTCTACGACTTTGAAACGAGCTATGTTCTTATCGTCTTATTGACATTGCAATTTAAATGAACTTATTCTTTATCGTCTTATGAAGTCGTGATGAGAATCGAGCCGTTTAGGCCGCGACCTCATCGACCTTGGGATTCGAAAGCCATGGCTACGATGTGAGCTGGAGGATATTCCAAAATGTGACTTTATATAAGTGTTTTAACTCGGTGTCAGCTTGGATTGAGATATTCATTTGATATAAAATGGTCGTCTTTCGAGATCGTTTTACTGAGGTTACAACTCTCTTTGACTTGTGATTTGAAGGGCTTATTTGTCGTCTTACATAAATTGCGGCTTGATTGCCTTCTGGTTTGACCATTGATCCTGTCGGGGTCGACAGGGTCATTTATGTAAAATCGCGACCTCGCAAACTTGAGATTGTCGGGTTTGCTTGTCTGAGACCGCGACTTATTGAATTTGAGTATTTCCCTTAATCGTTTGATGCGATGTAAGTTTGAAGTCGGTTTATAAGTTTGCTTCATCTGTATGAGACTTTTGAGAGCTCGTAGATGAATTTTGTGAGTCATTTTCTAGGGTTTATGCTATTAGTGAAACATAAAGATTCGGAGTTTGGTTTGAATAACCCTCCAAATTTAAACATGCAAGTTTGAGTTTCTAACGTCAACTACTGTCTTTGAAATTAACTCGAATAGCTCGAGATATGAGCACATATGCTCCCGCCTT
Source organism: Stenogyne calaminthoides (assembly GCA_037126765.1). Classification (NCBI taxonomy): domain Eukaryota; kingdom Viridiplantae; phylum Streptophyta; class Magnoliopsida; order Lamiales; family Lamiaceae; genus Stenogyne; species Stenogyne calaminthoides. The sequence goes on from JBBCBC010000009.1 coordinate 34,635,434, forward strand.
TTAAAATATATGCAAGTATGAATATTGTAACATATATTAAAAGGAAGTAAATAAAATAGAACCTGATGCAAGTGGGCTAAAAGACTGCCCGTAGATTCTTTGAGTTGCCCCCGAGGCTTCGTGTGCCAGTGCAATTTCCTTTTGCTTGTGTCACGAATATTTTTCCTCGCAAAAAATGAATAACCTGTTAGATATCAAGTTATTTACATGAAAATTGGGATAATATTAAACAAATCACGAATTTTAAAAAGTCGTGTTCAAGTTATAAGTGACCAGAGACAACATTAAACTTCCTTTAAGGTTTCTCAACCTTTTTTATTTATTGTTGCCAAGTACGGCGCGATGCCCAAACTGGTCCACTGGACCCAAGCTCGGACAATTCATTAGCCACCCATCAACTTGCTTTTTCCAGGTCGAAGTTATATGTTGGGATTATACTGGAAATTATGCTTTTACTTTGTATAATCAAAACTGAATTTTGGACTTTTTACTGAAATAAATTGTTTATCACTGATGCATCAAATATCATCGAATGTTACATATATTTACTGCATAACTGTTCAATAAATAGTACGTGTTACATTGTAGTTAATTTAGTGATGCCAGATCACAAAAGATTAAATTAACAGTTCCTTGTAACCAAAAGTACACCATTCACGACCTAGATGGAAATGAACAATCCATCGTGAAAGGTTGAAGTGTAAGGCTCAGATTGGCTTGTTTTGACCAAGAGATTACACTAGTGCATGACTGATGCACTGAATAGGACCTACAGGAGGACAAATTCTTCAGAACTGAACAAGGAAGAATTAGACCTCAGTGGTTCGTTATTTCTTAATCTTCGTTCCTTAAATAGGATCGCGTGTGGTTGGTAACTATTGCTTTGACTTATCACGGGTAGAGAATCAACGAGATTCAATACTTTATATCTTGGGCAATATTATTGGTCACATGCGATTGCTAAGATTTAATACGGAGAATCGTGTGCAAGTACGCTTGTTCGATTTGCCCCCTTGGGAGGTTCATAAAATTTATCATACCAAATCTTGCAAGTGGAACTAGTTTCTGGTATGGATAATAATGTTAAACCGTTCCTTAACCAAGGACAAAAGATATTAATTAATGGAAAGCTATTTCAGTGGCTTGAATTAATTAATGGGCTAGATAATCTTAAAAACGGGAAATAATAACCGGGAGCCATATTAACTGTAATATGGGTTAAGATGGATAGTGCAATATTAATTATGTAGTGGGATTAATTAATATTTATGGGCTTGAATAATATTGTGGCTCAATATTGATAATTCAAGATCCATTGGAAGGTCCAATCTTAATTCTCCTAAAGGCCCCCCACGTAGCCCAACATAAAATCCAATAACTGAAAAGGGTGTTTAAAAAAAAAAAAATTGTTGCTTATTTTTCCTCTCTTTTTCGAAAATTATAAATAAAAGAGGGAGAAAGATTTTCTTTGAATTTTGTTATGGAATGAAGATATGTATTCTTGGAATACAAGATTATCTCATTAAATTCAAGAAATCTCCCACTTGGTTATTTATGGTGAGATTTTCGAAATTTACAAAGAATAAGGGAAATAAAGATTTTCTTGATTTTCTTGAAAAGATATTATGGAAGATATGCATTTCTTGAAATACAAGTATATCTCATAAATTCAAGAAGATCCAAATCTTGGATTATTTCCTCTTAATTTTCGAAAATTCCATAACAAGATGAGGTAGGATTTTTTGTGGAATATTTTAATTATGGAGAAAAGAATATATGAGATATATTCAAGATTTCTTGGAGATCAAGAAAAGATTTTCCCACATTATTTTTTTCCCAAATTTTCGACCACCACCCCATCTATAAATAGGGGATGATTCTTTCATTCCCAAGTACAATTCCATGTGCTGAAAAAATTAGTAAATCCACAAAGGTGGTGCAATAATTTTTTATTTTTCCTTTTGTTAATTGTTCGCGAGCATCCTTCCACCGGATTGTCGAGCAAGGACTAAGGGAATACTTGGGAAGACTTTTTGGTGTGTTTTCATTGACGAGTCCATTGTCATTCCAAGAGGTACGTTCACGTAAACTCGTAGTAATTCCGCATGCGTAGGATTTACGTGAACTGTTTTATATGCATGATTTGTTGTTGAATTATTATTTGAATTAATATAGGATTAATTCATGCTAGTAATAATTGTTAGAATTAAATTTATATTTAAATATTCATCCCGAATATATCCGCAATTAATTAATTCCCCACAAGCGGTATCGAGCCCTCGGTTTGACTCTCAATTTTAAATTATAATTTAATTCGTTTTCATTAAATTTGAAATTGGATAGTAGAATTGCTAGATCTTTTTTGCAGGTATCCAATTGTCATGGAATTTAATGTGTTTATTTATGCATGCATATAAATTGTGGTTTTTAATTCGATTCGTTCGAATTCGTTTTGCCTCGTGAGAAAATCCACGAGTAGATTAGGATTTGTTTGATTTGATCAAATGTAATAGACTAGTCTAGATCTAGGTTTATTTATTTTTTGTAAATAAATTGTAACCGGATCGGAAATAGGCGAGATGAAAAATTAAAGGATAGATCCGAATCGGCGTGGCGGGTATGCATCGCTTAAATGTGCTGGCGGGAGACACACGCGACGAACGCAAACGCATGCAGCACTCACGGGCGGGGGCGAGGCCGAGGGGCCGAGCGCCAGGGTCAAAGCCTGACCGGCGGATAAAGGCGCAAGGTACCGCGGCGCTAAATGGACGGGCGGATTTAGGCGCATATGGTACGGCGCTACTGAAAGCGCAGCAATCGCTGAAGTTCCACGGCGAGGCGAGGTCGGCGAAATACACATGATGCGGAAGACGGCACGCTGCTGCCGCCTGGGCGAACCCCCGGGCCGAGGCCGAGGCCGACACGGAGAAGCTCGCCGAGGTCGCCGAAAGCACCGACAAGTAACGCTACAATAGGGTTAAGGTGCACGGACGCAAATGTGTTGGGGAATTAGTCAGACATATCTATTCGGGTGAATATTTAAATACAAATTTAATTTTTAATTATTACTAGCATGAATTAATCCTATATTAATTCAAATAATAATCCAACAACATATCATGCATATAATAATTCACGAAAACCCACGATGCGAATTCTACGAGTTTACGTGAACGCATTCTCTTGGGATGGCAACGATATGGGTGAATAGACTAACAACAAGGACTTCCCAAGTATTCCCTTAGTCCTCGCTTCGACTATCCGGTGGAAGGATTCTTGTGAACGATTTAACAAAAGGAAAATAAAATATGTTGCACCACCTTTGTGGATTTACTAATTTTTCCAAAGACATGAAATTGTACTTGAGGAATGAACTAATCATCCCCTATTTATAGAGGCTAGGGTGGTCGAAATTTTTGTTATTTTTTCAATGTGGGATAAATTTTTCTTGATCACCAAGAAATCTTGAATATATCCCCTATATTCTCTTTCCCATAATTAAAATATTTCACAAAAATCCCATCTTCTCATATTATGGATTTTTTTCAAAAAATATATCAAGATTCCAAGATTTGGATCTTCTTGAATTTATGAGATATTCTTGTATTTCAAGAAATACATATCTTCCATAATATCTTTTCAAGAAAATCAAGAAAATCTTTCTTGCCCTATTTTCAAAAAAATTCAAAAATATCACTATGTATATAATCATGTGGGAGATTTCTTGAATTTAATGAGATAATCTTGTATTCCAAGAATACATATCTCCATTCCATAACAAAATTCAAAGAAAATCTTTCTCCCAACTTATCCATTAATTTTCAAAATTTGTTGGGAAAAATAAAGCAACAATATTTATTTTATTTTAATCACTTTTTCGCTTATTGGACTATTTTTGGGCTACTCGTGGGGGCCTTTAGGAGAATTAAGATTGACCTTCTAATGGATCTTGAATATCTAATATTGAGCCACAATATAATTCAAGCCCATAAATATTAATTAATCCCACTACATAATTAATATTGCACTATCCATCTTAACCCATATTACAGTCAATATGGCTCCCGGTCATTATTTCCCGTGTTTAAGATTATCTAGTCCATTAATTAATTCAAGCCACTAAAATAACTTTCTATTAATTAATATCCTATATCCTTGGTCAACGAACGGTTCAACATTATTATCCATACCGGAAACTAATTCCACTTGCAAGATTTGGTATGATAAAGCTTATGAACCTCCCAAGGGGGGCAAATCGAACAAAGCGTGATTGCACACGATTCTTCGTATTAAATCTTAGCAATCACATGTGACTAATAATATTGCCCAAGATAAAAAGTATTGAATCTCTCTGATTCGCTACCCATGATAAGTCAAAGCAATAGTTACCAATCCCACGTGATCCTATTTAAGGAACGAAGATTAAGAAATAACGAACCACTGAGGTCTAATTCTTCCTTGTTCAGTTCTGAAGAATTTATCCTCCTGTAGGTCCTATTCAGTGCATCAGTCATGCACTAGTGTAATCTCTTGGTCAAGACAAACCAATTTGAGCCTTACACTTCAACCTTTCACGATGGGTTGTTCATTTCCATCTACGTCGTGAATAGCGTACTTTTAGTTACAAGGGACTGTTAATTTAATCTTCTGTGATCTGGTATCACTAAATTAACTACAATGTAACACGTACGACTTATTGAACAGTTATGCAGTAAATATATGTAACATTCGATAATATTTAAAGCATCAGTGATAAACAATTTATTTCAGTAAATAAGTCTGAAAATTCAGTTTCGATTATACAAAGTAAAAAGCATACTTTCCAGTATAATCCCAACAATCTCCCACTTATACTCAAAGTCTGCTTTTAAGTATACTACAACATGTCTCGTGTAGTCCGTGACATCTAATGTCACCTACACGAACCTAATACTTTCTCCCACTTATACTCAAAGCAGATTGACAACGGTCTTGACACCCATTCCTTCCACATGTCTCTCGAATGTATTCAGAGGCAGACCCTTTGTGAATGAATCTGCTAGGTTGTCCTTAGACGCTATCTTTGCCACATCTATATCTCATCTCTTAACGATTTCTCGTATAAGATGTCTTTCCTTTAGTGTGCTTGTTTGACTCGTGAACTCTTGGTTCCCTTGAATTTGCAACTGCCCCTAGCAAATATTGCTAGACAAATTCGGAACTCCATCCAAGTCCACTAAGAAGGTCTAGAGCCAAATCGGTTCTTTCACTGCTTCACAAGCAGCTACTTACCCGATTTCCATGGTTGAGTCAGTGATGCATTTCTGCTTCACACTCGTCCATTTGATGGCTACACTTCCCAAATGAAACACACTAACTGAGGCAGATAGTTTCTGGAATCTAAGTCTGATTGGAAATCCGAGTCCGTGTAGCCGATGGGGATTGGAGTATCTGACTGATAAATCAACATTCTATCCCGAGTTCTTTTCAGATACTTCAGAATGTTTTTAACTGTCGTCCAATGCTCTTTCCCTGGGTTACTTTGATATCTTGCCACCATGCCTACGGCAAAGCAGATATCCGGTCTCGTACACAGCATTGCATACATAAGGTTTCCGACAGCCGAAGCACAAGGAATGACTTTCATGTCATCTATTTCCTTTTGCGTCTTAGGGGACATTTTTTTGGATAGATGGATTCCAAATCTGAAAGGTACGAATCCTTTCTTGGAATCTTGCATGTTGAAGTGTTTCAAGACAATGTCTATGTATAAAACTTGCGATAACCCGATCATCATTTTCTTGCGATCTCGAGTGATCTTGATCCCAAGGATGTGTCCGGCTTCCCCTAAGTCTTTTATATCAAACTGTTTTGAAAAACATGCCCTTACATCTGATAACACCTTCACATCGTTCCCGATGATCAGAATGTCATCTACGTATAGTACTAAGAATACCAATGCAGTTCCGACACGCTTTTTATACACACAACTTTCAAACTCGATTTGATCGAACCCATAAGACTTTATAACATGATCAAAACATTGGTTCCAAGCTCTGGATGCCTGTTTGAGTCCGTAAATGGACCTCTTGAGCTTACAAACTAGGTGTTCTTGGCCTGTTTCAATGAAACCTTGGGGTTGTTGCATATAGATCTCTTCATCAAGACTTCCGTTAAGGAAAGCTGTCTTGACATCCATTTGCCAGATTTCAAAGTCAAAATGTGCAACAATCGATAAGAGAATACGGATAGACTTAAGCATGGCTACGGGTGAAAAAATTTCCTCATAATCGATCCCTTCTTTCTGAGTATAACCTTTCGCCACTAGTCTTGCTTTGAAGGTTTCCACCCTCCCGTCCGGTCCTCTTTTTCTCTTATATACTCACTTGTATCCAATGGGTTTGACCCCATTAAGTGGTTCGACTAGCTCCCACACTCTGTTATGAAACATAGAACCCATTTCGGCTTTCATTGCTGTTTGCCAAGAATCTGCATCCTTATCTTGGAGTGCCTCGTCATATGTCCATGGGTCTGATTCGTCTTGTCCAGGAATCAAGTCCGAGGACTCTCCTATTCCCATGAATCTCTCGGGCTCCGGTTGTGAAAGTGTGTCGTTTGGTATATCATCTAGTACAGTTGGCATCGAGGTTTGCCTTATTAGCTCATTTAAGGTAATCTCACTTCTGGGTTTTCTTTGGTTCATATAGTCTTCTTCCAAAAATCTAAAGTGGATGCTGATGACCACCTTTTGATCTTCGGGACCATAGAACATACACCCTTTTGTTCCCTCGGGGTATCCTACAAACAGCCTTAATTCTGATCAAGGAACCAATTTACCGACTTCCTTGTCCAACACGTAGGCCGGACACCCCAAATTCTCATGTGTCTCATACTAGGCTTGCACCCGGTCCACAATTCTTTGGGAGTTCTGGGAACCGATTCGGATGGCACCAAGTTCAGAATGTAAGCCGCTGTTTCCAAGGCATGACCCCAGAACGACTTGGGAAGATCCGCACAACTCATCATTGATCTAACCATTTCTAAAAGAGTTCTGTTTCTTCGCTCTGCAACCCCATTTTATTGAGGGGTTCCGGGTGCAGTGAGCTGGGATACAATCCCTTCATCAGATAAGTAATTCAAAAACTCATCGCTGAGGTATTCGCCTCCACGATCAGATCGTAGAGACTTGATACGTTTTTCCCTATGATTCTCTGTTTGAGCCTTAAATTCTTTGAATTTCTCAAAGGTCTCAGATTTATGCTTCATAAGGAAAATGTAACCGTACCTTGAGTAATCATCAATAAAAATACTCATAACCTCCTCTTGCTTTGGTTGACATTGGACCACATACATCTGTGTGAACGATCTCTAACACTTCTTTGGCCCTATTCCCCTTGGCTCCAAATGCCCTCTTGGTCATATTACCCTCCAAACATGATTCGCAGGTTGGAATCGGTTCAACTTGGAGAAGCTCCAGTGAACCGTCTCTCACCAACCTTTGGATCCTCTTTGGATTTATATGACCCAATCTTAGATGCCAAAGAAGTGTCTCCTTCACTTCTGATGAACGTTTTCTTTTCTCGGAAACTGTTGATGTGTTATAGGATGCATTTCGTGAGTGGTGTGCACAGTTAATTGTATAGATATCATTCGACAACGTTCCATGATAGATAAATTTATCAAAAAGGAGAAATGGTAACAACTTTATTAAAAAGTAACCGAATATCTATCATAAAAAGTTTAGAAACTGAAATCAAATTCTTTCTAAAATCCGGAACGTAAAGAACATCTCTAAAATTAAAACTCTATCTTCAAAAGACAGGTGCACTTCTCCCACTGCTTTAGCTGCCACTCTCGTAGCATCGCCCAGTGTGATGAGGACCTCACTCCCACTAAGTTGCCGGGTCCGCTTGAACCCCTATAATGTGAAACAAACATGATTAGTGGATCCCGTATCCACCACCCATAAATGGGAGGCATACGCCGCTAAACAAAGTTTCAACAACTAGTGCGTGAGAATTACCTTTCGTTCCATTCCTTTTGGGTCTGGAACAGGCTGACCTCCAATGTCCTTTTTCACCGCAGTTGAAGCACTTCCCCTTAGCTGGCTTGTTCACTCCACCACCCTTCTTCACCTTATCTTTGCCATTGGCAACACTTGAGTTCACTTGCTTGTGGCCTTTGTTCATTTTCTTATTCTTACCACCCCTTGGTCTAGAAGAAGAAGAAGGTCCGTTTGCCACCAAGGCTTGGGTCTTTTGCCCCAATATCGCCTCTGCCGAGACTAAAGCTTGCAACATATCAGGCATCGAGAACTTCTGATTATTCATCTGGTAGTTCAACCTGAACTGTTCAAAACTTTTCGGCAGAGAGTGGAGCACGAAATCAATTTGGGTCTCGATATCGTATTCAGCGCCAAGTACCTCAAGTTTATTAAGGTGAGCCATCATCCGAGAACGTGTTCCCACTGCAGGCGTTCCTCCACCATTTTCATAGAGAGCAAGTCCTCATGGTGATCTGACGAGCCACACGGTTCTGATGTTGAAACATCGCTTTAAGACTAGTCATGATTTCCGTAGCGGTCTCGACGTTCTGGTGTTGGTGTTGCAACACATCTGACATAGAAGCCAAGATGGTACACTTTGCCATTTCGTTAGACCGCTCCCAGTCAGCATACTCTTTCTTAACCGTTTTAGTGGACTCATCTGATGTTTTATCCTGTTTAGGTGTGGTCGAAACCCGTTATGGCTTTTGTGCGATGAGGACAATAGTGAGTTTTCGATTCCAATCAACAAAATTTTCTCCAGTGAGCAAATTGTCTTTAAGTATATTGAATAGTGGATTAAAAGGTTGCGACATGATGAACTGAAATAAATAATAATATGCATAAGCACAAATATATCACAAGGTTCGATCACATGCATCATATTAAAATCTCAAAAAAATATGAACATGCATCAGCCAACATCTCAAAATAGTTTAAATAAGCCATGTGGGGTGGGTCATTATTTAAACACATTTAAGCAGGTTACAAACAAGAACGAAGCACAAAACTTTAATATCCAGATTAATAGTTGGCTCTACTTTGACCAATATAAAATTGACAGGGACTTCGGGGAAGTATATGCATATCAATTTTATACCTAAGTAATAACCATGATTAAATACAGGATTATTATTTCGCTTTGAACGAGCCTCGTGGGGAGGGTCATCGTCGCCACTAGTAATAACCCACAATCATCCACTTGGAATTCATTCATGTGAAAGCTATCTTTTGACAGTCCCGTGGGGGGAATTTCTCCAAAATAATTCACAAATAAATAAATCATGGAGGTCAAAATTAATTCAATTTTATTATCCTAATAAAATTATCAATTAATTATTTAAACATACTTAGTAATTTTTTTTAAGGTGAGATTTTTCATTTGGCAACTCTCATGCAAACACATTTAAACAAATTAAATAAAGCATAAGATAAGACAAAATAAATCAAGCAAAATGCAAAAAATAAACATATTGGGCACAAATTATCCAATTGTCATGGTTTGATTTTTTCTTGGCTTGATTTTGAAGAAACACCGCCTCGAATTTCTCCCACTCGATCGTCTCAAAAAAATACTGTCTCTCGAACGCTTCTGTAGCTCGCGGTAGGATGCATATGCTGCATCCCGGCACCTTATAGCCTAGACCGGCCCCAGCGGCCTTAGCACCGCCAGCCAGCGCCCGCCAGTCCTCGCTTTCCTCAGCCTGCGTCTCGGTAAGCGGCGCGATCCGCGGTGACAGCGTATCCGCCGCTCGCACTCGCCCTACTCACCTGCGCCCGCGACCTCGCGGCGCCCAGCGTCGCGGCGCGTCCGTCCGCCGGCCCGATCTGCGTGCTATCTTTATGTCGCCTTGCGCCCGCCCGTCACATGGCAGCCCTGTCCTCCACCTTCGGCGCCTTAGCCTCTCCTTGCTAGTAGTCTTGCCAGCCATGGCCCTCTTAGTTCACGGATTTTTGTCCTTCAAATCTTTGTCTTCTCTTCGTTTAGATCCGGTTACAATTTATTTACAAAAATAAATAATCCTGAATCTAGACTAGTTTATTACATTGATCCAAATCAAACAAATCCTGGTCTCTTTCATTGGATTTTCTCACGAGGCAAAAAACGAATCCGAACGAATCAATTAAAAACCACAATTTATATGCATGCATAAACAAACACATTAAATTCCATAACAATTGGATACCCAAAAATAGATCTAGCAATTCTACTATCCAATTTCAAATTTAATGTCCGCTAATTAAATTACAATTTAAAATTCAGAGTCTTAAACCGTGGCTCTGATACCAGTTGTTGGGAAATTAGTTGCACAGATCTATTCGGGGTGAATATTTAAATACAAATTTAATTCTTTAATTATTACTAGCATGAATTAATCCTATATTAATTCAAATAATAATCCAACAACATATAATGCATATAATAATTCACGTAAAACCTACGACGCGAATTCTACGAGTTTACGTGAAACGCATTCTCTTGGGATGGAAACAAGATGGTGAATAGACTAACCGCAAGGACTTCCCAAGTATTCCTTAGTCCTCGCTCGACTATCCCAAGGAAGGATTCTTGTGAACGATTTAACAAAAGGAAAATAAAATATGTTGCACCACCTTTGTGGATTTACTAATTTTTCCAGCACATGGAATTGTACTTGGGAATGAAAGAATCATCCCCTATTTATAGAGGCCAAGGTGGTCGAAATTTTTGTGCTAAAACAATGTGGGAAAATCTTTTCTTAATCTCCAAGAAATCTTGAATATATCTCTTATATTCTTTTTCCCATAATTATAATATTCCACAAAAATCCCACCTTCTCTATTATTATGGATTTTCGAAAATAAGGGTATCAAGATTCCAAGATTTGGATCTTCTTGAATTTATGAGATATTCTTGTATTTCAAGAAATACATATCTTCCATAATATCTTTTCAAGAAAATCAAGAAAATCTTTCTTGCCCTCTATTTTCAAATTTTTTAAAATTTCATGATAGATAATCATGTGGGAGATTTCTTGAATTTAATGAGATAATCTTGTATTCCAAGAATACATATCTTCAATCCATAACAAAATTCAAAGAAAATCTTTCTCCCAATTTATCTATTATTTTCGAAATTTGTTGGGAAAAATAAGCAACAATATTTATTTTATTTTAATCACCTTTTCAGTTAATGGACTATATGTTGGGCTACTCAGGAGGCCTTTAGGAGAATTAAGATTGGACCTTCTAATGGACCTTGAATATCTAATATTGAGCCACAATATAATTTAAGCCCATAAATATTAATTAATCCCACTACATAATTAATATTGCACTATCCATCTTAACCCATATTACAAATCAATATGGCTCCCTACCATTATTTCCCCGTTTTAAGATTATCTAGCCCATTAATTAATTCAAGCCACTAAAATAGCTTTCTATTAATTAATATCTTATATCCTTGGTCAAGGAATGGTTCAACATTATTATCCATACCGGAAACTAATTCCACTTGCAAGATTTGATATGATAAAGCTTATGAACCTCCCAAGGGGGAAAATCGAACAAAGCGTGCTTTCATTAATGATTCTTCAGATTAAATCTTAGCAATCACATGTGACTAATAATATTGCCCAAGATAAAAAGTATTGAATCTCTCTGATTCGCTACCCATGATAAGTCAAAGCAATAGTTACCAATCCCACGTGATCCTATTTAAGGAACGAAGATTAAGAAATAACGAACCACTGAGGTCTAATTCTTCCTTGTTCAGTTCTGAAGAATTTATCCTCCTGTAGGTCCAATTCAAAGGCATCACCATGCACTAGTGTAATTTCTGGTCAAGACAAGTCAATCTGAGCCTTACACTTCAACCTTTCACGATGGGTTGTTCATTTCCATCTAGGTCGCGAATAGCGTGCTTTTTTTAGTTACAAGGGACATTAATTTAATCTTCGTGATCTGGTATCACTAAATTAACTACAATGTAACACGTACGACTTATTGAACAGATATGCAGTAAATATATGTAACATTCGATAATATTTAAAGCATTAGTGATAAACAATTTATTTCAGTAAATAAGTCTGAAAATTTAGTTTCGATTATACAAAGTAAAAGCATACTTTCCAGTATAATCCCAACATGTCACTCGGCCAAGGGGCCGGCCGGATGCGGGCGTGCATCCCGGCTGCGAGCTACTTGGCGTGGCGTTTCGAGATGGAGTTCTTTTCGAGACGATCGAGTGGGAGAAATTCAAGACGACATTTCTTCAAAATCAAGCCAATAAAAATCAAACCATGACAATTGGATAATTTGTGCCCAATATATTTATTTTTCCGCTTTGCTTGATTTATTGTTGTGATTTCTTGTGCTTTATTTAATTTGTTTAAATGTGTTTACATGAGAATTGCCCAATGAAAAATCTCACCTTCAAAAATTACTAAGTATGTTTAAATAATTAATTGACAATTTTATTCTGGATAATAAAATTGAATTAATTTTGACCTCCATGATTTATTTATTTGTGAATTCTTTTGGAGAAATTCCCCCACCTGACGGTCAAAAGATAGCTTTTCACATGAATAAATTCGGATGGATGATTGTAGATTATTACTAGTGTCGACGATGATCCTCCCCACGAGGCTCGCTCAAAAGCGAAATAATAATTTCAGATTTAATCATGGTTATTACTTAGGTGTAAAATTGATATGGATATATTCTCCAAGTCCCCGCAATTTTATATTGGTCAAGTGGGAGCCAACTATTAATCTGATATTAAAGGTTTGTAACTCGCTCTTGTTTGCAACTCGTTGAATGTGTTTAAATAATGCCCCACCCCACGTGGCTTATTTAAACTGTTTTGAGATGTTGGCTGATGCATGTTCATATTTTTTTTTTTTTGAGATTTTAATATGAAACATGTGATCGAACCTTGTGATATATTTATGCTTATGCATATTATTATTTATTTCAGTTCAGCATGTCGTAACCTTTTAATCCACTGCTATTATACTTAAAATCAATAGAATAAGTATGGAAACTATATTGATTGGAAACGGAAAATTTTAATTGTCCTAACTGCACAAAAGCACAAGTGAATTCTTGACACACCAAAATCAGATGAGCCAACTGACGAGTCAAAAATGCGAGACTCGTCAGATCACCTTGCGAGAGATGTCGCCGTTGAAATTGGTGGAGGGCAAACCCGTAAGGGATTACGTCCTCAAAATTGATGGCCCATCTGAACAAACTTGAAGTTCTGAGTACAAATTATAATCTGGAGACTCAGATTAATTTGGTACTTCATTCTCTGCCCAAAAGTTTCTGAGCAATTTTGCCTCGCTAGCTGATTTGTTGCAAGCTTTGGTCTAGGCAGAGATGTTGATAGGGCACCAAACTCAAGCTTTGACGGCAAGTGGTCCGTCTTCATCTTCTAGGCCAAGGGATGGCAAGAAGAAGAAGGTGACCAAAGGCCATAAGCAATCAGACTCAACTGTTGCCAAGGGCAATGATAAGATGACGAATGCTGGTGGTGTCAAGGAAAATCCAAAGAGGAAGTGCTTAAGCTGCGGTGAAAGAGGACAATGGAGGTTTGCCTGTTCCAACCCCAAAAGGGCCGAAAAGAAAGGTAATTCTCACGCACTAATTGTTGAAACTTGTTTAGCGGCGTATACTCCTCATTCGTGGGTAGTTGATACGGGATCCACTAATCATGTTTGCTTCACGGGTTCAAACTGATCCGACAACTTAGTGGCAATGAGATCCTCATCACACTGGGCGATGCTACGAGAGTGGCAGCTGAAGCAGTGGAAGAAGTGTACCTGTCTTTTGAAGACAGAGTTCTAATTTTAAGAGATGTTCTTTATGTTCCCAGTTTTGGAAAGAATTCACTTCCAGTTTCTAAAAATCTGTTAATGGATACTTAGTTTCTTCTAATAAGAATGACATCATTTCTTGAAATGATGAGTGTATCTATTATGGGACATTGATGGAAAATCTCTATACAATTAACTGTGCACACCACTCACGAAATGCATCCTATAACACATCAACTGTTTCCGATAAAAGAAAACGTGAACGAGACACTTCTATGGCATCTAAGATTGGGACATATTAATCCAAAGAGGATCCAAAGGTTGGTAGAAGACGGTTCACTGGAGTCTCTCCAAGTTGAACCAATTCCAACATGCGAATCATGTTTGGAGAGTAAAATGACCAAGAGGGCATTCGGAGCCAAGGGGAATAGAGCCAAAGAAGTGTTAGAAATCGCTCACACAGACGTATGTGGTCCAATGTCAACCAAAGCAAGGGGAGGTTATGAGTATTTTGTCACTTTTATTGATGACTACTCAAGAATGCGGTTATATTTTCCTTATGAAGCATAAATCTGAGACCTTTGAGAAATTCAAAGAATTTAAGGCTCAAGCAGAGAATCATAAGGAAAAACGTATCAAGTCTCTACGATCCGATCATGGAGGCGAGTACCTCAGCGATGAGTTTTTGAACTACTTGTCTGATGAAGGGATTGCATCCCAAATGGATCGCACCCTAACCCCTCAACAAAATGGGGTTGCAGAGCGAAGAAAATGAACTCTTTTGGAAATGGTTAGATCTATGATGAGTTATGCGGATCTTCCCAAGTCGTTTACGGGGTCATGCCTTGGAAACAACGGCCTACATTCTCAACTTGGTGCCATCCAAATCGGTTCCCAAAACTCCCAAAAGAATGGTGGGTCAAGGCGCAAGCCCGTTAGAGACACATGAAGATTTGGGGTGTCCGCCCTCGTGTTGGACAAAGGAAGCCTAAAAATTAGATCCTCGATCGTAATTAAGGTTGTTTGTAGGATACCCCGAGGGAACAAAATGGTGTATGTTCTATGGTCCCAAGATCAAAAGGTGGTAATAAGCACCCACTTTAGATTTTTGGAAGAAGACTATATGAACAAAAGAAGACCCGTATGAGATTATTACTTAAATGAAATTTGAGGGGCTAACCTCGATGACAACCGTATAAAGATGACATACCAAACGACACACTTACACAACCAAAACCTCGTCAGAAGTGGGAGGGTTGTGAGACAACCCACAGATTCATGGGGATAGGAGAGTCCCCGGACTTGATTCCCGGACAAGACGAATCAGACCCATGGACATATGACGAGGCAATCCAAGACAAGGATGCATGTTCTTAGCAAACAACAATGAAAGCTGAAATGGGTTCTATGGATCATAACAGAGTGTGGGAGCTAGTCGAACCACTTAATGGGGTCAAACCCATTGGTTGCAAGTAGGTGTACAAGAGAAAAAGAGGACCGGACGGGAAGGTGGAAACCTTCAAGGCAAGGCTTGTGGCGAAAGGTTATACTCAGAAAGAAGGGATCAACTATGAGGAAACTTTTTTGCCCGTAGCAATGCTCAAGTCCATCCGAATTCTCTTGTCGATTGTTGTGCATCTCGACTTTGAAATCTGGCAAATGGATGTCAAGACGGCTTTCCTTAACGGAAGTCTTGATGAAGAAATCTATATGCAACAACCCTAAGGCTTCATTGAAAAAGGCCAAGAACACCTAGTTTGTAAGCTCATGAAGTCCATTTACGGACTCAAACAGGCATCCAGAGCTTGGAACCAATGTTTTGATCATGTTATAAAGTCTTATGGGTTTGATCAAAATGAGTTTGAAAGTTGTGTGTATAAAAAAAGCGTGTCGGAAACGCATTGGTATTCTTAGTACTATATGTAGATGACATTCGATCATCGGAACGATGTAAAGGTGTTATCGCATTTAAAGGGCATGGCTTTCAAAAACAGTTTTGATATGAAGGACTTAGGGGAAGCCGCACACATCCTTGGGATCAAGATCACTCGAGATCGCAAGAAAAGGATGAAAGGCTTATCGCAAGCTTCATACATGTAGACCTTTGTCTTTGAAACGATTCAAAGATGCGAGATTCCAAGAAAGGCTTCGTGACCTTTCGGACATGGAATCCATCTATCCAAGGAAATGTGCCCTAAGACACAAAAAAAGAGATAGATGACATGAAAGGCATTCCATATGCTTGGTACGCGGAAGCCTTATGTATGTAATCTTTGTGTCACGAGACCGGATATCCGCTTTACCGGTTGGCATGGTGGCAAGATATCAAAGTAACCCGGGAAAAACATTGATCTACGCTTAAAAACATTCGAAGTATCCGAAAAGAACTCGAGATAGAATGTTAATTTATCGATCGATAGTCTAATCCCCATCTTTACACCGGACTCGGATTTTCAATCGGACTTAGATTCCGTAAAAATCTACCTCCGGTAGTGTGTTTTGCATGGGGAGGAGCCATGACATGGAGAAGCGTTAAGCGAAAATGCATCGCAGATTCTACCATGGAAGCCGAATATGTAGTCAAACTGAGGCGTGAAAAAAAGCGATTTTTCGCTCAAGAACTTCCTAGTGGACTTGGACGTAGTTCCGAATTTGCCCAAAGACAATCATCATTTATTGTGACAATGCCGGAGCGATTGCAAATTCAAGGGAACCAAGAGCCCACAAGGCCAAAAAACACATTGAAAGGAAATACCATCTTATACGAGAAATCGTTAAGAGAGGAGATATAGAGGTGGCAAAGATCACGTAAGAAGACAACCTAGCAGATCCATTCACAAAGGGTATGTGTTTAGATAGATGGATTCCGTGCCTGAAAGGTACAAAACCCTTCTTGGAATCTTGCATGTTGAAACGCTTCAAAATGGTATCTATGTATGAAGCTTGCGATAAGCAGATCATTATTTTCTTTTCGATCTCGAAAGTGATCTTGATCCCAAGAATATGACCGGTTTCCCTAAGTCCTTCATATCAAACCTGTTTTCAAATCATACCCTTTACGTCCGATAAAACCTTTACATTATTTCCGGCGAGCGTAATATCGCTTACGATAGTACTAGGAATACCAAGGCAGTTCCGTCACACTTCCTATAAACACAACTCTCGAAATCATTTTGATCAAACCCATAAGATTTGATTACATGATCAAAATATTGGTTCCAAGCTCGAGATGCTTGCTTCAGTCCATAAATGGACTTCCTGAGCTTGCACACAAGGTGTTCTTGGCATTTTTTGATGAAACCTTTGGGTCATTGATATAGATTCCCTCAAGACTCTGCTATGAAAAGTCGCCTTGACATCCATTTGCCAGATCTCAAAGTCTAGATGCACAACTATTGCCAAGAGAATATGGATGGACTTAAGCATGGCTACAGGCGAAAAGGTTTCTTCATAATCGATACCCTCCTTCTGGCAGTGTATCCATTTGACACAAGCATAGCTTTAAAGGTTTCTACCTTCCCGTCCGGTCCTCTTTTCCTCTTGTAGACCCACTTGCATCCAATGAGTTTTATCCCACTGGGTGGTTCAACTAGCTCCCACACCTGATTATGATCCATTGATCCCATCTCGGCTTCTATCGCAGTTTACCAGGATTCTGAATCCTTATCTTGGACCGCCTCCTTGTAGGACCAGGGGTCTGATTCACTATCCCTGGGGATCAAATTCGAAGATTCTCCTATCCCCATGAATCTCTCAGGTTGTCGGACAACCCTCCCACTACGACGAGGTTCTGATTGTGTCGGTGTGACGCTTGGTATATCAACCTGTGCAGTTGGTATAGGAGTTTGCCCTCTTATTTCATTTAAGGTAATCTCACTTTTGGGCTTTCGATTGTTCATAAATTCTTCTTCCAAAAATCTAAAGTATGATTTATTACCACCTTTTTGATCTTCGACCATAGAACATGCACCCTTTCGCTCCCATGGGATATCCTATAAAATGACCTTTAGTTCCGAACGTACATCCAACTTACCAAGCCTTGTTCAAAGACGTATGCTTTATACCCCCCAAATCTCAGAATGTCTCGGGATCGGGCTTGCGCCTCGTCCACAACTCTTTAGGGGTTTTGGGAACCAATTGATGGCACCAGATTCGAACGTAGTAAGCCGCCGTTTCCAAGGCATGACCCCAAAACGACTTGGGTAGATCTGAATAACTCATCATGGATCTGACCATTTCTAAGAGTGTTCTGTTTCTTCGTTCTGCAATCCCATTTTGTTGAGGGGTTCTTGGTGTAGTCAACTGGGAAACAATGCCCTCGTCTGACAGGTAGTTCAAAAACTCATCGTTGATGTATTCGCCTCCACGATCAGATTGTAGAAACTTGATACTTTTTTCCCTATGATTCTCCACTTCGGCTTTGAACTCCTTGAATTTATCAAAGTTTTCCGATTTGTGTTTCATGAGGAAAATGTACCCTAACCTTGAGTAATCATCGATGAAAGTCACGAAACACTCATAGCCACCTCTAGCTTTGGTTGACATTGGACCACACACATCAGTGTGAACGATTTGCAATACTTATGTGGCTCTATTCCCCTTGGCTCCAAATGCCCTCTTGGTCATCTTACCCTCCAAACATGATTTGCAGGTTGGAAGTGGTTCTAACTGTAGTTCCGTCAGCGAACCATCTTTCACCAACCTTTGAATCCTATTTAGATTAATATGACCAAATCTTAGATGCCATAGAAGTGTCTCATCATGTTTTCTGAACGTTTTCTCTTATTGTATGAAACAGTCGATGTGTTATAAGATGCATTTTGTGAGTGGTGTGCACAGTTAATAGTATAGAGATTGTTCCGTAAAGTTCCATGACAGATAAACACATCATTATGGTAAACAATAACTTCCTTAGAAAAACGAACAGAATATCCATCATTAATTAGTTTAGAAACTGAAATAAGGTTTTTACGGTAAACATCGCCCAGTGTGATGAGGACCTCACTCCCACTAAGTTGTCGGGTCAGTTTGAACCCCTGTAATGTGAAACAAACATGATCAGTGGATCCCGTATCCATTACCCACGAGTGGGTATCATAGACCGCTAAACAAGTTTGAACAACTAGTGCGTGAGAATTACCTTTCTTTCCATTCCGCTTTGGTTTGGAACAGGTAGACCTCCAATGTCCCTTTTCACCGCAGTTGAAGCACTTCCCCTTTGGATCCTTCTTGACACCCCCAGCATCCTTCACCTTACTCTTGCCCTTGGCAACAGTTGAGTTCGACTGCATTTGGCCTTTGGTCTTTCTCTTCTTCTTACCCTCCTTTGGCCTAGAAGATGAAGATGGTCCACTTGCTGCCAAAGCTTGAGTTTGGTGTCCCATCAACGTCTCTGCCGAGACCAAAGCTTGCAACAAGTCAGCTAGTGTGAACTTATGATTATTCATCTGATAGTTCAACTGAAAATGTTCAAAACTTTTAGGTAGAGAGTGAAGCACCAAATCAATCTGAGTCTCCAGATCGTAATCTGCACCCAGAACCTCAAGTTTATTTAGATGAGCCATCATCTTGAGGACATGATCCCTTACGGGCGTGCCCTCCACCATTTTCAGCGAAATCATTTCTCGCAAGATGATCTGACGAGCCGTGCAGTTCTGATGTTGTAACATCTTCTTAAGATTTTCCATGATTTCCGCAACAGTTGCAAATTCTTGGTGTTGGTGTTGCAACACATCCGACATAGATGCCAGGATGGTACACTTAGCTATATAATTGCAATGCTCCCAGTCATCATATTTTTTCTTTTCCGCCTTACTCGACTCGCCAGTTGGCTCATCAGGTTTTGGAGTATCAAGGATCCACTTGTGCTTTTGTGCAGTGAGGACAATCATCAGTTTACGTTTCCAATCAACATAGTTTTCACCAGTTAATTGATGGTCTTTAAGTATAGAATACAATGGATTAAAAGGTTGCGACATGCTGAACTGAAATAAATAACAATTTGTGTAAGCACAAAATTATCACTCAATTCGATCACATTGTTCATATCAAAATCTCAAAATAATATGAACATGCATCAGCCGACATCTCAAAACTGTTTAAATAGGTCACATGGGGTGAACTGTCTATTTAAACACATTCAAGCAGGTTACAAACAAGAACAGTTACAAACCTTTAATTCAAAATTAATAATCGGCTCCCACTTGACCAATATAAAATTGACAGGGACTTCGGGAAAGTATATGCATATCAATTTTATACCTAAGTAATAACCATGATTAAATACAGAATTATTACTTTGCTTTGAACGAGCCTCGTGGGGAGGGTCATCGTCGCCACTAATAATAATTCACAATCATCCTTTTGGGAATTTATTCATGTGAAAACCATCTTTTGGCCGTTCCGTGGGGGAAATTTCTCCAAAAGAATTCACAAATAAATAAATCATGGAGGTCAATTTGACTTAATTTTATTATCCGAAAAAAAATTTGTCAATAAAACATACTTAGTAATTTTTGAAAGTGAGATTTTCTTTTAGACAATTCTAAATCATGCAAACACATTTAACAAATAAAGTTGCACGAATTTAAAAACAAGCATCAAGACAAAATAAATCATGCAAACACCTTGTGAAGTGGATTGATGAAAAGCAAGGCTAGGAGATGATGGGCACTTAATCTTACACTTTGGTTTGAGGTGGAGAATTGTGATGATCAAATTCAAAGTGTTGTGCAAATGTGATGGTCAACTTAAGTCAAGTGTGATGTGGGGATTCTGGAACTGGGTTCGGCTCATCCAAAACCAGCTTATTTCGCTCGAACCGGCCTCAAGTTTCATCTGCAGGAAGGGTCTGGTTCATAGCAGTTATAACAATCTGCTTGCTGCGCTGAAATCCGTTTCAGGTCCCAAATTGTGTGCCTTGCACGCGAGATTCACCAGAATTAGTTGAGGGGTTATATTTGTTAGCTCTAGAAGGTTCGATTGCAACAATTATCATCTTCAATCGTGAGAAATTCAGAGAGAGCACAAATTCTAGGGTTCTAGAGAGAGTTGTGAGCAATTCACATCAATTAGATCAAAATTGGTGTGTGTAATCTGTAATTCTTGTTCTCCATAGTGAAAGTGTGGTGCCTTGATCCCGTGGATGTAGGCATTTCAAGCCGAACCACGTAAATCTGTGTTTTCGTTGTTCGTTTCCAATTTTCTGGGTCGAGTTGCAGTTTGAGTATTAGTTGCAGTACTGTATAGTATCACTTCTTGGTCTATACTATATCAGTTGCTGCTACTTAAAAGAATAAGTTTCAACCTACAAATACATGACCACAAATCCAAATACTCCATAATAGCATTCACGTTAGGAAAACAATCCCACTTGAACACCCAACACCCCTTTGACACTGAAAAGAAATCACTAACCCGACCCTCTTTAAGAGACGACAGACGAAATAGACTCGGATAATGATCTTTTAATCTCACTCTTGTTGGGATAACATATGTCAGGATCTATCGGGATGACCTCATAAACACAAATTTAAATTAACAATTATTACTAGCATGAATTTACCTAAGTGAATTCAAATAATAATCAATCCAACAACAACATGCAAATAATATTTCACGTAAAAGATCCTAGCATGCGGAATTTCTAGGAGTTTACGTAAATGTACCCGTTGGAGAGACGATCTGAGACAGACAGGATCAAGTATCTGGATACCCACCAAAAGTCCTTCTCAAGTATCCCAAGTCCTTGTCCAATAACCCCGGTGGAAGGTTCTCCAATGAACGATTTATAAAACAAAGGAAAATAAAAATATTGTTGCACCACCTTTGTGGATTTCTAATATTTCCAACTCATGGAACACTAGTTGGGGATGAAAAATTCATCCCCTATTTATAAGTGAGGGAGGGTTCGAAAATTCCAAGGCAATTTAGGGCTAGGAAAGATCTTTTCTTGATCTCCAAGAAATCTTGAATATATTCAATATATTCTTCTTTCCATGTGTATTTTTCATAAAAATCTCACACCTTTATTTAGCCTTAATTTTTGAAAATTACAAGAAGATTTGCAAGGTTGGATCTTTCTTGAATTTATGAGATATTCTTGTATTCCAAGAATACATATATTTCTCCATAAAATTTTTCCAAGAAAATCAAGAAAATCTTTCTTCCATTTCTTTTATGCTATTTTCGAAAATTCCTATTAAAGAAGCCAAGTGGGAGATTTCTTGAATTTATGGGATAATCTTGTATTCCAATAATACATTATCTCATTTCCATAAAATCTTTTCAAGAAAATCCTTCTCCCTCTTTTCTTTAATATTTTCGAAAAAATTAGGAAATATAATGCAACAATAATTTATTTTATTTTAAGCACCTTTTATTTATTGGAATTTAATTGGGCTACTTGAGGAGTCTTTAGGAGAATTAAGATGGATCTTCCAATGGGCTTTTGAATTCCAATATTGAGCCACAATATAATTCAGCCCATTAATATTAATTAATGCCTCTATATAATTAATATTGCACTATCCATCTTAACCCATATTACGGTAATATGGCTCCCGGTTATTATATTCCGTTGTTTAAGATTATTTAGTCATTTAATTAATTAAGCCACTGAAAAGCTTTATATTAATTAATATTTTTATCCTTGGAGTAAGGACATCCCAGCTTTATTATCCATACCGGAAAATTAATTCCAATTGTAAGATTTGGTATGATAAAGGTTCCGGGCCCACCAAGGGGACCAATCAAGCAAGACATTGCAAGCACACGATTCTCTATATTAATTTAGCAACTGTCGTGCAATTAATATTATTGCCCAAGATATAGGGTATCGAAGTCGCAATGATTTTCTTCCTCTTTATAAGTCAAAGCAATAACTACTAATCACACACAGTACTTATTAAGTGACAGAGATTAAGAAATCAACAACCACTGAGGTATAACTCTTCATCCCTTAAGTCAGTGCGAATGAGTTTATCCTCTTTGTAGGTCCGCTTCAGCGCATCGAATGCACTAGTGTAATCTCTTGGTCAAGACAAGTCAATCTGAGCCTTACACATCAACTTCTACCAACAGATTGTTCGGATCTATCTAAGATGTGAAACACGCACTCGTTTACAAGGCACTGTTAACATGATCTTCTGTGATCTGGTATCACCACGTTAACTACATTGTAACGCGTGCTATGAACGGTTTGCGATAAATATATATAACATTCAATCATATTTAAAGCAACAGTGATAAACAATTTATTTCAGTAAATAAGTGTTTAATACATAGGTTATACAAAGTAAAAGCATACTTTCACGTATAACCCCAACAACTCTATCAACCCACGGATCCCACCAAAATTTGACGGACTCTCCACTCCCAATACAAAGAGCCAACTTATCCCTAAATAGACACCCCTCCTTGTTGGGGAATTTATAACCCCAACACTCCTGACTCCACCACAACGCATACAAATCCTTCCACCACAAGGACCACTTATTCAACTCACCTAAACTCACCGACTCGACCATGAAAGACCTATACCTATACTTGAGAATACTGACCCATAACGACTGCTCACTCGACACCCATGTCCAAAACCATTTACTCAAAAGAGCCACATTAAAGCGTTTAATATCTCTCACCCCCAACCCACCAACAGACTTACTCATGCAAACAGAACTCCACTTGACCCATGCAATTTTACGATCCGACTCTTTTCCCCCCCATAAAAAATTTCTTTGCATTTTGATAATGGTTGTAATGATACACCCAGGTACTTTGAAGAATGAGAGGTAGTAGATAGGAAGAGCTGAAAGAATCGATTTCAATAAGTGATCCGACCTCCGAGCGATAAATTTCTTCTTTCCCACCCAAAGAGTTTCCTACGAACACGATCCATAACCAGTTTCCACACTTCTTTTTTTTCTGAAGTTTGCTCCAATCGGAAGGCCCAAGTAGGAGAATGGCAGCTTCCCCACCTTACAACCAATCAAACCTGCAAACATCTCCAGATGAGATTCCTTCATACTAGTACCATGTAAAGAGCTCTTTTGGAAGTTGACCTTCAACCCGGATGCTAACTCGAAAAGTCTGAGAATACCCCTCATATCTTTGGCATTTTTAACTGAGGCATTCCCAAGTAGAACTGTATCATCCGCAAACTGCAAGTGGCTCGCGTGGATCACATCTCTACCAATCTGAAAGCCATCAAACTCTCGCAAGACTTCCGCTCTTCTCATCAAGCAACTAAGGCCCTCAACCGCAATCAAGAATAAGAAGGGGAAGAGAGGATCCCCCTGTCTTAATCCTTTCTGAAGCTGAAACTCGTCAATAGGGTTGCCACTGACAAGAATCGACATCGACGCAGAAGATAGACACCCTCTCATCCATTTTTTTTCCATTTCCAATGGAAATTCATGCCCCTCATCATGTCGTCCAGGTAAATGAGACAAATTTTTTTACAATATCAAGCAGCTCTATTCACATTAAATTATACATTTGTTGGGTCTTCTCATTCCTCCCCATAATATGCAAAAGAACCAATTCTACACTTCTCTAGTTCAAACATTTAGATTTCATGAAATTCTTTTACCGATGAAATCTGAATTCATGTACAAATTAATTATTAAGTACTCCCTCCGTCCCAGATCAGTTTTCACAGTTACTTTTGACTCGTGTTTTTGTGAGCAAGTTTTGTATTAATAATTGAAATGATAAAGTGTCTTTTAAAGTTGGGTATGATAGAAAAGGGGTTCGTCTATCATACTCATCCTTAAAAGTCACTTTATTATTTCAATTATTAATACAAAAATCGCTCACAAACACACACGAGCAAAAAGTAACTGTGAAAACTGATTTGTGACGGAGGTAGTATTTATTATTCAATAAAAACACTCATGTTTTGACAAAATCGAATAAATTAGATGAGATGTGACCACTCAACTCAGAAAATATTTTTATGGACTTGATTAATTAAATATTTTTAATATAAACAACTTAAATTCAAGTTCAATAATATTTGATTCATTAGCTAAGAGTATAAATTCTAACTTAGAAATATATAATAAATTGATTTAATAAACGAATCAAATTCAAATATTGCCCCCTCAATTACACCCCCTACCAACAAAATTTTAGTCAGGTGATTTTGGATGGTGGTCAAACTTTTTTGCAACACTAAAAAAGGTTGAATTGACACCAGCCTTTGTTTGACATGAGTTATGTTCGTCCCTTTTTATGACTCGATGGGTTCATTTATTCAATTGAAATAAATATAAGTAAGTTTATAATTGAAGAAAGAAATAGTGAAGTTGTTATTTTGTACGGCTCTCAATAGTTGGAGGGCCTACTTATCACCACTTCAAAACCTGATAGTTGAGGAATAGCATGCAGCCCAAGGTGGTTTTTTTTTTTTTTTTATCGAGCAAAGTTAGTGGTTAGTAATTAGTAGTTAGTACACCAAGCATCCAAATACTCCACGAAATCGTTAATCCACCTTATAACTCTCATAACTTCAATTCGTTCCTAGAGGGAATCGAACTTGGGTCTCCCACTCAAAACGGGGGTTTCAATGGTCGGGTGAAATTTAGTTTCAAAAGTGGTTGTTTGTTTTAAATAAAACAAAGAGAAGAAAATAATAGCTTTTAATTTATAAATTCATCTATTAATACAATTTATTTTAATTGAAAAAAATAAATGATTTAATATTTATGAAGCTGTTTTAATGAAACTGAAAAATTACTCCATTTGATTCAAAATATTAAGGAGAATGTATATGCGCATCTCAGTTACTTAGGTGGTATTGTTCAGGATATTTTGGTGCTTGTTATAGAATTTGATCATGTGGCGTTTTCCTAGACTAGAAGAGCGGGCAATATTATCGTTCATAAATTTGCTTGTTAATTTATGTTTTTCTTCTAGTTCTGCTTTATTTTCTGTTCGAGTTCGAGTTTTGGCTGTCTATTAACACTGATTTTTTTCCTTTTAAAAAATTGTGTCGGTTAATGATTTTTTTTTAAAAATATATAATTAGTTTATTACTAACTTCGTCTCTTATAAATAGGAGTGGATCTTATGTGCACCCGGGTGTATCATGCACTCATAGTGCATTTTAGAAGCGTACAACTATACAAAATAGAAACGTGCAACTATTCCAAATAGAAGTATGCAACTATGTTCCCATATTAACAGTTGCACTTTTCTGTATAAATAAATCGCATTTTTTAGCATAACAAATTACACGTTTCTAAAATGCACTATGAGTGCACGGTGCACTAAAGTGCATACAAGACCTAGCCTATAAACAATGTTCCTCAATTATTTTACTATATCTTGATTAATTATTATTTTTTGCAATCACTTATAAAGAATTAGAGCAAAATACTAACAATGAAGTCATCATTTTAATTGTAATTTATCGTGGCGATGATTTTCGTTGAAGAATTTGAATAAGAAATATCCTGAATTATATTCTAATACGTTGATAATTATATAATTTATATGATATGTATTTTATTTTAGACAAACAAACAATATACATTAAAGAGGAATGATAGGATGTATAAATTGTTGGCATCTTAATGCATACAAGTAAAAGATACACCCCCGTGCCACAATGACTTGCACAATTACTATTTTTTCGTATTTTAACGAACGAATTTTTATTAATATTTAAAATAATAAAGTACTCATTCTGTCTCAAATCAATTTTCATAGTTGATTTTACACGCGTTTTTGCGAGCGAATTTTGTATTAATAATTGAAATGATAAAATTACTTTTAAGGAATGGTATGATATATGAGTCTCTTATCTATCACACTCCTCCTTAAAAGTCATTTTATCATTTCAATTACTAATACAAAACTAACTTGTAAAAGCGCATGTAAAATTCAACTGTGAAAACTGATGTGGGACGAAGGTAGTAATTTTTAAAAAGACATATAATAGAATAGAGATGAATCTATCATACCTCTTCTTAAAAATCACTTTATTATTTTAAATATTAATAAACAATTCAATTGCTAAAATATAAGAAAAAAATATAGTGTGCAAATAATCTTTCAAGCGAGGGAATTTTTCCGGTATACCGAAATTTTCTATATTTTCATACCGTTATTTGTATCGAAATTTTCGGTATGATATGGTACCATACAGAAAATTTCGGTATACCAAAAATTTTGATAAAATTGATACTCCCTCCGTCCCCCAAAAGTATGCTCAGAGGGCTAAAACAAGTTTTACGGAAAGGTAGATTATGTACGTCTATGACCACATTTTTTTGTATTTTCATAGTCCAACAATTACTTAATTACTCAAGTTATCATTATACTTTACTCACATTCAATTATGTTATTTATAAATGTACTTAATTTATCTTTCCGTAAAACCTATTTTAACCTTCTGAATATACTTTTGAAAGACGAAAATAATACTTTTTTGTACGATAAGTGCGGTATACCTGTATTTTTTATATTTCTTCCGCATTTAGTTGGGACAATGACTTTGTTGGTCCTTATTACACTGTAAGTCAACAAAACAATAGTAGAATGTCTCAAAGTTGACTAATTATTTGAAGAGAACTTAATGTTGACGTCGACGAGACAGGGAAAAGTAAATGCTGAAATGACAAATCGAAAGAATAATATATTAATAGTTTTATTTCCACAAATTATTAGCTTTTGATTAGAATCAAGATAGCGCAACTTTAACTTTAAGAGGGGATGTTTGTTTGGAGATTTATTCGAAAGGATTTAGAGGGTAATTATGATCATCTAAAATTATATACATAATAAAATTGAAGTGTGTTTTTATTAGATTAAATAAATTTTGAAAAATTATTATAAATTAAAAGTTAAAAGGGAGGTGCTTTTGATAGATTATGAGTATATTATTAACTTTTTTTTACATGCACTAACAACATTTTTTTTAAATTTTTTTATAAAAATCATCAATTTTTACTATTAATTAATTTATTCATAATCATAATTTTAATCACTTTTTTAAATGGGTGTTTTTTTGCAAACACCCCCTTACTATAGTTTTGCGATTCACAACCTATTTTAGAACCATATTTAAGATTAGTTACAATCCATATTTAAAACATTTTTGTAACAATATTATAGCAAAGTGAGTTTCATATACATTCAGGTGCGTCGTACACTCACAGTGATATTTTAGAACCATGCAACTTATTATACTAAAAGTTGCAACTAATTTAAGTTGAATCGTACAACTATTTTTTTTCATATTAATAGTTGTTTATTTCAATATAACAAGTTACATAATTTTAAAATATATTATAAATGTATGGTGCATCTGAATGCATAAAAGACTTAACCATTATAGCATGTTTTTATATAGATAAAACAAATGATGCAATTCAAGTGCATTTTTAATATATGCAATTTATTTATACTAAAATATACAATTTATTTTTACTTGCATAAACTTTATGATAAAAATTCAGATGAGACAGTCTCATGTATGATACGAGGTACAACTTAACACAAATCACACCACCTCTCCCAAAGTGTTAAAAACTTAATGTCAAATTTATGTCTCATCTCATTATGAGGCGATCTTATATAAATGTGTCTCAAATTTTATATTTCTGTATTAAAAAAATGGCATGTTATTATAGTGCAATAAATTGCATGTAATAAATAGTTTTAGGACAAATCAGGAAGTTTAGCGTTAAAACTACATTTTGACAGCAGTAAACATTACTTTTAAAGACAAAGTAATTGTCATCAGTAATTTGGTCCTAGGTTGTTAAAAAATTACTGTTTATTCTTTTATTTGGATCCATCATTTTTTTAATGAAAATTGTCACGTGATTAGACACGACATGTGAGTCATTAAAAAATATTATATAAAATTTAGCTTGAAATTTAGGTAATACATGTGATAATTTGATTTTCGTTGCATGACCGACCAAATTTTTTATTAGTATAATTTTAATTAGGGACGGATTCAAGACTTTATTTGAAGAGGAGGAGGGTGATTTTTTTCATAAAATAAAAAATTAATATTCCAAGGAAATACAAATACAAAATTTTCATGAATTTAAATTATAAAAATAATGGTTTTTTTAATATATATATATAAACTTAAATTTCAAAGGAGGGCGAGGCGACCAACCGGCGCCCCTAAATGTGTCCATGCCTTTAATAAACCTATCAAATGAAGGTCCAGAGTATATTGAATAGTGACAATTTTTCTATGCATCAATAAAAATAGTATGCATCAATAAAAATAGTGTAATTTAATTTTAAAAGCTCTATTTTTAAATTTTTTTAGTTTTAATTATTATTTTTTTAAATTTTGGTTTTTTTTTTAACTTTAATTTCAGTTTTAGATTTTTAAAAAAAAAAAATTAATATCCGACTCGATCCCAAACTCGACCCGAATGATTCATGGTTCACTCGGTCCAAGTGGTTCATGGTTCACCCGACCCGAATGGTTCATATATGATTTAGGATTCAATGTTTATGGGTTAGAGTTTAGAGATGTGGTGCACAGGAGAGTGACTCTTGAATAGTATATTGATTGTTTTGCTTTTAATAGTTTTTTTTATAAATTAATGAAATTAAATTTAATTAAAGATAGAATAAGAAAACACACATTCATCGACGATGAATCATTCGTGTCAACATTAGCGATTTAAAAAAGAAAGATAGAATTTGTTTTAGAAAGAGGAGATTGAGGACAAGTAGGAAAACATTAATGATAATTGATAAGATAGGAAGAAAGAATTGAATATTATAATATTAATAAATTGAACGTTTTAAAAAAAAAAATTGCATTATGTATTTATAGTGTATTTTAAAATAGTGCAATTTGTAATACTGAAATGTGCAATTTGTTTATAGTGATGTAACTATTTTTTTATATTAATAATTATATAATTTAGTGTAAATAAATTATACCTTTCAATATAACGAGTTGCACTAAAATGCAAAATGGTTGTTTTGGTATAAGGATATCATTTTTTCAAAGTTGGATTCATTCCTTGCAAATGAGAAATGTTAAATTCCTCCAAAAAATGTGAGAAATCGACCCTGATTTCATACAATAATGTTAAAGTTGGATTCAGTCTCTCATCATATTTTTTACGAATTCAAAAAATAATATAAAATAAATATTTTAATATTAATAACGTAAATTTATAAAATATTCTATTGCCCTTAAAATGATACAATAATTATGTTCGAAATAATTACATTTATACAACTCGCCTGATAGTTTTTGCGAAAAAAATATTAATTAAATCAAAATAATCAAGTTTTTCAATATCGAAAAAATCACTCTCTCAATATTTTTTCCTCTTCTTTTCTTCTTTCAGTCTTTCTCCTAATTCAATCATTTCTTAAATAATTTTCTTTTCAAATTCAAATGAATCTTCCTCGAAGTGTTATGAAACTCAAAGGGAAATAAAAATTTGATCCAGATGAACTAAAATCTCCAACTTATATGAATAAATTATACAATTAAAATTAGGGATGCTCACGGTTCCGGAACCGGCGGTTCCGGTTCCGAACCGGCGGTTCCAAAATTTCCGGAGGTGGAACCGGAACCGAACCGCGGTCAAGGCGGTTTCGTTCGGTTCCAACCCCACTTCCGATTTTTTTTTTTTTTTCTTGATTTTTTGGATCTAAAATTTGAAAGAATGTAGATGAGAAATTTAATTATTGTATTATTGTTAATATGAGAATTTAAATTAAAGATTACATTACAATAATTAAAAGTTAAAACATAACAATAACATTAGTACAATACCAAAATGAACTTAGAAATAATTGAATGAACTATTATAAAATACAAAATACAAAATACAAAAAAATAGTAATTCTAACTTAAAATAAGCTAGTAATCTACTATTACAAATTAATTGAACTATTACAACTTTACAAATTACAAAGTGAACTATATCGAATTAGTAATTACAATTACAACTTAAAATTTTAAACTTTACAAAATAAATTTGGGGGGGGGGCCGCGGGGGGGATTTAAAGAAATTGGACTTGAGCTTAAATTTAAGAAATAAACTTAGAAATTCTAAGTTTGAAACTTAAAATTAAGTTGCCTCACGATCCAAATAGGAATCAAAGTCCACGTAATTCTCTTTACCTCAAACTTACCTCGTTGATTTGGATCGATTCGATTCTTCATGCATCACTTCCTGGTGGTAGTTTCTTCGAGCTATCTTGATCATCATTATCAACAAATTCTTGACTTCTCTTTTTAATTCTTACCAATCATCAAGCAAGCATTGGTTTTCCACGTTTTCAACGGTCATATTCGATCTCGTTGCATCCAAAGTGTAGCCTCCCAAACTAAAAAGCTTGTTCAACGGCAACGTTGAGGCGGGAGATGCAAAAATTTCTCTTGCTAGCATTGACAATATTGATAGATATTTTTCATCCTCGACCACCACTTTAGTATATTAAAAGTAGCGTTGTCTTCATCTTCATCAAGCCGAACAAATGAAGAGGATAAATAATGATCAAGTTCGTAATAAGGGTTAGAAGTAGACCTTGGACGTTTTTGAGAACGCTCATCATAAAAACCTCATTAATATATCTTCTTCTTGACTCATAGAAGAGCCACCACCACCAAAATTTTCTTCAAAACCGGGACCACTATATTCTTTAAATAAAGACATTAAAGTAACTTTAATCCGATTACCAATCTCTTCCGGATTAGGATATACATCATCTTCACCCATGACCATATGTCTATTAGGAAATAAATAATTATAATACATATTTAACATCATTATTAATCCATCCAATCTTACTCTAGGATCAAACACTTTAGCAACCAAGAATAGATCGGGAATATTTGTAAAATATTTTTTCCATTTTTGCATCATAGAGAAAGTAGCACCACTTAATAAAGGATTTGTAATATTTTCATTTAACACATGAGCAACTTTAATACAATAATCAAGCGCTAAATTACACGTAGGATAATAAACACCGGATAACACTTTTGTGGAATCATTAAAATTCCCAAAATTTTACACAAAGAAGTGCATGAATCCCAATATTGAGGATATAAACGAATACCACAATTTTCTTGAGTAAAAAATGTACATAAAGCGTCTTTATAATCCATAGACTCCTTTAACAATTTATACGTGGAATTCCAACGAGTTGACACATCAAGAGAAAAATTTTTTGGGATGCATATTGTATGTTCTACAAAAAACTTTCCATTTTTTCAACAATTTTGAATGTCTCGACATATAATAAATAAGCGGATCTAATAGGACCAACTTGTTCTTTCAAAATCTAAAACCATCTTGAACACATAAATTTAAAATATGACACATACATCTAACATGAAAAAATTTTCCACCAAGATATGGTTGACAAATATTTGTAAGATCTTCAATAGTAGCCGATTTGCACTAGCATTATCAAAACCAATAGAAAATATTTTTTTTTAGTAAGAGCATACTCATTTAAAATATCATGCAATTTATCTCTAATATTAACGGCATTGTGTTCCGTATCAAAATCTCTATAAGCAATCAATCTTTTGTTAAGAGTCCACGAATCATCAATCCAAGTGCATGTAACTCCTATATAACTATGTTTTTGAAAATTATCACTCCAAATATCCGCACATATACAAACTTTAACATTTAAATCGGCAAATAGATTAATCAAAGCATATTTATACTCATAAACAACTTTAGCAACATCACGAGTAGTAGTATGACGTGAAACTTTTTTTTCATGGGGTTGAAGACCAAGGTTAACAAAATCATTCCAATACGAATTATCGGCAAATTGAAAAGGAAGGTGTTTTGTGCACACAAATTTAGCTAACAATTTTCTATATTTCATTTGATCAAATGTAAATAGAGAAGTGGGGTTACTTACCTCGCCTTGAACTCCACCACCGCCACCGGTTGGCGTAAATCCAATGGTTGTGCTTGGTTTGAACTAATTCCAACTCTATCCGGATGAATTTTTTTTTTCAAATGCTTCTCGAATGTTCCATATCCTCCTCCTTTGACAAAAGAATATATTTTGTCACAATAGTTGCAATGAACTTTAATAGTACCATCCTCGTTGATCACTTTATTAAAGTGACGTGCAAAAATATCCAACTTAAGTTGAGCTCGACTTGGAGTTGGGGTTGGAGTTGGCTCGGCATTGGACTCGGTTGGGTGGTTTTGACTTTCTTGAGTAGGGCGTCGTGGACCTTGTGGTATAGCATCATCTTCAAGAGGATTCTCATAACCGGACCAAGTGTGGCCTCAATATCATCTAAACTCCACTTTCGATCGGTCTTGGGATGATGTGGAAAGACGAAACGGAAGAGGTGGAAGAAGCTTTGCCTTTACCCTTACCCTTGCTTTGATGGCTTGCCATAATAATAATATGTATGTAATTGTATATGTAAATAATATATGTATGTAAGTGTAGTGTAATGTAATATGTATGTAACTATGTAAGTGTAGTGTAATATACTAATATGTAGTATAGTACTATAGTAGTATACTAGTATTAGTATAGTGTAATATATAGTGTATATAATATATAGTGTAGTATAAATATAATATGTAGTGTATGTATAGATTAGAGTATAGTATGATATATAGTGTAGTATAAATATAATATGTAATGTAAATAATATGTAAATAATAAACTTTGAGAATTGAGTGAGAGTTGAGACTTGAGAGTTGAGAGAGAGATGAATAAACTTTGGTGTGAATTTTGGAGTGGAATGAGTTGGTATTTATAGATGAAATATTGAAAAAAAAAAAAAAAAAAAAAATCCGGTTCGAACCGAACCCAAAGGCGGTTCCACTTGCTCGAACCCAAGCTGCCTTCAACTCTTTGATCTCGGCCGTTGGATCTCAACGCTCTTTAATCCTGGCCGTTGGATCTCAACGGCTAGAATTTTCAAATTTGGGGCGGTCCTGTTCAAACCGGCGGTTTTGATTCGAACCGGCGGTTCGCTTGCCTTTTGCTAGAACCGGAACGAACCGGGATTTATTCTGGTTTTGGTTCGGTTCGAACCGAACATCAAATCAAAACCCGGTTCAGTTCGGTTCGAACCGGTTCCGGTTTTTTTTTGAGCATGCCTAATTAAAATTCGTGAAAGTTCGTCTCACAAATCTCATTCCTTGAAATAGAACATTAATTTTTAAAAAAACAATTTAAATAAATCAATATTTCAACATAAAAATATATAAAAGTTTCAACACAAGACCCAATTATATAGTGATCAATAAATATACATTGATGAAAATATGGAATTGGGATGAAAGAATGAAAGCATGTAGAGGGATATAAATAGAAGGTGAGTAGTTAATTATGCCTCCAAAGAAGAAACAAAACAATAATTACAAAATGGACCAGGCTGTGATACTTTCCAATTTGAAAGCTACCACCCGTCCACCCCTCAGGAAACAGCCCCACAACTAAATTAATATGTGTATATTCCATTCAAAATAAACACAAGTACTTTATATAATTTACCACCTTTTTTTTTAACTCATTATACAAATTGATTCTTCTAAATTTTAAAAGATATTACATGTAGTCATAAACTCCATCCGTTTCGTAAAAGGTGTCAAGGAGCATAAAATTTAAACATATTCACCCTTTCTCAATCTTAAAAATATAGGGGAGATAATTGAAAAAGTAATTTGAGCATGATAATCAAATATATATGAAATTATTATAGAATTAAGAGTATGCAATGAAAAAATAAAAAATATTAAGAAATCTTTTAGATGGTGAGTAAATTGGAAAAATGAAGAAAATATAGTTAAAATGACTTAATTAGAAACAAAATTTAGACTCTAAAAAGTCATTGACAAAAACTTGTATAGACTTAGTTAATGCTATGAACCTTATTTTTAATTCGTGACATTTTACCCTACCTAGGATATAATATGAATCAAGTTTAGTGGTTTAGAAAAATATATTAAAAATGAGTGAAATTTGGTCAAATAATTTAAGTTCATAGACGTGGTTCATGGGAGACCATCTCAAAGTCATTTATATATTGCGAAATAGGGAGAATATTTTTAGTTATCTTTATGTATCACTGCACAAGTAAAGATGAAATATAGTCGAAATATCTAGATTTAGATTTGATGGTAGGGTATACTACAATCATTTCTTGAAAATGTTGTCCAAATTATTTAGCATGTAAACTAAAATTACTTATAGTGATTTGTCTAAATAATAAAGCAAACACATACTTTTGATGATAATATATACTACTCCGTACTATTATTTCGCACAAAGAATTACATGCATCATTCACACGGTAATAAAATCCGTGCACCACTATTGGTCATTTTTATGGTTTTTGTATTTTGCTTTCGAGTCAAGAGCTTTTTATGCGGGTCAGTTTAATATAAATCATAATTAATTTTGGAGATCCAAATTTATAATATTAATAATGGTGCAAGAAACACCATGTTCATGTGTACCCACTCTTTTAAAATTGATCCATATTACAGAATGAGCCCCGAGATCCGTTGGTATTTACTTATTTAAAATCACGTCGTTCCTTTTAGTATTAGACAAATCTTGAAAAGGTATTACTTAATTAAAATAGCGTGGTTCCATTATATATATATTTTTTTTAAAGACAATCAATTACAATAGTTTTCTAAGATAATCAATTACAATAATTTCTTCTACAACCGGGCACATGACAATGTCATTTCATCTACCTCAAGGTCTCAGGTAGTGGAACTCTAACCAGTTGAGCTATCCACACTTGACGGTTCTATTATAATTTAAATTTAGGCACAGGTTATTAGAACCCCCCCTTTAGAAATGCACCCCCCATATTAGTTCACCACTCCGGGATTAATACATCACCCATATTAGTTCACCACTCATTTTCCTTATTCTAAAAAATTCGGTGATAATTTTCGTAATTATACATAAATTTTGACAAAATATTTATGAAGCTTTTTAATATTTTCGAGAAAATTTGCCGATATTTCTCTTAAAGTAGGGTCCTGGAAATATTTTGAAACTAATTTTCGAAAAAACATATATATTTCGAAAATATATACCGAAATTTTATAGTATCTTCGAAACTTTAAGCCAAAATTTGATTATAGTAGGTTACTTAAAAAATTCGGTGACAATTTTTGAAATTATACATAAATTTCGACAAAATATTTATGAAACTTTTTATTATTTTCGAAAAAATTTGCTGATATTTCTTTATAGTAGGTTCCTGAAATATTTGGGAAATAATTTTAGAGAATACATATATATTTTGTAAACTTGTTTCGAAACTATGTAATATTTTCGAAACTTTTAGCCGGGTGTATGTGATTAATTGTAAAAGGGGGTGCATTTCCTAAAAAGGGGGGTGCTAATAACCGTGGCCTTAAATTTATAAAGGATTGTGACAATGGTTTGTGGGATAAGCCCATCTCTATCTTTATTGGGCTGGATAAACCTAAGGCCCCTATTTGGGCTAATGTGTGGAAAAGTTGGCTCCTGTTAAAATAGCCCATTTGAAACATAAATCTCCCCAAGGTTATAATAAGATAAATAAATAAAGAGGGGAAAAATATGCACCAATTTCACGTGTAATTAAAATGCATTATTATATAATATTAAGTATTTTACTAAAATATATTAATTGGTTAGTATTAATTCAACTGGTTAGAGCTTCACTACCTAAGACTCTGAGGTTTTGGATGTGGTGGTTCCCCTCTTGTAGTAGTTCTTGCTCCAATTACTTACGGTAGCTTATAATTACAGCTGTTCATTTGCGGACCAAAAATACAATAAGTAATATCTATCAAGTAATAGTTATTTAAATCAAGTCTATACATGAACTCTATCATTGGTATACACAAATTCTATTATAATTTTAAAAATATTGTTTTATTTTTTTTAAACAGCAATAATGTTTATGCATAATATTAATAGAATTTATGCATAACAGTAATATTATTTATACATAATAGTAATATTAAAAATACATAGTTTACCGTGAACTCGAGTTTTACAATTTTTTGTGGTATCTAAACATGCAATATTTTGAAATGCTTCTTTCCAAGGTTTTCCAACTAATTTGACATATTATTTTACCCATTTCATATAAGAAAAAAGATATCTACCTATTTTTTTTTTATAAAAATACATACATGCCTTTATTTTACATAAAAAAAATATATACTGGTCCACACGTTTATAAGTTCTCTCTTATTTAATACTTAATTAAATGATATGTTATTTCTCTTTTATTTAATTTTATTCATATTTATTTATTTTTATTATATCTTAATTTTATAAATTAAATAAATAAAACACCAAATTAGTCATTATAATTGATATTTAATATATTGTATCAATAGAATAAATAAATAAATAGATAATTGTTTCATATTAAAATAGTAATAAATAAATTTAATAATGTTGACCAATCATCTTTTTTTTATGCTTTATAATTATAAATATCATTAGTTTCACTTCTAAAATTGAATAAATCTTTTATAATAATATTTTTTACTATATCTAATAATTTAATTTTATTGATCTCATATTCTAAATTTCAAAATTTTATAATATACATTTAAATATGATATTTGATTAATATATACCTATAAATTTAAGTAAAAACTCATATGAGACGGTCTCATACATGAGACAGAGTATAATCTAGCACAAAACAATACTCACCACTCTTAAAGTGTTAAAACGCTAATGTCTAAATTATGTCTCGTCTCGCTGTGAGACCGTCTCATGCAAGTGTGTCTAAAAAATTTATATATATATATAGTTTTGATATAGAGCCCAACATTGGGCTCCTTATGGAGCCAAATTGCTGATGTGGCACACCACCTATAGAGATGGGTGAGAGTATTTTTAAATAAAAAGTGTAAAATGAGTATTTTTTTTTTATTGAAATAATTATAATATTTTTTTTTTATTATTAGATCGGGTATACTTACCTTTTTTTTCGTAGAGAAAAATATAAAACCACGGGATGACATACGGTAGACTTGTAGTAGAGTTATTTATATTTGCTTTGATCTAAAATTTCAAAAGTATTTCCTAGTTGTGTAAACTCGTTACACACTCTGTGGGCCCTTTTTTCCTTACCCACTTTGACTTCATTTCAGTTCCTATTTGAATTTCGAGATTAGGGTTTATGTTTCCTTGGGTTTTAAGAATTTTCTGAAAACTTTGGGGGAAAATGAACAAAATGCAGCAACAGGGGGCGCAGACGATGAATACAGGTCCGGCGACGCCTCTCAATCTCGTCTCCACCGAGCAGATTCAG
This sequence comes from Stenogyne calaminthoides, assembly GCA_037126765.1. Lineage (NCBI taxonomy): Eukaryota > Viridiplantae > Streptophyta > Magnoliopsida > Lamiales > Lamiaceae > Stenogyne > Stenogyne calaminthoides. The sequence continues at coordinate 34,673,550 of JBBCBC010000009.1, forward strand.
AAGGTTCAACTTTCAATTCTGTAATTTGCTAATTTGGTAAATGAACTAATTATGATGTGTTTTTTGTTTGCGCATATATAGTTATTGGAAGTTAGCCAAGAAATTTGTTTGGATGGCGGCTTAGACATTTGTGTGATGTGTTCTTTATGCTCTTATTTGTGGAGGTTTCAATTCTTTGCAAGATTTGCTCTGTATGAATTTATGGTGTATTTATGATTTAACTTTCTTGAATATTCAAAATGGGTTTTGCGTGTTCAGAATCAATGCACAGATGATTATTTCTCAATAAGGTAAAATAATTAAATTTAAAGAAACACAGGCAATGTTATGAAAAGAAAAGGTAAAGAAATGTATAATGACCAAAGATCTCCTGTTAATGGTGCTGTGCCAGCATAATTTTAACGATGTACTTTGAAATGGAGCAGGACATATTTTCTGTTGATGTTCAAGGGTCTTAAAAATTAATGAGACTCAAGTGCACATATGAATTTCTTAGTACTGGTGTTCCAATCGTATCAAGTTTTCACTGATTATTAGCTTGTGAATACTTTATTTGTCAACAATTTTGGTTATATCAGCTTGTAATGCGTGTGTGTGTTATTGTTGTGGTGTTGAACTCCATCTAAAAGTTGTGATAACTCATAACTGATAATATTTCTTCGATTTGGCTGCTTACCATTGATGCAGTATTTGGATGACAACAAAAACTTGATAATGGCAATACTAGAATGTCAGAAAACAGGCAAAGTGGCGGAATGTGCACAGTAAGTTATATATGCTGTTTTACTTAGAACACGATGTTTTGTGTAAGATAGTTTAATCTTTTCATTATGACTTCTTGTTTGCAATATCTGCTGCTTTGTGTTGCTATCATCTCTATGCAGAACAGAAAGAATTTTAGTCATTCAAGCTTGTTTAATGCTATACACTTAACATGAAACTGTAACTATCATGCTTCGCGTGCGGGAGAGTCTAAATAATGTGAAGCAAATGTATGCAAGAAGATGATACCTTTTTGTATTTTACTTGATTTTCTTGGTAATTTGGTTAGTCAAAACTGCAAACCACTCGAACTCAAGAGGTTTTGGTCCTTGTGGATCTAGAACTATATCTCTATAAACAAATGTGGTTATTTTAGGCCTTAAAACTGGGAAAAACTAATGATGAACGCATATTTATTCTTATAGACTAACTTTCTACTTGAAGCATGAAGAACATGAACAAAATACTGCTATATTTCATTTTCTATAAATAGATTCTCTTACAGATATTGAATATAATTTTATATTTCTGAACTCACATTCAACTAGCTAGAAAAGCTTCAATTATGGCACAGAACTCAGAAGAGCTATGTCATGTGTACGTAAAGGGGGTATTGGGTATTTTGGTAGGATATAAAATTCCTACGATCCAACTGCTTTGTAAGAGTTATTGGAAATCTTAATACTGTCTATTCTGTGGGATATGGGGATAATCTAAGCCTTGTTTTGTGGTGGTGAACAAACTGGACACGAAATAGTAGTGTCAATCTCTCAAACATATATCTTATTCTTTTCGTGGCCTTTTGTCACTCATTATCTGACTGTTTGTTGATTGAACATGGACTTTTTCATTCCTTCAAAATTAATGTCATAATGGAATCAAACATGGTTTACAGTGTCATCTTAAACATTTCAGGTATCAGGCCGTCCTTCAGAAGAACTTAATGTACTTGGCTGCAATTGCTGATGCCCAGCCTCCTCCAGATTCCTCAAAACCGTCACAGGTATGAAAAAACATGCAATACATAAACATGACGATTGACAGATACTTCTATGCACAAGTTGCACGTGCAACTCAAGTGCATTTTTTAAAATGATATTAATTGTTTTAATAAAGGTATTAGTTGGGTTCACTGAAAAAAAGTAACAGTTGTTTTCATCCAAGTGTTACTCCTAAACATTAATCTCCCATCTTGCTAACAATCAAAAGTAACTGCAGCCTCCCACCAATTCCGTTCCTCCACAAGGCGATACACGTAGTATCCCTCAAACTCACGCTTCACCAGTGCAGCAGCAGCAACAACCGCAGCCCGGTGGGCTCGTCCCCAAGATGCCATTCCAGCTGAATGCTCTCCGCCCTGATCAGCAGAATCAACTACTCCATTATCAACAACAGCAGCAGCAGCAACAAATGCAAGGCCACTTTGCTCTTGGAGGAGGGGGTCCAAATAACGGGCTGCATTTTATGCACCCTCACCAGGGAGTTGGGAATCCAGGCGGCGGTTTGATGATGGACTTGAGAGGAAGCCAATCACAACAATCAAGCGTGTTGGACGCTAGTTCTGGTGATGGACAAGGAAGCTCGGGCTTGAGACGTGTTGAAGGCAGAGAGTAATGTTCAGATTTCGTATTTTGTGTAAACTGAAGCAGTACAATGAAGATAAGTTGTTCTCTTGTTTTGGATTCGTCGAGGCTTGTGTGTTTTTGATGTGGAAATTGTGCACATATCTCTATAGAAACTATGATATGCACTTTGAACCAGCTAAAATGCATGCCTCACAAGCTATTATCTTGAGATTTTGCCTTTCCCATGACCTTGCTCTTTGAAAGCTTTGATTATTAAAGCGTGTAGCTCATAGTCATTCACTGCCTGCCACTATGTGACTTTTATTTTACACACCTCTTTGACCAACAACTTAATGCAATGAATAACTACCAAAAACATGATTTATAATTTTTGTGAGCTTTCTATAGTGTTATAAATCCTGTTTAAATTATTCAAATAAACTACTACTTTGATATTTAATTACTTGATCTAAGAAAATTTAAGGGAGTTGAATAATATCATCACAGAAATCTCGCTGCACATTCTTTTTTTGTTCTGAACAAAAATAATCTTTAGTTAATTCTCTAAATTGCCCATTTTTATAAATTAAAGAAAAAAAATTTACTTTGAAGACAAAAACTTGAACTCGATTTTTTTTAGTATCATTGTTACGTACAAAAATAATTATTGTTATGTATAAAAATTAAAAAATATCAATGTTATACACAAAAATTATCACTGTTTAGATAATGATTTATATTTTTAAACAGTGAGTTTTTGTGCATAACAGTGATATCTTTTGTACATAATAGTGATAGAGTTTATTATAGACCTGATTCACAGGAGTGTTACTCTACGTTGAAATATATAATTTCCTTTTTTAACAGGAAATATATAAAGGAAAAATGTCAATTAAAGGCTTGAAATATGGTAAATCTATCAATTTAAGGCCTGAAATAGTTTTTCTATCGATTCAAGACCTGAAATATAGAAAACTATCAATCCAGGGCCTGAAAAATAGAAACTATCAATTTGAGGCTTATAAATTTTAAGACCATGTTTGACACATATATTTCATGTCCTTATTTCATGTTCTTATTTTTTTTATTTTTAGGGTTTACGATTCAAGGTTTACGGTTCAGGGGGGTTTAGGGTTCATGGTTCAACGTTTAGGGTTCAACGTTTAGGGATTAGGGTTTAGTGTTCAGGATTTAGGGTTTAGTGCCAAACATGGCCTTAAAATTTATAATTCTCGAATTGATAGTTTCTATTTTTTAGGCCCTGGACTGATAGTTTTCTATCTTTCAGGCCTTGAATCGATAGAAAAAATCTTTCAGACCTTAAATTGATAGATTTACCATCTTTCAGGTCATGGATTGATAAAAGTCCTAATATAAATTGATTAAAGAGGGGATAGGGGATCAGGTTTTATAGTACTGTTATTTTCACGTTCTTTATGTGTCCCAAAGAGAACTGGTCACAAAAGGATGTTGGCTTTTTAATTTACCTAAAGCATTTGTGACTTTGCAATCCACATCATATTCTGTTTTGGATTTTCAAATTTTAAAATCCATTTGTAATCCATATTTTAGAAAATCTTTCCTTTCAATATACACTCTAATCTACACAAATATTGATTTAATGTAAATTAAAATTACTCCTTATTAAGATCTCAAAACAAACAGACTCGATTCACCCAAAAAACCTCAACCCCAAACTCGCAACACAAAAATCATAACAGAATCCATCATTGTTCAACTATCATGTCTCAAACATCTCTAAACTAGTTCAACTGCATCCACCATTGTTACTACAGTTCCACCTAACTAAATATGTTTCCAACTTAAAATCAACTCGACCAACCACAGTTGAAACAGTATTACCGCATATAATTTGACTGGAAAATTCTTGATGAAAGCAATGTAATTAGAGATGACCTAATATTCATCAGCATTTTATGCAGCAAGCAACCAGGGTTTTGAAGAATATAATGCAATCTACGCTTCTCAAGTCAACTCAACGACTAGAAACCTCTTTTCTTCATCTCATGTATATTCAAGCACCAAATCTGGAAGCATCAGTCAGCAATTGCATTACTACTTTCTCAATACTGTCAGTCAAAATTATCAAGACAAAACTGAAGTAGGTCTGGATAGGCACGACTGCAAGTTTTATAAGAGATACCACCATCAGACACGTCCAGAAGAAACAGACACTGATTGATGAAATATTGAAATTCAAGGCCTAACCGGTTTAGCCTTTGTTCACTTAGGCAAGATGGCAGAAATACTTAAAAGGATGAACCATATTAAATCAACTTCTTCGAATTAAAGAGTATGACATCGTAAATCTATCAGCATCGCAAATCAATTTGCACAGGTAGATACAACTGGAAAAAAATAATTGGAGATTTTACAGCCTTCTTCCAGTCACCATCTCCAATCTTGATGCTAATAGTTTAGTATGGCCTTGCCAACAAAAAGGATCCAATTTATCCAAATCATTTCCTGCAAATCAAAAGATACGATTCAATGTGGCAATATTGAAGAGAGTCCAAAAGTCTGAATATGGCTAATTTGTGGTTAATGTTTTTAGCATTTGACAGATTGTGATACAGAGATGCAAAGAGAAGCATCAAACTAAAATTTGTTTAATTCACACAGTGGCAACATTTGGGCATAGAGCAAGAGGAGGGAGCGTTCCATCAAAGGAGAAAGATTAAGAGACTTGGTGCAAGAAAGTGCCAGATTGTAAATTTCTGATTTCTCACTAGCATTGGAGCAGATATAGTTTGAATTAAGTAGTTAGTACTATCAGTAACAGAATAGTATGGATGCTGGCATTTTCAGTGAACAGAACAAAACTGAGAAAGCAGAATCTATTTCAAGTTCAGAGAGGCATTTCATTTTGACTTCTATTATTAAGCACCCATCAAATGTTCCTAGTGCAACACATCATGAGAAATAAACACAAAATTGACCCAAGCTCTCCACCAATATCGCGCACAAACTCAATACAGAAATTTTATGCGCTGAACTGAGCCATGTCAAAATTCCAAGTTAACAATTTGAGAGAAAAAAGAATAAAAGGTGATACGATGACAAAAGAAAAGAGGTATGAATTACTAGAACAGTTAGCCAAACATCAAAGACTCTTTCCACAAAGAGAAAACAAGCAAGGCAACACACAGTGAGTGCCAGTGACATTTCTAAGATCCACCAAACATCAAACACTTTTTAATTCACGTATTCTGAAGTGAAATAAAACTTACTATCTCCTCAGACTAGAAGCAGCCCCAACAGCCCTGAAAAAGATTCCAAAATATCATAATTAGCGCCAGGAAAATTTTGCAGAAAAGCGTGCAAAACTCAAATGCATACCTGCTATGTTGTTTCCCAACCGGGCTCATGCTGGGCCTCCCATGAGATGCACTCTTGCTTTGAGAAAAAACAGTTTTGTCTCCATTTCCAACTGCCGTCACAGCAGAACGACCAAGTCTGGCCTCATTCCCGTTCAGTTCGAAGTGATCTTTACCTTTGCTCAATATTTTAACATTCGAGTTTCCTCCAGCAACACGAATGGAACCACCATTTGTGCTCTGGCTCTGATACTGAGGACGGTCTGCAAACTCATTAAAGGTCGCATTATCAGCATTAACGTGTGCCTTCTTTAGCCTATGGGATTGAGCCATGGGAGTGAGTGCTACAGAAGGAGTTAATGACGAGTATGAAGATGGAGCGGCGGCAGCAGCAGCAACTTTAGCAACAGTTGCAGAGGCTGCTATAATCCCTTGTGCCCCTTCCCGAAGCTGAATGTAGTCTCCTTCGATAAAAAATAACTAAACAGAAGAATTTGATCAAACTCGATAAGAACAAAAAAGAGACAAATACTAGAAAACAGAAGGAAGAAAGTCACTTACTTCAGGATGACTGGCAACGAAATCATCAAGCTTCCCGTATTTCTTTTTATAATCATGCCAATGAAGAGGGGCAAGCATTTTTCCAAGTCTATTAGGCAGCTGGTCCATAAATTGGAAAAACAATCAGGTATCTTTAGAGGTTTTTCATAATCTGTTATATTGATTAATGTCAAAGAGGGGGAAAAAAATAGAATTCCATATAAGGACCCAATTTTAGGTTGAGTCTCAATATAAGTAATCATTTAAATTTTATAAATGTCTCAACTGAGGGTTCATTTTGTATTTTTTTTAAATTAAAGGCATGATTTAATATATTTTTTTGTCTCAATTCAACACCCGGAGATCATTTTTTCAATTCAAGTCATGTCATGACAATAAAAGTGTCGCACATCTCTAATTCTTATTCCTATCATATTGTATAATTTTAATTTGGAAAATAAAATTCAGGCATTCAATTGAGATGAGACCAAAAATATTAAATCAAGCCTCGAATTGAGAAAAAAAAAAAGAATCCTGAATTGAAACACTTGTAAAATGGAGACTTATATTGAGACTCAACTTAAAAATTGGGAAGTTAGGTCTTGATATGCAATTCTTCCAAAAAAAAATTAATAAATAACTCACAGTTGAACTAATCCTTATTCTGCCACTTGATCCTATTGTACGAGCTATAGAAGCCAGTAATGCTCTTTCATCGAGTAGATAAATTTCCTCAGTTTTTCCCACATTCACAGTTTTCTGCCCAGCAGCATTAGCCATTTCAGCCTTCAAGACATCATCCATCACTTTCTCACTTATATTTTGAGCATTAGTAGGTACTTCAAATGAGGAAGCATTGCCAGCATTTTTGGAATGTTCCATTGTTGTGCTCTTGCTCTCCATTCCATGGTCACTGAGAGGGTTAACTTCCTTCTCCTGCGGAGTATTAAATAAAAATAACTCTCGACATATAAATAAATAGTGCCAAGTTAATGTGTTCAACAAGCAATTAACAAACCTTAGTGCCATTGCCATGTTCTAGATGATCAAGACCAAGCACATCATGAAAGTGTAAAGAAATTTGCCGCAAGCCCTGCGGAGATTGAGTATTTTCATATGTCTTACCAACAGAGTCAAGAACCTGCAAAATATTTACATGATAAAAGGAAGCTAGGGATATGAAAACTAGTAAAAGCGATCAATAAAGAAATTTTCTATAAACCTTGCTGTCTCCATTTGCAGATGGGACCACAGAATCAACATCTAATCCTCCAGTGGTTGCATGATGAATTTGCCCATTTCCTGAAGCTTCATACTCATGTTGGGAATCAGTATTCAACAATTTCTGTTCAGTTTCCTGAGCATATTGACTGTGGGCAGGAACATGTTGGCCATCTGGCTGAGCCTTGAACATTAGAAAACAAAGAAAAGGCACAATTAACAAACTGTAGCAACTTCAGAAAACAGAGGAGCAGTAACATATATATAATCACTAACCTGCTGCCAGTTTTGAATGGAGGGCATTGCAGATACCGAGTGAAAGTGAGATTGCATCACATGTGATGGATGTGGCACACCATGTTGATGCATTACAAATGGATGCAACGCAGTCACCTGTCCAGGTGGCACATACGTTGGCATGCCAAGTAGGGATGAAGGAGCAAATGCAACAACAGGAACATTGTCGTCCTGATAAAAAAAAAGATAAATTTCAGGACCAAAATAGACAGAAGACTAGTAAGAGTTCATGGGAAAGGATTTTCTGCTTGCTAGAATTGTATTTTGAATAGTAACCAACTAAAGCTCACATTCCAGATTAGGTATGAAGTAAAAATAGGGCATATTATACCTGGGTTGATGAATTCACTCCAGAAGCATTTTCAGAATTTCCATGTACACCACCAGGATATGCACTGGGCTGAATGCTACCATTCGCATCCATATCGCTGCCATTGTTGTGTCCAAGTTCGGATGCATCTTTCAGATTTATCTGGGAGAGATGTGAGCCATCCATGTTACTTCCACTCTTCTCTCTTACATCAGCCAATTCAAGTTGAAGCTGTTGTATATGCAAATGAAGCCTTTCCATGTCACCAAGCTGATAGAAAAAAAAAGAAATAGGAAGTTAGTCGCTAGAGAAACAAAATATCAGACCAGCAAATGGATCACACATTGATGACTATAACTCAATCACCTGTCGTTGATAACCAAGCCAAAGCTGATTATAATGTTCAGTGCGCTCTCGCAGTTCTGCTTGTAAAGAGTGGTTGGTGGTTGATAGCAAAGCATCCATTTCCTGGGAACGAGTCAACCAGGTTTGTGCCTCTCGTAGTTGCTCCTCTTTAAATAGAATGGTTTCTTGAGCTATCCTATGCTGAATGATGGCAGCAACCATCAGTGGAGAGTTAATCAATTTATAATTTGTAATTGTTCACTATGTCTTATACAGTTATATAATGAAGAGCTCGGTGATCCACTTTGATCCAAGAAAACACAATTCAAGGAAAAAATTTCATACAAAGCGTTAACATATATAAGCAGTAAAATCTAGTGAATGCATTTAATCGATGTTTCAGAAGATGATGAATCAAGGTTTCTTGCATAAATACAAGCAGATGATCAAAACATGATGACAAACCTGTTCTTGCAACTCCATGAGAAGGCGATCTTTTTCTTGAATATGGTCCTGAAGTTCACGGATTTGTGTAATATGTTGCACTCTTTCAGCTTCGGAGTTATCCCTTTCCCTCCTACAAATGAAGCAGGGATATCACACACTAAAACCTCAGACAATAATGAAAGCAGCCATAAAAAGGTCATTTTAACCCAGGAAGCAACAAACAAGTAGCAGGAAACACAAAAAAATTCAAATTTCATCTTCAAAAAGGCACAGCAGGATATACATAGGCATGACAGATAATAAACCATAATTTTTATATCAACTGATAGAAATGTAAGAAGAACTAGAAAAATATTTGTTTAATTTAATAACAACTAACAGTGATTAATAGCCAAGTAAAAGAAAAGTTGTAAAGCAAAGAGTACCTGTAACTCTGGAGCTCTTTGCTTTGTTCCCTCAAAAGATCCTCTTTGGCCCAAGCCTGCTAAACAGATGAGATGGTTTAATTCAACAAAATAGACATTAGGATTGGAGTGGAGAAAACATAATAGAATCTCAAGCTAACCGCTTCATTGTCCAATCTAATAGCATGCAACTCTCTTTCCTTTTCTTCCATCTTTCTCTCCAGCTCGTGCATCTTCTGTTCCTTTTCATGCAATTGCTCCTACACAATCCCAAGTGATTAGCATATCATGACAGGTACATGTCCATGTTGTATACACCCAAAGAAAGGGCAAAACCTGAAGTTTGCAATTAGCATTTCCATGCTCTTTTATCTGAGCATCAAAGGTATTCTGAATTCTTATAATCTCGGATCTAGCAATATTTTGGGCACGGAGCTCAATTTCCATCTGCTGCAAATCCTCCCTTTGTTTCACCAGTGCATGAAGTCTCTGCTGCAAAATATCATTGTCCAGACCTCCATCAATTGTTATCGAGCAAAAATCCACATCAACTGGTTCCCTCCCATGCTGTACCTTAATATAACACACACCAAGTCACCCTATTGCAATCCGAAACAACTCCTAAAGCATTACAATAAACCAATGCCTGGAACACTGACATTACCTCATATATCAATCTCTCATCAGATTGAACTAGCTTTGAACGCTCCAACTCCTGCATATTAAAAATAATTAAAGGAACTACAAAAACCCTAGCCTTTATATGAAATATTATTTCCAATAAACACCATCTTCTCAACAAATGAATCGGGAAATTTAAACCCAATGTAACTAAGCATTTATGAAGGAAACCTCGCTAAAAAAATCACTGTTATCTAAATATTAAAGCAAAAGCATTTAATCAAAGAATAAATAACAATGGGAGTAAATATATCCACCTCGTTACCGGAGTTTCGAACCGATTGCTCAGGGACGGCGCGCCACTCCTTGCGAGAAGGCTGCGACGTAGAAGATGGCATCGGCGGCATCGTAAATCCGCCATTCCGCGCGACGTTAGGGGCAGAGGGGGGGACCTCCATTGCCGCAAAAGTATAATCGCTTTTTCAAAAAAATAAATAAATCCTAATTCCTCATTAAAACCCTAAAATTGAAAAGCAAACGAAACGGACGCCAGCAAAAAATGGAGAAATGAAAAAATCTAGAGAGAAATAGAGGTCAAACGAAGTTGAAATCGAGTGATGAAAACTTTTGTGCTTTTTGACAGTGAAGTATTGGAGATTGTTTTTTTTTTGGGGGTGGTTTTGTGAATTAAGGGTTTTAAGAGGGACTCGAAGTGAAAATAGTAGAACTCGTAGAGGAGAATGATTGGGCTTGGTGAGTAAAGTGTTGGACTTAACTATGCTCCCGCCATTTATAGTGGAAAGAAGCGGGGATATTATTCCCTACATACGCATGCGAAACTATACCGTGGACAAACAATCACAACCGGTGATTAGAATGCAACTGAAATCATCGACGCTTTTGAATTTATAGCGCAATGGAGGGAGGTGCCACATTGTAACAAGTCTAGGTTTGAATTATTCAGGAAGATATTTTGATATTTTCCATGCACTGAATAGTGATGGGCCGTATATGTACAATGAATGTGAAGGTTGAATTTTGGATTGGGGCCTAGCCCAATAACTTAGAAGGCCTAGCGTCACTGAAAGAATATGAAAAGGTAGCCCAAAGCTCCATGGATTTCCTCACACTATGGCTAGTATAAAAAAAAGTATTTTTTAAAAAATAAATTATGGTTACGTTACCTATAATCGCATTTTGATTGCTTCCACTAGAATCGGTAATTTGAGCTAAGCCCGATGGCTACCCCAAGTATGAACTAGACTAGTTAAGAAAATAGAGGCCCAAAACAATCCGACTCTATTTGGCACGACCATGTAGCACTGGCATGTCACCTAATGGACTCTGATCAATTGGGTCAGTGCACTGATGACCCGATATTCTAAATATTTTTATATTACATTAATAATTTTTACTAATATTGACATAAATTGTTGTGTGAGAAAAATATTTACTTGCACACAATTTCTTCGATTATCTAGGACATTGGATGTGTATAATTAGTCTTTGAAATATTTAATTTGATTGATTTAATTCTTTGTTCGAACACCTAGTGAATTAATGTTTTTGTACTTAATTTTTTTATTTTAAAAAATGGGGTTTGGGATGGGCTGGGCCCACTAGTCCAAGCACAACTGGATTAGACTACATTTTTAGGACCTGATGAAAATCTAGGCTGACTCGACCCATTCCAAGAATATCAATTGGTCGAATGGGCTGCTCAGAGCCAGGTCGGACATCCAAAATTGTCAACTCTAGTTTCCATTACATTTTTTGGACAACTTTTTTGTCACATACTTTTTTTTTCAAGTAATCAATTACAATAATTTGTTAACATAATCAATTACAATAATTTATTCTACCACCGGGCACATTGCAACACCATTTCATATCGTTGTAAATCGAAATCGCAACCACCACAAGAGAGGTATCACCCAAAACTGCAACTCGGAACCGCAATCGGAATCGCAACCCTACAAGAGGAGGACCACCGCCCCACTAGAGGAGGACCACCACAAGAGAAAATAAATATTTTCTCTCCGTGTTTCGAACCCAAGACCTTGGGGTCTCGGGTAGTGGAACTCTAACCACTTAAGTTATCTACACTTGAGCACATATTAAATATAATAATATTTGAATTTTCAGGCTCCTAGTTTGGTAAAAGAGTGATTTCAGGTGCACCGTGCAATTCAGGTGCATTTTTTAAAACATAAAATTTATTTTCATCCAAATATGTAAGTTGTTTTGAAATTCACTAAAACCCTCTAAATTCCAAATCAAACATCTCACTATCACCCTCATTCAAAAATTTAAAATGATCTGAATAAAGAATCTGCTGCTAAACCAATTTTACATCATTATTTTAGTTATGGACAGATTCAGCTTGCCATAAATTAGAATTTCCATTTTATGGCATTCTCTCTTTGGGAACACACTCAACTAATTTGGATACCTAGCTAAGCATAGGTAAGAGGCAAAAGCTCTTGAATGTATCAATAATTACACAGCTTTTTTAGGTAGTTAAGAATTGGTTAACTTCAATGTACACAATTAATTATTTTTGTACAGGTGGTAAAATAAGTAAAGTACTAAGTATGAGATATAAAAAATGATAGACCCGAATTAGTTAGTTACTTCATTAACATTTACTATAACGCAAGATTATCACTGACTTTTTAAATTTAAAATCAGGCAAAATGTTGTGTTATATTGTTAAAAGAATCCATAAAAGGGCTACTGTGCTGGCCATTTTTTACTCTAAAGTAGTAAATTATGACAAAATGCATTTTTAGGTTTCTAAACTATTACTTTTTGTTTTGAAAGGTCCCTAAATTATTTTTCTGTTTTAAGAAGCTCTTGAATTATTAAATTTTTTTTCGAAAGACCCCTAAACTATTTCTTTGTTTAATGAAGTCCCTAAACTATTGATTTTTGTTTCAAATAGTCCTTGATGGAATTTTCTAAATAATCTAACGAAACCATTAAGTAAAACAATGATCAATATTGACAATTTTGAGAATGATGATATGCGTATTTACTTAACGGTTATGTTAGATGATTAAAAAAATAGTCAAAAGGGACTACATGAAATAAAAATCAATAGTTTATGAACTTCATTAAACAAAAAAATAGTTTAAGGATACTTTGAAATAAAAATTAATAGTTCAGAGACTTTTTAAAATAAAAATAATTTAGGGACATTTCGAAACAAAAAATAATAATTTAATGACCTAAAAGATGCATTTTGCCTAATAAATTATAATCTTTAAAAAAAATATATCATTTAAAAATTTGTAAATGAGTTGGGTACGTGAGTACGTATGAATTGTTGGCTATTTAAGTGTTGGAATAAATGGATCATTACTGGGTAGTTGAATTGGACGCGGCCTCACATCCGCCTCATTAATGTTTCTATCTCTCTTTTGCTTTATATTTGCACGTCCGTCTCATTAATGTTTCCATCTTTCTTTTGCTTTACATTTTGTACTTCACACGTACGTGGTTAATGAAATAAAGTAAAATTGAGCTATTATTTTCATTGGGTTTAAAAATTAAATAAATGAATTTATTCTAAATTTTTATATAAGTTCGGACTTTTAAATGAGATATAATTCTTTCGTGTTTTAATAGAATTACAATTAAAATTTATAAAACCAAATCAATCAATTGACAATTGTATATTCTTAGCAAATGACAATTTTTTTTTTTTTGGATACAAAAGTCGAAAAAATTCGTCTCACGGCCCCCCATCTCACAAAAAGTTCATAGAAATAGTTAGCGTATATAATTACAATGTCTAAATTAATAGAAAAATACGATTTTTTTTGTCACATGCTCATATCCCTTCTATGAATTACTTACAACTTACAAGCAGAGACGGATCCAGGATTTCGTCCCAAGGAGGGCGAAATTTTCCATTAGGTAAGGGCAGCGGAATTTCAGAACTCCAACGGGGCGAAATGACAAAATTTAACGATTTTAAGACATAAATGTTAAATTTTCGACACATATAATATAAAAAATTTCAATCCCAAGAAGGGCGACTGAGGGCCAATCCATCCCTGCTTACAAGAGTTCAAATTCTTGTGTGACGATAATATAACAGGTTTGGCTAAGATTGTCACTGAAAGCACATTTTCAAAAATCAGACGAAAACTTCTCCGCCTCTCAACCCTCTTCTGCGCCTCTCTCAAGTCTCAACGGCGCTGCGGTGATGGTTGATAGGGTAAATATTATTCATTAGCTTAATATTCACGGTCTAGATCTTTATGAGCGTTGCCTCCCCATCACTATTACCCTGCTCAGCCGCTTCACATATTTGTAGCAGTGGCCGCCACAGCCGCCGACGTTGAGCAACCACCAAACCCTCACCTGTGTATAATTACTAGACCTTCTTCCTGCCACCTCCGTGCGGTTTTTCTGCTCCTTTGTGAGATCTCCTCTGCCTCCTTTTTGAGGTTTTCCGCCCCCGCCGTGCGGATCTTTCTGCCGCCTCGGTGCGGAATTTCCTGCTCCTTTGAGAGATCTCCTCTGCCCCCAAGATCGAGTCTTGGTATTACAGTCCGAAGAAACAAAGCATCAGATTGAAAAAAGGCAATTAAAAAATAGCCCTATTTCGATCGTTTAAAGTTTTAAACATCAACAATTGAACTTATTACTCTCACCGCACTCTCTCCTTTTTTATAATTAAGGGTAGGGCTTGTGGCTTGAGTTTCTTGCGTCGTTTGTGCGTCTTCTCCCTGACCTTCTCTTATCTTTGTATAAGATTTGTGTCATTTTCTCCAAATTTCCCACCCAAATTTCCCCTTTCTGTACTAGTTATTCCCTTCTGTCATTTCATGTTGAATCGAATTCTGCATCTTTGAGTAGACATTGTGAAGCAGGAGAGAGTACTCCTCTTCCTCCCCATTTTTAGCGTTAGTTATTCACATCCTTCCTCCCTCCCAAGGTTTTCCTCGGTGTGAACGTTGCCGGGCCGTGCAACTCGGTCCCGGTTGGTTGCCGGTCTCGAACCTCTGCACATTTGGTTGCATCCTTTTTACAATTTCTTTGTTTTCTCTCCTCCCGCTTTCTTAAGCGGTGATTTCCTCCTCCGTTTTACGCTTGTCGGTGAGACCTTTCCAACCGACGGTAGCGGCTTCACCCCTAAAGCACCAACGGCGGAGGTTGGCGAGGTCCAACCCCACTGAGCACCATGAGTTGCATAGCTTGGAACTCGCGTGGGCTCGGAGGCAACGCGCTCCGGAATCTCCAACGTCTTGTTCAAGACCATACCCCCGATATTCTATTTATTTCCGAGTCTAAGGTGTCCAATCCGGTAGCCACTAGATGACGTGTGCTTTTGAATTATGTTGGTTGTTTTAGTGTGGACGCCACTGGCAGTAGTGGTGGTTTGCTCTTGTTTTGGTCTAGTAATATTAATGTTTCGGTGTTGTCGTACTCTAAGGGCCACATTGACTGCCACATCTCGGCAAACAACAAAAATTGGTACTTCACGGGTTTTCATGGAAACCCTATTCATCATCTTATGCACCTTTCATGGGAGTTTCTTAGAAAAATCGCAAAAAGTCACTACGATGAGTCGTTGGGCTAGCTCGTCGGAGGGGACTTCAACGAGATTTTTTATGAATTTGAGAAGAAAGGAGGCGCTCCCAGATCTCTTTCGCAGATGAATAATTTCTGTTCGGCTGCTGATGATAATTTTCTTCACGATCTAGATGTTAAGGGTCCGAAATACACTTGGAGTAATAGAAGGAAAGGGAGGGATTGCATTTGGGTCAAATTGGATCGTTTTCTCGCTAATCAAATCTGGAGAGTGATGTTTCCAAATACTGAAATTAGAAATTTGGATTTTTACGGCTCTGATCACCGCCCCGTCATCATTTCTTACATGCAGATCTCCAAACCCCAGCCAGGCAGACGTAAAAAAACTCTCACCTTTGAAAATAAGTGGTTGATGGAAGAGGACTATATAGAGACTCTCAAAGATGCATGGTCCAATAGCGGTTTATGTGCTGGTCTTCAAGATAAGTTAAAAAGCACTGCTAGTCAGCTTCATAATTGGGCCTTTACCTCTAACATCAACATGCTCAAGAAAAGAATTGAAAATACAAGAAGGGAGCTCAATAAGCTACTCAATTCGGAAGATGAATCAAGTTTTACTCAAACCTCAAGTGAACTTGAGTCCCATCTGGATAAATTGCTTTATCAGGAAGAGCTACATTGGCATCAGAGGTCTAGAAACAACTGGTTGGCGTTCGGTGATAAAAATACCTCTTTTTTTCACAACTCGGCTTCCGAACGTCGCTCCAAAAATAAAATCATGAAGCTTAAAGACGGTTCGAGTCTCACCTTTTCTTCCCCGACCAAAATGGAGCATATTATCAAGGATTATTTCTCTAATTTGTTCACCTCCAGTAATCCTTCTCATGAGAATATTGATGAAATCATCAATCATGTTTCTCTTAATGTCTCCGATGAGATGAATCAAGATCTGTGCAGACCCTTCTCCAAAGTTGATGTGAGAAAAGCTCTTTTTGATATGAGTCCCTCAAAAGCTCCTGGCCCCGATGGTTTTACGGCCCTCTTCTACCAAAATGCATGGAATATTGTCGGTGATGAAGTCACAAAAGTTGTTTTGAATTTTCTCAACAACGGGGACGACTTGGCCTTTGAAAACTCAACTATCATATCCCTAATTCCAAAAGTCAAGGACCCAGTTATGGTCAGTGATTACAGACCGATCAACCTTTATAATGTTTGCTATAAAATTGCTGCTCGTGCTATCACCAACAAACTCAGAGGGATTCTGGGAAAAGTCATTACCCTAAATCAGAGTGCTTTTATTCCGGGTCGTCTCATCACTGATAATGTGCTCATTGGTTTTGAATGTATGCATTGGCTTCGACACTCCAAGAATAAAACAGGTTATGCAGCCCTCAAGCTCGATATGAGCAAAGCTTATGATCTTGTTGAGTGGAGCTATCTTAGAGCAATTATGAGTAATATGGGTTTTGACCCCTGTTGGACTAATCTTATCGTGCGTTGTGTTTTCTCCGTCTCTTACTCCTTCAAAGTCAATGGTAGCATTGTGGGACACATCAAGCCCTCGAGAGGCCTTCGTCAAGGGGATCCCCTCTCCTCTTGCCTCTTTGTCATTTGCTCTCAGGGGCTCTCCTCTATCCTGACTGTTGGGGAATGAGTTGCACAGATCTATTCGGGGTGAATATTTAAATACAAATTTAATTCATTAATTATTACTAGCATGAATTAATCCTATATTAATTCAAATAATAATTGCAACAACATATCATGCATATAAAAAGCCACGTAAAACCTACGCATGCGAATCTACGTTTACGTGAACGCACTTCTCGGGATGGCAAAGGCTTTTGGTCGAGACGGACTAACCAAAAGGACTTCCCAAGTATTCCCTTAGCCCTTGCTCGACAATCCGGTGGAAGGATACTCGCGAACAATTAACAAAAGGAAAAAATAAACTTTGTTGCACCACTTATGTGGATTTACTAATATTTCCAGCACATGAAATTGTACTTGAGAATGAACTAATCATCCCCTATTTATAGGAGAGGAGGGGGACGAAATTTGAGTTATTTTTCAATGTGGGATAAGACTTTTCTTGGTCACCAAGAAATCTTGAATATATCCCATATATTTTCTTTCCCATAATTAAAATATTTCACAAAAATCCCACCTCCTCATATATGGATTATTTTCGAAAATATAGTGCAAGAATCCAAGATTTGGATCTTCTTGAATTTATGAGATACTCTTGTATTTCAAGAAATACATATCTTC
Source organism: Stenogyne calaminthoides (assembly GCA_037126765.1). Taxonomy (NCBI): domain Eukaryota; kingdom Viridiplantae; phylum Streptophyta; class Magnoliopsida; order Lamiales; family Lamiaceae; genus Stenogyne; species Stenogyne calaminthoides. The sequence continues at coordinate 34,691,218 of JBBCBC010000009.1, forward strand.
CATAATATCTTTTCAAGAAAATCAAGAAAATCTTTCTTGCCCTTTATTTTCCAAAAAATTCGAAAATATCACTATGTATAACCAAGTGGGAGATTTCTTGAATTTAATGAGATAATCTTGTATTCCAAGAATACATATCTTCATTCCATAACAAAATTCAAAGAAAATCTTTCTCCCTCTTTTATCCATAATTTTCGAAAATTTGAGAGGAAATATAAGCAACAATATTTATTTTATTTTAATCACCTTTTTCGCTTATTGGACTATTTGTTGGGCTACTCAGGGGGCCTTTAGGAGAATTAAGATTGGACCTTCTAATGGATCTTGAATATCTAATATTGAGCCACAATATAATTCAAGCCCATAATTATTAATTAATCCCACTACATAATTAATATTGCACCATCCATCTTAACCCATATTACAAATAATATGGCTCCGGTCATTATTTCCCGTGTTTAAGATTATCTAGCCCATTAATTAATTCAAGCCACTTTGAAATAGCTTTCCGTTAATTAATATCTTTTGTCCTTGGTCGAGAATCGGTTCAACATTATTATCCATACCGGAAACAAATTCCACTTGCAAGATTTGGTATGATAAAGCTTATGAACCTCCCAAGGGGGCAAATCAAGCAAGCGTGCTTTGCACACCGATTCTTCGTATTAAATCTTAGCAATCACATGTGACCAATAATATTGCCCAAGATAAAAAGTATTGAATCTCTCTCCGATTAAGCTACCCATGATAAGTCAAAGCAATAGTTACCAATCCCACGTGATCCTATTTAAGGGACGAAGGTTAAGAAACAACGAACCACTGAGGTCTAATTCTTCCTTGTTCAGTTCTGAAGAATTTATCCTCCTGTAGGTCCTCTTCAATGCATCAGTCATGCACTAGTGTAATCTCTTGGTCAAGACAAACCAATCTGAGCCTTACACTACAACCTTTCACGATGGATTGTTCATTTCGCGATGCATCAGTCATGCACTAGTGTAATCTCTTGGTCAAGACAAACCAATCTGAGCCTTACACCTCAACCTTTCGCGATGGTTGTTCATTTCCATCTAGGTCGTGAATGACATACTTTTAGTTACAAGGGACTGTTAATTTAATCTTCTGTGATCTGGTATCACTAAATTAACTACAAAAAGTAACACGTCATTTAATTATTGAACAGTTATGTAGTAAATATATATAACATTCAATCATATTTAAAGCATCAGTGATAAATAATTTATTTCAGTAAATAAGTCTGAAAATTCAGTTTCGATTATACAAAGTAAAAGCATACTTTTCAGTATAATCCCAACACTGACCTCATATTCGAATGAGAGGAAAATTGTTGGTGTTCAAGTTGCAAGAGGCAGTCCCATTATTTCTCACCTCTTCTTCACCGATGATAGCCTTATCCTTTTCAAGAACACTAAGGAGATTTGTGAGAACGTCAAAAGATGCCTCCATTCTTATGAAAAAGCTTTCGATCAGCTTATCAACTATGACAAGTCCGCCATTACCTTCAGTGATAAGACTCCTCATTCTAGCATTCAAACTTCTAAAGATATCCTTAACCTCAAAGTCTGTCAGGGTCATGAAATCTATCTTGGTCTCCCCACATTTACCATTAAAAGCAAGAGACTTCAGTTTGGATACATTCGCGATAGAGTGGCTAAGAAATTAGACAGTTGGAAAAATAAATTCTTTTCGGAAGGGGGCAGAGAGGTTCTCATCAAAGCTATTATTCAAGTCATACCAACTTATGCGATGTCTTGCTTCATAATTCCTACTTCCATTTGCGGAGAAATCGAGAGCATGTGTGCTAAATTTTGGTGGGGTGCGAGACCGAATGAGCGAAAAGTCCATTGGAAAGATTGGAAATCTCTTACTAAGCCCAAAGACGAGGGGGGCATGGGCTTCAGAGATCTGGTCAATTTCAATAAAGCCCTCCTCGCCAAACAAATTTGGAGAATCATTTCCAATCCGGACTCTCTTGTGGCAAAAATCCTCAAGGCCCGGTATTTCAAACACACCGATATCATGGAAGCTTATATTGGCTCAAACCCCTCGTATACATGGAGATCCATATGTTGGTGCAAAGACGTTCTTAATGTTGGACCCCTGTGGAAAGTGGGGTCGGGGAAAAATATCAGAGCTCGCAAGGACGCTTGGATTCCCGGTCTGGCCAGTGGGCGTATTTCTTCCAGTGTTTCCTATGATAGCAACAACCAAGTTGACAAATTCATTCTGCCCTCAAAACAATGGGATGCCCAAAAGCTTCAAGAAGTGTTTCTTCCTTTCGAGGTCGAAGCCATTAAGAGGGTCCCAATTTCTCGGAGCTCTTCGATTGATTCCAGGTTCTGGAAGTTTAAGAAAAAGGGGCTCTATTCTGTTAAATCCGGGTATAAATTCGGATGCCGGATGGGTCCTTCTGAAGATGGTCTTACTAGTGGCCCCTCTTCAAACCATTCCACCCGGTGGTGGAAGAAAATTTGGAAACTTAACATTCCTCTGAAAGTAAAAATCTTTGTTTGGAAAATTTTGTTGGGGAATTAATTGTCCGGATCTATTCGGGATGAATATTTAAATACAAATTTAATTCTGATAATTATTACTAGCATGAATTAACCCATATTAATTCAAATAATAATTCAACAACAAATCATGCATATAAACAGTTCACCTAAATTCTACGCATGCAGAATTACTACGAGTTTACCTGAACTTACCTCTTGGAATGACAATGGTCTTGTATATGAAAACACACCAAAAGTCCTTCCCAAGTATTCCCTAGTCCTTGCTCGACAATCCGGTGGAAGGATACTCGCGAACAATTAACAAAAGGAAAAATAAACTTTGTTGCACCACCTTTGTGGATTTACTAATTTTTCCAGCACATGGAATTGTACTTGGGAATGAAAGAATCATCTCCTATTTATAGATGGGGTGGTGGACGATTTTTAGGGAAGAAAAACAATGTGGGAAAATCTTTTTTTGATCTCCAAGAAATCTTGAATATATCTCCTATATTATTTTCCCCATAATTAAAACATTCCACAAAAATCCCACCTCATCTTGCTATGGTGTATTTTTCGAAAAAGAGGGAACAAGAAACCAAGATTTGGATCTTCTTGAATTTATGAGATATTCTTGTATTTCAAGAAATACACATCTTCCATAATATCTTTTCAAGAAAATCAAAAAAATCTTTCTTTCCCTTTTATTTCAAAAATTTCGAAATCTCTAATATGAATAACCAAGTGGGAGATTTCTTGAATTTAATGAGATAATCTTGTATTCCAAGAATACATATCTTCATTCCATAACAAAATTCAAAGAAAATCTTTCTCCCCTTTTATTCATATTTTTTGAAAAATATGAGGATAAATAAGCAACAAATTTATTTTATCTTTAAACACCTTTTTTCAGTTATTGGACTTTATGTTTGGCTACTTGGGGGGCCTTTAGGAGAATTAAGATTGGACCTTGAATTATCAATATTGAGCCACAATATTATTCAAGCCCATAAATATTAATTAATCCCACTACATAATTAATATTGCACTATCCATCTTAACCCTTATTACAGTTAATATGGCTCCCGGTTATTATTTCCCATGTTTAAGATTATCTAGCCCATTAATTAATTCAAGCCACTGAAATAGTTTTCCATTAATTAATATTTTTTATCCTTGGTAAAGGAACGGTTCAACATTATTATCCATACCGGAAACTAGTTCCACTTGCAAGATTTGGTATGATAAAACTTATGAACCTCCCAAGGGGGCAAATCGAACAAGCGTACTTGCACACGATTCTCCGTATTAAATCTTAGCAATCGCATGTAACCAATAATGTTGCCCAAGATATAGGGTATTGAATATCATTGATTCTCTTCCCATAATAAGTCAAAGCAATATTTACTAACCACACACAATCCTATTTAAGGGACGAAGATTAAGAAATAACTAACCACTGAGGTCTAATTCTTCCTAGTTCGGGTTCAAGAATTTATCCTCCCAGGGTCCTCTTCAATGCATCAGTCATGCACTAGTGTAATCTCTTGGTCAAGACAAATCAATCTGAGCCTTACACTACAACCTTTCACGATGGATTGTTCATTTCCATCTAGGTCATGAATGGTGTACTTTTAGTTACAAGGAACTGTTAATTTAATCTTCTGTGATCTTGGTATCACTAAATTAACTACAATGTAACACGTACTATTTAATGAACAGATTATGCAAAGAAATATATGTAACATTCGATGATATTTAAAGCATCAGTGATAAACAATTTATTTCAGTAAATAAGTCCGAAATTCAGTTAGTCTGATTATACAAAGTAAAAGCATACTTTCCAGTATAATCCCAACAATCTCCCACTTATACTCAAAGTCTGCTTTTAAGCATACATCAGCATGTCTCGTGTAGTACGTGACAACTAATGCCACCTACACGAACCTAATAATGTCTCCCACTTATACTCAAATCAGATTGACAACGGTCTTGACACCCATTCCTTTCACATGTCTCTCGAATGTATTATGAGGCAGACCCTTTGTGAATGGATCAGTTAGGTTGTCTACCGACGCGATCTTTGCCACCTCTATATCTCTTCTCTTAACGATGTCTCGTATAAGATGGTATTTCCTTTCAATTTGTTTGCTGACCTTGTGGGCTCTTGGTTCCCTTGAATTTGCAACTGCTCCGGCATTGTCACAATAAATGATGATTCTCACTGGGCAAATTCGAACCACATCCAAGTCCACTAGGAAGTTCTTGAGCCAAACCGCTTTTTTCACCGCCTCAGTTAAAGCTACACATTCGGCTTCCATGGTAGAATCTGCGACGCATTTCTGCTTAACGCTTCTCCACGTCATGGCTCCTCCCCCCATGCAAAACACATTACCGGAGGTAGATTTTCTGGAATCTAAATCTGATTGGAAATCTGAGTCCGTAGAAATATGGGGATTAGACTATCGACTAATAAACCAACATTCTATCTCGAGTTCTTTTCAGATACTTCAGAATATTTTTAACTGCCGTCCAATGTTCCTTCCCCGGGTTACTCTGATATCTTGCCACCATGCAAATGGCAAAGTAAATATCCGGTCTCGTACACAACATTGCATACGTAAGGCTTCCGACAGCCGAAGCATAAGGAATGCCTCTCATGTCATCTATCTCCTTTTGTGTCTTAGGGCACATTTTCTTGGATAGATGGATTCCATGCCTGAAAGGTACGAAGCATTTCTTGGAATCTTGCATGCTGAATCGTTTCAAGACAGTGTCTATGTATGAAGCTTGCGATAAGCCTATCATCCTTTTCTTGCGATCTCGAGTGATCTTGATCCCAAGGATGTGCCCGGCTTCCCCTAAGTTCTTCATATAAAACTGTTTTGAAAGCCATGCCCTTACGTCTGATAACACCTTACATCGTTCCCGATGAGCAGAATGTCGTCTACGTATAGTACTAAGAATACCAATGCAGTTCCGACACACTTTTTATACACACAACTCTCAAACTCGTTTTGATCAAACCCGTAAGACTTTATAACATGATCAAAATATTGGTTCCAAGCTCTGGATGCCTGTTTGAGTCCGTAAATGGACTTCATGAGCTTACAAACTAGGTGTTCTTGGCCCTTTTTAATGAAGCCTTGGGGTTGTTGCATATAGATTTCCTCATCAAGACTTCATTGAAAAGTTGTCTTGACATCCATTTGCCGATTTCAAAATGGAGATCTTGATATCGACAAGAGAATCCGGATGGACTTGAGCATTGTTACAGGTGAAAAGGTTTCCTCATAGTCGATCCCTTCTTTCTCGAGTATAACCTTTTCGCCATTAAGCCTTGCCTTGAAGGTTTCCACCTTCCCGTCCCGGTCCCTCTTTTCTCTTGTATACCCACTTACAACCAATAGGTTTGACCCCATTAAGTGGTTCGACTAGCTCTCACACTCTGTTATGATTCATAGACCCCATTTCTGCTTTCATTGCCTTTTGCCAAGAAACCGCATCCTTATCTTGGATTGCCTCATCGTATGTCCATGGGTCTGATTCATCTTGTCCGGAAATCAAGTTTGAGGACTCTCCTATCCCCATGAATCTCTCGGGCTGTCTCACAACCCTCCCACTACGACGAGGCTCCAGTTGTGAAAGTGTGTCATTTGGTATATCATCTTGTGCAAATTAGCGATGAGGTTAGCCCCTTAGCTCACTTAAGGTAATCTCACTTCTGGGTCTTCTTTCGTTCATATAGTCTTCCTCCAAAAATCTAAAGTGGGTGCTTATGACCACCTTTTGATCTTTGGGACCATAAAACATACACCCTTTTGTTCCCTCGGGGTATCCTATAAATAGCCTTAATTCTGATCGAGGATCCAATTTCCCGGCTTCCTTGTCCAACACGTAGGCCGGACACCCCCAAATTCTCATGTGTCTTAAACTAGGCTTGCGCTCGATCCACAATTCTTTGGGAGTTTTGGGAACCGATTTGGATGGCACCAAGTTCAGAATGTAAGCCGTTGTTTCCAAGGCAAAACCCCAGAACGACTTGGGAAGATCCGCATAACTCATCATTGATCTAACCATTTCCAAAAGAGTTTTGTTTCTTTGCTCTGCAACCCCGTTTTGTTGAGGGTTTGGTGCGAATCACCGATGCAATCCTTCATCGACAAGTAGTTCAAAACTCATCGCCGAGGTACTCGCCTCCACGATATGATCGTAGAGACTTGATACGTTTTTCCCTATGATTCTCTGCTTGAGCCTTAAATTCTTTGAATTTCTCAAAGGTCTCAGATTTATGCTTCATAAGGAAAATATAACTGTACCTCGAGTAGTCAACAATAAAAGTGACGAAATACTCGTAACCTCCTCTTGTCATGGTTGACATTGGACCACATACGTCTGTGTGAACGATTTCTAACACTTCTTTGGCTCTATTCCCCTTGGCTCAGAATGCTCTCTTGGTCATTTTACCCTCCAAACATGATTCGCAGGTTGGAATTGGTTCAACTTTGGAGAAACTCTAGTGAACCGTCTTTCACCAACCTTTGGATCCTCTTTGGATTAATATGTCCCAATCTTAGATGCCATAGGAGTGTTTCGTTCACGTCTGATGAATGTTTTCTTTTACCGGAAACAGTTGATGTGTTATAGGATGCATTTCGTGAGTGGTATGCACAGTTAATTGTATAGAGATTGTCTATCAATGTCCCATAACAGATACACTCATCATTTCGAGAAATGATGTCATTCTTATTAGAAGGAACTAAGTATCCATTAACAGAATTTTAGAAACTGAAAGTGAATTCTTTCTAAAACTGGGAACATAAAGATAATCTCTCAAAAAACTTTATCTTCAAAAGATAGGTGCACTTCTCTCACTGCTTTGACCACTACTCATGTAGCACTGCAATATCTGCTACTTACGTAGCATTGCAATAACCGTTACTTATGTAGCATTGCAATATCTGCTACTTACGTAGCATTGCAATAACCGCTACTTTTGTAACATCGCCCAGTGTGATGAGGATCTCACTCCCACTAAGTTGTCGGATCAGTTTGAACCCGTGAAGCAAACATGATTAGTGGATCTCGTATCAACTACCCACGAATGAGAAGTATAAGCCGCTAAACAAGTTTCAACAACTAGTGCGTGAGAATTACCTTCATTTCCGTCCCTTTTGGAGTTGGAACAGGCAAACCTCCATTGTCCTCTTTCACCGCAGCTTAAGCACTTCCTCTTTGGATTTTCCTTGACACCACAAGCATTCCTCATCTTACCATTGCCCTTGGAAACAGTTGAGTTTTATTGCTTATGGCTTTTGGTCCTCTTCTTCTTCTTGCCTTCCTTTGGCCTAGAAGATGAAGACTTACCACTTGCCGTCAAAGCTTGAGTTTGGTGCCCCATCAACATCTCTGCCGAGACCAAGGCTTGCAACAAATCAGCTAGCGAGGCCAAAATGCTCAGAAACTTTTGGGCAGAGAGTGAAGTACCAAATTCATCTAAGTCTCCAGATTATAATCTGCACTTAGAACCTCAAGTTTGTTCAGATGGGCCATCATTTTGAGGACGTCATCCCTTACGGGTTTGTCCTCCACCATTTTCAGTGACGACATCTCTCGCAAGGTGATCTGACGGGTCCCGCATTTTTGACCCGTCAGTTGGCTCATCTGATTTTGGTGTGTCAAGAATCCACTTGTGCTTTTGTGCAGTTATGACAATTATAATTTTTCGTTTCCAATCAATATAGTTTCCATACATATTGTATTGACTTTAAGTATATTAACAGTGGATTAAAAGGTTACAACATGCTGAACTGAAATAAATAACTATATGCATAAGCACAAATATATCACAAAATTTGATCACATGTTTCATATTAAAATCTCAAAAAAAATATGAACATGCATCAGCCAACATCTCAAAACAGTTTAAATAAGCCACGTGCGGTGGGTCATTATTTAAACACATTCAAGCAGTTACAAACAAGAACGATTACAAAACCTTTAATATCCAGATTAATAATTGGCTCCCTGACGACCAATATAAAATTGACAGAGACTTCGGGGAAGTATATGCATATCAATTTTATACCTAAGTAATAAACATGATTAAATACAGAATTATTATTTCGCTTTGATCGAGCCTCGTGGGGAGGGTCATCGTCGCCACTAGTAATAATTCACAATCATCCGTTTGGAATTTATTCATGTGAAAGCTATCTTTTGACCGTCCCGTGGGGGGAATTTCTCCAAAAGAATTCACAAATAAATAAATCATGGAGGTCAATAATTAATTCAATTTTATTATCCGAATAAAATTGTCAATTAATTGTTTAAACATACTTAGTAATTTTCGAAAGTGAGATTTTTCAAAATATTTTCTCATGCATCGCAAATTTAAACACAATTTAAATAAGCATAAATAATGCATAAACATCAAGACAAAAATTAAACATATTGGGCACATTTATCCAATTGTCATGGTTAATTTTGTGATGTCTTGATCTTGAGAAATCGTCTTCATAGCCTTCATCGTTCGTCTCGAAAAACTCCCACTTGATCGTTTCAAAACGCGCCTTGTCGCTTTCACATCATCGACCGATTCGGGGTCGAGTGCCGCCTAGCACTCCCGGCCGACGAATGGCGTGACGCGGCGGCCAGAAGGCCGGCCAAGACGCCGCTCACGCCTATCTTCGAATAGCGCTGCCATACGCCGCCGAAAGGCCAACATGTTTCCCATTGCCGCCTGCCAGCGGCTCAAGATCGCACGTCCACAGACACGCAGACGCCCACGCTGATCCCCGCATCGCTTCAAGGCCGCCTGCGCCGCTTCGGCGTGTTTGTAGCAGACGCTTCGCCTGGTCTGCGACTAAGGCGCTTCTTCGTCGGAGCCCAGGCGCCCCGCTGCCTCTCCGCCCGCCTTACAGTGTTCGCAGCGTCCACAGACGTCCTCCCATCGTTCGCACAGACCGCGTCCCGTCCCGTTTCACAAGACGCCGGATCCGCCTGTCGGGATCCCACGGCGCCGCCCTTCGCCCGCTTCTACGCCTTCGTCGTGCTTTCGCGAGCGTGACGTGTCGCAAGCGTCTTATCCTTACGCTTCACGCGACGCGACGATGCTTACGCCGGGATCCGGATCCCGCTCTTTTAATTCTTCGTCTCGCCTCCATTTTCGATCCGGTTATAATTTATTTACAAAAAATAAATAAACCTAGATCTAGACTAGTCTATTACATTGATCAAATCAAACAAATACTAATCTACTCGTGGATTTTCTCACGAGGCAAAACGAATCCGAATGAATCGAATTAAAAAACCACAGTTTATATGCATGCATAAATAAACACATTAAATTCTATGACAATTGGATACCTGCAAAAAAGATCTAGTAATTCTACTATCCAATTTCAAATTTAATGACAAATAATTAAATTACAATTTAAAATTCAGAGTCTTAAACCGAGGCTCGATACAGCTTGTTGGGGAATTAATTGCCTTGATCTATTCGGGATGAATATTTAAATACAAATTTAATTCTCGATAATTATTACTAGCATGAATTAACCCATATTAATTCAAATAATAATTCAACAACAAATCATGATATAAACAATTCACGAAATCCTCATGACGCGAATTACTACGAGTTTACGTGAACTCACCTCTTGGAATGACAATGGTCTTGTATATGAAAACACACCAAAAGTCCTTCCCAAGTATTCCCTAGTCCTTGCTCGACAATCCGGTGGAAGGATACTCGCGAACAATTAACAAAAGGAAAAATAAACTTTGTTGCACCACCTTTGTGGATTTACTAATTTTTCCAGCACATAGAATTGTACTTTGGAATGAAAGAATCATCCCCTATTTATAGATGGGGTGGTGGACGATTTTTTGGGAAGAAATACAATGTGGGAAAATCTTTTCTTGATCTTCAAGAAATCTTGAATATATCTCCTATATTCTTTTCCCTATAATTAAAATATTCCACAAAAATCCCACCTCATCTTGCTATGGTGTATTGTTCGAAAAAGAGGGAACAAGAAACCAAGATTTGGATCTTCTTGAATTTATGAGATATTCTTGTATTTCAAGAAATACATATCTTCCATAATATCTTTTCAAGAAAATCTTTCTTTCCCTTTTATTTCAAAAATTTCGAAATCTCTAATATGAATAACCAAGTGGGAGATTTCTTGAATTTAATGAGATAATCTTGTATTCCAAGAATACATGTCTTCATTCCATAACAAAATTCAAAGAAAATCTTTCTCCCCTTTTATTCATATTTTTTAAAAAATATGAGGAAAAATAAGCAACAATTATTTTATTTTTAAACACATTTTTTCAGTTATTGGACTTTATGTTGGGCTACTTGGGGGGCCTTTAGGAGAATTAAGATTGGACCTTCCAATGGACCTTGAATTATCAATATTGAACCACAATATTATTCAAGCCCATAAATATTAATTAATCCCACTACATAATTAATATTGCACTATCCATCTTAACCCATATTACAGTTAATATGGCTCCCGATTATTATTTCCCGTGTTTAAGATTATCTAGCCCATTAATTAATTCAAGCCACTGAAATAGCTTTCCATTAATTAATATCTTTTATCCTTGGTAAAGGAACGGTTCAACATTATTATCCATACCGGAAACTAGTTCCACTTGCAAGATTTGATATGATAAAACTTATGAACCTCCCAAGGGGGCAAATCGAACAAGCGTACTTGCACACGATTCTCCGTATTAAATCTTAGCAATCGCATGTGACCAATAATGTTGCCCAAGATATAGGGTATTGAATCTCATTGATTCTCTTCGCATAATAAGTCAAAGCAATAGTTACTAACCACACACAATCCTATTTAAGGGACGAAGATTAAGAAATAACTAACCACTGAGGTCTAATTCTTCCTATTTCAGTTCTGAAGAATTTATCCTCCTGTAGGTCCTCTTCAATGCATCAGTCATGCACTAGTGTAATCTCTTGGTCAAGACAAACCAATCTGAGCCTTACACTACAACCTTTCACGATGGATTGTTCATTTCCATCTAGGTCGTGAATGGTGTACTTTTAGTTACAAGGAACTATTAATTTAATCTTCTGTGATCTTGGTATCACTAAATTAACTACAATGTAACAAGTACTATTTAATGAGCAGTTATGCAGTAAATATATGTAACATTCGATGATAGTTAAAGCATCAGTGATAAACAATTTATTTCAGTAAATAAGTCCAAAATTCAGTTAGTCTGATTATACAAAGTAAAAGCATACTTTCCAATATAATCCCAACAAATTTCTCATGACATCATCCCTACCGAGGCTAATCTTCATGCCCATCACGTTCCTGGCGACTCCAGGTGCGCTCTTTGTGGTTTTCATTGGGCTGATACTAAACATGCTCTTTTCTTTTGTCAGGTTTCCAAACAAGCGTGGAAAAATACGAACTGGTGGCCTTTTCTTAAGAATGTCGTATTTGTCCCCATTCCTGATCTTCTTGTAGGCATTGCGGAGGCCTCGGATGGTGGGGATTTGGAAGAATTCATTCTCATATGAAAAAACTCAAAAGAACAAGTCCAGGGATGCCGCTAAAATTATCAACCCTGAATGGACTAGAGCTCACCTTGTTAACTATCGTGAGGCCAGAAATCGTCTGATCTTCCAACCCCCACGCATGGCTTCCAGTTCCAACAGGGCCGACCAGGATTCCAACTCCTCCCTCCCCTTTATCTTGGTGGATGCTGCCTTTAATGATGAAAAATTTGAGTTCGGAGTCGGTTTTGCTGCCTTTAATCACTCTGGTAATATCATTGCAGCGGGTTGTCATCGTATTAACCCCCCAGGCTCGGTATTGGCCGCTGAACTCCTTGCCATTGACAAGGGAGTTTCATTTTTGGCAAAAGCTTCACCTTCCCTAAGTTTCAACCTCCTCTCGGACTCGAAAGATGCTATTAACGCTAAAAATGGGAGGCTCTCAATACCTGGGACCGGAAGGTGACATCATCCATGATCTTCGCCTTAGAATTCAAGACCCTAAAGTGAAAGGGATCTCTCATGTTCCTCGCCAACTCAACACAATCGCCCACAATCTGGCAAAAATTGGCTCTCATTCTACCTACCCTCAAGATTGGGTTGGGGAAGATATTCCGTCCTGGATCTCGAACAACTCTTGATTGTCCTTTTTGAACTGGTGTTTTCCCTCAAAAAAAAAAAAATTGTCATTGAATAATTGAAACACATCAATATTATATTATTGCTTTGAAACGAGAGAAAAAATCGAAAATTTAGAGAATGAATAATCGAAAGTGTTTTATTTTATTTTCCAAGACATGCGAACCTAATAGCAAGGATGGAAAATATCCGAAAATATCCCGATATATCCATTTTTCGAGGTCACCGATATCGATATTGAGAAGAACGGTATTTCCATAATATTTGTAAAAGATTAAAAATATCGATATACAATATCAATATTATTATATTTTACGTATATTTATCACAAATATAAAATTCATTCAAATTTTTTGTTACATTTATATATTAAAATTTGTTATTAAATTTTTAAAAGTTTTAAAATTTACCGATATCGATATACCCATCGATATTTCCATAATTTTAAGGTCCCGATATCCCTACCGATACCAATATTTTCAACCTTGCCTAATAGAACTGTTTTTGAATTATATATGAACATTGACAAAAGTCTTGTATGCACAAGGTGCACTGTGCAACTCAAATGTCTTTTTGAAGCGTTCAACTTGTTTACACTGAAACATTCAATTTGTTTGCACTGAATAAGTTGAAAGTTAAAAAAAAACAAATTGTACGTTTTAAAAATACACTTAAATTGCACTATGCATAATACACATGAGACCTACCCTTGAACATTAAGGTTGTATTGGGATGGGATGGATTTAAATGTAAATGTTTAAAATAAAATGATTTAAAAAAATCTTCAAAATGAGTGTGATTGTTCCTGTTCTTATATCCATGTCAATTTAAATAGTCGCCAATTAAATGTTTTCAAGGAAATAAATTTAATTCTCAAATTTTCAAATCCAAATGCAATCTAGTGGGGTTTTTCAACTTTAGCAAGAAATTAAGTCTAAGAGAGAGAGAGAGAAAAAAAGACATGATTAATGCACCCACAATTGATTTTTTTTTTCGACCAAACAATTGATTTTTTTTTTAAAAATAGGCACATTAGGAGAATTGGTCTGCAATTACTACGTTGACAAAACTAGTAATTTGCTCCACAAGTTGGAAAATTCTCAAAATACAGATTATGGACAATTCAAATCCTCCAAGTAAATAAAGTATAAACCAAACGAAGCTTTCAAACAACGATGTAACCTAAGAAAATTCTTAACTCATGACGAATCTTAATTTAGGTTCGACTCATTCAATGATTATTATTTTTAATTAAGTCCTATATGGAAGACTAGGATTGCGAATTAAAATTAATATTTAATTTTATTCGGTTTGAAATTGAGGTAACCCTTGGCATTCTTTTCCATATATACTATATATATTTGAGAAAAAAAATATTTGGTGAAGTACCTCATGAATATAAAAAGTTAGAATGAGTTTCATGTGCATCCATTTGCACCGTGTATTCATATAATCACACTATATTTTAAAATCATGCAACTAGTTATATTGAAAGATGTAATTTTTTTATAATGAAAAGTTCAACTACTAATATGGAAAAATAGTTGAACGGTTCAGTGTAAACAAATTGCATATTTTAATCTAACTAGTTGCATGATTCTTAAATGCTCTATAAATGCACGGTGCACTTGAATGCATATAAAACTCAGACTAAAAGTTATATTTAATTGTTATAAAAGCTTTTTTAGACTATATATTAAATATGTGTTCAACTTTCATCGACCAAATAACTAGTCTACATTGTTGACCACAATAAATCACAAAAAATACAATTATGCAAAAGTATTGAAAAAAAAATCATTTACCATAACTAGACTAGAGACATTTTTTTTCCCTCTTTCAAAATATTACAGTCCGATATAAATGAAGATGTCTTATGTCGCAAATTTAATAACGCAAATAAGATGCATGAATATTGTTATATTTGATACTCCATGTCTTAATCTCCATTTTCACTAATTCAAATAAATTTAAATTCACTACTAAATACTTGTAATTTTATGCTACTAATTAATAATCAACAATCAGATAAACGAGACATAATGTAGTTGGAAAATGTATAAAGTCATGTATTCCTCCACAGTTTCTAGGGTTAGTGCAGTCAATAATATAGGCAATGTCGTGACTATGAATATTTAATATTAATTCAAGGATTAATATACACATATCAAAAATGATTTGGACGGATCTAGAAAATTTTCAAAGGAACAACAAAAGAATACAAATATATAAAGTACATTAGAAAATTCTTTCAACACAATAATCCAAGTCAATTTGTATAATTTATATAATATAACTAATATTCCCTCCATCCACTCTCATTATTCCCATTTGTTTAGACATGAAATTTAAGAAATATTTATAATTTATGTATAAATTAAATAAATGGAGCTTAAAGTAGAGGGGGACTCAAGATAAACAGTATGAAGTATAATTCTTTTCAAAAGAAATGGAAATAATAGAATTGGACAGATTAAAAGGAAAAGTGAGAATAATGAAATTGGTCGTAAGAAGTATTATTTATAACTTATATTATAAAATAGGTATTGATCCGGAGTGGGTGGGGTGCGGGATACTAGACAACGGTATACGGTAGGTTGGAGATTGAGATTTGATTCTTTACTATGAAGCTGACATCTTGATCGTATGAGGTCTCTGATAATTCTTGGTTGCATAAGAATTTAAAAGGGTGAGACACTAAATTTTCATGAAGTCGTATCGTGGATCAAGGAGCTCGTATTGGATCGAGTCATAGTAGAATGAGATGCTAAGGTGGTCGTAGATGCCATTAATTCTTTAGCATTTGTGATTCGTTCGTTGGTAATTAAACGAGTTTTACAAAAAAATTCAATGTCTTAATTTTTTTTTATGTCTCTTATATTATCGGAGTACCAATTTAATGACCCATTTTTCGACTAGGGCTACTCGCTCATCCGGAAACCCTCATTATTAGGACGAACTTTCTCGATTTTTAGTTCAGGCAATTCTTAATAAATGAAGTTGTGCATTGCACTTAAAAGACAAAAAAAGTTTAATATGTATTATTGAATACATTTTCATTTTGGTAGCAATGGTCAGATTCAGATGTTTTGTATGTTCAATTTTCATAATTAATTTGGATATCTGAATTCTGGGTATTATGTTATTTCTTTTTCTACATAATAATAGTAAGAAATCTTAATTACTCTAGCCCAAAACAAAATTATGTGAAATAAAACATAATAGTGGTGAAATAGTATAATATAATATTATATAATATACTATTAAAAATATAATTCCAAAGCATCACCATCGCCATATGCGAAACCCTCGCAATACTGTAAGAAAAAGGAAAACATTGACCTTTTGCGAAAACATTGACCACTCACAGTCTAACTCCATTAATCCAAAAAAATTGGCATTAAAGTTTACGAAATGCTGACGTTACTTGCATTTTCGGGAAACAACAATTTAATTCGGAACTTTAAAATATTTCTCCCTCAACCAAGATTTATTATTATATACTCCTCTTTTTTAATTACTGCGTATATACATACACATATATATTTCTGTGCGCGTCTATTTTCCCATCACTTTAATATTCCAGTGAATTTTCTCAAGTTTTTTTATTCCGTTCAGCAAAATTTGCTCACTGTAACGTAATCTAGCCGGAGTTTCTGTTTCGTCCGTTGACCGTCGTATGAGCGGCGTCTTGACTTTTTGGTTAGCAGATTTTGGAAACGAAAATGGTGGACTCTGTTGCGGCCTGAAAGGTAGATTGAGGTATCCGTCAACACGACGCCGTTTCGCGTGTGTTCAGCGGCGAATCTGGATTTTCAGTTTATGAGCGGACTTGTTTGATCGGAAACCTGATTTTGAAATTCCGGTTGTTGAGAAATGGGGCTTTGTTGCACCAAGAGCGTCGCCGTTTCCGTTGACAAGGAGGACTTCAATTCCTCCGCTACTCCCGCCGCGGCGGCCAACAACCACCGTCAAACCCCCGCATCGGGATCGAACAGGCCGTCCGGCTCCACGAATGGAGCGGCGCGTACACCGCCTCAGTCGTTCACGGCGAGCCCGTGGCAGAGCCCGTACCCAGCCGGAATTGCGCCTTCTCCGTCTCCGGCGAGGACTCCTGGGAGGAAATTCCGGTGGCCGCTGCCTCCGCCGTCGCCGGCAAAGCCAATTATGTCGGCGTTCATGAAGCGGCAGCCGGCTGCGCTGGCTACGAAGCCTATACCGGAGGAAACGGCCGGCGGCGGCGGGCGAGGGGAGGGAAGCGAGCGGCAATTGGATAAGAGCTTTGGGTATTCGAAAAATTTTGCGGCGAAGTATGAATTGGGGAAAGAGGTTGGGCGAGGGCATTTTGGGCATACTTGTTGGGCCAAGGGTAAAAAGGGGGAGCTGAAAAATCAGCAGGTGGCTGTGAAGATCATTTCCAAAGCTAAGGTGCGCGTTATACCATTATAGATCACAATTTTGATTTTGATGTTTAGTTTTATTTCGTTTTATAAATGTTCACATTTCCTTATGTTATATTTAGCTGTTCTGTTGGCTGATCTATAATAATTGAGTGTTATCAGTTTATATTCCAGAGCATTTGTGCTATTGATCTATAATAATCGAGTTTTCCGGCAACGGAATATCTATGCATGCCGGAGGGCGACGCCATTGGCTGCCCAATGTGATTGATTCTTGAAATTGAACTCATTGTCGCGTTAAATATATTAGTGATAAATTTTGCAAGAAAACAGCTTGAACTTTTTTTCATATATGAATGAGAGGTGCCCCATCTTAAAATTTGAAGCTTACATTAGAATGCAGTATGTTTGTAAAGGCCAGGATTACAGCTTAAACCTGAGATATAGGATTTCTTATATCCAGAATATTCAGGAGAAAGATAGCATATATACTTTGATGTAATAGGGGATTCGAGGTGCAATTAGATGTCACGCGGAGAGGTTTAGCTATTTTTCCACGTTGTTTGCATGATTGAAAGTTAATTCAATATTACGGTGTCTACCTTCCACGTGTTCTTTCCCGCACGTGAACACACACACACATATATATATATATATATATATATATATATATATATATATATATATATATATATATATATATATATATGCATTAATATGCAAACTGCGGAGGTATTGTTTTAGAAAATTAAGTTGTATATTGAATGGAAGCTATTTGGCAGATGACGACAGCAATATCAATCGAAGATGTTCGTAGGGAGGTGAAGATATTGAAAGCTTTGTCTGGACATCAAAACCTGATCAAGTTTTATGATGCATGTGAAGATACACACAATGTATATGTAGTAATGGAGTACGTGTCACTTTCCTAAACTTTTATTTGTGCAATGATCTTATATCAGTTCTTTGAGGAGGCACATATCAAATTCTTTAGGTTGTGTTTGGATTAAAGAGTTTGGAATTCATGGTGACTAATCCGTTGTTTGTTTGGATTGCTATGGATTTTAAATCCATCACTCTCATTTTGAATTAGTGTTTTAAAAGGATTCGGATCCACCCAAATTTGGATTCCCCTCGATCCAAATGCGTATCATTAACAAAATATTGTTTCAACAGATTATGTGAAGGAGGTGAGCTGCTGGATAGGATTTTAGCACGGTAATTTTTTATGCATACTCATCTCATATTATACATTGACAGTTGATAAATCGTCTTACCTATCTTTATGCTTTGGTGTCCAGAGGTGGAAGATATACCGAAGAGGATGCTAAGAAAATAGTTGTTCAGATGCTGAGTGTTGTTGCCTTTTGTCATCTTCAAGGTGTTGTACACCGTGATCTAAAGCCAGAGGTATTGCAAGCTTCTATATAGTGTATTCTGTCTAATACATAAAAAACTACCTAGAATAATATACGACAATGATCAATTTATTTGGAGGTTTATATCGATCTGAAAATGAACACACTCTCTGTATTATTTTCCCTGCAGAATTTTCTATTTGCCACAAAAGATGAAGATTCTCCAATGAAGGTCATAGATTTTGGTCTATCTGATTTTATTAGGCCAGGTAAATGTCCCAGTTTTCATTGTACACCAATCTCCTACTTTTTGGAATATGCACTAGATATTAACATGTTCGAAATTATGTCTATGTCTTGTGTTTTTGTATGTCGTACGAAATGCTTGATAGTTGGTTAAAGTTTGTACATATTAATAGTTATCAACTTTAAATGCCGTGGTTGTGCACTTTTGGCTTTTAAATTCCAGATCTGAATTTTTAAATTTTTTTTTTTTAATGTTTGATTTGTTATTTCAGATCAACGTCTGAATGACATTGTTGGGAGTGCATACTATGTTGCACCAGAAGTACTTCACCGATCATACAGTGGTGAAGCTGATATTTGGAGTATTGGTGTAATAACATACATCTTATTATGTGGAAGCAGACCCTTCTGGGCCCGCACAGAATCGGGCATTTTTCGTTCTGTGCTACGAGCTGATCCCAACTTCTTTGATGCACCTTGGCCTTCAGTATCTGCAGAAGCTAAAGATTTTGTGAAAAGACTTCTAAATAGAGACCACAGAAAAAGAATGTCTGCTGCTCAAGCACTGAGTAAGTTGCTCATTATTACTCTTTATTTAATCAATGTTTTTTTTTTTTGTTATTTCTAACATTCTTTAAATTGATAAACTTTTCGTTACTGCAGCTCATCCATGGTTAAGGGACCTAAACGTCTTTGTACCTTTAGATACAACGATTTACAGACAAGTCAAGTCATATCTTCGAGCAACTCCTTTGAAACGTGCTGCCCTAAAAGTATGTCCTCTTCGTTTAATTCATATTTCTATTTATGTATTATAAGGCTATATGATGTACTCATAAATTTCTTATGGAAATTCTTCATTACTTCTTTCGTGAAAATGTGGTTGTTTTGTAAAATGCAAATATACCTAGAGTTGGTCTTATGTAAAACAGTTTTACCTTGCAATTGGTTCGCAACTATCGCTTTATAGTAGTTAAACTAATACTTTATAATGAAACAAGTAACACTATCAAAATAATCCCTTTTAATGAAACAACTAATACTGTTTAAAAACACACAAAAATGTAAACGAGTTTCAAGGTAAACATGGTTTATGTACGACTTTGCCATATAGGCTAATACCACCTGATATGCAGGCACTTTCAAAAGCTTTGACAGAGGACGAGCTCCTTTACCTTAGAGGACAATTTGAACTTCTGGAACCCAGAGATGGTTACATATCCCTTAAAAATTTCAGAAATGTGGGTGATTCTTTTTCTTACTAATTTTCTATATTCAACACCGTTAAATTTGAATGGATAAATTATTTTATTTTCTGTCCACCTTGTACAGGCCCTCATGAAAAATGCAACAGATGCAATGAAGGAATCCAGAGTTGCTGACATTTTGAATACGGTGAGACATTTACGCAATGTTTTAACACTTGCTTGTGCTTTATATATCTGCTTTTTTCGATTATTTTCGTCTCCAGGCTTAAAAAATCATGATGTTAGAAAACAAATGATTCTTGACATTGCTTTAAATGCCAACTATTACATCAAATTAAATGATTCTCTTTTAAATTTATGAATTGAAGATGGAGCCTCTATCTTACAAAAAGATGGACTTTGAAGAGTTTTGTGCTGCCTCTATCAGCACATATCAGCTTGAAGCTCTCGAAAAATGGGAGGATATCGCGAGTGCAGCATTTCATCATTTCGAAGAAGAAGGAAATCGTGTTACTTCAATCGAAGAATTGGCACAGGTATATATGCACTTCAACTATTTATAAGGATTTTGAAATCTAGATTTCAAAAACCGCCCTCATATAATGTACCGATCATTTGAATTTCAGGAGTTGAATTTGGGCCCCACAGCTCACTCTTTACTCAGCGATTGGATCAGACCATCGGATCGAAAACTGAGTTTTCTCGGTTACACCAAATTCTTGCACGGTGTAACGGTGCGCAACTCAAATACGAGACACAGATAACAAGCACATGCTCATAGTATTATCAGGTTTTACTTTATGAGTTCATTGTTCTACTAGATTAATTGTCTTGCTGTTTGGACAGTTTTTGGGTTCTTGAAGAATGTGATTTTTTTTGTCTTTGGGGAACATAATTAGATTCCACAGAGGAGAAGTGTTCGTATTGATTTTTTCTAGGATTATTATTTGATTTATAAACCACATTTATGAATTTCCAACGCTGTATTATCATTGTTTTCTAGTTTTGAGGCACTTGACCTAAAAAGAATGTTGAAATCTACAATGAGTGAAGTGTATTTTATATTATTATAGCATTTTAATTTTAATGAGTAGCATATGTAACATGTTATGCTATTGCACTTATTTATTAGTGTTAAATTATGCCAGAATCATTCGTACCTAATCCTACCTGCCAATTCTTTTAAGACTTCTTTAGGTGCCGCTTAGTTTTACTACTACATGTATTAGGCTACGTGATAATTGTGTCATTATTATATTTATATATATAATACTATTACGTAAGCATGTGACTTTTAATAAAAAATATAATTTAATGTGCTGAAATTAAAAGTAATGAGTTTTCACACGGTTATCCAAAATTTCATTTTCAACAACGTTTTGTAAGATGGTGGAAAAGATGCCAAGTTTTGGTAGCCATGCTTCCACAAAAAAAAATAATAATAAAAGGATATGCAGAATAGCTATATATAGAACAATATCATATGTCATTATATTTGACTTTTCATTTCCCTATCTATGTTGTTTTCGGACTGAACAAATCATACATGGATTCGTACGTCATATTCTGAATAAATATTATGATTGTTTTAATTAACATAAACTCTCTCGACTAGTTTATAATATGAAATTCATACTATTACACTTATAAATTAATATTGTTATTCTTATAAGTTAATATCTATAATATTTAATACTATAATTTTAGTTTATAAGTGTAATGTTGAAAATTGGTTGTGGAATTGAGTGTTGACCTAATGTTGACCATATTTCTAGATGAAGATCCATTTGTGGAAAATGAAAACAAGTTGCAAATTCATAATCTACGTTTCAAATAGATTAATTTGATGTATTTATATTCTCAAAACCAATTTCGGGTGAATGAGATATTAATACATGAAGTTGACAATTTGTTATGAAAAAGTTGAAGAGGAAATTGTGGGGGAGGAAGGGAAATCCCTTCTATCCCACATTGGAAAATTACGAAGAAAATTTCTTCCTTATTAATAGACTTGTAGTACGGAAAGTCAATTTGACTAAAGTCTACGTGGTGGTGCCGCGGTTAGCCAAAAGAGTCTATTGATCGCACCCGCCCGGGCACGCGAAAATTCGCACTTGTCTTCTACTACTACTCCCATGACTGTTCCTCCTTCACATATGGAGAAACCGACGAAGTTCGTCGGAAATGATTTCAAACGGTGGCAACAGAAGATGTTGTTCTATCTGACCGAGCCCTTTTGTGAACATTATTCATCAAACCACTGCTTCATATTCACCTCAATCAAATGATGTTGATGAACGCAAAAATCGTACTCTGAAAGAGATGATGAATGCTATGTTGATTAGTTCGGGCTTACCCCATAATATGTGGGGGGAAGCCGTACTATCTGCAAACTACATTCTTAACAAATTGCCACACAAAAGGAGGGATAAGACTCCATATGAACTGTGGAAAGGGAGGAAACCTTCCTACAATTATCTTAAAGTGTGGGGGTGCCTGGCTAAGGTTGAAGTACCTAAGCCCAAACAAGTCAAAATAAGACCCAAAACTGTTGATTGCATATTCTTAACAAATTGCCACACAAAAGGAGGGATAAGACTCCATATGAACTATGGAAAGGGAGGAAACCTTCCTACAATTATCTTAAAGTGTGGGGGTGCTTGGCTAAGGTTGAAGTACCTAAGCCCAAACAAGTCAAAATAAGACCCAAAACTGTTGATTGCATTTTCATTGGATATGCACATAACAGTAGTGCATACCGATTCTTGGTGCACAAATTGGATGTTCCTGAGATGAACGAAGGGATGACCATCGAATCTAGGAACATTGTGTTCTTCGAGAACATATTCCCTAAGAAGGAAAGGGAAAATGAAAATGTACAAGTAAGTTCGCGTAAGAGAACTTATGAAACTACAAATGGTCCACCAAAGGTTGGTGAGGAACCAAGACACAGTAAGAGGGCACGAAAGGAAAAGTCTTTTGGCCCAGATTTTTTATCATACATGATGGAAAATGAACCTAGTGTTGGGGTTATACTGAAAAGTATGCTTTTACTTTGTATAACCAGACTGAATTTCGGGCTTATTTGCTGAAATAAATTATTTATCATTGTTGCTTTAAATATCATTGAATGTTACATATATTTACTGCATAACTGTTCAATAATTAGTACGTGTTACATTGTAGTTAATTTAGTGATACCAGATCACAAAAGATTAAATTAACAGTCCCTTGTAACTAAAAGTACGAAATTCACAACCTAGATGGAAATGAACAATCCATCGTGAAAAGGTTGAAGTGTAAGGCTCAGATTGACTTGTCTTGACCAAGAGATTACACTAGTGCATTATGATGCACTGAAGAGGACCTACAGGAGGATAAATTCTTCAGTACTGAATATAGAAGAATTTGACCTCAGTGATTAGTTATTTCTTAATCTCCGTCTCTTAAATAGGATCGTATGGAATTAATAACTATTGCTTTGACTTACGATGGGTAGAGAATCAATGAGATTCAATACCTTGTATCTTGGGCAATATTATTAGTTACATGACGATTGTTAAGATTTAATACGGAGAATCGGTGTGCACTTGTTTGATTAGTCCCCTTGGGAGGCACATAAGTTTTATCATACCAAATCTTGCAAGTGGAATTAGTTTCCTGGTATGAATAATAATGTTGGGCCATATCCTGAACCAAGGAAAAAAATATTAATTAAAGTGAAGTTATTTCAGTGGCTGGAATTAATTAATGGACTTGATAATCTTAAACGCGGGAAATGATAACCGGGAGCCATATTAACAGTAATATGGGTTAAGATGGATAGTGCAATATTAATTATGTAGTGGGATTAATTAATATTTATGGGCTTGAATAATATTGTGGCTCAATATTGGAAATTCAAGGTCCATTGGAAGATCCAATCTTAATTCTTCTAAAGGCCCCTCAAGTAGCCCAAATATAAAGTCCAATAACTGAAAAATGTGTTTAAAATTAAATAAAATATTGTTGCCTACTTTTCAAATAAATTTTGAAAATAAATAAATAAAGAGGGAGAAAATTTTTATTTGAATTTTATTATGGAATAAGGATAAGTATTCTTGTAATACAAGTTTATCTCATTAAATTCAAGAAAGCTCCCACTTGGCAATTTATTTGAATTTTTCGAAAATAATAAGTAAAATAAGGGAGGAAAGATTTTCTTGATTTTCTTGAAAAGATATTATGGAAGATATGTATTCTTGGAATACAAGAATATCTCATAAATTCAAGAAGATCCTAATCTTGGAAATCTTGGCCTTATTTTCGAAAATTCCATAACAAGAGGAGGTGAGATTTTTGTGGAATATTTTAAATATGGAGAAAAGAATATATGAGATATATTCAAGATTTCTTGGAGATCAAGAAAAAGATTTTCCCATCTTATTTTTCCTCAAAATTTTCGTCCACCATCTCATTATAAATAGGGGATGAATTTTTTATCCTCATGCAATTCCATGTGTTGGAAAAATTAGAAATCCACAAAGGTGGTTCAACATAATTTTATTTTTCCTTTTGTTAATTATTCGCGAACATCCTTCCATCGGATTGTTGAACAAGGACGAGGGAATACTTGAGAAGACTCTTTGGGTTTGTTCGTGTGAACGGGATATCCATCTTCTCAACGGTTGTCACTCCAAGAGGTTAGTTCACGTAAACTCCTAGCAATTCCGCTTGCATAGGATTTATGTGACAAATTTGTATGCATCATTTGTTGTTGAATTATTATTTGAATTAATATAGGATTAATTCATGCTAGTAATAATTGTTAGAATTAAATTTGTATTTAAATATTCATCCTGAATAGATCCGGATAATTAACTCCCCAACACCCAGGACAATTCAAGAGGCATTGTCCAGTCCAGATGCTCCTCTCTGGAAAGAAGTTATAAACAGCGAAATTGAGTCCATCATGCAAAATCATACGTGGGAGATTTTTGATCTTCCACCTGGATGTAAAACTTTAGGATGCAAATGGATCCTAAAGAGAAAATACAAGGCAGATGGATCAATCGATAAGTATAAAGCTCGTTTAGTAGCAAAAGGGTTCAAACAGAGGGAAGGATACAATTTCTTCGATACGTATTCCCCTGTTACAAGGATCACATCCATAAGAGTACTCATTGCCATTGCAGCTTTGCATAACTTTGAGATACACCAGATGGATGTGAAAACGACATTCCTAAATGGGGAATTAGATGAGGAGATATACATGGAACAACCCGAAGGGTTCGCTATACCTGGCCAAGAGAAAAAGGTGTGTAAACTTGTTAGATCCTTGTACGGACTCAAACAAACACCTCTCAAGTGGCATGAGAAATTTGATAAAGTGATGTTATCAAATGGTTTCAAAACCAACGAGTGTGACAAATGTGTCTACATAAAGGGCACACAAGAAGAATATGTGATAGTGTTCCTATATGTGGATGACATGTTCATTACGGGGAGCAGTCATGACTTAATCGTGAATACTAAGAACATGTTAAAGGGAAACTTTGACATGAAGGATATGTGTCTGGCAGATGTCATTCTAGGGATTAAGATCTCTAAAAAACCTGATGGAATTGTCTTAACACAATCTCACTATGTGGAGAGTGTGCTCAAGAAATTCAATGCCTTTGACAAACCCCTGACTAATACTCCAGTAGATCCAAGTCTACACTTGGCCAAAAATAAGGGAGACCCAGTATCACAACGGGAATATGCTAGGATTATGGGAGCCTGATGTACATTTCAAACTGTACGCATCCAGTTATATCATATTCTGTTAGCAAACTTAGTAGATTCACAAGTAATCCTGGCAAGGATCATTGGATAGCTCTGACAAGAGTTCTGAGGTATTTAAAACATACCTTAAGTCATGAAATTTTGTACACGAGATACCCAGCAGTGTTAGAAGGATACACTGATGCAAACTGGATATCTGACACAAAAGACTCCAAAACCACAAGTGGATATGTGTTCACTATAGGCGGAGGAGCAGTGTCATGGAAATCCTCTAAGCAAACGTGCATAGCTCGATCCACAATGAAATCGGAATTTATAGCCTTAGATAAGGCTGGAGAAGAAGCAGAATGGCTTCGAAACTTCTTAGAGGATATTCCCGATTGGAACAGACCGGTGCTTCCCATTATGATACACTGTGATAGCATGTCGGCTATTGGGAGGGCACAAAGTCACTTGTACAACGGTAAGTCTCGACATATACGAAGGAGACACAATACTGTTAGACATTTGATCTCAAGTGGAGTAATCTCCATTGACTACGTGAAGTCGAAAGAAAACATTGCGGATCCACTGACAAAAGGCATTGGTAGAGATCAAATGTATAGTGCGGTAAGGGGAATGGGGCTAAAATCCACACATTAAAGGGTGTTCATAGTGGTAACTCATCCATGGTGACTGGAGGATCCCAAGAACTTGATTCAATGAGACAACTAAGCTATGAAGCACTCAGTTATGCACTTGAAACCCATGATTTCAAGCCCATTCTCGAATTCCTTCAAGTGCCACTTGCATTTTCAAAATGCAAAACCTGATAATGTGTGGTGAGGTTAAGCTTTACTGCTTTTAATGATTCCAATACCTTATCTAATGTGGAGTATTGCAGGGTACTCTTGATAGGAGATCACCTATATAAGTGTGAAGTGGGGCCGCTTCAACTGACATTTCAGTACACACTTATGAATCCAAGATATGGTCCACGACCAAAATGGACAACAACGTGAGAACCAAAAAGGTTTTAGAGTCATTGTTGTGTGTATGTCATTGTATTGGTTTACACAAAAAGCTGATCAGTTCAAGACATCGTGTTCACTGAGCAACGAGTAAATTAGATGGTTTTTCACTAGGGAAGGTTCAAAGCCACAAGCTACCTATCCTGATGCAACAATGGCTCGTCGGGACATTCTTAGGTGTTCACATGCATTAATATCATTCATGTAGGGGATTGTTGGAAATTGGTTGTGGAATTGGGTGTTGACCCAATGTTGACCAGATTTCTAGATGATGATCCATTTGTGGAAAATGGAAACAAGTTGCAAATTCAAAATCTACGTTTCGAATAGAATAATTTGATGTATTTATATGCTCAAAACCAATTTCGGGTGAATGAGATATTAATACGTGAAGTTTGCAATTTGTTATGAAAAAATTAAAGAGAAAATTGTGGGGGAGGAAGGGAAATCCCTTCTATCCCACATTGGAAAATTAGGAAGAAAATTCATTCCTTATTAAAAGACTTGTAGTATGGAACGTCAATTTGACTAAAGTCTATGTGGTGGTGCCGCAGCTAACCCAAAAGAGTCTATTGACCGCATGCGCACGCGCACGTCGCACATGTCGCATTGGGCGCTTTAGAGGCGCACATATGCGTCGTCGCGAGGAGCTGAAGAGCCTTTATTTTTCGGAGGAAAAGGGCTCGGTCATGGCTCATGGGTACGGAAAGACGCGACGGTTCGCGCTCAGGCGAACCGGGTTGGCCCCACGGACTGGTTCGGTCGAACCGCTTGCAGGGGCTGAGCCGCCCCACGCGAAGGGGTGCGATCTGGGCTGTCGGATGCAGATCTGATCCAAAAGGCACGATCTGAAGGCCCAGATTCGTCCTGTCCAGAAAGTTCCACCTATTCACCAGAAGACACCACAACTCTTCAACTCCTATAAATCCAGTCTCCAGGATTTCATTTCTTCGATCCGAAAATCAAAAAGCATTCTGTGCATACAAAAGCATTCTAGACTTCAACTCCTATAAATTCAGTCTCCAGGATTTCATTTCTTCGATCCGAAAATCAAAAAGTATTCTGTGCATACAAAAGCATTCTAACAATCTAGATTTCTGCATTAGTAGTCGTATCAAGAAAGTTCCGGACACCCGAGTCCGTTCGGCGATAACTTCCGATTCGTAGTGCAAAGATCGTGAAGTTTTAAAGTCGTTGTATCTTGGGGGCAATTGCCATTGATACCGTATTGCACCGGAGTACGGGGCAATATTGTCTTACGGAAAGAGAGTCCAACTCTTGCCTCAACTTTTCGTATTGAGTCTGCATCATCTTCGTCTACACACAACACCACTTTTCTAACATGTAATGCTATCAATTAATAAATGTAATGATATTAGTTTATAAATGTAGTTGTATAAATCTCATATTATGAATAAGTTTTTCCGGATACCTACTCTTTAATTAGATCTAAAATTCAGTTGATATGAACTCATTTAAGAATTGTTTAGCTGCTAAAGTTTTTTTGAGTTCAGATTATGAAACTTAAGGATTAAGATACGCTCTTATGCGAGTGGGATGTAATTGAACGACACCGAATCAATCGAACTATATTATCATTGGGTCTTTTTAGTTTTATTAGTTTATTTTCGAGCTGAGATCAAGCCGAGCATTTTGAACTTATATAAATGAACTTAAACAATTTAATAATATTAATTATAAATTTATTTATTCACACACAATTAAAAAAATAGACTATATATTTCTAGAATTATATGTATATAAATCTACTAAATTATATAATATAATACTATAATTTAATCAGATAAGTTTAAATAATATAATTTAGTGACATGTTTTTATATTTCTTCTAACATATCAATTGTAAAATTTTTATATTAAAATTAAATTATTAATTATAATTTATATGAGTAAGCTCATTAGTCTATTCCGATCTAACAAATCGAATATAATCAAGCTTGGTCAGTTTGTTTTTGTTAAAGACCTTTATTAAACGAGTTCAAACGAAAAAAATTCTAGTCGAGACCCAAATTAACTAGACCGATTTGATTTGATTACAATCCTACTTCGGAGACTATCTCACAATATTAGATAAATTAAAAAAATTTAATTAATAAAAATATATAAATCGAGTTAATAATTAAGAGAGTTAATATATAAATACATTTAATTTGAATCTCAAGTAAAAAAAAAAAAGAGAGTAGGATTCTTGTAAAATATTGAATCTTATTGATATGTGCAATACACCATAATTAAGGTAATTTAGTAAAAAATTCGCGGGTTAGGACGCGGGTCGGGTAGGCGCGGATTGGGACACGGGGCGGGCAAGGTTGTGGACTGTGGGCTTTAGGGCGGACGGATATATATTTATAGAAGGGTATTTTTATTGAATATGTGTTGTAGTCTAGTGGTTCAGGTCAGTTGTTAATATATTTGGCTGTAGGTTCAATCCTCATTGAGCATATAATTTATTTTTTTTTAAATTTGTCAAGTTTTTGTAGTATTTGTAAGTTTATGTGTGTTACTACATCGATGTGTTACTACATGAAAAAAAAAATGATACTTATAGAAACGAAATGTGTTACTACGTGAAATAAAAATTTTATTATCATTTTAAAGAAAAAAATACTACATAACGCATATTAAAACATATTGTAACACATAAATGTTCATAAGGTAACATGAGTCACAAGGTAACACGTTGTTGTTCATATGATAACACATGAGTATTCACATAGTATTACGACGATATGAGAACAATGTTACATATTATTAAAAAAATATGTGTTACTACATGAACAAAAAAACTTACCCTATGAAGAAAAACGTGTTACCATGAACAAAACCAGTACAAGTGCGAAAAAAATCCCCAATCCAAAATTACAGATTTAAAGTACAACTTGATGTGTTATTACATGAACAAAAAAATGTTACCCTATCAACAAAAAAATGTTACTACATGAACAAAAATCAGTACAAGCGTGAAAAAAAATCCTTAATCTAAAATTACAGATTTACAAAACATCGTGAAAAGAGTGCAAAATGATCTGAATTTCAGTACACACTTTGTGTTGAGGAGTAATCCAACACCACACATATATTCTCTCTTATTCTCGCAGAATCCACACCGAAATTCAAATTGAACAACCTGATCTCATCTAATGATCGGAGCGAATGGAAGAAAAAATAAATTGGACTAGAAATTAGGGCACGAACGAGGAAAAAGAAAGCCCGTGAGATCCGTCAGCAATCTGAAGAGAAAAGAAATAAGAAGAAATCTGGTTGGGTTAGCAACGCGAAAAGAAGAAAGTCCATTAGACTAGACCCGCTATCAATCTGCCCTAACCCGACCCGGCATGCCAAACCCACACAAAAATAAGACAAAACTCAATTACTTTGTAATTGCACATATCACTTGTATGTGGTCAGGATCTCCTGTTACAAAATGATGTTACATCTTTTAAATTTGCGCCATGTTTCAATTTCAAAATATCTATAAATATAAAAATAACATCCTAACATAACCCTTTTCTCTATTTAAAAAATTATATTTATTTTTAGTAAAATATTAATTCATTCCAAATCTCATTCCAAAAAAATTTATAAACATATTTATAAAAAATTAATTTAAACTACACATATATAAATTAACCAATAATTAAATTTCTAATTATTTACTTGGAGTACGTATAATATAATTTTAATCTATCATATGAATTTAAAATTTAATAAAAAAAATAAAAATTTAATAGAAGAAAAAAAACTGACAAGATATGTTATAAAAAATAAAATTTCAATATTTAAAAGTATTATAAAACTTTACAAGCAAACTTAATAAGTACATGTAAAATTTCTAATTAATATAAAATTTTGAATGTACTTATAAATATATTTGAGATAATGAATATAATATTTATATGTAATTAATAACTGTTAAAAGTGATACAACATATAAAATATTTATATGTTTACAAATTTTATAAAACTTTATAATTTTTTACGATTATTAATTACATATAAATATTTTATTAATTATATAAAAATTTAATATTAAATGCATGTAATACAAATGTGAATGTCATGATTGATGCTATTTCATTATTTTTTTTTCCTAAGTTATAGAAATTATATTGAAAGTTTCTTGAGATTTAAGTCTTTTAAAAATTTAATCTTCCACCCCAATCTTAAAAATTTAACCTTCCACCCCAATCTTAGACAAATACAACAATTATTAATTACATATAAATATTATATTAATTATATCAACTTTATTTATAAATACATACAAATTATTTTATATTAATACGTAAAAAAATTATGCATATTAATTATTGAGTTTGCTTAATTGTAAAATTTTATAATATTTTTAAATATTAAATATTATTTTTTTATTACATATGTTGTCAGTTTTTCTTCTAATAATTTTTCATTTTTTTTTACTAGATTTTATGTTTATATGATAGATTAAGATTATAATAGAGTACTTCAATTAAATAATTAACAAATTTAATTATTGGTTAATATATTTGTATAAATTAAGATTATAATATATGTAGTTTAAATTAATTAATTAAGACTATGTTTATAAGATTTTTTGAAATGAGATTTGGAATATTAATTTTTATTAGATTTAATTATATAGATTAAGATTATAATATATGTGTAGTTTAAATTAATTAATTATAATTACGTTTATAAGATTTTTTGAAATGAGATTTAGAATGAATTAATTTTTTGCTAAAAATAAATATAATTTTCTAAATTGAGAAAAATAGTTATGTTAGGATGTTATTCTTATATTTATAGATATTCTAAAATTAACACATGGCGCAAATCTAAATAATGTAACAGAAGATGTAACATCATTGTGTAACATGAGATCCTGACCGACTTGTATGTAATATTTTTTTAAAAAAAAGTTGTGAGATTAAAAAATTAGCAAGTGGGTTGATAAAGTTGAAAATGGAAGGGGATTTAGTGCAGAAAATGATGAAAATTGAGAATGCGAAGAAACATTGTCGAAGACGACATCAATTATACTTTTTTTACTTGCGTGGGATCTACTATATTTATTGTTTTATTAATTAATAATTTACTTATTAGTTGGAAGGTAAGAAGCCATTTTCTTCAACAAATGATGCTGAAAATTTAGTTGATGGCACATGCCTAATAAATACTACTATGTAACTACGATTTTTTTTCCTCATTGCACCTTAAAAAAAGGTTTTTCTTAATTAAAAATAAAATAAAAATCAAACTGTTTAACAATGTCCAGAAGGAAATGGATGAAATCCCAATTCTAACTTCACATTGCACCTCCATCAATTGATGTCAAGTTCCATTTTCTCGTTCTCATATAGCGTGTGATTAATATATGACAAAAACTCGTATTAGACGAGATATAAATTAGGACAAATCAACATCCAGTTCTTCTAAAATGTTAAAGCGTTTTGGTTAAATTATGTCCTGTTTTACTGTGAGATCGTCTCACGCAAGTGTGCCTCAATACAAAATGTGGAATTACGATATTGGAAGTTGGGAGGCGTTAAATATTTTGGGACTTATTAGCGTGAATAGTTGTATTGACTTTGTAATAGGAATCACATGTTGAAATCTGGCTTTCACTAACTCAAGTTTTAGGTGGTCAAAGACATGTTAAATTTGTAATCAAATAATTCATTTGTGATACACGTTTCGAGCAGTTAATTTGACTTAGCAGTACAGAATTCAATTTTGAATTAAAAGTAAGCACAAATCTAACACTTTGGAGATGAATAATGTGTTGGGATTGAACCTAGAGAAGTATGGACTTCTTCACTTTTTAAATTCAATCAGTTATATTAGTATTTCTAATTAAAAAATCTATACTAAAATTTATACATTACGATCAAACTTGTCTAAGAATTCAATAACTGTAATTTTGACAGATTCCGAAATACATCGTTTTTATCATTTATGTTACTTATTTGAATGACTTGTTTGCTAACATACGATATATAGCTTGCTTATTTGCGTAGAGACGTACATAAGTACATGTAAAATATAAAATTTTGACAATTAAATTACAACTTGTTTTTATTTTCATATTTAAAACTTGACAAAATCTTGTGCAATGCAATTGTTGTGTATTTTTATTTTATAATTGCAATTGTGAATATTTTATTTAAAGATATAGCACACCTATCATTCTCATTTCTAAACACATAATTAAGTAAGAAAACGCATCACCATCAATTCAGTACATTATGATAATCATTTGCTTTGAACTAGAATCGGCAATACATTTTTATATTTATTATATTTGTGAAGTTAAAAAAGATTAATGGAAAGCATAGCTACTGCCGAGAATCAATTGGAAAAAATAAAAATAATTAATTTCATTATGATAATCATTTGCATTGAACTAGAGTTGGCAATACATTTTGAAGAATAATGGAAAACATAGCTACTGCGGAGAGTCAATTGGAAAAAATAAAAAGAATTCGTTTCATTATTATATTCAGAATTGGCAATACATTTTGGATAGAAAAAAAATATATGTTTTTATATTATGCGGTGAACGTGGATCGAACACGTGACCTTCAGATCTTCAGTCTGACGCTCTCCCAACTGAGCTATCCCTGCACTGTGTTGAAAATTGATATATATAATTATATATTGAATTTCTGTTCGTTTCTATTAATTAAAAATAAAATAAAAATCAGTTCATTTAAGCTTTATGATACCAACAGTTTAGAGTTTACTAACGATACCTCTAGTTTGATAATAAAAACTTACAATAACCCTTTACATTCACACCTACCTAAAATTTAGAATTGTCTATATGAAAGACGACATTATAAAACCATATTAAGCAAAATTCTCTTACTTGTGCATCACTTAATGATATAGCGATAATGATCGATAAAAGCGAGATAATACGAAGGATTGATCTCCATGAACTAGGTCTATATTGTAAATTTAAATTATTTAATACATTTTACTTATTTTCAACATATTTTTTTAAACTACTAAACTTGGTCTGTATTATATTCTAAGTAAGGTCAAATGTCATGTATTAAAAACAAGGTTAATAGCATTAATCAGATCTATACAAATTTTTATCTAATAATTAACACGAAGTTCCACGAGGACTAAAACAATGTGTTTCTCAAACTTAATTAACTTACTCCTAACATATTCAATTATTTATGAGATACATTTATGTGAGACGGTCTCATAAGGAGATTGACATATCCAATTCTTATATGAGATACACTTGCGTGAGACGGGTCTCGCAGTGAAACAGACATATCCAATTCTTGTATAAGACACACTTGCGTGAGACAAAACATAATTTGAGTATTGACACTTTAATACTTTGAAAAAACGAGTGTTAATTTGTGTTATATTGTACCCCATCTCACCCTCACCCGCATAAACTCAGACCATTCCCCTCTCCTTGTTGAAGGTACTAATGAGGCGAACCAGCAAGGACCTCTTGGGAGAAATAAGAAAATTTTCAGGTTCGAGAAGATGTGGATGGATAAGGAAAACTACATTGATATCGTGGAAAGGGGATGGAAAAAGGAGGACCAACAACTCTCATTCTTCGATAGAACTAAGAGTTATGGGGATAACCTTATGCAGTGGGATGCAACTGTTTTTGGTAATCTGGGGCGCAAAATCAGAATTGCTAAAGCACGTCTTACCATGTTGCAGTCTAAACCTCAATCGAAAGAGATCTTAAAGGCTCACAATGATACCCAAAGAGAAATTGACGAGCTTCTCAAACATGAGGAATCCCTTTGGTTCCAAAGATCAAGATCCATGTGGCTTAAAGATGGGGATCGTAATACGACCTTTCTTCCATAAGAAAGCTTCTCAAAGAAAGAAACACAACACAATCCTCCGGATTAAAAAACCTTATGGAGAATGGGCTGAGGGGAACACGGGGGTTGGAAGAGTGCTTCGTGACTATTTTATGGATTTGTTTTTCATCGTGTAAATGACATGACACCGCCGGGTTCTTGAGTCAGTAGAGGCTAGGGTAACTAACGAATCTCTTTTGCAGCCATACTCAGCCGCGGAGATCAGAAAGACACTAAAACAGATGCATCCAGCAAAAGCCCCCGGACCGGACGGTATGCCCCCCCTCTTCTTTCATAAAATTTGGCCTACTGTTGAATGCTCTTTTGTTGATACTTGCTTGAATATCCTTAATTGTGAAGGTGATCCCTCCCCTCTCAATTACACTTTTATTGTCCTTATTCCTAAAGTCAAATCCCCCACTTACCCGCAAGAGTTCCGCCCTATTAGTCTTTGTAATGTGATCATGCGTGTCATCTCCAAAGTGATTGCTAATAGATTGAAACACGTGTTTCAAAGTGTCATTTCCAAAAACCAGAGTGCTTTCATTCCAAATCGCTTAATTACGGATAATGCTATGGTGGCTTTCGAGATATTCCATTTTCTAAAAAAGAAGAAGAAAGGGTGGGAAATGGCACCTCAATACGCTGCTTCAAGGACAATTGGGTGGGCACTGAGAATCTGGTTAAACCGAGAAGGAGAGATGAGAACGAGGAAGCAGAGTTTATGGTCGCTGAATTCATCAACGAGGGGAACAGAAGCTGGAACAGGGATTTGATTACGGAAACCTTTGAGAAAGACGACGCGAACAAGATTCTCAATATCCCTCTTAGCTACAGGAGAATTAACGACAAACGAATCTGGAATCCTTCGAGAAATGGCAACTTTACGGTGAAGTTCGCCTATTATTTGGCGATTCGGTGTTTCTCAACATGTGTCCGGGACCTGCCATCGGCCAGTTCCAGTGCCCCCTTGTGGAAACAAATATGGCAATGCAAAATCCCCCCGAAGATCCGCCACTTTCTATGGCGTGCTTGTACGGATTCACTCCCGACCCGTACAAATCTTAACAGACGGGGTCTGAACGTCGATCCAATCTGCCCATCGTGTGGCCTTGGGGAAGAAAACACATCCCATGTTCTTATTAACTGTCCCATTGCTGTACACACTTGGGGCCAAAGCCCGCTGAAGCTCGATCACCACACCATAGAGCATCAGAATTTCAATCACATTATCGGGGAGTTACTCAAATCAACCCCATCATACGGCATCTCTGTTTTCGCCATCATCACTTGGAACCTGTGGAAAACGCAAAACCTGCTCTACTTTGAGACGAAGCTACAAATACCCTCCCAAATTGTGGCTATCTCTCTCAGCCTGGTGGAAGACCTCTCAAAGGGGTGGAGATTAGGAGATACTCGGGACAAGACGAAGACGCCGTCACTCCCATGGCAGAGGCCACAGGGTGATTTATTTAAACTGAACTCGGATGCGGCAGTGTTCTCGGATGGCTTTATTCGTCTGGGTTTTGTCGTGCGAAATGCGGAGGGAGAAGTTATGCTATCGGGGTCACGGAGGTATAGGGCATCTGGTAACAACACTCTTCTTGAGGCTTTGGCTATGCGTTTCGGCCTTCAAATGACGCATGAGAGCGGGTTGAGAAACATGGTTCTCAAGACCGACTCCCGGAATCTGGTCTGCGCTCTCCGGGGAGAAATGGAGTTGGACTCGTATGCTATGGTGATCATAGAAGATATCCAGTCTATGGCTAGACCGTGTGGCGTCTCGGAATTTCTTTTTGCTCGCCGGGAGGCGAATGAGGCGGCACACGCTCTCGCCCACTTTGGAACTCACACCGATTTTGAATGCATTTGGGTTGAAGAGGTCCCTTCGAATTGTATGTCTTTTATTACTAATGATGTAAGGCGGCGACCTAACAATTAGTGACCTTGACTGGTTTCTCTGGTCAAAAAAATAAAAAATAAAAAATTCGCAAGAACCCACATAAGACACGATGTTATTCAGTCAAAACGATGGTTAACAAATAGGAAAATTATGTGCGAGTTGTGTCTCACACACACACACATTCGATAATATTTTTGACTAATTTTCACTTAAAAACATTGATACGTTTAATTTGATTTTAAGAAATAGCACCCATCTCAAAATATGATGTATCGATTAGCTTAATTGCAAATGAAGTCGGTTTATTGTACATGATACATTAAGGACTTGCGCATATAACTCATATTATTTGATTGGACTCCAAATCAATATCTAGTAGAACCAATTACTACATTTTTCGAGTACTTAAATAATTGATAAAATATGTTTGACACTATCACCAAAAAAATAAAATCATCTAATGAATACATTCTAGATTAAAGTAATCCATAGATAATAAATTAAAACGGATCAATATCAAAATTGAGCGTCCAAAATAACAATATTACATCACCAATGGTAGAAAAATTAAAATTTCATTGTTTCTTTCTTGGAGAAAACACGTTGCTAACTGGCTGGAAATTAACATGACATAAATAAAAATAAATAAATACAAATCAAACAAATTCATTTAATCAGAGATGAGTAAAAAATCAAGAATAATATAAAAATAAAAGTAATAAACAATCATGAATCCCCAAACAGAAGCAATAATCAAAACAGATCACCAAACTCAGTCAACACGCGGGTAAATTGAAAAATTCAAGCCTTAAAGCACAAAAACTGATGGTGGTGGTCATGATGGTGTTCATGGTGGTGCGACGACGTCGTCTCCTTCTCCTTATCAATCATACACCTGACCTGACAAAACTCTTCAACATGGCACGGAATATTAATCGGACCTTTCTGATCGAATCCGTACTCTCGCTCCGCCTCGCTCAGCAGCTGCGAGAAAAGCGGGTGGTTCACATAACACACCGGAATAACAAACCGCTGCTGCTCCGCCCCTTGCCCCACCGTAATCGCCACATATCCTTTCGGAATTCCGGTGGCCTCCCGCCGCCCGCTGCCGTGGTGGTGGAACCGAATTTGCGGCATGTGTCGATTGAAATTAGTCGGACTGCTTTTATCTCCGCTCCCCATCGAAACGCACAGACGAATCGTATGCACAGATTTATTGAAGAAAAATCGAAATCAATTGGAATCAAAATAGATCTTCAGATCTAGAAAAACTAGGGTTTATCAGTAGAAAGAAAAAGGCCAGGGATCGGAGGCCGAGATGGCGAGATTGAATTGGGTTAAAGAGGAATCGGTTAGGGATTTGGGGATATTGGTCATGATACACGATTTCCAGCAAATCTGCAAAGCATATGAAAAAATATCTGGGGATTGAATGGATGGAAGAATTATGAGATATATATATATATATATACATAGGGGGGTTGGGTCAGGCCCAAGTTGAATATTTCTTCATTTGTACGCTAAGTGGAGGTGGAGTTGGGCCGGGTCGGGTCAGAAGGTAAGTGGAAGGCGGTAGGAATTTCAGTGCGAAATAAATGTGGATCGGGGAGGGCGAATCCCAGATTTGCCGTGTCAAAGCTGCGTATAAGTTGGAGCATTAATAAATAATACCTTTCCAATGTTTAATTTTTTTAAAAAAATGTCTAATTTACCTTTCTGAAGGCAAGGAGTTAATTTTTTGTAACGATTAACGAATTCCGATTTGTTAATTTGTTGAACACTGAACAGTGTGAACTTGAAAAATATTTATATTTTTTTATTTTATACTTTAAATATTTATGTAATTTGTTTAATTTAATTGAATTATAGTAATTTTTGTTTTTTAATATTATATTATACTACTATATTTCATCTCAAACTTAATTGTAAATTATAAATAATAATGTATGTCAGTTATGAATATCAATAGTAGGAAAATGATGATTTGCTATGATAAATGCCTAATATTTAATTGATTATTTTTTTAATTAAATTTTAGATTAGAATTTTAAAAGATAAATTAGTTAGTAAAAAATAGAAAGTTTGGATTATGCCACATAGATTAAGAAAATTTTAATTTGTTTCCAACAACAACATAATAGGTAAGTAGTCCTGATATTGAATAATGCAATACTATATAGGCAAAGAATTGTAGAAATATAAATAGCATAAGCAAGTAATATTACGCGATGGACCTGATCTTATTTGTAATAAGTTGAGTAAATATTTTCTGTTTTCAATAAAATAAATCACACAAATATATATACACACGTGACAAGTAAATTTATTGGGTGTGTCTCATATGTATTTAGATGCACCGTGTACTCATAGTTCCTTTTAATACCGTATACTCCCTCAGTCCCATTTGAGCCTTCACACTTTCCATTTCGGTCCGTCCCATTCAAGTTGCACACCCCAAATATGAAAAATAATCTTACAATCTCCACCCTCCATCCCTTTTGAAAAGTCAACAAAATCATTTTTTTTTAAATGTGTGCCGGTCAAAGTGTGAACCCTCAAATGGGACGGAGAGAGTAATTTGTTATATTAAAATATGCAATTTATTTATATTAAAGTGTGCAATTATTTTTCCATATTAATAATTGTTTGGGGGTAAAATTTATTTGTTTTGAAAGGAAGAAATAAAAGACGGACAAGGAAGAAATACACATAAAGTGGGAAGTGAAACCTAAAATTTACAGCATGCAGTTTGAAGGCGAATCAAATCAAGCAAAGGGCAAAGTCAGATTAATTAATTAATTATTAATTGATATAAAGAGGGCACATGACGATTCGTATTTTTCACAACGGGAGAGGCAGCGTATGTTGCC
Organism: Stenogyne calaminthoides; assembly: GCA_037126765.1. Lineage (NCBI taxonomy): Eukaryota > Viridiplantae > Streptophyta > Magnoliopsida > Lamiales > Lamiaceae > Stenogyne > Stenogyne calaminthoides. The sequence goes on from JBBCBC010000009.1 coordinate 34,730,525, forward strand.
TATTTGACTAAGTTAATTAGAGTCCACAGACTTTTCAAATTTAATATCATGTCAACAGCTCTCTAAAAGAAAATTTTAAAAGGTCAACTAAAATAGTAGATAAATCTATCCAACTCTAATTTGGTTTTTCGTTATGTAATTAATTTAAAAAATATACACATGCATATATATGTAAATAAATTGACTCGATGAAATGGACCCAACGAGAGAAATAATGTTGGTAATGATAATTTTTCCCTTCATATGATGAGGGAAATTAATAAAGTTTACATTCTTTAAAAGAAAAATAAATGATAGTGTTGAAAATCAATCAGCCCCCAATGACAAAAAATCCATAGTTTTGGGCCAATAAATATTCACAAGCAACGTTACATTTTGACAATACTACATGTGCCAAAATAATTTAGGAGCGAAATAGAAATAAAGAATTATAATTCTTGTAATTCTATTTTAAATTATTTGTATAATAATAACACATACTCCATATAAAATAGAGTTTTGATCACAAGCCACAACTACTCAAAGCAGTATTTCGTTGCTTTAAATTAGAGTAAGATGGTAACGAGAAGCTACTTAATTTGTGGCAACAAAATATGAGAATTAAATTTGTGATGTCATCTGACATCAGCATTGGAGGAGCGGTTTAGGGCCGTATGATGGGCCAGGCTCAGCTTATTTTAAGGCAGAATTTTCTGTAATGCGTTTTCATGGTGGGAAAGAGCTATCGTGTGCAATTTAATTAAATAAAAAAAAAGGACCTTCCATCTTGTTTATTGCTTTTCTTCCCACACAATCAATCATGTAATACCCTTTGACAAAAAGCTAAGTCAATCATAATAATATATTTATATAATAATGTGCAACGGAATAATGTTCTGTTACTCATAAATTTTGATTAATTATTTTGATAATTGAAATTTTCAAAATATAATTGTTATAAAATGAAAATATATTAAATTCATCAGTTTAGTGATTTACATGTAGTGTGATGGCTGATCAGCTAAACCACTTTAAAATATCTAATCAGTTTACAAAGAAATATAAACAGTATATATGAAATTACTGAAATTCGATGTATGGGTAATAATAAACCTGTTTAATTACAGTTGCTCTTATACATGAAATATTTTTTGGTTTAAAAAAAAATGACATGAAAGACACTTGTATTTTGAATCTCGATATACCCCCAATTCTGTGTTAAAAAAAAAGATATACCCCCAATTCTAAAAGTTAATATGGGTTGGGCCCTTCAAAAAAAAAAGAAGAAGAAGATGGGCTAACTAATTAGGACTTTAGAGTACTGTAGAATTTAGTTTTGGTGGGCCTTTATTTGTACAATTTGAATTGAATTTTATTTTTGAATCTGCATTGGGCTTGAGCCCAATCTGAGGCAGCAGTACATTTGAATCAAACCTGCAAACTACTTTACAACTAATCATTTATCTAAGAATATATCAGAATCTGATAGAAAACTTCTAAAAGTGTATGATTAGTTATGAAGAGATGTTTGGTTGGGGCTTAAGTCAGAAATTTATTTATTGCTGTAACCACATGCAATGGAATAGAATGGACTCTTTATTACCACCAACAAAATGCCTCTTGCCATAAACATATCTTCTCACCATTTAATTCAAAATTATTGAGAAAAAAATTAATGAGTTAAAGTTAAATGTAGGTTAGAATCATATAAAATTGTTATCCTTATATTTGAGATGTGCGGCAAAAAAGACTTTCCACTTTTACATTAGGACATACGATTTGTCTAAGAATGACTCAACGATTTTAATTTTTTTTTAACATAGGTTGGTGGGAACTTTTCCTAATAAGATAATAAAAAAATAATATTATGACATATAAAGTCGGCCCCTGGGTGGCACATTCAGTGGTGACACACAAGGCCACACTCCGACGAGGGCCCCCATTTTTTACAGATTTTTATTATAGAGTATATTATATAAATGTTTTTATATATATTATTATGTTGCGTCATCATTCAGTCGTTCCAGCTATAGCCAAGTTGGATGTTTGACATTTTTTAATTTGTTATCTTTCCGGTCCCCGGATTTCAAAACCCAACGTCATCATTTTAGATTAGGGGTGACAATTCATGTTATCGGGTGGTGTTTCGTGTCGACACGATAGTGATACGACACGATAAGGTTAAACACGAACACGACACGATAAGAATCAGTGCTGACAAGACATGAACACGAAAATTTCGTGTCGACACGACACGATAAGAAAAATAAATAAAATTTAAAATAAAATTTATATTAAAATTTTGATATTGTACTATATGACATGACACGATATGACACGATAATACACGTTAACACGATATGACAAGATAAAAAATAAAAATTTCTAATAAAATTATAAAATGTCAAGACGAACACGATAAGACTAAACACTAACCCGCAATTTTTGTATCATTTTCGTGTCGTACTATCGTGTCGTGTCTGTAATTATCACCCCTATTTTAGACGCTAGTTCTTTATTTATTTTTAAGAATATATTTTTCTTTCTTTTAATTTTCTCACCACTTCTAATCCTTTAATCTCTACTTTTCTCTTTGTTCTTTCTTTTCAACTTTTTAATCCTTTATTATTTTTTTCTTTTAATATTTCCACCTTCAGTTTTTAATATCTAATTATATAGATAAATTACTTACTAACTTTTTTCGAAATGTAAAACTATATTTTTTTGAAATGTAAAACTATATTTTCTAATAAAATTATCTTCTTATTAGTAATAATTATTTATTTGTATATATACACACTTACGAAGGGTCTAATTTTTTTTTTTCCGCCACGAACCCTTTCAATTTTGAACTGGCTCTGATGATATAAATTGATGATTTCATCAAAATTGATGTGAAACTTGATCATTTGCTGAAATAATCACATGGTTACTAACTTTATAATTGACAAATACGTTTATCTACTTATACGCAGCTTGCATCATGCAATATCTCTAAATATAAAAAAGGAAAAGATAAATAAGCCTCTTGTGATATCATTAACAGATCGATGTAGTACTTTGTGGAATGAAATAAAAATAGTAATACTTTTTGCTAGTTAAAAAGTTATATTAATACAGACTACTTATAGGCATAACAAATAATAAAATATTTAATAAAAACAATTATTTTAATTTAATTTTATGTACTCCCTCCGTCCCATTCTTTAAGAGAAACTGATTGTTCATAAGGATTTATTGAAATAGTGATAAAGTGTTGAGAGTAGAATGTAGAAATCAACTTTATTGGAATGGTTAATGTTACTTTATTAGAGGGTTAATTAATCCCTCTAAAACCTGCTAACAATGCTGCAAAAGTACAAGCCAAAACCTGACACCAATATATAAATAATTAAAAACGTGATTGAACAGTAACAACTTCAAACATTGTCATCAGTTCACAGAAACAGTATAAATTCCCTCCTAAAACACAAATAAATCTGAAATTTCCCCCCCTTTTCAAATTTCCCTCCTAACTGCACCAAAAATTTCCCCTTTTACAGATTTCCCTCCTAATTACACCAAAATTACGCCCATTTTACTGATTTCCCTCCTATTACAACCAATTCAAAATAAATTACACCTCTTTAAACAAAAACCAACACCTTCAAATCTGTCTTTAAAGCACCATAAATACATCAACCCTAAATCTGCCACAAACATAAATGCAGTGTTAGTTCAATATGAGTCAAACTAGAAAGCATTTAACTTATGAAGAAAAAAACAAGATTGTACAGTATCTACTAGGGGAGTTGGATAATGGAGTACCTGAGTATGGAAAGTTTAGTGAAGTTAGTCAACTATTTGGGACTAATATTCATACTGTGAGAAGGCTCCGGATCACTGCAAAGAAACAAAGAGATGAAGGTAAGACAACTCATATTGTTTCATCTAGAACTGGAAAGAAGATAAACAAAACATAAATTTTGGAAGAAGATAAGCTCCCAGGTTCTGATTTATAAAAACAGTTGATCATCACAATTAAGTCCAAAAAATAGGCACATAATGGTACACTCATTAGTCAAACAATGTTCATCACAATTTTATCAAAAAATAGGCACTCCCAGGTTCTGATTTATCAAAAACAGTTGATCATCACAATTAAATCCAAAAAATAGGCACATAATGGTACACTTATTTGTCAAATGGTAAGTAGTAAATTGTGCATGTTTTTAATAGATTAGAGTGCAATTTATTGGACTCGGTTGTATTAAGATGGCATGATTAGTTACTTATGTGTGTTTTAATGATATTATTCCGCACTTGATCGATTCTTGTATTTTTTAGTGTATTTAGGTACTTTTTGGTGGATTATTATTTTGGAGTAAGAAGCCCACACTGGGTGACCCAGTGCATGAACAATTTCAGAAGATTAAAAGAAAAAGAAAAGCCCAACACTCGAGCATTGCAGAAGTGGCGTGAATTCAGCCCAGCCCTTAATCCTATCTTATTAACTTGACCAATTGCACATGGTTTGTGGGCCACGAAAGCAGCTAAGAAAGAAGAATCAACCAAGCCCATAATTAGTGGATCAATTAACCTAGTATTTGTGATGATCAAATTCAAAGTGTTGTGCAAATGTGATGATCAACTTAAGTCAAGTGTGTTGTGAGGATTCAGGAACCGGGTTCAGCTCATCCAGAACCGGTCTATTTCGGTCGAACAGGCCTCAAGTTTATATCTGCCAGGGCAGAGCTCTCAAGGCCGTTGTAACTATTTTTGGGAGAAGCTTCAGTGGGTTTCAGAGCTCGATTCTCGTGCTTTGTACTCGGGATTCACCAGAATTAGTTGAGGGGTTATATTTTTTAGCACTAGAAGGTTCGATTGGAGTAGTTATCATCTTAAATCGTGTGAAATACAGAGAGTACACAATTTTCTAGGGTTCTAAGAGAGAGTTGATCGAATTCTGAGAGAATTGATCGAAATTGGTGTGTGTAATCTGTAATTCTTGTTCTCATAGTGAAAGTGTGGTGCCGTGATCCCGTGGATGTAGGCATTTCAAAAGCCAACCACGTAAATCTGTGTTTTCATTGTTCGTTTTTCAATTTTCTGGGCTGTGTTGCAGTTCGAGTATTAGTTGCAGAGCTGTATAGTATTACTTCTTAGTCTGTACAGTATCAGTTGCTGCTACTTAACAAGTGGCGCCCGTCGGGGAAATGAGTAGAAGGATTATGGCAGCGATGAAACTAGATATTGAGAAGTTTATGGGCAAGAATGATTTTGGGCTATGGAAGATCAAGATGAAGGCACTTCTCACTCACCATGGGTTGTTGAATGCTCTCAAACCCATGAGATCAATGACCGGCTTCATCTTCTACAAATGCGTAGAAAAATCAAGCAAAGAAAAAACTGAGGTTCTTGAAAAGGCTCACAACACCATTATTTTGTGCCTTGGTGACAAACCATTGAGGGAGGTTGCAAAAAAAAAAAGACCGCTCTTGACTTGTGGAAAAGATTGGAGGATTTGTATCAAGCAAAATCTGCATCTAACAAGTTGTATATGAAGCGAGACTCTTAGCCTTTAAAATGATAGATGAAAAGGGGGTTGAATGAGCAAATGGATGAGTTCTTGAGAGCCATGGATGATCTGGAGAGTTTGGAAGTCAAGATGGAGGATGATGACAAGGCTCGATGCTTCAATTCTTTGTCTAAGTTTTTGAGAACTTCAAAGATACTTTGTTGTTTGGAAGGTAGGAACAACTCGGTTTGATGAAATTCAAACAAACTATCAAGACCAAGTTCCCGCAGATGAAGGATGCGAAAAAGGTTCAAAGGATGGAGAAGGACCGAATGTTAAATTCAAAGGAATGAAGAAGTTCAATAAGAAGAAAGATGGGAAAGGAGGTTCATCGATCGAAAGGAAGGTTTTGTGGAGAGGAGGAAGTGTTTCTCTTGTCACAAGACAAAGTCACTTAAAGAAAAAAAAAAGCTCTAGAGGGGAGAAAGAATAAGGACCAAAAGGCAAATGAAAAGGCGAAAGATGCAGCAAATGATTTCTTGTGAGAAGGGTATGAAAGTGCTGAAGCTATGACTATTACAAATTCTAAAATGCATGATTAATGGGTTCTTGATTCTGGGTGTTCTTTCCACATGTGTCCCACTGCTAGATGGTTTGAAAACCTCAAGTTGAGTGATGGGGGTCTGTCTTTGGTTTGGGAAATGATATGGGATGTAAGGTGAAAGGGAGTGGGTGTGTGAAAATCATGATGTTTGATGGGAAAATCAGAATTCTCACAAATGTTAGATATGTCCCAGGACTTAAGAGAAATCTTATTTCACTTGGATCTCTGAATGCTTGGGATATGAGTTCAATACAGAAAATGGCTTAATACATGTCACTAAGGATAGCAGATTAGTGATGAAAGGGGAAAAGTCAAATGGACTCTACATTCTGCTAGGAGAAACAATGGTTCACTTCAGGGTCACCAGATGCATCTCTATGGCATAAGAGGCCTGCTCACATTGGAGAAAAAGGACTTCATGCTCTCTCTAAGAAGGGAGTGTTCCCTGAAGGAAATCTGTCAAAGCTTCAGTTCTGTGAGCAGTGCATCCTTGGAAAATCTAAGAAGCAATCATTTCCAAAAGGTACTCACACCACCACTGATAAATTTGATTATGTGCACTCTGATATATGGGGTCCATCAAGAGTTGAGTCTCATGGTGGAGGTAGATATTTCATGACTATCATAGATGATTTTTCAAGGAAATTGTGGGTGTTTATCTTGAAGCAGAAGAGTGATGCTTTCAATAGATTTATAGAATGGGATGCTGAATATGAGAACAAGTTAGGGAAGAAGCTGAAACACTTAAGAACAGATAATGGTCTTGAGTATTTGTCAGAAGATTTTCAAACCTTCTGCAGGGAAAAGGGGATTACAAGGCATAGAACTGTGCCTGCTAACCCTCAGCAAAATGGTCTTGCTGAGAGAATGAATAGAACTATTCTGGAAAGGGTTAGATGCATGCTCTCTGATGCTAAGCTTCCAAAATCTTTCTGGGGAGAAGCTGTAAATACAGCTTGCTACTTAATCAACAAGTCTCCATCTACTGCTATTGACATGAAGACACCAGATGAAGTATGGTATGGGAAGTTATCTGATTACTCTAAACTTAGAGTATTTGGTTGTTCTGTTTATGTTCACATCAAGCAAGTTAAGCTTGAGCCTAGAGCTTTGAAGTGTATTTTTGTTGGTTATCCAAAAGGGGTCAAAGGCTACAGACTCTGGTGTTTGGAACCAGGAAATCAGAAATGCATTGTGAGTAGGGATGTGACCTTTAATGAACAGCAAATGGGATACAAAACCCAGGGAAGATCTCAAGATATTAATGGTGATATTGGAAATGAGGACACTGATGTGGAGGTGGAGATACAGGAAACTGGTGGAGTTGGAGAAGACACTCAATATCCTGAAGCAGAAGATGGAAATGAAGCTGATGAACTTGATCCACCTGATAACATAAGAGATTACAATCTAACCAGAGATAGAGTTAGAAGAAACATCAGACCACCCACCAGATTTGGTCATGCTGATCTGGTATACTATGCACTTGTTACTGCAGAAGAAGTTGAATACCAGGAACCAAAAGACTATATAGAGGCCATATCAAGCACTGATAGTGAAAAGTGGATGGTTGCCATGGAAGAAGAGATTCAGTCTCTTGAAAAGAATGGCACCTGGAAGCTGGTTAACAGGCCTTTGAATCAGAAACTTGTGAGCAGCAAGTGGATCTTCAAAAGAAAGGTAGAGATGGGAGTCACTGAGCAAGTTAGATTCAAAGCAAGGCTAGTAGCAAGAGGCTTCACACAGAGGGAAGGAATAGACTTCAATGAGGTATTCTCTCCAGTGGTAAAACATTGTTCTATCAAGGTGTTACTTTCAATAGTGGTTCAAGAAGGGTTAGAGCTCCAACAGATGGATGTCAAAACTGCATTTTTACATGGTGAACTTGTAGAAACCATTTATATGCAGCAACCTGAGGGATTCATAGCAGAGGGAAATGAGAACAAGGTTTGCTTGCTGAAGAAATCACTATATGGTCTCAAGCAAAGTCCAAGACAGTGGTATATGAAGTTTGATAGTTTTATGTTGTCTGTGGGGTTTGTTAGATGTTCTTATGATAGCCGTGTATATTTGGAGAAGCATGGACAGAGAGTTGTTACTTATCTATTACTATATGTGGATGACATGCTTATAGCTAGTAAGAGTTTGGCCAAAATCCAAAGTTTGAAGGGGAAGCTCAGCTCAGTATTTGAGATGAAGGATCTTGGTGATGCTAAGAGGATCTTAGGCATGGATATTGTCAGAAATAAAAGTAAGGGAACATTATTATTATCTCAGACTTGCTATCTTCAGAAATTCTTCATGCATCAAGTTAAGTCTGTTAACACTCATATTGGTCAGCAATTCAAGCTGTCAAAGGAGCAATCTCCAAAGAACAGTGCTGAGAGAAAACTTATGAGTGAAGTTCCTTACGTAAACGGTGTTGGAAGTTTAATGTATTCAATGGTATGCAGCAGGCCAGATCTTGCTTATGCAATGAGTGTGGTGAGTAGGTTCATGGCTGATCCTTGGAGTATACACTGGGATGCTTTAAAATGGGTGTTTAGATATGTGAGAGGCACACAACTTCAGGGCTGTTGTTTGAAAGAACCAGCAGTAAAGCAAACCCTCTACTTGGTTTTGTTGATGCTGACTTTGCTGGGAATGTGGACACTAGGAAGTCATTATCTGGTTACATATTCACTTTGTATGGCACTGCAGTGAGTTGGAAATCCACTATCCAATCAGTGGTTGCACTATCTACTACAGAAGCTGAGTATATAGCTGTTACTGAAGCTGTGAAGGAAGCAATATGGATGAAAAACTGCAGGAGTTTGGGATTGTTCAGAGCAGTGTGGATATCATGTGTGATAATCAGAGCACCATTCATTGGTAAAACATCAGATATTTCATGAGAGATCTAAGCATATCAGTGTCAAGTTACACTTTGTGAGAGATGAAGTGGAAAAAGGATCAATTCAAATTAAGAAGATTAGGACTGAGGACAATGCAGCAGACATGCTCACTAAGTCCTTACCTGGGAACAAGTTTAGGTATTGTTCTGAGCTTGTAAAGCTCGGGCCTTGTGAAGTGGATTGATGAAAAGCAAGGCTAGGAGATGATGGACACTTAATCTTACACTTTGGTTTGAGGTGGAGAATTGTGATGATCAAATTCAAAGTGTTGTGCAAATGTGATGATCAACTTAAGTCAAGTGTGTTGTGAGGATTCAGGAACCGGGTTCAGCTCATCCAGAACCGGTCTATTTTGGTCGAACCGGCCTCAAGTTTATATCTGCAGAAGTAGCCGGCTCAAGGCCATTGTAACTGTTTTTGGGAGAAGCTTGATCGGTTTTGAGCTCGATTCTCGTGTGCTTTGCACTAGGGGTTCACCGAAATTAGTTGAGGGGTTATATTTGTTAGCACTAGAAGGTTCGATTGGAGTAGTTATCATCTTAAATCGTGTGAAATACAGAGAGTACACAATTTTCTAGGGTTCTAAGAGAGAGTTGATCGAATTCTGAGAGAATTGATCGAAATTGGTGTGTAATGTCTGTAATTCTTGTTCTCATAGTGAAAGTGTGGTGCCCTCGATCCCGTGGATGTAGGCATTTCAAAGCCCTAACCACGTAAATCAGTATTTTCATTGTTAGTTTTCAATTTTCTTGGTTGTGTTGCGGTTCGAGTATTAGTTGCAGAGTATAGAATTACTTCTTAGTTTATACTGATGTCGATTCTTTGCTACTTAACAATATTTAATTCTTTTCTTGGGGCACTTGCGATGCACACAACATATATATTAGAGAGAGAGGCACGTCGGAGGGAGGCGACTTTTGGGAGATGTATGCAACAACACTTTTGGAAGAGTCATTGTTGGGGAATAAGTTGCACGATCTATTCGGGATGAATATTTAAATACACTTCAACCTTTTACGATGGGTTGTTCATTTCCATCTAGGTCAATCTGATCCTTACACTTCAACCTTTCACGATGGGTTGTTCATTTCCATCTAGGTCGTGAATGACGTACTTTTAGTTACAAGGGACTGTTAATTTAATCTTCGTGATCCGGTATCACTAAATTAACTACAATGTAACACGTCTTTACTTATTGAAACAGTTATCTGCAAAAATATATGTAACATTCGATAATATTTAAAGCATCAGTGATAAACAATTTATTTCAGTAAATAAGTCCGAAATTCAATTTTTGATTATACAAAAGTAAAAAGCATACTTTCTAGTATAATCCCAACAATCTCCCACTTATACTCAAAGTCTGCTTTTAAGTACACTACAACATGTCTCGTGTAGATCCGTGACATCTAATGTCACCTACACGAACCTAATAATTTCTCCCACTTATACTCAAAGCAGATTGACAACGGTCTTGACACCCATTCCTTCCACATGTATCTCGAATGTATTCAGAGGCAGACCCTTTGTGAACGGATTTGCTAGGTTGTCCTCAGACGCTATCTTTGCCACATCTATATCTCCTCTCTTAACGATATCTCGTATAAGATGGTATTTCCTTTCAATGTGTTTGTTGGCTTTGTGGGCTCTTGGTTCCCTTGAATTTGCAACTGCTTCGGCATTGTCACAATAAACAGTGATTCTGCTGGGCAAATTCGGAACCACATCTAAGTCCACTTGGAAGTTCTTGAGCCAAACCGCTTTTTCACGCCTCGCGCAGTTAGCCTACATATTCGGCTTCCATGGTAGAATCACGACGATTTTACGCTGACACTTCTCCATGTCAAGACTCCTCCCCATGCAAAACACATTACCGGAGGTAGATTTTTCGAGTCTATGTCCATTGGAAATCCGGAGTCCGTAAATTGATGGGGATTGGACTATCCGACCGATAAACCAACATTATATCCCGAGTTCTTTTCGGATACTTGAGAATGTTTTTAATCTGTGCCGTCGAATACTCTTTCCCTGGTTACTTTGATATCTTGCCACCATGCCAACGCATAAAGCGGATATCCGGTCTCGTCTCACAAACATTGCATACATAAGGCTTCCGACAAAGAAGCATAAGGAATGTCTTTCATGTCATCTATCTCCTTTTTTTTTGCCTTAGGGACATTTTCTTGGATAGATGGATTCCATGTCCGAAAGGTACGAAGCCTTTCTTGGAATCTTGCATCTTTGAATCGTTTCAAGACGATTGTCATGTATGAAGCTTTGCGATAAGCCTATCATCATTTTCTTACAATCTCGAAAGTGATCTTGATCCCAAGGATGTGTCCGAACTTCCCCTAAGTCTTTCATATCAAATTGTTTTGAAAGCCATGCCCTTACGTCCCGATAACACCTTTACATCGTTCCCGATGATCGAAATGTCATCTACGATAGTACTAAGAATACCAATGCGTTCGACACGCTTTTTATACACACAACTTTCAAACTCATTTTGATCGAACCCATAAGACTTTATAACATGATCAAAACATTGGTTCCAAGCTCGGATGCTGTTTGAGTCCGTAAATAGACTTCATGAGCTTACAAACTAGGTGTTCTTGGCCTTTTTCAATGAAGCTTTGGGGTTGTTGCATATAGATCTTTTCATCAAGACTTTCGTTAAGGAAAGCTGTCTTGACATCCATTTGCCGATTTCAAAAAGTCGAGATCTTGTGACAATCGATAAGAGAATCTGATAGACTTAAGTATGGCTATGGGCAAAAAAAGTTTCCTCATAATCGATCCTTCTTTTTACGAGTATAACCTTTCGCCACTAGTCTTGGTTTGAAGGTTTCCACCCTCCCGTCCGGTCCTCTTTTTCTCTTATATACCCACTTGCATTCAATGGGTTTGACCCCATTAAGTGGTTCGACTAGCTCCCCACACTCTGTTATGAAACATAGAACCCATTTAAACTTTTCATTCTTTGTTTGCCAAGAATCTGCATCCTTGTCTTGGAGTGCCTCGTCATATGTCCATGGGTCCGATTCGTCTTGTCCTGAATCAAGTCCGAGGACTCTCTTATTCCCATCAATCTCTCGGGTTGTCTTACAACCCTCCCACCACTGACGAGGTTCGGTTGAAAGTGTGTCGCTTTGGTATATCATCTAAGACAATTGGCATTGAGGTTTGCCCTCTTAGCTCATTTAAGGTAATCTCACTTCGGGTTTTCTTTCGCTCATATAGTCTTCTTCCAAAAATCAAGTGGGTGCTTATGACCACCTTTTGATCTTCGGACCATAGAACATACACCCTTTTTTTGTTCCTGGGGTATCCTACAAACAACCTTAATTCGATCGAGGATCCAATTTACCTTATTCCTTTTTCCAACATGTAGGCCGGACACCCCCAAATTCTCATGTGTCTCATACTAGGCTTGCGCCCGGTCCACAATTCTTTGGGAGTTTTGGGAACCGATTTGGATGGCACCAAGTTCAGAATGTAAGCTGTTGTTTTCAAGGCATGACCCCAGAACGACTTGGGAAGATCCGCATAACTCATCATAGATCTAACCATTTCCAAAAGAGTTATGTTTCTTCGCTCTGCAACCCCGTTTTGTTGAGGGGTTCCGGGTGCAGTGAGCTGGGATGCAATCCCTTCATCAGATAAGTAGTTCAAAAACTCATCGCTGAGGTATTCGCCTCCACGATCAGATCGTAGAGACTTGATACGTTTTTTCCTATGATTCTCTGCTTGAGCATTAAATTCTTTGAATTTCTCAAAGGTCTCAGATTTATGCTTCATAAGGAAAATGTAACCGTACCTTGAGTAATCATCAATAAAAGTGACATAATACTCATAACCTCCTCTTACTTTGGTTGAAATTGGACCACATACATCTGTGTGAACGATCTCTAACACTTCTTTGGCTCTATTCCCCTTGGCTCTAAATGCCCTCTTGGTCATTTTACCCTCCAAACATGATTCGCAGGTTGGAATTGGTTCAACTTGGAGGAACTCCAGTGAACCGTCTTTCACCAACCTTTGGATCCTCTTTGGATTTATATGACCCAATCTTAGATGCCAAAGAAGTGTCTCGTTCACGTCTGATGAACGTTTTCTTTTCTCGGAAACAGTTGATGTGTTATAGGATGTATTTCGTGAGTGGTGTGCACAGCTAATTGTATAGAGATTATTCGACAACGTTCCATGACAGATAAATTTATCAAAAAGAGAAATGGTAACAACTTTATTAAAAGTAACCGAATATCCATCATGAAAAAGTTTAGAAACTGAAATTAAATTCTTTCTAAAACTCGGAACGTAAAAAACATCTCTTAGAATTAAAACTCTGTCTTCAAAAGACAGGTGCACTTCTCCCACTGCTTCAGCTGCCACTCTCGTAGCATCGCCCAGTGTGATGAGGATCTCACTTCCACTTAGTTGCCTGGTCCGCTTGAACCCCTGTAATGTGAAACAAACATGATCAGTGGATCCCGTATCCACCACCTATAAATGGGAGGCATACACCGCTAAACAAGTTTCAATAACTAGTGCGTTAGAATTACCTTTCTTTCCTTTCCTTTTGGGATTGGAACAGGCTGACCTCCAATGTCCTTTCTCAGCTCAATTAAAACATATTCCTTTTGGTCCTTTCTTGACACCCAAACAGCTAACCGTTTTTTTCTCACTTTTCTTAGTGATGAGTTTGCTTTGGTTCTGACCACTTTCCTTTTCTTGAGACTTGCCTTCCACTGGCATAGATCTCGAGAAAAGACTTTTGGTCACCAATGCTTCGTCTTTATTTCCTAAATGCTTCTCTACTTTCTCCAAGGCTTCTTGTAGGATATCCATAGTAAACATGTGATCACTCATCACAAAACTACAGTAAAATCCATCGAAGCTCCTTGGCAAAGTAAGCAACAGAAATTCGATTTGGGCCTCATCACAATACTTAGTTCCGAGATAAGCCAGTTTTTGAAAATGGTGTTTAACTCTGAGAACATGCTCCCATATAGGTGTTCCCTCAGCCATCTTTAGCCTAGCCACGTCGTCATTTTTAAACTGATTGATCATGCGGTCTTTTGTTAAAAAGATTTCTTCAAGACTTTGCATAATTTTTGCAGCAGACTCAACACCTTCATGAATGTGTCTCAAATCATCGACAAAGTGAAGTCAAGATTACACGTTTCATGGGTTCATTGCCTTTGCTCCCAAATATTATACTCATGTCTTTTCGCATCGTGATTCATCGGCAGAACTTCACGTGGCTTGGGTACATCAAGAATTCAATAATGTTTTTGTGCAGGTAGGACAAAGCTCATATTTCGTTTCCAAACATTATAGTTTTCACCAGTTAATTGGTGTTCTTTTAGTGTATACAACAGTGGATTAAAAGGTTGCAACATGATGAATTGAAATAAATAATAATATGCATAAGCACAAATATATCACAAGGTTTGATCACATGCATCATATTAAAATCTCAAAAAAAAAAAAAAATATGAACATGCATCAGCCAACATCTCAAAATAGTTTAAATAAGTCACGTGGGGTGGGTCATTAGTTAAACACATTTAAGCAGGTTACAAACAAGAACAGTTACAAACCTTTAATATCTAGATTAATAGTTGGCTCCCACTTGACCAATATAAAATTGACAGGGACTTCTGGAAGTATATGCATATCAATTTTATACCTAAGTAATAACCATGATTAAATCTGAGATTATTATTTCGTATTGAACGAGCCTCGTGGGGAGGGTCATCGTAAATGCACTAGTAATAACCCACAATCATCCATTTGGAATTTATTCATGTGAAAGCTATCTTTTGGACCGTCCCTGGAAATTTCTCCAAAAGAATTCACAAATAAATAAATAAATCATGGAGGTCAAAATTAATTCAATTTTATTATCCTGAATAAAATTATCAATTAATTATTTAAACATACTTAGTAATTTTGAAGGTGAGATTTTTCATTGGGCAACTCACATGCAAACACATTTAAACAAATTAAATAAAGCATAAGATAAGACAAAATAAATCAAGCCAAAAACCTAAAATAAACATATTGAGCACAAATTATCCAATCATCATGGTTTGATTTTTCTTGGCTTGATCTTGAAGAAACACCGCCTTGAATTTCTCCCACTCGATCGTCTCGAAAAGATACTCCGGCTCGAAACACCCGTGCCAAGTAGCTTCGGCCGGGATGCACGCCCACATCCGCCGACCACTTGGCTGTTCAAATTTCTCGGCCTCGACACTTCTCGTCAGGTTCACCTGCGCCTCCTAGATCCGATACAGTAACGCTACAGAATCACACAGATCCGCAGCGTGCCGATCTGCCTCACCACGAACCTCGGCTCCTCAAGAAGACATCTCCCTAAGACGCGCCAGCAGGCATCCGCCTCCGCCTCCGGCTCGCAGGCTCACAGATCCGGTGCGCGTCTGCCAGATGCTGAGATCTCGCTCGGCTCGGCCTCGGCCTCGCCCGTGGTGTCATGCGACGCTGCTCGCGTCCGCGTCTTGGCGTGCCTCCTTTGGCGCGTTTCACGCGATCACGCACGCCTATGCCTGCTACGATTTTGTCCTTTAATTATTCGTCTCTGTCCTCGTTTTCGATCCTAAGCACAATTTATTTACAAAAAATAAATAAACCTAGATCTAGACTAGTCTATTACATTGATCAAATCAAACAAATCCTAATCTACTCGTGAATTTTCTCACGAGGTAAAACGAATCTGAACGAATCGAATTAAAACCACAATTTATATGCATGCATAAATAAACACATTAAATCCCATGACAATTGGATACCTGCAAAACAGATCTAGCAATTCTACTATCCAATTTCAAATTTAATGTCAACGAATTAAATTACAATTTAAAAAATTCAGAGTCCGAAACCGTGGCTCTGATACCAGTTGTTGGGGAATAAGTTGCACAGATCTATTCGGGATGAATATTTAAATACAAATTTTGAATTAATCCTATATTAATTCAAATAATAATTCAACAACATATCATGCATATATTAATTCACGTAAAACCTACGCATGCGGAATTCTACGAGTTTACGTGAACGTACCTCTTGGGATGGCATTGATCTGGCTGATTAGACTAACCAAAAGAACTTCCCAAGTATTCTCTTAGTCCTTGTTCGACTATCCGGTGGAAGGACACTTGTGAACAATTTAACAAAAAGGAAAATAAATTATGTTGCACCACCTTTGTGGATTTACTAATTTTCCAGCACATGGAATTGTACTTGGGAATGAAAGAATCATCCCCTATTTATAGAGTAGAAGTGGTCGAATTTTTAGGGCAAAATAATGTGGGAAAATCTTTTCTTGATCTCCAAGAAATCTTGAATATATCACCTATATTCTTTTTCCCATAATTATAATATTCCACAAAATCCCACCTACTCTATTTTTATGGATAATTTCGAAAATAATGAGGCAAGATTCCAAGATTTGGATCTTCTTGAATTTATGAGATATTCTTGTATTTCAAGAAATACATATCTTCCATAATATCTTTTCAAGAAAATCAAGAAAATCTTTCTTGCCCTTTATCTTTCAAAATTTTGAAATTCCTCTTATGAATAACCAAGTGGGAGATTTCTTGAATTTAATGAGATAATCTTGTATTCCAAGAACATATCTTCATTCCATAACAAAATTCAAAGAAAATCTTTCTCCCCTCTTATCCATAATTTTCGAAAATAATAGAAAAATTAAGCAACAATATTTATTTTATTTTAATCACATTTTTCAGTTATTGGACTATATGTTGGGCTACTTAGGGGGCCTTTAGGAGAATTAAGATTGGACCTTCCAATGGATCTTGAATTATCAATATTGAGCCACAATATTATTCAAGCCCATAAATATTAATTAATCCCACTACATAATTAATATTGCACTATCCATCTTAACCCATATTACAGTCAATATGGCTCCCGGTTATTATTTCCCATGTTTAAGATTATCTAGCCCATTAATTAATTCAAGCCACTGAAATAGCTTTCCATTAATTAATATCTTTTGTCCTTGGTCAAGGAACGGTTCAACATTATTATCCATACCGGAAACTAATTCCATTTGCAAGATTTGGTATGATAAAGCTTATGAACCTCCCAATGGGGCAAATCAAACAAAGCGTCTTTGCACACGATTCTTCGTATTAAATCTTAGCAATCACATGTGACCAATAATATTGCCCAAGATAAAAAGTATTGAATCTCGTTGATTCTCAACCCATGATAAGTCAAAGCAATAGTTACCAATCACACGTGATCCTATTTAAGGAACGAAGATTAAGAAATAACGAACCACTGAGGTATAATTCTTCTTTATTCAGTTCTGAAGAATTTGTCCTCCTGTAGGTCCTATTCAGTGCATCAGTCATGCACTAGTGTAATCTCTTGGTCAAGACAAGCCAATCTGAGCCTTACACTTCAACCTTTCACGATGGGTTGTTCATTTCCATCTAGGTCGTGAATGGCGTACTTTTAGTTACAAGGGACTGTTAATGTAATCTTCTGTGATCTGGTATCACTAAATTAACTACAATGTAACACGTACGACTTATTGAACGATTATCAAAGAAATATATGTAACATTCGATAATATTTAAAGCATCAATGATAAACAATTTATTTCAGTAAATAAGACCGAAATTCAGTTTTTGATTATACAAAAGTAAAAAGCATACTTTCTAGTATAATCCCAACAGTCATACGGCTGTGGTTTTGAGAGTCGTGTTTAGTTAGTAGTTTTATCCCAACTCCAGGAATTTCTGAACCCGTGTTTAATGTTGATGGTTTAATTCGAGACGTTTATGGTATTTGTTATTGGATTGTTTAATTTATCTATTTTAATTTCTTGTTTGTTTAAATTAATTGGTTTAGACTGACCATCTAGGTTAATTGTTTAAATATGCCTATTAGTTCTAAGCATATAATTCGTGTAATTGTTATATGTGGTGATAATTGGTAACAACTAGTGGGTTCACTAGGGTAAATTAAGCCGTGTTCTTTTCGGCCCAGCTAAGCGTGCCGGAATTTGTTTGCTCTCTATCCTAATTCGTAATGCTTCTACTGGGTTAAATCTATGGGCGTACCTAGACTACTTAGTTAGAAATGTTTTCTTGAAGAGACATCTTTTCAATTAAATATACTTAAGGGATAGAACCGGGAAATCGAAACGTTTTGATCCCCGAGGGGCATTAGTCTTGAAAACAAATAGAGTAAACGTTGAGGTTGAAACCATCGTGTTAATTAGGGGGATGAATGAACGGTGAGTTGGGATACTTGTTTCTTCTTGATTTCGTTTGCTAAAGCTTCATAGTTTTTATTTGCTTTTTATTATTTGCAATTTAGTTTTTAGAAACAACACATGGGACTCTACATTTTATTGGACCCTCAGAGTATACTTACATCATTGGGTAAGGTTAATCATCCTAATCTAGGCAAATAATCCTAGAGGTTGCATTAACTCATTATGGCCATAAGAACAAACCAAAATTCACCAATTTTCCCATCTAAAACAGCCAACAAAGCATTCATTTGCAACCCTCATAGGATATTTTAGTCATAGGGCACAGAGGTTAAGCATCCTAATCTAGGATATTTTAAAACCTTAGAGGTTGCAATTAACACAAACAAAGGGACATCAATTCTCCGCATATTTCCTATATAAACACATCAATCGAAAGACCACATGCCATATTTCAACAACAACTTAAAAAAGGATCAGAATAACCCGTAAATCAGCTCTTTAACACACGACATAAGGAGAATCAGCATATCAACAAATGACTTTCTGGATGGATCCAACCAGTAAGCCTTATCAGAGAACGGTGGAGCACTCCCAGGCATTAGCTCGGCTAATGATGTAACCTCGTCGGAAACAACATCGCATGAAGACAATTCCGGTGAGAGAGAGTCTTGAACAACCATGGAACTATAATCGGGAGAACCCCCACTCATGTCGCTCAAATCTGCATCGCAACCCTTCGATTTCTCCGCCTCCACCGCCACCGGCTCCATCCCCTTCTTACTCTCTTCATCCCATCTTCTGGACAAAGGATCTTGAGTATTGAAAGCCCCCGTTTCCTCCCATCAATAGTTCTTTACTGAATCCGCCTCAAACTCCTTATAATCTTCGGTGCATGCCCAATTTTCCGAATTTAAAGATGAATCAGACATTGGGGATTTAGGGTTTTTTGCAAGATGGTGATGGCAGAGAAGAGAGATACTGGAGCGACTTAGGAAGATCGAGTGGAAAAGAGAGCAACAATTGAAGATAAAGATCGAGAAATTAGAGAGCGGATTGCAGAGAGCAACCATGGAATATGTTTCGAGAAGAGAGAAGATAGAGTGGAGAGCGGCTAGGGTTAGGAAGTGATGGGGGGCAAAGTGGTGTAAGAGAGAGAAGGGGGGTTAAGTATGTGGGTTAAGGGAAGGAGGGTTAATGGGCCGAAAATTAGAGATTAAAAGGGGTGTTGGGTTTGGGTTTAGGGAGTATTGGGTTGGGTTAAGTGAGTGGTAGTTGTGTAAATAAATTGGTATGAGAAGGAAGTTAGTTAAATGGGGTATGTCAATTTTAGGAAGTTTTGCTTAAAAATTGGGACAAAAATAATGACAAGTTTCTCTTAAAGAATGAGACGGAGGGAGTATTAATTTGCTAAAAGTATGATGTATACCGTGAACTTCTCCCTCACTGGATCATACTACCTCAGTCATATTTTAAATTGTCTATTCACTGTTTGACTCATGTTTTAGTGAGCGAATTGTTTATTAATATATTAAATAATAAAGTGACTTTTTAAAAAGTGTAGGACAGATGAGGGATATGACTATCATACCCCACTTTAAAAATTATTTTATCATTTCAAATACTAATAAATAACTCACTCGTTAAAATACGAATCAATCACTGAATGAACAATCTAAAACAAGATTGAGGGAGTATCTCACAGCATCATCATACAATGTCACCGTACCAGATCATTTCTCTATGTTCACGAGTTAAGTGTGACTGCGGCTTATGTGTGCTCGCATCACACTGAATAATTCCCTAGGCTCACGCTTTATAAGTTCATGCTCTGTAAAGCTCATTAATTTGCCTATATATATGGGCATTCACTTTGTATGAAATAATACACAGACCTTCTATATATTTTTTTCTCTATTTTCTATGGTTCCTCCTTTTATTTTCAACACTTTCTTCTATGAGTTTCATAATATATATTCCCCGTGGCGGTCATCGTCTTGCGGCACCACTGTTTCGTCTCACGGTGTTTATAAGCGTAAAAGCTTGTGCTTAAGGAATTAGTCGTAAGTCTCTTCTTCAAATAGCTCGACGATAGCATGTCAAAAGTGTTCAGAAGAGAGACTTATGATCAATTTCTTAGTACAAACTTTTACACTAAGAAAAAAATATCATGAGTCGGTGGTGCTTTGCCGAACAATGACGGCAACCGAAAATGGAGCCCTAATTGATTACTAGATTTGCCTGGTAAGTTGTAGTGATTAATTAATTTATTACATAATCTGACTCTAATAATTTCTGGGGTTCATTAAATTACCAACAATTGCATCAATTAGTTGCATATTTTCTTATTAATTTAACAAGGGTGCACAATACATATTTGATTCAACATACATCTCATGATCATTTGAATTTCACTTTAGTATGACTGCTTGATGCAAATATTATTAATTGTACATTAAATAGATGAATATTTCATTATTCCTAGCCTTTTCATCAGCTGGTTGCATAATCTTAATTATCAGCTACGTATCTAGCTAATTAATGAGATTTATATATGTGATGTATAAATTAAACAATTCATTTTATGTATACTTTGTTGCATGTTCTTAATTATAATTTTAAGTACATACATAAAGGCTTGATTTTAAAATTGATAATATAACCATGGCATAAATTAAATCAAGCAGTGATGCATAAATTAATAATATAACCATTGCCACTAAAACACACGAGGCCTATGGATGGATCTAGGATTTCGTCCCAAGAGAGGCAAAATTTTTCATTAAGTAAGGGAGGCGGAATTTTAAAATCTCAACTGGGTGAAATGACAAAATTTAACGATTTTAAAACATAAATTTTAAATTTTCGCCCCCTAATCAATCACTGGGCCCCTATATGATGGCCCTATCAATACCGATAATCAATCACTGGGCCCCTATACGATGGCCCTATCAATACCGAGTGCATCATGATTCCAAATTCTAAATCCTTTTATACATGTACAATATTTTAAAATGTTAGTTTGTTTTCTATGTTAATATGTGCGAGATATATAGCTATTGTATGCACACATAAATCTACGTACACACAAAGGTATTCTTAGTCGTGTTGTGTAAGTTAAGTACTAGCACTGCTTGATTTAGGTTATGTCATGGTTATATTGCTTGTTTATTATTGTACAAACTTTATATAAATATTATTATTTAATTAAAAAGTATAAGAAGGGTGACTCTCCAAATCTTGACCATTTTCTTGAAAGATCTGATTGATCTTGACTTGAATTCAATTTCATTTGGATGAAGATTCTACATCCTAAACACTAAATAATGAATCATAAATCATGATTTATTAAGATTGGGTGAACCATGAACCACTTTCTGGTTGAGTGAACCATGAACTACTCCGACAGGGTTTGGGCCCAGGTCGAAAAAAAAAAACCTAAAACTGAAATTAAAATTAAAAGTAAATTGAAATTGAAAAAAAAAAAAAAACAAAAACAAAAAAAATTAGAAAAAAAAAAGCTCATAAAATTAAATTGCACCAAATTAATTTGGTGCAAATGGTCTTACAAGAGAATTTGCCTAAGTTTAATAGTATTAATTAATTTTTTTTGATCATATGCCCATGAGATGGACACAACAAAACTTATATCACACCGCTTATGTGGCGCTCCACATATGCAAGGTCCTACCATCATTTAATTAATTTCTTTAATTAATTCAATCTTCTAATTAATTATATAAACCTGAACCCTAAACTATGAACCCTAAATCATGAACCATTTGGGCTGGGTGAACCATGAACCACTCGGGCGGGGTTCGGGTTCGGGTAGGGTTGGGTCCGGGTCGCGTAAATTTTTTTTAATTATATAAACCTAAACCCTAAACTATGAACCCTAAACCATGAACCATTCGGGACGGGTGAACCATGAACCACTCGGGCCGGGTTCGAGTTCTGGTAAAGTATGGAATATATATAAATAAAAAGATTGAATTAATTAAATAAACTAATTAAATGATGGTGGGGACATTGCATATATTGTTAGGAATTAAACTGCAATTATGGAGAAATTGAGAGAACAATACATTAAAGAACACAGATTTGGTTACCCAGTTCATCAGACTGACTACATCTGGGGGCACTACCAAGCCAGAAGAGATCTATTAGTCTTCTTGTATGATCATACAAGATAGTGCAAGATACAATAGGGGAGTCAAAGAGTTATTTATACAAAAAAAAACTAGAATTACTAATAAGGTAACAACTTAGCCCCCAAGTAAGAGTCTCTAGAAGGCAGTGACTTGGTCCTCAAGCAAAAGTCTCTAGAAGGTAACAACTTGGTCCTAAAGCAATTCCTAGAAGGAAACTCGGATCGCATTTAAATCGGGCCAAAAACCCTAAATTTGGCCCATCCTCGCGAAATCCTCGATCGCATCGACCTCGCTCCTTGGTCGAAGCGGAAGTGCACGACCTCGCTCCTTGGTCGAACGGAAGTGCACGACCTCAACCGATCGAAGGTCTCTTGCCTCGGACTCCTTCCCCAACTCGGGCTCCATAACCCAACATATGTGGCGCCCACATAAGCGACACATATAAGTTTGTGCCCCCACCAAGGCATATGATCAAATTCGAGTATTAATTAGCTAGTTTCGCGGAAAATTATTAGGCGTATATATATAGTTGTATCATATTGTACAAGAGTACGTATTATCACTCACTCATCAAATCCATATTGACATTACAGTCAACAGACATTCCTCCTAATCAAGTCATATATTGTTGCGAGACTGTTGTTCCTGCATGGCTTAATTTCGTTGATATTTTAGCTGCATATTTCACAGAGATGAAGTTGCAACGAGATGCGAGTCTCCTAATCAAGTCATATATATATTGTTGTTTAGATGCTGGAGTAATGTTTGTTATGGCTTTATGGGCATCATAATTAATATACTTTTTACATCAGTTGTACGATGCACCATCATACTTTTAAGTTACAACTATTAATACTATCAAACTAACTTTTTTAGAAAACATTAAATACCATTCAAAATATATAAATTGCATGATACATGCATCTTGTGTATGCAATGATTATAATATTTATTTGTGTTATATATGTTCGTATTATCTTTTGGTCGTCAGACGTGTTAAGTCCAAATCCAAATTTAACGCACAAATTAAATTCTTCTTGTTTACTCTCATATTCAATCAACGGGTTGGTTAATTCTGTGTTTTTTGTTTAGGAAGGTTGGTCTTTATGATGTTGGCGTACCAAAAAAAAGCTAGGGGAAATTTAATTTAAAATTCTTCAATTGGAAAGAGTATGATCAGGTTTGTAGTGATTTTAGAACTTTTGATGACTTTGAAATCTACCATAATTTTAGTAGATCAAAGGATTCAGCTCATCAACTGAAAGCTGAAACACAAAACACTAAAATCTTCCCACAAAGAGTTTGTATTGAGACGAAGAGAGTACTATATACATAAATCATATTTCAGATTTTCTAGTCCTTTTCTTGAATACATTTCTCCATAAATTTTACTTTTCTGTAAATTTCAAATTTAGCTTAAACTTACATTAAATAAAAGAGGCACATTTGCGTGAGACGGTCTCACGGTGAGACGGGGCATGCTATGGATATTGGCACTTTAACACTTGGGATAGGAGGAGTAGGTGTTGATTTGTGCTTAATTGTATTTTGTCTTATGCATGAGACATTCTCATATGAGTTTTTATTTAAATTTAAAAATGCAAACATTCTTATAATTATATAGGATGTGTATATATACATATACTTCCTCCGTCCATTTTCATATTTTGCAAAGTGTGTATCCACATTTCTCTCTCAATTTCTTCGTTTTTATCGCATCTCAACACCCTACACATTTATATGTGAAACTACATTTCTTAATCTATATATATGAAAAAGGTAAATAAGAAATTTAATGACAAAAAAAATCACATAAGACAATTTTATGCATGAGACGAAGTACAATCTAACATAAATTAATATTCCCTTCGTCCCAAACTTAATGGTAAAATACTCATTATTTTTGTCAAAAACTTAATGATAAAATTTATTTATCACTTTATCACATAAAATATTAATAAACAATTCTTTCTACCCCCAATTACTCATCACTTTATCATATAAAATACTAGTAATAAATAACTCTTTCTACCCTACCACTTTATCACTATTCCATTAAATTTTTATGAATAGCCAAATTATCATTTAATTTGAGACGGAAAAAGTATTTTTTTCTCTTAAAGTGTTAAAGCTTTGATGCTCAAACTTTCTGCTTCTTACCGTGTAACTATTTCATGCAAACCTCAAACTTAATATGGACGGAGGGAGCATACGTGAATATGTATAAGCGAAACGTAATGAAAAGAAAAGTGGTAAAACAATTCCAGAAAAAGAGAAACAGCATTGTTTGAAGAAAAAGAATAGTAAAAAATTCGAAGTGTTACTCAAAACTCAAAAGCGAAGTCATATTCATATATGACAAGCGCGGCTTTGCCAATTTTGCCATTATCTTCATCATTTTTTTTATCCACCTTTCCAATTGAAAATATTATACATACACCCGTCCTAAATGACCAAAACACCCTTACAAGTCCAAAAATTACAATTATCAACAACCATGGCCCACCGAACCATGGTTACTTCATCACTACAAACACCGGCTCTGCAACCCTCCGCCGCCGCCGACGGCGAGGGCATCTTTAATGGGCTTTAGCACCAAGACCACCTCTCCCACCGCCATACTCCCGCCGACAAAAACGAACATCACGAAAACCACAAACGCGTACTCCACCTCCTCCGGCGTCCACAGCCACGACAGGCTGAGGCACACGATCTGCACCGAAATCGCCACCATCACGGCGGTGGCGAGCACGTAAATCCGGTGGCGCGTCCCCTTGTTTATAACTAGCTCCATCACTTTCCAAAAGGACACCAAAAAGGCCATCCCGTAGCCGATTGTAAAAGCCCCAAATATTACGCCGCTGAAGAAGGGGTATGTGCAGAAAACCGTTTCGTTCCCAAAAACGGCGTCGTACGCGATAACAGAGCTCCCCTGCATAAGCTTCGGCATTCTTGATTCCCAGGGCGAGATAAACACAACGATTATCTGCAAGAATGCAATCGAAGAGCAAATCAACAACGACGACGCTGGATCCGGCCAAAATCGACTCGATTTCGTCGGCTTAATCGAAACTTTTACCAACAAGAGAAGCATGACCAAAAAGCTAGGTTCCAAAAATCCAAGAGACAGAACAACGTGAAGCTTGCAGATATTCGCCTGTTCATCTATGGTTGCCCTAGGGTAGAGGTAATGCCGCATCAATGGCAGACGCAGGATCTCATTAACCGACCACATTAAGGGGAATCCGACGAGAAGCAATCGGGCGGTCCAGAAGGAATTGAAATTCTCGAGATGCTGAAATTGGCGTGACCTAATTCGGAGGTAGAAAATGGAGGATAGAGAGAGGAAGCAGAGAAATAGGAGGCCGGCGATTAACCAAACGGTGGCGACATCGAAGGCGATTCTGTCCATGTGATTTACAGAGAAAAGCATGGACAGTTCATCGACGTTCAGCGATGAAGATGGCAATGGCGGTTGCAGAAATTGTTGGTGGCCAGGGTGGAGGAATAGGAGGTTTCTCATGGATAAGGGGGCGGCGACGGCCAATGTTGGCGACGGCCGCCGCTGTGCCCGTGTAATTAGATGGGGATCTAGGCAACGGTGATAATCGTTTCTGGAGGTCTGGAAATCGCACAATTTTGGATTGGTTGAGAGTTGAGATAGGGGATGGGGATGGCAATTTCTTTTTGTTTTTCGAAATGAATTTTATTTTTTTTAAATTTTGTTTTAGTTTTTCTCCCAACCTATGGGAAAGATGGCTGACAGGAAGCCATAGAAGGAGAGAATGGGGGTGTTGGAGTTGTGTTACTAAAAATGGCTACGGCCTTTGGAATTCAATATACTTAACATAGAATTGTACAAGATTTTGGGGAATATGTTGGTTAAAACGCGTATTATGTATTACGATTTTTTAATAATTTCCTGTTTATTCCATGAATTTGTCGAAAATAGACATTTTCAACCTACAAACTTTATATATAATACTTGATACTAATCATAAAAAATCTTCAAAGAACCCAAAAAAAATTGCACAAGTAAAAGGGAAAGCATGGTCGTTGACAGTTCAATGATATCAAATAATACTATGATATTTATTATTTATGATATTCAGATTGACTTTTGGAACCAAGAATATGCAGCGAATGAATAAGATAGATCCACATCTCTTCTAATATATGTATTTTTAAAAGTTATTTTATCATTTTAAATATTAATAAAAAATATTATTCACTAAAACA
Organism: Stenogyne calaminthoides; assembly: GCA_037126765.1. Taxonomy (NCBI): domain Eukaryota; kingdom Viridiplantae; phylum Streptophyta; class Magnoliopsida; order Lamiales; family Lamiaceae; genus Stenogyne; species Stenogyne calaminthoides. The sequence goes on from JBBCBC010000009.1 coordinate 34,757,169, forward strand.
TGAGAAAACAGTAAGTATAAAAAAAGAATTAAGACAATAGTAAATATGAAAAAAAAAATTGTGACGGAATTTTAATTTAGTATTTGACTTATATTTAGTTTTAACATTATGGAGTTTTATAAATTTGGGTTACATAATATTACCCTCCCTCCCAAAGTTATTTGAGCAACACTTATGTTAAACATGTTCACACTATGAACTCTAATTCAATATTACTCATTTTGAGGGGTGGGTTGACCTGAATTTTCGCCCCACTATTATTCCGCGCGCTACGCTCTGCTCATTTCATAAAATTCCCACTATTATGCTATAAAATTATCACTGTTATTTTATAAAACTCTCACTGTTATGCTATAAAACTATCACTGTTATACTATAAAACTCTCACTATTAGACTATAAAACTATCACTGTTATTCTATGAAACTATCATTGTTATTCTATGAAACTCTCACTATTAGGCTATAAAACTATCACCATTATACTATAAAACCCTCACTGGTATGCTATAAAACTCTCACTGTTATGGTATAAAATTATCACTATTATTCTATAAAATTCTCACTATTATGCTATAAAACTATCACTGTTATTCTATAAAACTCTATTCTGTAAAGCTCTCACTTTGGGATGCATAACAATGATAGTTTTATAACATAACAGTGGAAGTTTTATAAAATAAAGAAATAATTTTATAAAGATAACAAATGAAAATTTTATGGAATGAAAGAAATACAGTAGCCTTGAGAATAAGAGTGGGATGAAAATTCGGGTCAACCCACCCCTCAAAATAAGTCATATTAAATTAGGGTTCATAGTGTGAATCTGGTTCACATGAGTGTTACTCTTAAAATATATTTTTTACTGATTAAAAAATAAGTATCACTTCCGTTCTAAAATAATGTACACACATATATTATATTCAGGCATTAAAAAAAAATTCTTAAAAAAACTAAATAAAAAGATTGTTATGAAATAATGTGTGAATGTCCTTGGAGGTTACAAAAGTATTTCAATGGGAGTTACAAGCAATAATGTAGGACTCTTTATTTTCTTTTAATTATCCTAGTAAATTGTCATTATGTACATTCATGTATGAGTCTCCTATAAATAGGGGGTCATGACACCTTCATTTGTATAAGAAAAGTATATTCAACCCTCATGGCTTGGTCGCCCCCACACGTAGTCCTCGTGACGAACTGGATCAATAAACGTTGCCTTCTTTTCAAATTTCTCTACTCTCCCAATACTCAATATTTCCATTAGTTTTATAATACATTATCAGTACGATTGTTCTACCCATCAGTTTTTAGAATTTCGAAGTCTCCCTTTTCTTTTTAAATTTCTTCGCCATAATCAGTAAGTTATTATTCTCACTATATTATATTATGTTTGTTCTTTAGAAAATTCATGAGCTTTAAGTTTATGATTTTGATTGTTTAGAAAATCTCTATTTGGGATTTGATACTCTTATACTTGTTTGATTAAATTGTGAATGGTTTAACTTTGTTAAAGAATAGATTGTTTTATGTAATATGTGTTTTTGAGAGAAAAAAAAATCATCGTGAATTCAAGAAAAATGAATTTTGATGTATTGATATGCAATGCGATTGATTTGTTGAAAAAATATATTCAAGTTGAATGTCTTTGCTAATTGGTTTTAATGATTCATGGATTATGAGTTTTAATGGAATTCCTTCTTAAATATGTTCATTGGTTTCAGATTATTGATTTATTAGCCAGTAACTCAAAATTTAAATTTTATACAAGTTTTGCATGTTTAGGCAGTTTATGTTTTTGTATGGATATCAAGCATGCAATCATTGTGATTACTTACTTATTTATGTCAATTTGTACTCATAATGTTCAAGTATTGAAGCTCTTACTTTTAGACAATTTTCATGTATGGATATGATACTTTATGCTTTCTTGTTATACTAGTTTGACCAAATTCTTAGATCTGATGATAACCGTTGATTTTTCAAAATAGTACTTATGTGTTGGCAATTATATTAAATTTGTCATGTTCATTGGTGCTTGACTATTGGTTTCCTAATTTTGTTTAATATTATGATAATTCTATAAGTTGGATTAATTTAGCGGATGTTTTAACAATATTACATTATGCTGCATTTCATTGAAAATAGATTTTATAAAGCCCATAAATGTTGCTATGAAAATATATTTAGATGATTATTTGAATTTACTCAAAGGACGTACAAGATTGAATTTCTATTCTGATATCTTGGATGATTATTTTTTGTTTAATTAATTGTTGCAACAGTTGTTTTTTTTTATATTACTAAGAAATTGAGATTCATCCTGAAGTTATGGGTCTTGGAAGTACTACTATTGATGATGATAATGATAATAATAATAATAATAATAATAATAATAATAATAATAATAATAATAATAATTAAAAAATTAATAATAAAAGACATCAAATTAAGACCATGTCAAATCAATGATTTTTTTAATCATCATTTGATTGAAGGTTTAAAAATTGAATATTTCACAATGAAAGATCCACTAAGTGTTGTGGATGGATTTAAAATAAATCTACGACCACATGAAGATGGTCGTCCTTCCGAAAGCCCAATATGATTAACTCCACCTACGGCTACAAAGTTGATATGAATACAATTCGATTATGTTCAAAATTATTTCTCAATTAAAGTTATGTGGTTAAAACCTAAACGATGATGATATGTTTGAGAAGACATTCTCTACTAGAATATGCTCCTACAGCAGCAATATCGAGAAAAAGAATTTAAGAAATACTATGAACTAATTATTTGTCTCATTTTGATCGAGCAAAATATTGAATTGAACAAACATGAGTCTCTGTCCTCTTGTTCTAGTCCATTTCCTGAAGCGAATGTGAGTCATCTCAAAATTATGGATGTGAGTGGATTTGGTCGTGATTGATATACTCCATATAATTATATAAACTATAACTATGATAAGAAATATGTTGTCTCCAAGAAGAGAGACAATGGAAAAAAATAAAAAAGTATGTAGATAAATGTTACCGATATGGAGTTGAAGGTCATTGACCTCGTATCTATATAACAAATTATCCTGTAAAATAATGTCAAGCATCCCTGAAAATGAAGGATGAAAATATTGATACAAATCATGTTGATGAAAATAATGTTTATAATGGTGATAATGAAATTTCATTCTTCCTGAAAAAGCAATGAATATGAATTATATGAGATTAAATTATGATGGTGATGTTTGTCTAATTAATAATGTTATACACACTATACTTAATAATATAAGATACTTTTCTCATTTGGAAGAGGGGGAGACAAATAATATAATAAGTAACGGTGCAAATTTGATTGAAGACTCTAAAAGAGCCACTATATTTTCCCTGAAGGAACTAAACTCGTTGTAAATGCACTAATGTCTCTCCATTCTCGAAAAATCTATTGAGTTTTAAGGATACTCACATAAATGGGTATCATATCGAAAGACTCTAAATGAGAAAAATATTGAATGTTTATTGATTAATATATATATATATCAATTCTCGAAAGAAGTGTGTATTAGATAAATTGTATTCACTCTCCTTTCATCTATATTGTAGAAAAATACATACAATTGATATATATCACCTATTAAACCAGAAGTCTATTAATCCCAATGATTTTAATGACTCCAGAAGAGTTACTAAATCACATATTCTTGGAGAATATATGTTTCGATTGAGATTGATGTCCCTGAAGGAAATTCAATTGAAACAATTGAGTCAATGAATGTCATGAATATACTCCCCTTTAAAACTAGTGTGTGGAAAATAACTAATCATTTTCCATCTGTGAACTTTAAGTTGTGCAGTACATGTATCACCACCATAACGAACCTAACAGCCCAGATTGTCTAACTGCACATTTAATGAAGATCATTTCCCGACATTAGGGGAGATAAGAATCTAAAACTAAATGAATGCCGAGAAATTTCCCTGAAGGAAAAATATCTTCACTACTTAGACCTACACACTAGTGAAACTGAACTATAAGTTCAATGATAATTAACTTCCAATTAGCAAGTTTCTGCCAGATGTATTTACTAAAGGAATGACTAAATCGCAAATGTTTGATATATATGATTTACAAAGTATAGAGGTCCCAACGAAATTGGATATATATGTTAATATGCCTACACACTAGAAGCGTGAAGGACCTCTTAACACAAAAATAAATCCGCAGTAAACTAAAGCTAGCTAAAATATTCAGTCATCCACAAAATCTTCTGAAGAGATTCGTCCTGAAGACGAAAATAATAGTAACAATGCACATGCACAAAATAATCAAAAGACTAGGATTGAGGAACAACCAGATCAAAATATTTTGGGAAATGATGAGGATCTGGTTTATATGAATTTTACAAATACAAGAGAAGTATCAATGTTGTCGGCAACATATTCACCTCCACAATTACTATTACAAATAAAAATCTGGATCCAGTACCTAAGTCAATAACTGAGTGCCTGAAGCGCTCTGACTGGGTAAAATAAAAGGAAGTAATTGTGTCGAGCTAGACTCGTTAAGAAAAAAAAGTTTTTATGTACACCCGGAAGTGTGTATTTGTACAAAAACGAAATAAGAATAATGAGGTGGTGAAGTACAAAGCGAAATTTAGTAGCTCAAGGGTTTTCGCAGAGGTCCACTATTAATTTATTCTCTTATTATGTATAGAATAACGTTCCGCCACTTAATATCTCTGGCAAGAAATATGAATTTAGAAATGTTGTAAATGGACACTGTATCTTTATATGGGTCATGTATGTCAATTATTTATATAAAAGTACTTGAAGGATTTAGCATGCCCGAAGAATGTAAATTAAATTCAAAAGAAATTTATTCTTTCAAATCGCAAATGTCCTTATAAGCTCAAACGATTTGGACGTATGTGATAGCCTAGTTAAAGAAGACTATATCATTGGCCCAAATAAGTCCATATATTTTTATAAAGAAAAATGAGTCAAAATTTGTGATCATTGCAGTATATGTTGATGATCTCAATTTTGATTGGAACCCCCGAAAAGATTCAAGATACATTTACATACTAAAAGAAACAATTTGAGATCAAAGATTTTGCAATTATTAAGTTTTGCCTTAGTTTATAAATTGGACATCTAGATTACGAAATATGTGTCCATCAATTTGCGTATACCCAGAAGGTGTTAAAATAACTTTAAATGAAAAATGCACATCCATTCGTGTTCCGGATGTTTGATAATACATATCATTTTAGATCGTGAAAGAAAAGTGAAGAGATACTTGGTCATGAAGTACCATATCTCAGTATAATTGGCATGTATGTACCAAAATCAAAGGTTGTAAACGGACACTGTATCTTTATATGGGTCATGTACGTCAATTATTTATATAAAAGTACTTGGAAGGATTTAGCATGCCCGAAGAATGTAAATTAAATTCAAAAGAAATTTATTCTTTTAAATCGCAAATGTCCTTATAGGTTCAAACGATTTGGACATATGTGACAGCTTAATTAAAGAAGACCATATTATTGACCCCAAATAAGTCCATATATTTTTATAAAGAAAAATGAGTCAAAATTTGTGATCATTGCAGTATATGTTGATGATCTCAATTTTGATTGGAACCCCCGAAAAGATTCAAGATACATTTACACACTAAAAGAAACAATTTGAGATCAAAGATTTTACAATTATTAAGTTTTGCCTTAGTTTATAAATTGGACATCTAGATTACGAAATATTTGTCCATCAATTTGCGTATACCCAGAAGGTGTTAAAACAACTTTAAATGAAAAATGCACATCCATTCGTGTTCCGGATGTTTGATCCTAATACAGATCCTTTTAGATCGTGAAAGAAAAGTGAAGAGATACTTGGTCCTGAGGTACCATATCTCAGTATAATTGGTATGTATGTACCAAAATCAAAGGTTGTAAATGGACACTGTATCTTTATATGGGTCAAGTATGTCAATTATTTATATAAAAGTACTTGAAGGATTTAGCATGCCCGAAGAATCTAAATTAAATTCAAAAGAAATTTATTCTTTCAAATCGCAAATGTCCTTATAGGCTCAAACGATTTGGACGTATGTGATAGCGTAGTTAAAGAAGACTATATCATTGACCCAAATAAGTCCATATATTTTTATAAAGAAACATGAGTCAAAATTTGTGATCATTGCAGTATATGTTGATGATCTCAATTTTGATTGGAACCCCCGAAAAGATTCAAGATACATTTACATAATAAAAGAAACAATTTGAGATCAAAGATTTTTCAATTATTAAGTTTTGCCTTAGTTTATAAATTGAAAATCTAGATTACAAAATATTTGTCCATCAATTTGTGTATACCCAGAAGGTATTAAAACAACTTTAAATGAAAAATGCACATCCATTCAAGTTCCGAATGTTTGATCCTAATACAGATCCTTTTAGATCGTGAAAGAAAAGTGAGAAAATACTTGGTCCTGAACTACCATATCTCAATATAATTGGTGGATTAATATACCTTGCTAATTATACGGTACTTGGTCATGAAGTATCATATTCAGTATAATTTGTGGATTAATATATCTTGCTAATTGTACAAAATGAAATATATTTCACCGGTATTTTACTATACTCTTTTCATGAGTTACAAAAGAACGATGAAATTGATGTGCAATAAATCCAATCAAGTGATATATTTAGCAAAATTATTTATCAAGGCATAACCAATTGCAACATTTGAAAATTTATAAAGCATATCGAAATATGTCAGTTAAAAGATCTCAAATGATATTTAAATTATGGAAAAAATTAATACACTATGTAATATGTACTGTTCTCCCTTCACTATCTTTTGTCCCACTGGGGTTTCCCTAATAAGGTTTTTTTTACGAGACATAATACGGACATCCAAGGAGGAGTGTTATGAAATAATGTGTGAATGTCCTTGTAGGTTACAAAATGATTTCAATGGGAATTACAAGCAATGATGCAGGATTCTTTATTCTCTAATTTTAATTATCCTAGTAAATTGTCATTATGTACATTCATGCATGAGTCTCCTATAAATAGGGGTCTTGACATCTTCATTTGTATAAAAAAAGTATATTGAACTCTCTTAGCTTGATCGCCCCTAAATGTAGTCCTCGTGACGAACTAGGTCAACAAACGTTGCCTTCTTTTCAAATTTCTCTACTCTCTCAATACTCAATATTTTCGTTAGTTTTAGAACAAAAATAACTATAACGTCAATAGGTATCATATGAATAAATCTAAGGATCAAATGAACTTATTATAATCACTAAATAGTAAATACACATCGCATAAATGTTATATCTTGTAATAAGCAATCACGACCATAATTAGTAACATAACAGTAGTAATATATAAACTAATCATCGTAATAGAATAAAATCTAAGTAGTAAGAACTAATACGATTCTAAAAGGTGGAAAATAAATAATATAGTAATCCATAATAAAAGTACTTCTCTTAATTATAAATCTCAAATAATCTAAAGATATATAATCTAAAAATAAGTGACATCCACTATAAAAATAAGCAGCATTTTACAATTATGAGATTGAAATGCATTAAATCACACGAGATATTATGCTCACATACATGAAAAACAGAATTTATACACCATTTTCTCACACACAAACCACCACAATTCACAAAAGGAGGTGCACAAACGCTCATAGAAACATATTAACAAGCGTTTACAGTTCACATTCTCAATATCAATTGCTAATATTTAGCATTAGTTACCTTCAAAATATACCAAAAGACAACTTAACTGAGCATATACCAAAACACAACTTAGCTGAGCATATACCAAAACACACATAAGTTTTAAGTTTCCACATCTTCAAATGAGTCGATAACAACAAGACAGCTAAAATGTACTTAAAGGGAGGAACTTTATAATAAAAGTCAATTACGTAAAATAAGAGGCTTTCAAGATACTGATAAGTGATAACCACCTAAAGTAGTATGTCTACCAAAAATTTTGATACATCTATTAGCAAAAGCTAAATAAAGTGGGTCACACAGATTTAGCAGGAGCAGAGAATAGATAACCAATCCACCAACCAATGTCTACTTGATCTTCTTCTTGGGCCTCAACTGTAGAAAAAATTGATTTTAGATGCATCAGTGAATGTGAAACAATTATTTGGTATGTAACTTGAGACAATATCTTGTATTTATACCTGGTTGCTGTGTCCACACTTCTTCTTCCTGCAGTTGACAGCACGAGGGTGCAAGCGAGCATAACATCTGGAATAGAATAGTTTGGATAATAATTAATTAATCATCAAAATTCAAATAAATATTTCATTAGTATGATAAAGTCTCACATCACGTGAATACAGTGCCTACATTTATTAGCAAGGGCGCATACACAATACTAATATCACAATCATGTGAAGAAATAAAGAGTAAGATACCCGAGTAGAATGACTTGTTTGGCATTTTTAAATCACTCTCGTAAAATTTATGAAGCAATGTATCAGAACTCAAAGATTAAAAAGTATATGACAAAGTAATGGAAGCATTGTAAGCTCCAGATTTTCAAGTATACATCAAAGCAATTTACCCTGAACCTTAACATAAAAGTGCTTTAGTTTCGTCAGGATTGAAGATGAACTAGAAAAAGTAAATCTAACTTGCACTCCACCATTGTTAACAAAAAGCTCCAGAATAATTACTCACAGAACCTATTCAGGGTTACCAAAAGATCAGGTCCTTTTACAGTAACAACAAGTATCTTAGACTGTGTCTTATTAAAACCGCTCCTTTTGGCCAATGATAAAGAGATTCAGAATGCTTATTCGAACCAACATGGCTGTCAAATGCAATAACAGAATGAGAGACTTTTCTCTTCTTTCCTTTTTCGTTGAATGCATTATAAATGTTTGAAAGCCTGGGTCTGTTTCTATAATTCTTTGCAATAGATGATAGTAGCTTCTTCTAATGGAGACAAAATCATTTAATCTGAAGGGATGAAATTACAGAGTAGGAGATTTTTGCTAGATGGTCTTGTAACTTTTAGTAATTCCATTTACTAGCTTATGTTTTATTAGGTAGATTTCCCTTTCTCGTTTAGTATTATTCCAATACCTAGCTGAGGGAAACTAAAAACAAAACCATTAAAAAAATTGTATTCATGGCCTTAAGAAGATTCATACCGTTCACCTACTGAGTATTTCATAAATCCTTTCCTAATAAATTTTAGTTGATACTCGTATTACATTAGATCACCTTCCATATAGTTGCAGGCTTGCAGCATCAAACAAGTTTAGAAACTATCCAAGGAAATCAGCACCCAGTAAATTGGATTACAGAAATTAAAGGTAAACAGGGGTGCTGACAGCAATATTTCGACAAATACAAACTTAAATGCAACGGCATGAATCAAACAAACAATCCAAGCCTTTAATCCCAAATAATCAGGGTAGGCTATGAGAATCATGTCGAAACCTTACTTGCGGCAAATGGTCTTGTCCTGGTTGTATTTCCTAGCCAATGCCATAAGAGATGGCTCAATGATTCCACCCCTAAGCCTCAGAACCAAATGCAGAGTAGACTCTGTAACATCATTCCACATATTCATTAAATTAATCACTTTCCAGAATTTCACTAAAAGTAAAAAACCAAACGCAATAACATTCAACTGCTGGTATTCACATTTGGCCATGATAAATGCATTACCTTCATGTTTCTCAATATTACATAAAACTCAATACAAACCCTAAACAACAAGTCAAATATAGGGCGGAAAATGGTATAATTAAGAAGATTAAAAAAAAAACCTTTCTGGATGTTGTAATCGGCAAGAGTTCTCCCATCTTCAAGCTGCTTTCCCGCAAAAATTAAACGCTGTTGATCCGGAGGAATTCCTGAACAAGAAAAAAATTAATAATAAAACAAACGTAACGGATCAGCTCATAACTGCCTAAATTTCAAACGAAAATCAGAAAGAGAAGTTGAAAATAAAAATCATTCACCTTCCTTATCTTGAATCTTGGCCTTGACATTGTCGATAGTGTCGCTCGATTCGACCTCAAGCGTAATAGTTTTGCCGGTCAAGGTTTTCACGAATATCTGCATATTTTCAGTTGCCGTAATGAGCTGCTTGTCGCCCCCGCGTGACTTTATATGTGGGTGGGTGTGTGGATGTAATTAGGGTTATCCTTTGATAATGCGACGACGTTTCACTCCTAGCTCTTTTCATCACTTTTAATATCTTTTCTTTTTTAAATAAAAAAGACCACCAAAATATATAATAACACAAGAAAAACAAGAATAAAAGTTATTGATAATGTCATTCACAAAATTTAAAGACTTGATGAGGTCTTAAAAAGACAAAATCTTATATTTACCAAGCGTAACGTGTAATTAAAATATATTTTTAAGCTATATTAATTATTTTTACCGAATAATATTAATTTAACAATATTATATGTTTTCAATGAAAATATTAATAGTGTACAGTTGCACTTGCATTGTATAAATGGCGTGCAAAAAAACGTTACTCCTTGAAAAATAAGGAGAAACCCTAATAATGTCCTTTTCTTGCAATGAAAAGTATATGTGTTTGTGTTAGTCGTCTCCTACTTTGATCTATATTCTTTTGATTGCTTGAGGACAAACAATATTTAAGTTTGGGAGATTTGATCGATCTGTAGATTGGATAATTTTGTTGTGCTTTTAAAGTCTATTTTTATTTAATTTTATGCTTTTTTTTATATATTTTTGGCTAATTATATTTGATGGGAAAAAAAGGTGGGCTTTTATTATTTTGTAGAAAAATTAACGATATTTTTTATGCTAAAAACAGGCCTATATTTTAGTGAAGCCCAAAATCCCAAACTATCCAACTAAATTGCAGAATGAAACCCAAATCTTGGCCCAAGTTAGTTTAATTCATTTGAAAATCAAGAACTAAAAAGTGGAAGTCAGCAAAAAGAATTGGAGAGAGAGGGGGAAAGATCGGGCATCGTACATTGTCACACTAGCCCAACCATTTTAGTAAGTGCATCCATCCGCACTCCCTCCTCAACCTCATGTTCTCGTGTGCACCATTCTCATTTGCACCAAATCAATTTGGTGTAATTTAATTTTAAGAGTTTTTTTTTTTAATTTTTTTCAGTTTTAGTTTTTTTTTTTAATTTCAGTTTTCTTCTAATTTTAATTTCAATTTTAAGTTCTATTTTTTTTTCAGTCCGAGTGATTCATGGTTCACTCGGCCCAAGTGGTTCATGGTTCATTCGGCCCGAATAATTTATATATGATTTAAGGTTCATTGTTTAGGGGTTAGGGTTTAGAGTGCATAGTTCATCTAAAATAAAATTGAATCTAATTGTGCAATTGATGCACACAAGTGTCACTCTTAATTTTTAAATATTTAATTATTTAAATACATATTAATAATGGTTATCAATCATTTATTCATTAATATACCTTTTATTGGTTCCACATTCACCCTATTTTATCGACCTCTCCACACTCATTTATGAACCTTTGGTCAAAAACTTCGAGGTGCACCTCGTCCGCCGCACCTCGTCCCCCAGAACTTAGTAACGTTTCAGGTCAAAAACTTATTTATTTATTCAAATTTTGCTTCAATTAGGGCTTATTTGCTGATGCATTGAAAATATTGGAGTTAGATCGATATATTCAAATTCTCAGATCTGTACGAGCGAAAACTATGGAGCCAACTCACCCTTGAGCTTGAGCAATTCGTCGCCCTTGTCGTATTTCAGGTACCAAAATACTTTGATTTTTCTCTAATGATTTTCTTAATTGCTTGCACATTATGTTAATTTATTCAAAATTTGCTTCAGTTCGTTTTTTGAACATTTGGTTTTGTGAGCTGGCTTATTTATTCAAATTTTGCTTCAATTCGTTTAGTGAACCTTTGGTTTTTGTATGAGAATTTGGAGTTAGATCGATATCCAATATACCATGCTCTGTATCCTGATGAATTTTTGTATCAATTTCAGGGTAGCAACTCATCCATTTGGATCTGATTATCTGCTTATTTTCTGGTTAATTGCAACATAGTTCAAAACAGAAAATAGGGAAAGTTGATTGATTCTGGTATATGATATATAGGTTTAATTTGGGGATTGTTGGTTTGGTTAATTTGATTGTGTTATTTAAATTTAGTGGATTTTGTTACTTTGTCCAGTGAATGTGTTGAGCTACTTTATAAAAAAGAATTTCTTGGTTTTTTCTTTGTAAATGTTCTGCTCATGGAATTGACTCTCTGTGTCGATAGATAAATAATTCCTATGATAGGAGCCATATTTTGTGGGTATATTTTATTAAAATTTAATGAAAAGATCATGTCTAATAGTTGCATTCTTGTATAATCTGCAATAATTGTCTTGACATGATGTAAAATATATGCTCAGTTAAGCTCTATATTGACAGAGAATCATGTGGGATTTTGGGTAATGTTCTTGGCACGATACAAATTTAAGTGGTTTACTTGAATTTTTGCATGTACATATAGTCAAATCACATTTCTATGTATACCATATTTGTAATTTGTGAGTTAATTAGTTACCGCTCCACATTATATATGAGCAACTCAAAACATACCCTATTACATTGAGTTACTGGCCTTTTAAGAACTGAAGTAAATGAAAATATCATTCAAAAACTTGGTATAGTTTGCCTTATGTTCATAATGGCATGGATAATGACATTTTTTTATCATCATTTAGCAGATACTTGTATACTCCTGTTGCACAATGCAACTCAAGTGTATTTTGAAGTGGTATTAGTTGTTTTACTAAAAACACATTAGTTGGTCATTTATATGTTTTTGCTGAACAATATTAATTGTGCACCCAAGTGGTGTTGTTAAAAGTTTGCTTCTAAATTATATTTTACTGTTTGGATGGCTTTGGTGGCAGAATCAAGCTGCCATCAGGAGCCAAGAAGATCGTGCCCAGTGGTTGTCGTGCCATGGTTGGCCAGGTTGCTGGAGGTGGACGTACTGAAAAGCCAATGTTGAAAGCTGGAAATGCATACCACAAGTTCAGAGTGAAGATGAACTCATGGCCTAAGGTTTGTGGTGTTGCTATGAATCCTGTTGAGCATCCCCATGGTGGTGGTAACCATCAGCACATTGGTCACACCAGTACTGTTCGTGATGCACCACCTAGACAAAATGTCTGTCTTATTGCTGCCATAAGACCTAGTCGTCTCGGGGGTCAAACTGTTGTTACAGCTGCTAAAGCTTCTAAAGCTGATAAATAAGGCTTAGTCTGTACTATTAAGTTATTTTTACAATCTCATTTCAATTGGTTTTTCCTTGTCCGATTTTAAGATCATGTTTTGTCTCACCATTTGCTTTCAGTGAATCATCCACATCTTGATAATGGACATTGTATCCATGAACAATGATATGTGTGGTTATATATTTTTGTTCTCTGAGTCTAAATTTTTTAATGAGAGTGAATTCTAAAAAGGATGGTTCTTTCTTCATGATTGTTTCCTAATTGCAGTAGGAAATTTGTACTTGTGAAATTCCTATGCCCTCTTATGCTTCGAATAACTCATGAAATCACATATTTTTAAATTGTATTACACTTTGATCATTGACTAAATAAGCAGCTTGGTTATCTTTCCAGTATAATTCAGCAGATGCTCGTAAAGCTACCGAACAATGGATAGGACCACTATTAATACCACATGTTAGTCCACAATTAAAAAGATAAGACTTTTATGTTTTGGTACAAGGGGTAAACCGGATATTTCACGAAAATCTCAGTTTATACATGTTTATTACCTCCTACCAAGTGGCAATACAAATTTTATACAATTTTATTACCACCTACCAAGTGAAATATTAATTTTATCTTACCATCTTTTGTACGACGTACCAAACGACGTAATACGATCCACTCATATTATATATTACCAATCTCCTTTATTCTACCCATTTTTTATAACCCCTACCAATCCCTACCTAGTAAGTAAATATTATATGAACAAACAAGTAACACTGTCTCTATGATCCGATTTTGGTGAATATTTGTAAGTGTTTTTTATTTTTTAGACCCGTTAAATATTTAGTTTCATATTTTAAAATTAAGATACTGAACGGTGCAATAATATATTAGGGATCGAGTGACTCTTTATTCAAACACTAACATTCAAGATTTATATGAATGTACACAGAAAAGGAAAGAAAATAAGTTTCTTGTAAAATCATTAATGGATATAGAATATGTATAATTTTGTGGTGAGCAAAATAATATTTTCAGTCTAGAATGCCAAATTTAAAAAGAAAAGTGTACGTGGTTAATTATTTGTGATTGAAAGAGCACAAAAAAGAGTGTGCTGATTTTAGAAGTTAGGTAAACAAATAGAATGGACGCAAGAATCTCCAAAAGTTGATATCAAATCTTTCCATGTTTATACTAGTTGAGTAGTACATATAACAAAGCTATATGGGTTTTATATTAATAAGGAAGATGGATTAAATAATATAGCTTCTGAGATATTAATGGAGGTTTGATCAGGTTCTCTAGAAAAAGCCTAGTATTTACTTAAAGTCATATACATCCCCTTCATTCTTCGAGAAAACACCCCAATCATCACATTTCTCTTTTTTTAACCTTGTTTTTGTGCGTATAACTTCTTCTCGATTTCTCATCACAAAAAATCTAGAATGCCGAATTTGAAGAGAAAAGTGTGGTTAACTATTTTGAGCTTGAAATGACAAAAAGAGTGTGTTGATTTTAGAAGGGGAAAAAGGTGTGCCAACAAGAAGAATGAATCCAAAAGTTATTGAAGTCTTTCCAAATTTATACAAAGCCTATGTCGATTTTAAAAAAGAAAAAAAAATCCTTCCTAGGTTTGAGATTTTTTTTTTATTTTTTTTGTTTTTTTGTTTCAAGATGGAGAAAATGAATAATTACACCGTTCAAACTAAGAGGAGCATAATCATCTAATCAGGTAAAAACATATCTCCTTCCGTTGAAATGATCATATTATATTTCATTGTTTAATTAGTAAAATTGGTGATTTGAATATTTTGTAATAATGAGTAGTTGTCCAAAAAATGAGCAATAGTAAGATGAAGAAGCAATTGAAAATCGAGGTGGATTTGGAAGAAATGTGAGATAATCTTGAAAATGTAAAGGGAATTCCTCCATGTAAAGAGCATATAACAATCTGTTGAATTGTTGCTGGTATATTTATTTTGGAATGGTCCGATTTCTTTTCGTTGTTAGCTTTGTGGGATTTTTAGTTTTGATTCCCTAAGAAAGGTATATAGACATAAATGTATGTTGCGAAATGAGTTGATAGTTTAAACTCGTTTTTAATTATGATTCATGTGTCTTTAGTACAGATTATGGTTATAAATTACAAATTATCTCATTCTAGTGTAACAGCAACAACTGCACTTGTCAATGGGTTTCACTATTAAAGGAAACAAGATGACAAAGTATACATCTTTTCATTCTTGAGAAGAAACGAGGGATCATTGAAAACAATATTGGAAAGATTTTGATATATTCCAGTACAGTGTTTTCATATAATGTATTGAATGATTCATAATTTCTTCTCAAGAACAATATAATGTCTAGCAACTTTGTCATTTTGTTTCCTTTGGTAATGTGGAAGACATTGATAAAAACGACTGATACACTTCAACTAGGATAAAGCAATTTGTATTTTATAATCATAATTTGTCCAAAAAACACATAAATCCGAATTAAGAATGCTCTAAACTGTAACTCACTCTACAACATATGTATGCATATAGGTCTTTCTTAGGGGAACCAAATGTAACAATCAGAGCTAACAATAAAAAGAAAGTCGATTATTTCATTTACACCTGCATGCGGCTCGTCCGTGCTTTTTGAGGGATTCTCTCTCATTTCCTTCAAATTCACCTTCTCTATTTTCATTGTTTCTCCATTATCACCGCTTTTCATTTTCTGGGCTTATTCACTATTGCTATAAAATATCTAAATAACCAGTTGTATATTAAACAATGAAAGAACAATATGATCATTTCATTGAAATAATATATATATATATATATATATATATATATATATATATATATTTAACTAATTAGATAAGTTTACTCCTTCACTGGAATAAAATGAACCCAATTATTCAATTTTATTCCAACTCGAAAAAAAAAATTCAAGAAAAGAAATCTCTCATACCTAGATTATTCATTTCACTTTCATGAAAGCTATAACTATCTAAACCTAAATTATCATTTGTTAAATGCACCACTCACATAGTAAAAAATTGGAATATCCTTCAAACATGAATCATAGTTACAAATAGGTTTAAACATTAACATTTTGTAATTTAAATTCAATGTGAACTCTAATACTTTTAAGGGAGTGTTTGCAAACTTTAGGGCATGTTTGTTTTGAGACTATTTCGGACGGACTTTGGACTTTACAATTCCATATACTCATTTAATACAATACTAAAATCAGGATTTCAAAATTCAATTTAAAATCTAACCTAAACCCTACATCTGCACTTATTCTCATTAATAATAATATTATCACTTTTACACAATTTCCAACACAATACTCAATCATTCAATCATTATTATAATAATATAATAATACAAATCAATCAACTTTTTTACAATCCTATATAATCATACCCTATAAAATTTCAAAACAAACATACAATTTTACTATTCATTAGAATTTTAAAATCCTAGATTTCAAAGTCCAGGATTTCCCCCGCTCACTATAAGTCCAAAACAAACACACCCTTACTTACTACTTAAAAGCACTTCTAAAAAATTAAGAGATTGTTTTAAAACTCTTAAAATTATTTCAGAAACACTTATTTTTAAAGATGTTAGACACAATTATTTTAAAAAATAAATACTTGTAGAGCATTTGTAAAGTTTGCAAATAGTTACTAAATTTATAAAAAGACAATTTAAAATATAAGTGTTTCTATTCCTCGACTGGAATTTGCAATCACCCTAAAAATAATGAAAATAAATCCTACTTCCAAACAAACAAAGTGAACGTTGTGAAAATTACAATTTTTTATTTTATTTTTTTAGTAAAAAAAGGAAAAAACTCTCACAGTCCACACGTGTCTTTCATCGACCTTGAAGTCGACGCCACCTAACAAAAACTCCACAGTCTCACCAACTCCACTTTACCATGGCCTCCACCTGCCGCGCCCTATCTATTTCTCTCCGCAATCTCCCCGATTCCTCATTTACCCGATCGCCGCCGTTGGCTTCGCGATTATTCGCCGTTGGAACCGCCGTCAGATCTCTCAATTTGAATTCGAATTCGAAATCAAATTCCTCGAGGTTCATCAGTAGACGAACTAAAGCTTCAATGGCTGAGATCGTAACTCCGAAGAGCAAAGGGAAAATAGTTAAGGTGTTTGACACGGAGGAAGATCTGGCGGTCTCAATCGCCAAATATGCCGCCGACATATCCAGTAGAATTTCTCAAGAGAGGGGCTCTTTCACTGTTGTTCTCTCCGGTGGTTCTCTTGTTAAGTCTCTTAGGTAAATTGACTTGCCTTTTCGTTTTTTCGCCTATGTTGATTCCCCCAAAATGATTGTTTGCATATCCAAAATTAAGTCTACAAGAGTAGTGATTATCCATAAATTAGCTTAATTTCGTTCCTGGTTTGATATTGATTAATACGAATGATATTGCAATTGCTTTGGGGAAAGGGAAGATACTTCTTCTAAGTATGTTTTGATGTTAATGATAGGAAATTAGTGGAGCAGCCATACATTGATTCAGTGGATTGGTCAAAATGGCATGTCTTTTGGGTTGATGAGAGAGTGGTGCCTAAGGATCATCCTGATAGCAACTATCTCCTCGCTTACAACGAGTTCCTATCTAAGGTATTTGTTATCTTTGTGTCAATGTGCTTGATAATGAGACTTTTATCTGTAACACTGTGGCTTTACATAGACTTTTAATAAATGTGTTAATTTGTTTAACTGGCTTTTAAAAATGATGTAATCTTTTGTTTCGATGTATGCCGTTTGGTGTCAAGCTTTGAACTTGATGGGTTGGAAGAATTTGAGTAGTTTTGAATCACTCAGGGTGATGACCAAGTGAGTGTCTGGCTGTATTTATCCTATGATTTGACTGTTCTGATATTGGCAAGGTAGTTTTATCCCGTGGAACTTTTATTTACAAGAACATCGAGTCCTTGTAAGGAATCTCAATACTGAGAATTTGGTCATTGATCAGTATTTCTTTTGAATAAGGATGGACCGATGGAGTATAGACAATGTGATCTAGTAGCCTTTATTCGCAATTTCATGTGACCATAAAACTGGTGATTATGTGAAATTAGAGTGGTGGATCATTTGGTAGTTGTGTATAGAGTGACAATTTTGTTATTTAAGTTATGTTTAGGTCATATTTCAAATGGAATTTGAGATATACTCTGAATGTATTTTTAGCAAACTAATTTCAGGACATGCTGGTCTAAAAACACATGAAATTTTTGTTTCAATGTATTTCATTTTGTGTCAAGCTTTGAATATGATGGGATAGAAAGATCAAATGATTCAATATGCTCCTTGTATCAATCTAGGAATGTGGAAGAAAATGTAGATTTATTGGCACCATAAAATCTAGGAATGTGGAAGAAAATGATTCAATATGCTCCTTGATTCAACAAATTAACATCATTTATGGGGTATTTTTCAAATTATTCAGTTGGTGATAACCAGGTGAGTGCTTAGCTGTATTTATTCTAACTTCTGGATAGGAAATTTCCACCGTCCAGAGTTTGGTCTTTGAATTGTAATACCTGTGATCATAGATGATACGATCAAGTAGCCTTTGTTTGCAAGTTCTTTGACTACAAGGCTGGTAATCTTGTGGATTTACGTGATCTATATGTTTTCTTTCTCTACGTATCTTGGAGAATAAGAACATATTGACAAATACTTCTATGCACCAGTTTCAAATAGTATTAGTTGTTTTTACTAAAAGGTATTAGTTGATCAGTGTTTAACTGGTTTCCACCTCTCTTTCCTGCTTCAGGTCCCAATTCCTTCTGGCAATGTGTATGCAATAAACGAAGCATTGTCAGCAGAGGGTGCAGCAGATGATTACGAGACTTGTCTCAAGCATT
The DNA here is from genome assembly GCA_037126765.1 of Stenogyne calaminthoides. Lineage (NCBI taxonomy): Eukaryota > Viridiplantae > Streptophyta > Magnoliopsida > Lamiales > Lamiaceae > Stenogyne > Stenogyne calaminthoides. The sequence continues at coordinate 34,776,319 of JBBCBC010000009.1, forward strand.
TGGTTAAAACTAAAACACTCGATGAATCTCAGACCACCGGTTTCCCTAAGTTTGATCTTATGCTTATCGGTATGGGCCCAGATGGCCACATTGCGTCTCTCTTTCCTGGACATCCTCTTGTTCAAGAGGATAAGAAGTGGGTTGCTTCTATAAATGATTCACCTAAACCACCACCAGAGAGGATCTCCTTCACTCTCCCGGTCATAAATTCTTCTGCCAATATTGCCCTTGTTGTAGCAGGTTCTGGTAAAGCCAGTGTGGTGTATACAGCACTCAGTGATGTTTCAAATTCTGAAGTGCTCCCTGTCCAGCTCGTTTCGCCGGAAGGAGAGCTGACGTGGTTTTTGGACAAGGAAGCAGCTTCGAAACTGTAGGTTCTTGTGTGACTGTATTTTACTGGAGTGTGGTGATGAATCGGCATATTTATTTTAAATTATGTAACTTACTCTCAGGTTTTAATAAGATGCTTATTTCTTTTTCTTGTGGTTCATCATGTGTTTTGTTTCTCTTCATAGAAGTTGGACCATTTGCTTTTAAATGTTCGTATATTTAGCAACTTTGTCCAACTATATTTTTGCACGTCTCCCAATTTTAGCTTCATCAAGGGCAGTAATGTATGTATCCTCTCCCCATGCATGCATGCATGACGTGGTCATAAGTGTGGAAGTCATTTTATAAAGATAAAAAAAAAAAAAAATGTGTTGGTCTGGATCAAATTGATCCACTTAGCATCAGTCTTTTTAAAATTTGACAAATTTGAGTGATATTTTTTGGAATGTCCTCTTCAATTATGTAGGTTATGGAGCCATTTACTACGGATGAATCAGACATACAGTAAAAGTTTCATATATAATCATATTGTCGGAATAAAAAAAATATTATTATAAGAAAGTTATTCTTAAATAGAGTTTTATACAAAAATATATTATTTGTTTATAAAAATATAATTTAATATAACACATGTTATATTATATATGTATGTAAATTCATTAACAAATTAATATAATTAATTAAAACAAATATATGTATTTTGATAGTATAAAAGCATTTGTTGAAATGAATATGCACGGCAGATTTCAAAAGTTTGAAAAAAATTAATAGGTGAAACATAGGAATTAATATTCTTCAAAATTGAGATATATGAGGAGAAGTTGAGATAAAGGAGGAGAATTAGATTTCATTTGGACTCGTAAATTCAAATTAATAATACAAGTCTTGACTAATTAATTAAAATATCATATTATACATTTCGAAATTCCAAAAAATCTACCAGATTGATCACGTGTCAGAATCTCCAAAACAAAATACAAGCCTTTCTTGATTTCGTTATGCCGTACAAAAAGTAATTTACACATACCATTTTCGTACTACTTGAGTTGCAGTACATTTTAACCGTTTCACTATAATACATATCAACATTTCCAATTCATCTGCTTACAATTTGGAATATTCATTCGGTGAAACATGGAAATCGAGAATGCAGAATTGAATGAAATGATTGAAGATGTGAAGGGAATTCCATGGAAGCAGGAGATAACTATTCGTGCCATTGTTGTTAGCATATTGATTGGAATCATTTATAGCATCATAGTAATGAAGCTCAATCTCACAACAGGCCTTGTTCCAAATCTCAATGTATCAGCTGCTCTTTTGGCATTTGTGTTTATTAGGATTTGGAATAAAATTGTCAGTGCTGCCAATTTCGTGACGACCCCTTTTACTAGACAAGAGAACACCATTATCCAGACTTGTGCTGTTGCTTGCTATAGCATAACTGTCGGAGGTACACTAATACTGTTCAGTGAATACAAGTAATACTGTTTAGTGAAAACAAGGAATACTGTTCGGTGAAACCAACTAATATTGTTCAATATAAATTACTAATACTGTTTAGTTAAAGAAACTAATACTCTTCAGTGAAAGCAACTAATACTGTTTAAACATGAATGTGGTATTATCATTAACAGGAGGATTTGGGTCATATCTTCTGGCATTGAACAAGAAGACATATGAGCTAGCAGGGGTGGATACAAAGGGGAATTCACCTGGGAGTTATAAAGAACCTAGGCTCGATTGGATGATCGGCTTTCTTCTCGTTGTTAGCTTTGTCGGATTGTTAGCTTTGGTTCCCCTCAGAAAGGTATATATATATATGTTGTAGAGTGAGTTGGCAGCTTTAAACATGTTCTTGATTTTGATTCATGTGTTTTTTTTTTGGCAGATTATGGTTATAGATTACAAATTACCTTATCCTAGTGGAACTGCAACAGCTGTTCTGATAAATGGATTCCACACTACAAAAGGAAACAAGACGGCAAAGTAGGAGCCTTTTCGTTCTTTAGAAGAACGACGAATCATTCAATACATATATGTGGAAAGACTTAACATATCTTCCCCTGTCTTTACATTATTTCAGGAAACAGGTGAAAGGGTTCATGAAGTTTTTTTCACTGAGTTTCGTGTGGAGTTTCTTCCAATGGTTCTATTCTGGAACTGGTGATGCTGGACGACAATGTGGGTTCATAAATTTTCCAATTTTAGGGTTGAAAGCACGGAAACAAACGTCGGTTCAACACTCATACGCCCGTATCTCCCATTCGATCGTTTTCTGATCACATCTAATGCTAAATAACTTAATTGTGCAGATTCTACTTCGATTTCAGCATGACTTATGTAGGAGCAGGAATGATCTGCTCCCACCTTGTGAACTTGTCTTTGCTTTTCGGGGCCGTGCTTTCTTGGGGCATCATGTGGCCACTCATAAATGAGAAGAAGGGAGATTGGTTCCCTCAGGATATCAAGGAAAGCAGTATGAAGAGTTTAAATGGTTACAAGGTGTTTATTTGTTTATGCAAATAAATGTTTATTCTTATTTGATTCCAAAATGAAATAAATGATTCATTTTCCTCTGCAGGTGTTTATTTCAATTGCTCTTATTCTTGGTGATGGTCTCTACAATTTTCTCAAGACCATGTTTTTCACCATCAGAAACATGCATAGTGCATTCAACAACAAGAATCTCATAGCAGGTGAATAATCAATCAACTTTGTTAAATGATTCTATAGGTCATATTCTGAACTACACTACAAGAAAATAATACATTTTCTACGAAATTTTCAACGAAAATAATTCCGTCCTTAAATAGTAAGGTTTACCTACGATTTATCTACAAAATTTTATAATTATATAGGTTATTTTTAAACTACAAACATAATAACCTACGAAAATGTAAATTTCCTAGGAAATTATTTGTGTAGGTAAGTTTGTCTACGAAAATTACAAATGTGTAGATAGATTACTCGTAGGTAATTTGTTTGCCTAGGAAATTATTCGTAGGTATTTTTTTTTAAAAATTATTCCAAAATTTAGTAGGCAAATCCTAGATAATCCTCACTTTTTTTGTAGTCAATTCTTCATTTTATTGTGTAGGTTAGAATCATCTTTGATTTTTCTGCTTATTTCTGTACTTATGTAAATAGTAATGCTGGAATATAGTAATAAATTGTTTCATTTCAGATGACAAGAATCAAAGCCTAGAAGATATGCAAAGGGATGAAGTATTCATAAAAGAGAGTATCCCAATTTGGGGAGCATGTGTGGGCTACATGTTATTCTCCATCATTTCCATAATCGTAATTCCAATCATGTTCCCTCCACTAAAATGGTACTACGTAGTCGTTGCTTACGTAATGGCCCCGGTCCTAAGCTTCTGCAACGCTTATGGCGCGGGCCTAACCGATATGAACATGGCCTACAACTACGGCAAAGTGTCTCTTTTCGTGCTAGCCGCGTTAGCAGGAAAAGATAACGGTGTAGTTGCTGGCCTGATTGGTTGTGGCCTCATAAAGTCCATCGTCTCCATATCGTCCGACTTGATGCACGACTTCAAGACGGGCCACCTCACCCTGACGTCCCCTAGATCAATGCTTGTGAGCCAGGGAATCGGGACTGCAATCGGGTGCGTCGTGGGGCCCCTCTCGTTTTTCCTGTTTTACAAAGTGTTCGACGTTGGCAACCCGTTTGGTCAGTACAAGGCTCCGTACGCACTAGTTTATCGAAACATGGCGGTTCTTGGAGTCGAGGGGTTCTCCGCTCTGCCTAACCACTGTTTGCAGCTGTGCTACGGGTTCTTCGCCTTTGCTGCATTGGCCAATTTGTCGAGGGACGTGCTTCCCAAAGAGGTCGGGAAGTGGGTCCCTCTTCCGATGGCGATGGCCGTGCCTTTTCTCGTGGGGGCTAGTTTTGCGACTGATATGTGTATCGGGAGTTTGGTTGTTTTCGTGTGGAATAAGATGGATCGTGGAAAGGCGAGTGTGATGATTCCGGCCGTTGCATCGGGTTTGATATGTGGGGACGGGTTGTGGATTCTTCCTTCTTCGATTCTTGCTTTGTTTAAGGTTAAACCGCCTATTTGCATGAGTTTTATGCACACTTGAAATTAATCAAGAGATTTTGCAAGTAAAATAGGAGGGTTTTTCTTAGCTATAAATTGTGTTCTAGTTGAGTATAATTTATTCTTTTAGATGAGTGGCCATTTTTGTGTGTGATTTACCAAGATTCCAATGGATAAATATATAGTGTTGATTTCTATCCATGATTCAATTCACAAATGTTAGTCCAATGAACCATATTTTTGTATTTTCTTTCCTCGTTAAATTAATACTCGATAAATTAATATCCTCGCTAAAACTAATAATTTGTCCGGTCCCAAGTTGGGACCAGTACAAATTTGGGACCCAATCAATAAAATTATAAGATAATAATTTTTTTGAGATCCCAGTGTATATATATTGGTCCCGACGAAACTATAAATTAATAATTATTAAAAATAATCCATATACATATATATGATGCACTTGAATATTCTTAAGACAACTTAGTAAAATAAGAATCTACTGTAACTTACTTTTTCTTGAACTTCAAATCTATGTTGATCTCATCTTTAAATCTCCTTACTGCACCCAATAGTTGTGGCGTTGTCTTCTCGTACTGCAACAAAAAGTTATGAAGAGTTGTTGATGCTTGCAATGCTTCTTTTAGAGTGACCGGTTCCAAAGCTATTGAATCATCCTCTGCTTCATCATCTTCCAGATTATGAATGACATCGGTCACTATCTCTTCTAGAACTTCGTGACATTAATTATTTTCACCCGGAAAGTCGAGCAATTGATTCACATCCATTTTGTGGTGATATTGCATACCGGTGATCAAATTCTCAAGCTCACGAATGTCTTCAACCCATTTTTCAACCCATTTCACCAAATCTCAAATTCTCAAATTGAAAGATTTTTCAACCCATTTCACCAAATCATTCTGAGTGCATCCAGGTTGATCTCTCTTATACTCACATAACATCTTTCGTTGTTGGTTGGTCATTGTTGATTTTTGAATTCCTTTTAGATGAGTGACCATTTTTGTGTGTGATTTACCAAGATTCCAATGGATAAATATATAATGTGTTGATTTCTATCCACGATTCAATGCACAAATGTTAGTTCAATGAACCATATTTTTGTATTTTTCAAAACCAATTAATTTAATTAAGTCATTCTAACTTCCACGTGAGTTTGTATTCATGGAATTCTACTAGTACATTTGTATTTTAACTTAATTTTTCATCAATAACTATGCATGTATACTTAAAGTTATTCAAAGAATTTGGAACTTTGAAGGTCAACTGTGCATATACGTTAAAACATCTTTAAATAAATAAATTATTAATTTATCGATATAATAATATCTTTATAAATTAATAAAATTCTCCGGTCCTAAAGTTATTAATTTATAGAGGTTTTACTGTATTATGAGGGTAATTATCAAGAATGCAATGAATTCATCAATTGAATCTTGTTCATATGAAAGAGAAGAGAAAATCTGATAACTGTTTTACAAAGAACTTGGAAAGATTAAAATAACAAGTAAGTGAATACTAGCCCTAACACTTCTATTTATAAGGCACAACTAATGTAACAATATTAGTTGTGCTGAGTAAAAGTATTAGTTGTGCTGGAACTTGTGTTGACTCTATTTAAGTCTTTATACCCCCCCTCAAAATGGTAGTGTATGTTGATAAGTCCCATTTTGGCCTTGAATGTGTTGAAGAGTGTTGTTCCTAGGGGCTTGGTAAGGGCATCTGCAAGGTTGTCTGATGTAGGAATTTGAACCAACTTGATGATTCCTTGTTGGATCTTCTCTCTGGTGAAATGTACATCTATCTGGATGTGTTTTCTTTTCTCATGAAGGGCTAGATTATGAGCTATGCATTAGGCTGACCTACTGTCCGTGAAGAGGTTGACTGGTTGATGATGGGGAACTTTCAAGTCTTGAAGGATGTAGAGTATCCATTGAATTTCACATGAAGTAGAGGACATTGCTCTGTATTCTGCTTCAGTGGAGGACCTACTAACAGTGTTCTGCTTCTTTGTCTTCCATGAAATGAGGGAATCTCCCAAGTAAATTGCATATCCTGTGATGCTTTTCCTTGTTTCCTCACACCTTGCCCAGTCACTATCTGTGAAACCCTGCAGCTTAAAGGTGTTGTTAGTAGGATAGAAAAGACCTTGTCCTATAGTGGACTTTAAGTATCTCAGCAGTCTGTGTACTGCTTGGAGATGACTCTCATTGGGCTGACTCATGTATTGAGTAAGAGCTTGGACTGCATAAGAGATGTCAGGCCTAGTTATAGTAAGATAAAGTAATTTCCCAACAATCTTTCTATACTCAGAAGGAGAAGACAGGAGAGGAGCATCACTTACAAACTTATGGTTTGGTTCAATGGGTGTTGAAGCTAGTTTACAACCAAGATAACCAGTATCTGTTAACAAGTCAAGAACATAATTTCTTTGACAAAGCTGAAGGCCTTTTTCACTTCTAGTTATTTCTATTCCCAAAAATGTATTTCAGTACACCAATGTCTTTAATAGTGAACTTTGCATGAAGAAAATTTTTAACAGCTTGAATCTCAGTCAAGCTTGTTCCTGTGAGTATTATATCATCCACATAACAAAGTAATATAGTGAACTGACCATTAGAGGTTTTTTGAATAAAGAAGTATCTGCTTTTGATTGCACAAAATCAATGGAAAGTAAAGTTTCTGAAAGCTTTGAAAACCACTATTTTGATGCTTGTTTCAAGCCATATAAGCTTTTGTTTAGTTTACAAACAATGTTAGCAAGTACTTTGTAACTAAGATGAGGAGTCATATAAACTTCTTCAATCAAATCACCATGTAAAAAAGCATTGTTAACATCACATTGATGAATACACCAGTTCTTAGAAACAACAATTGAAAGCAAGATTAGTGGTTATTTTTGCAACAGGAGAGAATGTGTCAAAGTAGTCAATTCCTTCTTCTTGAGTGTATCCCTTAGCAACCAGCCTTGCTTTAAACCTCTCTATACTGCCATCAGGTTTATATTTCACTTTATAGACCATTTACTTCCTATGCAATGCTTATCTCTTGGTAGAGGAACAACATACCATGTTTTAGTTCTTTCTAGAGCCTCTATTTCATTGTTCATTTCCTTAACCCAATTCTCATTAGTACTAGCTTGTTTATAAGTCTTTGGTTCCTCAATTTGAGTGATGGAAGCAGTAAATGCTTTATGAGAAGTAGACAACTGATGTGTTGAAAGATAATCAGATATAGGATATGGACTGCTATATTTGATTATAGAATTAACACTTTTGTCTGGTTGATTAAAGGATTGAGGCAATGAAGTTTTGTACACATCTAAATAAGAAGGTGTATGTTTAACTCTAGAAGACCTTCTAAGAACTTCCTGATCATTATTAATCTGATGGGAACCACTAATTTCCTCATGCAGTTCAGTATGATTATCATCAAGAGATAAGCCTTGCAGGGTTTCAGTAACATTGTCTATAGCAGAGTGATTTGTATGAGAAGTATTTGGCACAGATATAGGCATATCACAAACAATGTCATCAAGACCAGAACCAACAGAACCAGTGGAAACATCAAAACCAGAATTCACAGTATCAACAGATTCAACAAAGATATTTTCAGACAGAGATTTTGCAGAAAAATAATATATGTTTTCATGAAAAATCACATTTCTTGAAACAAAAAATTTGCCAGTAGATAATTCAAGAAGTCTGTATCCTTTTATACCAAATGGATAACCCAAAAACACACACTTGGTAGCTCTAGGATCAAACTTAGATCTATGAGCAGACAAGGTATTGGCAAAGCACAAACATCCAAAATTTCTCAAATAGCTATAATCAGGCAACTTGTTGTGCAATATCTCAAAGGGGGATTTGTTTTGCAAAACAGACGAAGGAAATCTGTTGATTAAATGAACAGCTGTTTGTATGCACAGATTCCAATACTTCAAAGGTAAACAAGACTGAAAAAGTAAAGATCTAGCCACTTGAAGCAAGTGCTGATGTTTTCTTTCAACCAAACCATTTTGTTGGGGTGTTTCTACACATGAAGTCTGATGAATTATCCCCAAATCATTATAAAACTTTGTCAAAATAAACTCAGTACCATTATCATTTCTCAACACTTTGATTTTGCTATCAAATTGAGTATTCACCATTTTACTAAAATTCTCAAGAGCTGGTCTAACCTCACTCTTAGTTTTAAGCAAATAGACCCAAGTACATCTACTAAAATCATCAACAATAGTTAAGAAGTACTTTTGACCAGAAACAGATTCAGTAGAGAAAGGTCCCCAAACATCACAGTGAATAAGTTGAAAAATAGAAGTAGAAGTAGAAGTACTATTGGAAAAAGGCAACCTCTTTTGTTTAGCCATAGGACAAATATCACACACTTTATTGATCACAGAAGTAGAAGAGTTATTGACATTCAATTGCTTTATTTGAAACAATTTCTTAACATATATGTGACCTAGCCTAGTGTGCCAGAGTGAGTAATCAGTAGATGTACTAACTGTATGAGCAAACTTGTAAGAATGTGGTTGAGCCTTTAAGCAGTACAAACCTCCATATTGCTCAGCAGAACCAATCACCCTCAGTGTGGTGTTGTCCTGCAAGACATAATGTGAAGACAAAAATCTAACAGAGCAGTTTGAATACCTTGTTAGATGTGATATAGACAACAGATTGAAAGTGAATTCAGGGATATACAAGACATTATAAAGAGTCAAGAATTCATTCAAAATAACATTACCAATGAAAGTGGCAGTTAAGATGGTATTATTGGGCAATTTTATCTTGATATTAGATGGTTCAGGGGTTGAAGTAAACATAGCTAGATCATAAATCATATGATCTGTGGCCACTGTATCTAATATCCATGAAAATTTATCAAGAGACAAAGTATTAAAGCACATAGGTATACCTGAACTACCTTGAAGTGTCTCAACAAAGGCACCAGCAGCAGTAGGTGGTCCATCACCATCCTTGTGCATCTTTGTGAAGTTCAAAAACTGCTCAAACAATTCCTGATTGACTAGAGGATTGGAAACAGGCAAATCACTCTCATGATGATCAACCTTTACTAACACATTGCTAGCAAGAGTGTCAGATTTCTTTAGAGGACCCCTAGGGCCTTTCCACCCAGGTGGATATCCTATAATCTGAAAGCAACGATCCACAGTATGACCAGGACCACCACAGCGACTACACTTCAAAGTTTTCTTCCTATCTTTAAAGTACTTTCCATTCTTAACCATCATGGCAATGGAATCAGGCTGATCATTCTGTACAGAACCACACTTAAGGCCCCTTTGAGACTCTTCTTGCAATAAAAGAGAATAAACCTTTGCTAAAGACATGGATGATGACTGCATAAGTATCTGAGACCGCACAGCAGCATAAGAATCATCCAATCCAATAAGAAATTTCACAATGGCATCTCGTTCTTGAACCTTAGCTACTTTATTAGGCAATTCACAAGTGCAATTGAGCATTGCTCCACAACCACAAGTCAAGGCAGGTCTAAAACTAAACCATTCATCCCACAATGCTTTAAACATGTTATAATACGAAACCATAGATTGAGTACCTTTCGAAATTGCACTCAGAGACTTCTCCAACTCATACACCCTGGTGTCATCAGACTGAGTGTATCGAATGTGTAACTCGTCCCACACATCCTTCGCATTCATGAAGTACTCCAGCGTCTTCTAGATCTCTGGTTTATTGGAATTGAAAATCCACATTAACACCAGATCATTGGCACGAATCCAGGCCGCGTACACAACCCGATCTTCTTCACCGGGAACAAGGAGAGAACTGTCTATAAACGGAGCTTTATTTTTTACACTAAGAGCTCTTTTCACTGCGTGGCTCCAGGGGACGAAATTCGAGCCATCCAAGGGATCGAACACAATTGACACCGCCGGGTTGTCATTTGGATGCAGAAAAAGTGGAGAAAGGGGATTTTCCACAGGATTCAAAGAACCACCATTAAACGCCATTTCATAAGCGAATTCGTGATAGACACGATAAAATTGAGCGTAGAACTCAGAAAAAAAATCAAAAAACGGTCGAATTAGGCAGCGGAAAAAGAGAAATGAATCGAAAGATTCAATCGAAAAACGATTGAAACCTAAAGCATTACTAGTCAAATTCGTGAACAACTAATTGAAGAAACTGATACCATATCAAGAATGCAATGAATTCATCAATTGAATCTTGTTCATATGAAAGAGAAGAGAAAATCAGATAATTGTTTTACAACGAACTTGGAAAGATTAAAAGAACAAGTAAGTGAATAGTAGCCCTAGCACTTCTATTTATAAGGCACAACTAATGTAACAGTATTAGTTGTGCTGAGTAAAAGTATTAGTTGTGCTGGAACTTGTGTTGACTCTATTTAAGTCTTTATAGTAATCAAGCCGGCACGCTTTATTTTAATGAAGAGCTAAATTTTGATGAATAACTAAATTAGCTAAGTATAAATGGCCACGAATATATAGATGAGTATTTGCTTTTCCAAATTTTGTTTTTGGATTGTATATTCCTTTAGCATGTAACTTGATAGAATAGAAAGTAGAGAGTGAGCAGCTCAGATCTAATAATACTTGAAAATAAACCATTCAAAGACAATGTTATATGCTTGATTATACTAAGGGGGTGTTTTGTTTATTAGATAAGCTAGGTTAGATTATTTTGTGGGCCTTTTTAAGTTGTTTTGTATATTGTATTAAAGCCCGGTTACATTACTGGGCCCGGGTCCAATTCCCTTTTTTAACCCACAACCACATGATAATTGATCTATAGGTATGGGGTCAGATTACTAATCAGTTGAAAATCGGTCCAATTGTGTAAGAGACGAAGTGTCACAAATACCCTTCATACTTTAACATATATTACTAAATTGCCATTAATCTGACCCAAAACCAATGTAATCGGCCCACTAGGTCAATAATTCAGCATATGTATACATTTTCCCAATACATCTTCGTCTCGGAGCTTCATCCCATAGCTGCGCTCCGAAGGTATCTCGTCTCTCCCCACGGCTGCGGTGCCCGGTGGTGCTCGTCTCTCCCCCCATTTTGGTGTAGCCTTTTCCAGCATCGACTCAGTCGATGATCAGCCTCGCCGCCACCATTTTGGGAGTTTGTCGCCGTTGACTGCTCAAGCCATAGATGTTTCACGGCGTGCTCTCCATATCACAGATGAAACCCCAAAAGTTTGGAAAATGAAATCTCTGTAATCTCCATTATCTAGAAAAATACTGGACGTACATCCCCTCAATCCAACCACAACTTTTGGCATAGCATCAAGACATATGCTAGAGTTCACACATCGCTCTAATTGTGTAGGTCTCGAACGGGTTTAAGTGAGGCGGTGTTTCTGGGGAGGGTGAATAAAACAAAAACTTTACACGCAGGTCGGTGTAAAGGCAAGTTTCTTTTGATCAGTCTTGAAATGAATCGAACTGGTGATATCCAACTTCTTCGTCGCGCAGTGGCGGATCGGTTTGGTGTCTATCGGTTTAACGGATTCTGGCGAAGTTAGTTTTATACCGTAATGAAAAAATTTTTTCTTAAATCATTTAAAGTTGTTTTCAATCAGATGACTGAACTATCAAACTAATAAGATCAGTTGCTTGGTGCAAACTGATCCTAACTCCGAATATGTATGCAGATTTAAACAAGGTCGTGTGCAATAGTGTAAAGCAGGTGAAAATAGATAAATGCACACAAGATTTATAGTGGTTTCTACAAATGTCCCACGTCCACTCTTCCCTTCACTATCACAAGCACCAACTTAACCAACTTGGACTTAGATTATTGTTTAGTCAACACAAGACACCAACAGATATTTATAGAGTTCTCACTCAACGATCCCATAAATCAGAACTAGAAACCCTAGTCTGAAATCTTGCAAAACAAACTTAACCTAACTTTTGGGTTTGGGTAAAGATTTGTTGTTTGTTCCAACTGGAAATCTATCCTAGTATTTGTGTAGCCTAAAGCTAAATGATAAGATTTCTATGCTAAGAAACAATGGGATGAACACTTAGAAAATAATCTTCAAGTTTGTGTTCTTGTGCGGAAACTTGCTATTGTATGAGCTTCTTGATAATTTCCCATATTTATAGACCTCGAAATCAAAGAGTCGTTGGAAAGCACTTTGAATTTCCAGCTATATTTGGTAGGTAGCAGGATTGATGTGACGTGCTCAGGAATGGCATGGCCGAAAGCATGAATAATGTCTTTTATAGCCGTTTGACTTGTCTTGTGTCGAATCCGTGTTTGTCGACTTTTTTATATGTGTGTCACTTCTCATTGGTTAACAAGTACACTTTTCAGTGTTTGTTCTACCAACTAAAGTTGACATTCTTCTTGTCCTGATAGTGTGCATAAACTGATGAACATCAGTTACCACCAAGTGTAAAGGTGACTTTGATCGGATAAAAAGCGATCGATCTACCCGATAAGTCTTACGGTGCCAGTTGTCTTAGCTCAACTAGCAGACTCGGCTGACGTAGGTCTTCTGGTCTTTGGTCTTGATCTTCTGGTAGTCATCTGATCTTCAAGTCTTCTGAACTTGAACTTGTGTCATCACCTGATCAGCTGACTATCTGATCGTCTGATCTTCTGACCTTGTCTTGTCTTCTAACCCGACTTGTGTTCTGGTCTTCTGACTTTATCTGGTCTTCTGATCTTCTGACCTGACCTATACATATTGAGTTCCCCCTCAATATGTGACATATCTTATACATCAGCTGTCTATACATTTCAGCTGGTCATCCTAACCTGATTCTAAATATCAGTCAGCTAACAGGTCTGACTGGTCCTATTACAAACTATTTTGGAACTTCTTTCAAAACTTAATACAAATTTCCCAACAATTTCCCCCGTTTTGATGGAACCAAAACACTTAATCAGAAAAACAGATAACATGAATGAAATGTAAATAATAATTCAAATGCACATATCAGAAGACAATGAGTTGTTGTCTTAGAATCAGAAAAAGATAGGGTATTTTATTAAGATAGATGTGTGATTACAAAAAAAATACATATCATCTGATACTAAGATGTTTTCTTCAATCTTGCTTGAATTTCTGAAGATGTTCCGGGATTCCAAACAGTCTGTACATCCTTTGCATCAGCTGATCCAATCTTTCTTTCCCACTGATTCCTCCTTTCTTTGGAAAAGCATAATAGGCTTTCTTGAATCGGACATGATAGAGATTCTTGTCTGGACACAGTGGGGGCATAAGTTGTTCGAAGGGAGGAGCTTCAGGTATTAATGACATAATCTTTCCTTCCTTCATAACAATCTTGTAGAATTCAGGGTACTTTGTTTCTAACCAGTTCCGAAATTCATCATCATTGGCAACCTGGTCTTGGTGAATTGGAATCACCTCCAAGATGTACACATCACTAAGCCATTACTCGCCTCGATCCGTCCCACTCGTCCCCTGTATTCGGAAGCGAGGATGTCTTTGTCGATCGCAACGCTCTCTCTTCCCGTGATATCTTCTGCAGCTAGACTTATTCTTCCCTGCCTCGGATGTATGCAACATTAAGTCCTTCAGCCTCTGCCATCTTCTGCTTCTTAATGGCAGCTTCTATTATCCTCTGTCTTTTCTGCTCTTGAGTTGGTTCATAAGACATCTGGCTTTTGGATTTTGAAACAGTTATCTGATCTTGTACCCGAACTCCAGCAGTTGATTTGATCAGCTTGCCTTTGCCTTTCTTTCTTACCAGAGGTTGCTCAGCTTCGGCCTGTTCATCTTCTATTGCAAGTTTCTTTGCAAGTTCAAGGCTTTTAGCCTGATCATCAGATTCCATTCTTTTCTGCATAGAAGAAGAGAAGTCTTCGATTTTGTCGACTCTGGCAACAACCTCGGACAAGGTGGATTTCTGCTCCGTGATCTCTTTTCCTTGAGCCTCGATCTCCGTACTGTGCTGCTCCACAGTTTCTTTTAGAACAACAACATCAGGTGGAGTAACAAGATCAACAGATGGAGTGTCTTGAGCAAAATCGAATCTGATGGCTTCGGTAATGACGCAATAGTTTACCATCTCTGCAGACTGTTTTCTTCTTTCTCTTGTCCTTCCCTTTTGGTTGCATCAAAAAGTTTGGTCAGCCTGATATTCAAAGCACTAAACTGCCTTGACATCTCCTCCCTGAGTTCCTCAACAAAGAAGAGGATCTCGAAGTTTCTTGCAGAAGATGTCGGGGGGGCTAGGAATCTGTTAAGAGCAGATCCAATTGCCTTCCTGACATGTTCTGTAGAAGCCACAAAATACTTCCAACCCAGATCCAGGTGAGTGTCAGTCTTTTCCAGGGATGCCCGATCCACTTTCAAGTAGAATTTGTGTTTCACCAAGCATGTCCGTCTGAAGTTTGAGCTTATCAGACTGGAGATTGAGCTTATCAGCAAGAGGGTTAACATGTTGCATCACATCAGAGAGGATAGCATTATGCATGTGTGTGAGCTTGTCAACAGTTAGCTTCCGTTCTCTTTCAACCAGGTTCTGTTGCTCTTCTTCAAAACGCTTCATCAGATCTATTGTGAGAGCTGTGAATTTCTCTTCAATGGAAGCTTTTACCCCATCCTGAATTTTCGCAGAATTAAGATCTAGGGTATCGGAACTCATCATAGCAGTCTGGTCAGATGTTGATGCCTTGCCAAGCTGGGTCTCATCTGCAGCACCCACTCTTGGTTCATCGGCAGCTTCCTCAAAATCTGCATCAGCATGCGGTTCTTCTGATTCTTCAAACTCCCTTGCAATCCCAAACTTGTCATGAATTAGCCATCTGATATCATCATCATAAGCTAATTCAGCAGCGCTTCCAACCCCTGCATTCTCCAAGCATCGTAACTCCAGATCCACAAAGTAATCTGAGTCCATAGACTCCATGAGGATCAGCAATTCCTGGATGCTCTTCAACCGTACATCCCTCCAGAATACAATTTCTTCAATCTGGTGCTGAAGACCAGGATGATTCACCAAAACTGGGCATAAGTCAAGCAAATACTCCTTTACCTGCTGTTTCAGAATGTAAAGCGTTGGGCTCTCTTCATCTGGAGATCCAAGTAGTGTTCTGGTGTTGAAGGGGTTGTGAGACATTGAGACATAAAGATCATCTCTTGGCATAGTCTCAACAGGTTCATCAACTGCTTCAGTACCAGGTGCAGATGAGGTTGTTGGCTCAGATGGGTGTATTTGTGGTTCAATGGCTATATCTGATTGAGTTTGAGGAGGTGTAGGAATATTGGGTTGTTCCGTGGGTTGAAGTGCAGATGGGTTGATTGAAGGTTGGGAGTTTAGAGGAATTTCCAGTTGAGATGATGGTTGAGCAGGTTGAGTTGTCTCAACTGGTGTTGGATCAAATATTTGAGCTTGGGTTATTTCTGGTTCAGATGGTTGAGTAATATGGGTAGTGAGTTGTTTAGGGGGAGATGGTAAGGGTGGATTTTGTTGAGGTGATGGTGGGGTAGGTGATCTGGGAAAGTAAGGGGATTCTCGACTCGAAATAATAGTGTACTCGGGTGTCTTTGAGTCGGATAGCTCGAGGCCGAGCCTCTTGGGATTTTCTTCTTCAGCATCACCAGCCTCCATCTTATCAGATTCCTCCATTATGCGCTCTCGTCTGTCTTGGTTGTGTGTTCGAACTCCTGGCCCGATCTCCTTACGAGTAATTCATTTCGCGATAAACCTTGATTCGGAATCTCAACATCAACATCCTCGTCGAAGACCTTGGAAGGCATAGTGGTGAATTTCTTCTCGCCGCTTTTGTGTCGAAGGCTTACTCCTTACTGTTTTTCTCTTCGATATGGCCTTTGATTGAACTTTCCCTTCCGTGTGCTTAGGTTTCGGCACATATGGTGTTGGGTCATCATCAGATAGAACCCAGACAGTTCTTCGTCCTTGAGTAACAAAGCCTTGAATTTCTCCAAGTATGGCTTTTGACCTCTGTCTGACCAAGGATAGTCGTGGGGAAGCTTATCAGCAAGGATTATCGAAACCTTGTGAATGTTGGAGATGTTCTTGGTCAGCACAACTTGATTATTCTTGTCTTTGCCAAACTTTTCAGTTTCCAGCAGCAACCGATGTTTGAATAACCCCATTCAATTCATATCTGGGGTCTTCTCAATGATTAGCGCATCTGGGCTGAAGGCTATCCCAAGAATGACCTTCGAGACAATCTCGAAAAACAGCCTATACTTTCTTCGGAGGTAGGGAACCTTAACATTAGTGAGATGAGTGATGTTCTCGGGGCCTCAATAAAGACTTTTCTGCAGATACTTTTATCTCATCATTCCAGGTAATGAACTCATCAGGGTAGTTCCTGCCCGTTTGAAGACCAAAAATTCTTCTGAGATCCTCATTGGTGACATCGATCCTGTGCCCACCGACGAATGAGAAAAGCTCTTTATCATCTGTCTCCTTTAGCCTTCTCAGAAATTCCAGTGATTCAATAATATGTACACTGTTCAAATGTTGATAGCAGAATTGATCGAGTCCGCAAGTTCTTAGACATTCTAAAATCTCCCTTGATTCTGGATCATTTGTGACATTGAAGATGACATATTTCTCATCAATGACATTTTTGAGCATGGAAGAATAATCACAGACTTCCGATGGTACAATAGATGAGGATTCCATTTTCTGAAAGCATAAATAATTACTCAAATTTAGGATTAAGTGAAAGAACACAATCAATCACACAGTTATATACCTAAAAGAGCAATTATACGACACATTCATATGTATATCTATCTTCAGTGCATATAGTTCATGAAAAGATATAAACAGTTCAAGTCCCATGATTAAACGTAATACACACAAATCTATAATCTTATCATGATATGTTATTTATGAATCAAAACAACAAGATGAGCAAGTTTACCAGAAAAGCGATATGTGGATTTGAAAGGATAAATTGATCGCTTGAATATTTTGAGAGTTAGAGTTTTCTGGAACTGATATGCGGTTTTAAGAAGTTTTGAAATGCGAAAGGTTTTCAGAGAAAAGGTATTTAGGGTTTTAAAGGGATGGGAGGGAAAACATTTTGCATGATTATTTTTTAAGGTACTTGAGTGTCCTTGAATTAATTTGAGGATCAAGATTTAGGCGTTTGAAAAGTAACTAAATCGTGCGGTCAGGGATTTTAAACCGGAAGACTTTTGGACTTAAAAGTTTGCAATAAATGAAACCATCCGTTGACGTTACCATACTCATAAGATCCTTCGTTTCCATTTTAAACACGATCTTCATCTTGAATTTGAATAATCTCTCATTTTTCTTAGATTGTAAATAAGCGCGGTCAACAAACTCGATCCATATGTAACATGGGTTTTTTTATATCAAGTCATCGGATATTTGGGATCGGATAAAACCCAATGCTTTTACTGTTTTCCATTTAATCTTTAATCTGATTTTGGGACTCCCTTTTAAATCCCTCGTTCGAAGACCACCGAACTCGAGGGTGGCTTAGGATTATTTCAAAACCTCTCTTAGTTTTAGAGTTTTTTGGGGTTTTACATTCTTTAAAATCTCTATGCGATCAATTATGGTTTAGGATTTACTTTAACAATTTCATGTTATAATTGGACAACTTTATCAATCTTCCTTTAACCCATAAATCGTTATTTTTCCTTGTCCGATTGTAGCTTTAATACTTATGTATTTTTGTTGAATCTTGCTTAAAAGCGACTTACCTAATATTACATTTGTCTCATCGACTTCGAACTTTCAACGTCGATATTCCTTTTACGTCAAATCTTTTCGATTGAGACCCTCTCAAAACATCTTTCTTTATCTATGCTTTAAAAAAACTAGTTAAATATTTAGCATTTCCAAGGTCCACCCCCACCTCATTCTCTCTTTTGAACTCCTCTCGGTAAATAAAGTTACATCACCAAAAAATCTTTTCATTACCTTGGCCTTAACATAATCTCTTCATAAAATTTGTAAGGAGATTAATGTTTCCGTCTTGTATGAATCATCCAACTATCGATTGCTGTATAATCCATGTACCTTGTTAAAACCCGATACATATGAACCAGGGAAATCGGGAGACTTTATATAACCTTTTGTAGATCAAAAATCCTTTTTGGATCCATTTTCAAATGATTTTTGGCTTCTCCAAATCAACCTTCTGTTTGTCCCTAAACATCATACCATTTTTCTTGTAACATAGATCTCGAAAAAATGGGTACTCATCTATTTTTGATTTGTTTTGTTTGCAAGACTTTTACAACCCTTTGGGGCATCCTGAAACCAAGATTTGTATAGTAAGCTTTCCTATCTTCTTTACGATTGGTTTAACCATTCTACCGTAGTGGATCATCTTGAACCATCATCCATTAAAAGATTGAACTAGATCTTGACCAAATTCTATATGTTATTTTTGAATATTCTACATGCTTTATTGTTTGTTAACAAACTTGATTGTATACGATATTTCGGGGACATCTACGCTTCCCTTCATTTAGGCGAATTGTACATCATCATAGATCTTTGTTGGGAGATCCCGATGTCATCGCGTATCTGAACCATGAAATAGGTTTCTCTTTTTCCAACAATAATTCCCCTCGGGGTCGCTTTCGATAAGTTTTGGGTTTTTCATTTATGTTTGTCTTTTATTATACCCCTCTTGCTTTTACCCGTCGGGACGTTTCGGTTTTCTTATCCGATTGTTCTTTTCTTTTCGGTAATACCCGGTTTAAAATGCCTTCGTATCGTCCATCCCGATACCATCTTAACCTCGGTTTGTATATGCGAACATTAGCCAAATTTTTAGGATGTAGGGCGGTTTTCATGTTCCTTTTTCCTTTTTATTAGGTTGTCTAATAGAAATAGGTCTTTATTCGGTCTTGAGCTTCTTTTTCTCGGGTTTTGTTCTTGAAACCCCGTTTATTTTGTAAACTTGATCCTTGATGGATCCGTCCATTTTTCGTACCAAATTGAAGAGGTCATCAAATATTGCATGGCTAGAATTTTAAAATCATCAATAATTTTCTTTTGTTGTTTGTTGATAAGCCGACTGTTTCTTATCTGCTTTCTCACGATCGGAGAAGAGTGAACTTTGGAACTTTCGGTTCTTGATTATCTTCTTTTCTTGTTGATTTTTTAAATTGATTTTCTTGACGACATTTTCCTTAACAAATTGGAAATATTTTCCGTCCTTTTCGTTTTCGTCAATTTGAGTATTTTTCAATCCTTAGCTTATGTTTTAAAGTTCCATGTTATGATTGCTGGATGAAGGATTAAATAGCGATTGCTCAAATCGAAATCTAATAGTCGTCTTGTGTGCTAATCATTGGTGTGGAATGTCGAGAAAACATAGAAGGTTTAAAATGTTACCTCGGTTTGGTCTTCTTCTTTGCCGCCGAATGATTTCAACATCATAATTTCAACATCATAAGAGAATCGTCATCGTGGTAGAAATCATCAACATTACTCATCGTGTAAGTCTTTCGGATGAGCAAATTCAATCCTCGGAAAGCCATAAGAATCATCAATCCTGGATGTATATCGGCAACCATGGCTTTTTCTATCTCTATAACGTTGCTCTCTTACATTCCTAGATTTCTTCTCTTTTCTTTTGGTGTCGTCCAGGCAATCTGCTATTTGAATGACCTCGTTTCTCCTGATTTGAAACTCACGAACCTTTCCATCCACGGTGGAAACACATTCCACGGAACTTCTTCGGGTGAAAGCAGTCCATTCGTCTCAGAGAATCTCTGAGTTTCTCCGCTTAGATCCGAAGTTTCTCCTTTCGATCGGATCGATTCATCGACGATCATCTCTTTTATCTTCTTCTTCACGATCCTCCCCTGCGATCATCTCTTCGTTCATCAGATATGGTCCTTTCTTGTGATCTGTTAGTTGGCCTCCTATCTCTTCCTCTGCTGTCTTGGTAATCTCTGTAGAATCTTCGATATTTCCCCAGTTGAATGTTGGATCTTTCAAGTTTTCTGGTCAGCAAAGCAATCTGTTCTTTCTGACTTATGTCATTCCCAACAGGTTCAGTAGACTTTGAGTTGTTGTCGGCTGCTTTGAATGCAACTGATTTTGATGTGGCAGGAGTGACTTTGGCAGGCGACTCATCTTCTTCTTCTTGTTGCCCTCTTTCTATCAGATCGAACTCATGGGTTTTAAGGCTTAGAAACAGGTTGCTTGGCTTCATCTTAGCAATATCTTGACAATCCTTTATCACTGTGACTTTCATATCTCACTTCTTAGTTAGAGATCTCAAGATCTTGTAGTTGACGTCTTTATCTGACATTTCTCGTCCTAGTTCCCGTAGCTTGTTGACAGACATGGTGATTCTTCCATCGAGCTGATTTATGGTTTCATTTGGCAACATCTTAAGTTTTTCAAACTTTACCAGCTCGGCTTGCAATCTGCTATCTTTGATCAGATCATTCCCTTCGCACATTTCAGCAAGTGTATCCCACATCTGCTTGGCTGTCTTGAGATACTTGATCTTTTCTCTGGTTATCTTATCCATCGTCTTCATGATTATATGTCTGGCAATTGTATCCAGAGTGAACAGCTTTCTTTCGTCAGCATCCATCGGGAAGGGGCTCTTTCTGATCCGGGCTCCAGCTGGAAATCCTGGATCACCTCCTACAACAGGATTGTCATAGTAGATGATGATGAGTCCTTGTTCGAGAACTTCCATCATCCTGCTGCTTATTGATCCCAGATGGTTGCTCATGAATATGGTCCAATCTGCATACTCATCAATGGAAAATTTAGGCAGATCATGATACATACCATAGGTATTATCCATGCTGATCGTGAGTTTTGAAAACAGATGGGATTTAAAACAGGTTTTTCTAGATCAGTTCAAGTGACCACAAAGGTTCTTCCTCAAGAACCAATGATATTCAAAGTCAGTGGTCCGTAGAACCATTGCTTTGATACCACTTGTAGGTCCCGAACGAGTTTCGTGAGGGCAGAAGTCTAGAGGGGAGGGGTGAATAGACTTCTGAAAACTTTTACGTGCAGATCAGGTGTAAAGGCATGTTGCCTGATCAGAGTGCGAGTGAATCAGCTTGGACTGATATCCAACTTACTGATCGTCTGGTGGCAGATCAGTTTGGTGTCTATCAGTTTAACTAATTGTGCGGAAGCTAGTTTATACCCGTGTGAAAAACCAGTTTTCTTAAATCAGATTCTGAAGTTGTTTTCAATCAGATGATTGAACTATCAAACTGATCAGATCAGTTGCTTGGTGCAAACTGATCCTAACTCCGAATATGTATGCAGATTTAAACAAGGTCGTGTGCAATAGTGTAAAGCAGGTGAAAGCAGATAAATGCACACAAGATTTATAGTGGTTCGGACAACAGTCCTACGTCCACTCTTCCCTATCACAAGGGGCACCAACTTAACCAACTTGGACTTAGATTATTGTGTTAGTCCAACACAGTACACCAACAGATATTTATAGAGTTCTCACTCAACGATCCCAGAAATCAGAACTAGAAACCCTAGTCTGAAATCTTGCAAAACAAACTTAACCTAACTTTTGGGTTTGGGTAAAGATTTGTTGTTTGTTCCAACTGGAAATCTATCATAGTATTTGTGTAGCCTAAAACTAAAGGATAAGATTTCTATGCTAAGAAACAATGGGATGAACACTTAGAAAATAATCTTCAAGTTTGTGTTCTTGTGCGGAAACTTGCTATTGTATGAGTTTCTTGGTAATTTCCGTCATCTTTACAATGAAGAGTAATCCTATATTTATAGACCTCGAAATCAAAGAGCCGTTGGAAAGCACTTTGAATTTCCGGCTATATTTGGTAGGTAGCAGGATTGATGTGACGTGCTCAGGATCGGCATGGCCGAAAGCATGAATAGTGTCTTTTATAGCCGTTTGACTTGTGCAGCGTCGAATCCCGTGTTGTCAGCTTTTTGTGTTTGTTCTACCAACTAAAGTTGACATTCTTCTTGTTCTGATAGTGTGCATAAACTGATGAACATCAGTTACCACCAAGTGGCCGACCGATCGATAAAAAGACGTCATAATCCATCCGATAGAGTCTTCGGTGCGCTTGTCTTAGCTCAACTAGCAGACTCGACTGATGTAGGTCTTCTGGTCTTGATCTTCTGGTAGTCATCTGATCTTCAAGTCTTCTGAACTTGAACTTGTGTCATCACCGATCACCGACCGTTCGATCGTCTCGATCTTCCTCGACCTTGTCTTGTCTTCTGACCCGACTTGTGTTCTGGTCTTCTGACTTTATCTGGTCTTCTGATCTTCTGACCTGACCTATACATATTGAGTTCCCCCTCAATATGTGACCTATCTTATACATCAGCTGTTTATACATTTCAACTGGTCATCCTAACCTGATTCTAAACATCACCAACTAACAAAGTCCGACCGGGTCCTATTACAAAAAACTTCCATCAAAACTTAATACAAATTTCCCAACAAATTGTATCCCATGTTCTTCATAAATATTTTATCATGACTTTATTTAAAATTGACGAGGAACCTAGTGTTGGAATGGCAGCACAGGAATCAATGGTGGCTTACTAAGAGGTGGTGTATTGTGTATGTATAAATGGAAATCCTGGGAAAAAATGTAGTTAACCCATAATCCAAACAAAGTATATACTCAATTTGAGATTAAATGTCTTGAACATAATCTAAAAATCCAAACAACAAATAATGTGTCAAAAATTAATTTGTGAATAGTGCAATCCCTTTAAATCCTATCCAAATTAATCCATCCCATCAAAAAATCCAAACACACCCTAAGAGATAACATGTTTCTTCACCAAAAACTAGCAGCAACACCAAGACTAACCCTCCTATTATTCTACTCGCAAATACCTTGGTTTCTCATGAGTGCATAAAGCTCATGCAAATGGGTGGTTTTATCTTGGCTAAAGAGAGAATCGAAGAAGGAAGAATCCACATCCCGTCGCCAAACATCAAACCTGATGCAACAGCCGGAATCATCATGCTCGCCTGTCTGCGATCCATCTTATGCCAAATGAAAACTACGAGACTCCCGATGCACATATCTATGGCAAAGTAGCCTCCCACAAGAAAAGGCACTGCCATCGCCATCGGAAGAGGGGCCCACTTTCCTAGCTTTTTCGGCAAGGTGTCTCTCGACAAATTGACCAATGCGGCAAGTGTGAAGAACCCAAAACAGAGCTGCAAACAGTGGCTAGGCAGAGCGGAGAACCCCTCGACTCCAAGAATCGCCATGCTTCGATAAATCAAAGCGAGCGGAGCCTTGTATTCGCCAGCAGGGTTGCCAACATCGAAGGCTTTGAAAAAGAGGAAGAACGTGAGAGGAGCCACGATGCATCCGATTAAAATGCCGATTCCATGGCTAACGAGCACTGATTTGGGAGACGTTAGGGTGAGGTGGCCCGTCTTGTAGTCACGCATCAAGTCGGAAGTTATTGAGATCAGTGACCTCAGGATAGCACAACCTATCAAGCCAGCAATTACCCCGTTGTCTTTCCCAGCCAAATAAGCTAGAACGAAGAGAGCCACTTTACTGCAGTTGTCTGCCATGTTAATGCCAGTGAGACCCGAGCCAAAAGCATTAAATACGCTTAGAGACACCGCCACAACGCAAGAAGTACATAAATATAGGTACTTCAGTTGAGGGAACATGATCGAAACGACAATTAAGAAAATGACATAAAAGATCGTGTAGATCCCACATTGTTTCCAAGTGAAGATAATACTCTCTTTTACGAATAATTCATTCCTTTGGATATCTTCTAGGCTTTGATTCTGGTCATCTGAAACGACAAATAGATTTAATATGTCAGCAAGCTTTACGAGATTTAGTTTATATTTAACTTAACACAATATACCAGAATCTCGCTTTCGTCTAATGTACGTAACTTTTGGTCTGAAGTGGTCACATTTCTCATTTCCCATTTTGGTCTGTAGAAACATTAAACAAAGTTGATTAAATATTCACCTGTTACGGCATTATTGTTGTTGCATGCACTATGTATGCCTCTCATGATGAAAAACATGGTCTTGAGAAAATTGTAGAGACCATCACCAAGGATAAGAGAAATTGAAATATATACCTGCAGATGAAAATGAATCCGTTATATCATTTTTATCTAAATAAAATAATAAACCATAACATTATAATATTTCTCATTCACACCTTGTAACCATTTAGACTCTTCATACTGCTTTCCTCTATATCCTGTGGGAACCAATCTCCCTTTTTCTCACCTACCAGTGGCCACATGACGCCCCAAGAAAGCACGGCCCCCAAAAGCAAAGACAAATTAACAAGGTGGGAGCAGATCATTCCTGCTCCTATATATGTCATGCTGAAATCGAAGTAGAATCTGCACCATTAAATATATTTAGTGTTAGCAGCTGTGATCAGAAAACAATCGAATTGGAGCTGTGGGCGTATGTTTATTGAACCAACCTTTGTTTCCAAGCTTTCAACCCCAGAGTCGGGAAATTGATGAATCCACATTGTTCTCCACCAGAATAGAACCACTTGAAAAAACTCCACAGGAAACTCAGCGAAAAATACTTCATGAATCCTTTAACCTGTTTCCTGAAATAATTTAAAGACAGGGGATTAATGTTAAACCTTCCCAAATATGCATTGAATGATTCATTGTTTCGAGAAAGGATGCCTACTTTGCCGTCTTGTTTCCTTTAGTAGTGTGAAATCTGTTGATAAGATCAGCTGTTGCAGTTCCACTAGGATAAGGGAATTTCCATTCTATAATCATATTCTGCCAGAAAAACACATGAATCAGAGCTAAGAACAGGTATAAACTACCAACTCACTCTACAAAATGTGTATGTATATACACCATTCCGAGGTGAGGATAAGCTAACAATCCGACCAAGCTAAGAACGAGAAGAAAGCCAATCATCCAATCTAGCCTAGGGTCTACGTAACTCCCAGGTGAATTCCCCTCTGTGTTTACCCCTACTAGCTCATATGTCCTCTTGCTCAATGCCAGAAGATAAGACCCAAATCCACCTGTTAATACCATATCCATTCTTTAATAAAAAAACACTCTAAGAATTTCACTTAAATCAACAACTCAATCAATCAAAGATATAGAAGTACTTTTCAAGATTTAGAAATTTGTATACTTCCCACTGATATGGCATAGCAAGCAGCAGCACAAGTTTGGATAATTGTGGCCTCTTGTCTGGTAAAAGGGGTTGTCACGAAATTGGCAGCATGAAGAAGCTTATTCCATGTTGTGATGAACATAAATGCCAGAAGAGCAGCTGATTCATTCAGGTTTGGAACAAAGCCAGTTGTGAGAATGAGCTTCATAACCATGATGCTAACAATGATTCCAATCAATGTACTAGCAACAATTCCACGGACTGTTATCTGCTCCTTCCATGGAGGAATCCCATTTACATCTTCAGGATGATCTCTCATTTCCTTAAAATCTACATTCTCCATGGTTTGGAATGAAAGATGAATGCTCCAAATCTAAAGCAAACCATGAAACTGCAGTTAATGTACTAAGTAGTATAAAAAATGCAAGATTAACAACTGTTTTGCACTTCACAAAGAAATCAAAGAAAAATCTATAATCACTTTTTGGAGATTGATACGTCGCCAAAGTTGCAAATTATCTGGTATTTAAAATATATATATCTAAATAATATTTTAATTAATTAATCAAGACTGGACAATAATTAATGAATATACTGAGTCCAAATCAAATCGATCCACTACTCCTCAACCTCATTTATCTCAATTTTGATGAATATTTTGGTAGCAAGTTTTTATTCAAGCAAAATATCGTCAGTTCCTAACTCTCATCTCATGCTCTGTTAGGTAACTCGCCTATTTTAAATCGGTTCCCATTTTGCGCTTTCTTAATATACATTGGTCGATATATATATAAAAACCATTCCGCATTCCGCATGCATATATGTATATATCTCCGGAACATAGCATGAAATCGTAACACCCTATAAACAACAAATTTGTCCATGAATTCGATAAGAGTTTAAAATAACTGACACAGTCTCCTTTTCGAACCCATAAACTCGATAAGAGAAACAATCGAAGTAGTTGGCGGAGGCTAAATTCAAAAGTGTGCATGAATTCGAATTTCATCTTACACAGGATTAGTGTTGTTTGCAATATTAGAAAAACAGAACGTACTTGCGATTTACGAGCCCTAAATCAACGAAAGAGCAACGAGACGAAAGTGATTTAAGAAAGAGCAGCGAAACTAGGAAAATAAATTGAGAAACAACAAATTTTTACCCCAACGTTGCTATTGAAATCGCGTTTCTTCACTCTGATCATGAATTCTTCAAATAAAGTAGAGCAGTTGTGTAAGGGTTAGCATTGCGAAAACAAAATAGAAAAAGGAAAAAGAGAAGAACCGTACTCTGTATTACTCCTGCAGGCTTCGGTAGAGAGAGATGAAAAAACGAAGAAGAATGACCCTTTTTTTTAATATAGGAATAGGGACTGGGGTCAAGGCCTCAAGGGCATGTTTGTTTCCCAACTATCCCGCCGGACTTTGGACTTTACAATCTCAAACCTCCTTTTGTTTTGAAACTTAAAGTAAGAATTTTGAAATCCTATTAACCCTACTCTATTATATCACCAACTACTGTTCTACTTTTTATTCTCTCTATACACTCACATTATCTATTTTTTTTATTTTTCCAATACACTCAAAATAATATAATAATATCACATCAATCAATTTTTCTATCATCCTACCATATAAAATCTCACAATAAATATACATCTTAACTATTTATCAAGATTTTGAAATTCTAGGAACTTCAAAATCCGGGATTTCCCAAGTCCACTATAAGTCCAAAACAAACATGCCCCAAGGATCTCAAGGATTTTCGATTTGTTGTATCTACCATGGTTAACAAAAATTACCATTCATAGCAGATTTGTATCTACCATGGTTAAAAAAAGATTGTACTGTATTGAAACTGTGGGTTTCACTCACTTGGCACGATTAATTTAGGCACAGGTTATTAGCACCCCTTTTTAGGAAATGCACCCCCAGATTAGTTCACCACCCATATTAGTTCACTACTCATTTTTTCTTTATTCTAAAAAATTCGGTGATAATTTTTGTAATTATACATAAATTTCGACAAAATATTTATGAAGCTTTTTAATATTTTCGAGAAAGTTTGCCGATATTTCTATTAAAGTAGGGTCCTAGAAATATTTTGAAAATAATTTTCGAAAAAGCATATATATTTCAAAAATATATACCGAAATTTTATAATATCTTCGAAACTTTAAGCCGAAATTTGATTATAGTAGGTTACTTAAAAAATTCGGTGACAATTTTTGAAATTATACATAAATTTCGACAAAATATTTATGAAACTTTTTAATATTTCGAAAAAGTTTGTTGATATTTCTTTACAGTAGGTTCCTGAAATATTTCGGAAATAATTTTCAAGAATACATATATATTTCGTAAACTTGTTTCGAAATTATGTAATATTTTCGAAACTTTCAGCGGGGTGTATGTGATTAATTGTAAAAGGGGGGTGCTAATAACCTTGGCCTTAATTTAAGGCCTTAGTGGATATAGGAAATTATTTGGGCTTCAGTCACTTGGCCCAATTCATTATAAAAGAAATACTAAAAGATTGGGGCTTATGTGCTACAGTATAAGGAAGAAAAAATACGGCATGAGCTTATTGGTCCAATTAATTGAATGTTGAGTTGGATTATTCATGTCAATTGATGCACATCTGTAAAGCACGATTCTACAAAGTTTAAATGCAATCCAACACATAGAAACTTTGGACACACCAGTATGAATTTAGTATTTTGATAATCAAATCCTATTATAGTTTGAGATTTAAAATTAAAATTTAAAATTCATTCTTATAAAATATATTACACATTTATTTTTTACAAAATTCAATACTATCATATCTCCTTTTCGGCTTAATTCGTGGAAGAAAAGGTAAAATCTTCTCAACTTGTCTCTGGGAGTGTGTGGTGTGGGTCATTTGGGAAGCACGGAATAAGTTGATTTTTGAGGGCTTGGAGTTTAATGGCACAAGGATCATGGACGAAATAAAGAGTCGGCTATGGAGTTGGGTCTTGGTGAATAAATTTATTCATTATAATGCTTCGATAAACACCTGGATGGAGAATCCCATTTTTGTGATTCTCACAAAATCTGTATAATTTGTTTGTAAATGCTTGATTTCTTAACTATGCCTTATGGTTAAGAATCTGTGGAATAAAATTATTTTCTTGTCTGATCCAGAAAAAAAAAGTATTTTGATGTATTCAGAAAGAGTAGGTCTTTTGTGAAATTTTTTCACCGTGAAATTGGTTTCATATTTATAGGCATGACCCTCCAGTTATCACAATTAATATTTTTTTGTAATATAAGTCACATACTCTTCAGTTATCACTACTAATACCCCTATCGTAAACTTGTAATATAAGTCACACCCTCAGTGTTGAAAAAACATACTCTTCAATTATCACAAGTTATAATACATTTTAGTAATATAAGTCACACCCCTTAACCAATTTTACAAATTCTTGTGTGAAATTAAAAAATATAAAAAAACAATTAAGGTATAAATTGATTGTTAATATTAATTTTAGTTGTTTTGAATGGATACACAAATAGAGCAACTGAAGCCGTCAAAAAAAGAAAAAAATCTGAATGTATAAATTGATTTTAGGACAAAATGTATAGAAAAAACTATTATAGAAGTTTTTCATTTACATGTATTCTATTGAGGGTAATCAAGCCGGAGAGCTAAATTTTGAAATTTTGATGAACTAAATTAGCCAAGTCTACATTCACTGAAAAACTATATTTATAAATAGATGATTATTTGCTTTTTAAAATTTTGTGTTTGGACTGTACATTCCTTTAGCATGTAATTTGATGGAGTAGAAAGTAGAGAGTGAGCAATCTAAATATACTTGAAAATAAAGCATCCAAAGACAGTGTTATACACTTGACTACACATAAAGAGATAATATGTGTCTTAGGACAAAAACTAGTTACCAGAAGACTAACTCTCCTATTCTACTCGCAAATATCTTGGTTAATATCTCAGGAGTGCAGAAAGTTGATGCAAATAGGCGGTTTAACCTTAAACAAAGCAAGAATCGAAGATCCACATCCCAGAGTCATCATAAGCGCCTGTCTGCGATCCATCTTATGCCAAATGAAAACTACCAGACTCCCGATGCACATATCTATCGCAAAGTAACCTCCCACGAGAAAAGGCACTGCCATCGCCATCGGAAGAGGGATTCCCTTACCCAGCTTTTTCGGCAATACAAATTGGCCAATGCGGCAAACAGTGGCTAGGCAGAGCGGAGAACCCCTCCACTCCAAGAATCGCAAAGCGAGCGGAGCCTTGTATTCACCAACAGGGTTGCCAACATCGAAGGCATTGAAAAAGAGGAAGAACGTGAGAGGAGCCACGATGCATCCGATTAAAATGCCGATTCCATGGCTAACGAGCACTGATTTGGGAGATGTTAGGGTGAGGTGGCCCGTCTTGTAGTCACGCATCAAGTCGGAAGTTATGGAGACGAGTGACTTCACGACAGCACAACCGATCAAGGCAGCAACTACCCCGTTGTCTTTCCCAGCCAAAGCAGCTAGAATGAAGAAAGCCACTTTACTATAGTTGTCTGCCATGTTAATGTCGATGAGACCCCGCCACAAGCATTAAATAAGCTTAGACACAACGCCACAAAGTAAGAAGCCCATAAATATAGGTACTTCAGTTGAGGGAACATGTTTGAAACGACAATTAAGAAAATGAGAGAAGAAAATATGTAGATCCCATATCGTTTCTAAGTGCAGATACTGCTCTCTTTTACGAATAATTTGTTCCTTTGGATATCTTCTAGGCTTTGATTCTGGTCATCTGAAACGACAAATAGATTTAATTTAACACAATATAACAGAATCTCGCAATTCTTTTCGTAATGTATGTATATTTTGATCTGAGGTGGTCACATTTCTCATTTTGGTCTGTAGAAACATTAAACAAAGTTGATTAAATATTCACCTGTTATGGCATTATTGTTGTTGCATGCACTGCATGTGCTTCTCATGATGAAAAACATGGTCTTGAGAAAATTGTAGAGACCATCACCAAGAATAAGAGCAATTGAAATATATACCTGCAGATGAAAATGATTCCATTACGTCATTTCGGTTCAGATAAAATAATAATAAACCATAGCATTATAATATTTCTCAATCATACCTTGTAACCATTTAGACTCTTCATACTGCTTTCCTCTATATCCTGTGGGAACCAAACTCCCTTCTTCTCACCTATCAGTGGCCACATGACGCCCCAAGAAAGCACTGCCCCGAAAAGCAAAGAATAATTCACAAGGTGGGAGCAGATCATTCCTGCTCCTACATATGTCATGCTGAAATCGAAGTAGAATCTGCATCATTAAACATATTTAGCGTTAGCAGCTGTGATCAGAAAACAATCGAATTGGAGCTGTGGGCGTATGTTTATTGAACCAACCTTTGTTTCCAAGCTTTCAACCCCAGAGTCGGGAAATTGATGAATCCACATTGTTCTCCACCAGAATAGAACCACTTGAAGAAAATCCACAGGAAACTCAGCGAAAAATACTTCATGAATCCTCTGACCTGTTTCCTGAAATAATTTAAAGACAGGGGATAAATGTTAAGCCTCTCCAAATATGCATTGCATGATTAATTGTTTCGAAAGGATGCCTACTTTGCCGTCTTGTTTCCTTTAGTAGTGTGAAATCCGTTGATAAGATCAGCTGTTGCAGTCCCACTAGGATAAGGTAATTTCAATTCTGTAATCATACACTGCCCAAAAAACACACGAATCAGAACTAAGAACATGTTTAAACTGCCAACTCACTCTACAAAACGTGTATGCATATATACCTTTCCGAAGTCAGGCCATACTGACAATCCAAGAAAGCTAACAACGAGAAGAAAGCCGAACATCCAACCAAGCCTAGGTTCTATGTAACTCCCGGGTGAATTTCCCTCTATATTTACCCCTACTAGCTCATATGTCCCCTTGCTCAATGCCAGAAGATAAGACCCAAATCCACCTGAAAATACCATATTCATTCTTCAATTAAAGAATCTACGAATTCCCTTATATCAACAACTCAATCATTCAAAGATCTAAAAGTACTTTTCAAGATTTAGAAATTTGTATACCTCCCAAAGATATGGCATAGCAAGCAGCAGCACAAGTTTGGATAATTGTGGTCTCTTGTCTGGTAAAAGGGGTTGTCACGGAATTGGCAGCATAAAGAAGCTTATTCCATGTTGTGATGAACATAAATGCCAGAAAAGCAGATGATTCATTCAGGTTTGGAACAAAGCCAGTTGTGAGAATGAGCTTCATAACCATGATGCTAACAATGATTCCAATCAATGTACTAGCAACAATTCCACGAACCGTTATCTGCTCCTTCCATGGAGGACTCACATTTTACATGTTCTTCAGGGTGATCTCTCATTTCCTCCAAATCTACCATCTCCATGTGGTTCGGAATGAAAAGATGAATGCTCCAAATCTAA
The DNA here is from genome assembly GCA_037126765.1 of Stenogyne calaminthoides. Classification (NCBI taxonomy): domain Eukaryota; kingdom Viridiplantae; phylum Streptophyta; class Magnoliopsida; order Lamiales; family Lamiaceae; genus Stenogyne; species Stenogyne calaminthoides. The sequence goes on from JBBCBC010000009.1 coordinate 34,808,322, forward strand.
AGCAAACCATGAAACTGAAGTTAAAAAAATTGCAAGATTAACAACTGCTTTACACTTCACAAAGAAATCAAGAAATATCTATAATCACGTTTTGGAAATTGATACATCGCCAATGTTCCAAATTATCTGGTACTTCAAAAAAAATATAAATCTAAATAATATTTCAATTAATTAATCAAGACTGGATCAAAATTAATTTGAATATACTGAGACCGAAATCAAATCGATGCACTACTCCTCCTCATTTATCTCAACTTCAAAGAATATTTTGGTAGTAAGTTTTTATTCAAGCAAAATATCTTCAGTTCCTAACTTTTTATTGGTAATTTACCTATTTTTTTAAATTGGTTCCTATATTTCGCTTTCCTAATATACATTGGTCCATAAATATATAAAAGTCATTGTGCATGCATTCGATAAGTGTTAAAAAAACTGACACAGTCTCCTCTTTCGAATTCATGAATTCGAAAAGAGAAACAAACAATCGAAGTAGTTGGCGGAGGGTAAATTGGAAAGTGTGCATGAATTCGAATTTCACGTTACACAAGATTAGTGTTGTTTGCAATATTAGAAAAACAGAAGGTGTTTGCGATTTACGAGCCCTAAATTAAAGAAAGGGCAGCGAGACGAAAGATTTATGAATGAGCAGCGAAACTAGGGAAATAAATTGAGAAACAACAAATTTTTACCCCAATGTTGCTATTGAAATCGTGTTTCTTCAGGAATTCTTCAAATAAAGTAGAGCAGTTGTGTAAGGGTTAGCATTGCGAAAACAATATAGCAAAAGAAAAAAGAGAAGAACAGTACTCTCTGTATTACTCCTGCTGCCCTGCTTCAGTTGAGATAATCCCGCATAAAAGATAAAAAAAAGAAAAGTGAGCCTTTTTATAGGAAAAGGAATAGGAGTAAGGTCAAGGGTCACTATTTTTTCTTTGATTTAATGTGAATCCTAAAATTGGCCGGATTGGTCAAAGATCAAGTGATGTGGCCGATTTGGATTGGCTGAACTATTGCTTCATTGGGGCTCACATTCTAAATCGGAGCAAAATCTATATTTTATTTTAGTGTTCACTTATGTTGTTACTAGTGACATTTTTTGGTAAAAGAATTAATATTTTTTTTAATTAAACAACTAATACTAATAATTTACCTTTTTTTTTAAGAAATTTATTGATAAATTTTAAGAATATGTTCATACATTTTTTTGTTAATTCTTTTAATTAATTAATTGAAAGATAAAATATATAAATAACTATATTCTAAATTTCTAACCCTTTCTCTCAACATCCACAAGCGTCCCCGTCTATGCATAAGAATATTCAACCCCTTCAATCACTAATAATAATCTCATCTCATTTTAAAATTTAAATTTATAGAAAAATGTAAAATTAATTATTTTATATTATTTTCTTAACAATAACACTCTTCATCACCAGTGAACTAAATTTCTCAACTCCATCATGAGAAGGGGCATCTCTAGTGGGTTGGGATCTCAACTCCATCGTAGGAGGAGGCCATCAAGTGAATAATTTAATATGATTGGAGATATTTTTAAATTTTAAGATATAGGAATGAGTCAAAAACTTTGATACCATAAAATCTCAAATTTAATGAAAATATGAAATCAATTCATTTATATTATTTTCTAACAAATTGTTGTTGAGAGGCACTATTTTATTGCAGCTGATTGGATTTGGCCAAGTGGTCCCATTCAGACCAAACTATTTATTGCTAGAATCGTATGCAATTTGAAATAACATAAATGTTTATTAAAAAAGACACACTTGAATGAGATGGTTTTATAATGAAACGGAAGATTATCCCCGAACATAATACTTGAACACTTTAAAAGAAAAAGATGAATGTTAATTTGTGTTTTTTGTACTTCGTCTCATATATAATAATGTATCACATGAATTTTTGTCAAAACTCAAATGTTTATTACCAGCTAAAAACATATCTTCTTATCATTTAACCCGGACTAGTGAGAAAAAATTGTATGAGTTAAAGTAAATTCTAGTTTGTAGATATTTGTAGAGGAAGGAATTTAATTACGGATTATACTCTTAAATATTAATTTAGTTTACTATTTACCTATTCGTTAAAATAAATTAATAACAAATTAAACCAGGCCTCTAAATTCTAAAAATCAAGTCAAAGTCCAACAAATCTTTCTACATACTCACAAATTTATGTCCATCAAACCTAGGCATATCATATTTCACACCTGCAAATAAGGATTAATTGCATTCATTTGAAACACACCAGAAATATTGAATTTTATAAATTCTAGCGATCGAGTTAAGTAATTTAAGAGTTTTTCAAGTTTTTTCATGAAATGTCATTAAGCTCCTTGCCAAAATCAATCAAGAATAGTCTTCTATCAGAAAACAAGATGTTAAGCTCCTTAAGTTGAATCAAAGATTTCCCAAAAAACTAATGAATAATATAAAAAAAAAAAAAACATCACACTCTTAAATTAACATTATAAAGCCCAAAGTTTGAGATAAAACCCAAAATTTAAGCTCAAAACAATCTCGAAAAAGTCAAAATCAAAATCAAAGAAAGAATTAGGAGATTAAATTAGAGATTACACTCAAAAAAATTATTTTAATTTAATAAAATCATCGCTGTAATTTATATTCAACATCTATTCTTATTTGGTTCATATTTTTCAGCTTTTCTAAAATACATTGGTCCATATATAACTCATATTTAAAAAGAGTAAAACTCTTGTAATACTATTCAATTAAAATAATTATTAATTAACTAATACTTTAGTGAAAGCAATTAATATTATCAGTAAAAATAACTAATATCTTTAAAATATGCAAGTGAATGTGCGATGCACATACAAAACTTGGTGATATAAAAATCATTTTGAATGCAGGTGAATATATACATGTCCATTTCTCCGGAACTTAGCATGAAATTGTAATGCCAAGTGATTCAATTCAATTTTAGTAAGAGATACAAATTCTTAATTTTTTACGGTAGAAAATAAATTTTCTTCTCTATTCATATAAACAGTCCTATATACAAACTCAAAACACATGCACCCTTTTATGTTAAAATTGGAACAATTATCCTTGAAGACTTACTCATAAGCAAATTTCAGGATTACAATTTACTCATAAGATACAACAGTTGTATATACATAAGTACATTAACACTTTTGAGTGTAACTTTGATTATATATGCAATTTTATTTCTACGTATCAGTAATTTGCGCAGCTAACTTAAACCAAAAGTTCCAAAACACCAAGAAGGAAAAGTGTTGTATGTTCTTCTCTTCTTATTCACAAATGGTCAAACCATTTCTGCAACAAACATCAATTTTAAATCGTGCCCAACATCATTTTCCATGAATCTTCTAGTTTGGTGAAAATGGAAATTATGTAGAGAAAGTTGTTGGAATATGGATGTGATACTGTTGAGGTCAGTAATAGAGTTGTTATTTTCATTTCACGTTTTTAGTGTTTCACATTATCAAGTGGAACGGTGTCGTATAGGGAGTCTCACCTTTTGTATAAGAAGGGGTTTTTCCTTCTTTCGTCATAATAAGAAATATAGATTGAGTTCTCTGATTTTATGGAGCTCACCCAAAATTCAAACTAATTACAGTATCTTCAAAAGTGTTTGATGAAATTACCAAGTGAACATTATGGAGGTGATTTCACAATTAAATTATGGAGGTGTTCTCACAATTAAATTGAGGGGGGCAATTCTTCCAATTTAACAAAAAGGAGGTATTTTTCCCAATTTCCCAAAACAATATCTTGCGTTTTTCACACTACAAGGATTGAAGTTATCTCATTGCCTTCACAACATTCATTATGAGGTCGTAAATTTCTATTCAAATTAAATACTTGTCTCTATTAAATGCTTTGATTGTGAGTTGTTATTGTCTAACTGCCCCATTCCATTATGGCATACAAGTCAAAACAACACTAATTTCTGCACATTATCTAAACTAAAACTGCACTTTTATATACCTACCAAAACTATGATTAGCCCATAAATATTACATCTTGCTACCAAGACTGATCAGTTTCTTGATTTCTCAGGAGCGCATGAAGCTCATGCAAATGGGTGGATTAATCATGGCTAAAGCAAGAATCGAAGAAGGAAGAATCCACATCCCGTCGCCACAAATCAAACCTGATGCAACAGCCGGAATCATCAGACCCGCCTTTCTACGATCCATCTTATGCCAAAGAAAAACAACCAAACTCCCAATACACATATCAATCGCAAAGTAAGCTCCCACAAGAAAAGGCACTGCCATCGCCATCGGGAGAGGCCTTTTTCGGCAATGTGTCCCTCAACAGATTGGCCAAAGCAGCAAAGGCGAAGAACCCGTAACAGAGCTGCAAACAGTGGTTAGGCAGGGCGGAGAACCCCTCGACTCCAAGAATCGCCATGTTTCGATAAATTATGGCGTACGGAGCTTTGTATTCGCCGTCAGGGTTGCCAACATCGAAGGCTTTGTAAAATAGGAAGAGGTGCCACGATGCATCCAATTGCAGTCCCGATTCCCTGGCTAATGAGCATCGATCTGGGGGACGTTAGAGTGAGGTGGCCCGTCTTGAAGTCGTGCATCAAGTCGGAAGAAATGGACACGATGGACTTTATTACACCGCAATCAATCAAGCCAGCAACGACCCCGTTGTCTCTCCCGGCCAAAGTGGCTAGGACAAAAAGAGCCACTTTACCGTAGTTGTAGGCCATGTTCATGTCAGTCAAACCCGCGCCATAAGCGTTGCAGAAGCTCAGAGATGGGGCGAGTACGTAAGCAACCACTACGTAGTACCACTTTAGCGGAGGGAACATGATTGGGATGACAATTATGGAAATGATGGAGAAAAAGACGTAGCCCACACATGCTACCCAAATGGGATGCTCTCTTTTACGAATAATTTGTTCCTTTGGATATCGTCTAGGCTTTGATTCTTGTCATCTGAAATGACAGTAGAATTGTTATGTCAGCAAAATATTTAACACTGTATAAAGAATATCGCCTTCTAGAATCGTGTTGATGAGTCTAATGATTTTAAATGTGCATAATTTTGGACCACATTTTTTTTTTTTGAAGTGGGCATATTTCTTCTTTGATGAATTGACATTGGAACTTAGTATATTCTAGCATTACAATTTACATGTGGATAGAAATAAGCAGGAAAAGATAATCTATTTCAGAATATGGCCTATAGAATCAATGAACAAAGTTGATTGATTATTCACCTGCTATGAGATTCTTGTTTTAGAATGCACTATGCATGCTTCTGATGGTGAAAAACAGCATCTTGAGAAAATTGTAGAGACCATCACCAAGAATAAGAGCAATTGAAATAAACACCTGCAGAGGAAAATGAATCATTTATTTCATTTTGTAATCAAATTTAATCATAAACCAAGCTTATAATTATAATATTTCAATGCATTAAACCAAAAAACAATGTCTAATTCACACCTTGTAGCCATTTAGACTCTTCATACTGCTTTCTTTTATGTCCTGTGGGAACCAATTTCCCTTCTTCTCACTTATCAGTGGCCACATTACGCCCCAAGAAAGCACGGCCCCGAAAAGCAATGACAAGTTCACAAGGTGGGAGCAGATCATCCCTGCTCCTACATAAGTCATGCTGAAATCAAAGTAAAATCTGCAACATTAAACATAGTTAGCGTTAGACGTGATCATAAAACAATCGAATAGGAGATATGGGCGTACGTCTATTAAACTCACGTTTGTTTCCATGCTTTCAACCCTAAAGTTGGGAAATTTATGAATCCACATTGTCCTTCAACATCACCAGAATAGAACCATTGGAAGAAACTCCACAGAAAACTCAACGAAAAGAACTTCATGAATCCTTGGACCTGTTTCCTGAAATATAATTTAAAGACAGGTGGATATGTTAAGTCTTTCCAACAATGTATTGATTGATTTATCATTTTTATATTTCAAGAACATACTTTGCCATCTTGTTCCCTTTAGTGGTGTGAAATCCATTTATCAGAACAGCTGTTGCAGTTCCACTAGGATATGGTAACTTGTAATCTATAACCATAATCTGCCCCAAAAAAACACATGAATCAGAATCAACAACATCTTTAAACTTCCAATTCACTTTACATTCTACAACATGTACCTTTCTTAGGGGAACCAAAGCTAACAATCCGACGAAGCTAACAACGAAAAGAAAACCGATCATCCAATCGAGCCTAGGTTCTTTATAACTCCCAGGTGAATTCCCCTCTGTATCTACCCCTGCTAGCTCATATGTCTTCTTGTTCAATCCCAAAAGATAAGACCCAAATCCACCTAATAAAACCACATTCATTCTTTTTATTAAAAAAAAAAAAACTACATCAAAGATTTACATTTTCAAGATTAGAAATTAGTGTACCTCCCACAGATATGCTATAACAAGCAACAACAAGTTTGGATAATTGTGTTCTCTTGTCTGGTAAAAGGGGTTGTCACAAAATTAGCAGCATGAAGAAGCTTATTCCATGTTCTTATGCACACAAATGCCAAAAGAGCAGCTGATACATTGAGGTTTGGGACAAGGCCTGTTGTGAGATTCAGCTTCATTACTATGATGATGTAAATTATTCCAATTAATATACTCGCAACAATTCCACGGATTGTTATCTGTTCCTTCCATGGAGGAATGGCATTCATATCTTCAAGATCATCTCTAGTTTCCTCCAAATTCATCGTCCCAATTTCGTTTGTTTCTTCGTTTTCGTGACCGCCCATTTTCTGGGTAGCAAGTCAAAATAACTGCAAAATGTCCCAAATCACTAATTTTACTATTAAACAATGAAAATATAGTATGATCATTGTTCTTACCTGATCAGATGGTTTTGTTCCTTTTCTTGAATTGAATGGACCCAATTGTTCTATCTTTCTCCACTTCAGCTAATACTTTTCACTTTTGAATGGCTTATTATCAAGATTTGCACTTAGGGAATGAAGAGATGAATGCTCCAAATTTAAAGAGGATGAATTAGAAATAGATGACCAACCAAAGTTGAATTCACACTGCTGTTAAATATAGTACTACTCAAGTAAGTAGCACAAAAATGCAAAGATTAACTTTTTTTGTACTGCATAAAGAAATCAAACTTTTGTGATTCTTCAAACTGATGGTGAGAGGCAGAGCAAGTGGAATTGCGCGTCTATTATTCCCCGTTGACCCACTTTTTTTCCCTTATGAAAATCACTTCATTCATTAATTACAAAAGTAGTTATTTCAAGCAAAAATAAATAACCACACTTTTCTTGGCATTTATATTGAAATTAGGGTAATGCTAAATGGGGTGATTCATCAGGGTGAACACCCTTACGCCAGAAATTCCTTAAGATTTTAATGAAATATTTTATAACTTATCCCCTCTTGGTTTATAGTTTTTTAACTTGGGGCTTTCGGCCAAATACATTAAGTGATTTAGGGTTCATTATTTAATGTTTAGAATATAGTTGGTTCGTCAAAATTAAAATTATCACGATTTCATTAAGGGTAGTTAAGTTATTTTACCCTTTTCACCTCGAGCTGATTCCTACCATTTAGGAACACCCTTGAAATTATTATTCGGCCAAAAAAAGATTGAAATTATTATTTGTTCACCATTAAATTAAATTAATATTTTATTAATTGAAAATTAGAAAGGTATTTCACACGTTCTGTTTGAGTGTCAGATGAGTATTTTACTGTGGCGTGTGGCTGCAGCATGGAGCATGTTAATAGGATTGCATCGGAATTTGTTACAAGTTTAAAATGGATTTGTTTCGAAACTCTATAAAGTGTTCTCAAAATACTTATTTTTAAAGTTGTTAGTCATAATTTTAAAAAAATATAAATGCTTTTAAGTTTTAATTTGAGTTTCAAACTACTATAATATTATACTTATAAATTAATATCACTACACTTATCAATTGATACTATTATATTTATAAATTAAAATTATAGCATTAAATGTTATTGATATAAATTTATAAAAGTAATAATATTAGATTATAAATGTAATAATATTAATTTTTTAATAAAATTCACAAGATATTTTGCGTTGTTTAAAAGGATGACATCCGAAATTTATTGCAGGGGCATCCACAATAGATGGATGAAAATTCATTCATTCATTCAGTCTCTCTCCTCCACATCATCTCCACATCACTAATTTTTAAATATTCAATTATCTAAACAAACTCTCACAATGATTATCAATCATCCATACATCCATCCATACATCTTTTGTGGGTCCCACTATAACCTCATTTCTACCTACCTTTTTACAAAATAATATTTTTTCTCTTCATCCATACACTCTCTTTTCAATTCATTGAACATCCACAATGATTTTAAACAATAACTTTCATCCATCCAACGGTTAAACACTCATTGGATGGACCATTGTGGATTGTCTTATAGAAATGGAGCTTTCATAGTTAAAAAGGTATTGAATTATTGCACAAAATAGGGGCTCACGTTTTGTCATGGCTTACTATTCCTTTGCTTGTTTGTAGCTTTGGGCCTTTCGTTGATGTTAATGTTAATGTTTTCTCCACTCTTTTCATATCTCTAAAAAATCATTTGCTTTTATGATCATGATAAGAAAAGTGCAAGGGGGAATAATGGGAAAAATAGACATTGTTAATCTAATGAATAACCCAAAAATTGAATGAGATTGTCTAACTGGCACATGCACGCATTACCGAATGCAGAAATAAAGTTAGTGCCTGGCAATAGTAAAAGTTCTTGTGTTTCTTTTTTTTTTTTTTATTATAAAAAATTATATTTGGTGGTTCCGTACATAAAACTAGTTCTCACTATGCTAGTAATTGAACCCGGTTATAATTTTACAATTAATTTTAAAATCGTAGTAATATAGATTTCGAAAAACTCTATAATGATAAATTTATAAAAAATTAAGTGAAAGAAACTAATAAGTTAGAATTCGTATTAAACACGCAGTTTAAAAATAATTAAAATAAATATCTCCCTTAACACACAACATTTATTGGCGTTGTTATCGATTTTTCATCAACGTACACCAAAATTTTAAATTGTTATGATTGTTAACTCTTGAAACAGCCAGATACAACTGATCGCTGAAACTTAAAAATCTCGAGCCGGACAGAGTTAGGAAAAGGTTAGAAATTAACACTATCGGAATTGATTATTTCAAATTAATATAATAAAAAATATTTATTGTGGTTAGAAAATTTATATAAAAGTTTAGGTGTGTAGGAAATGGATAAAAACGAAATAAATATTTACAGACAAAAAAGAATGAACTATAAATTGAAATTTACATTCTAAACATAAAGAACTATATATTACAGTTATATATTGAGCAACGGCGTATCTATAACATTAATAAATTACATTTTTAAAAAAAAAATCTCAAACTTTGCCCAACAAAAAAATAAAATATTAATAATACTTGTGTATTTTTTGTTAGGCAGATCATCACCGAGATATTATCCTTCTGGTCTCCACTCTATGAACCTATATCAATTCCAAGTATCTGACTATTTATTGATCAAATTGTCAGTGCTATCATCAATCAGAGTGTCCACCAAATTTAGTGTGTATTTTGAAATATTTAAAATAATTTGTAAAAATATTTATTTTTAAAAGTTGTGAGAAGGAACTTTAAAAATAAGTGTTTCTGAAAGCTATTTTAAGTGTTTCAAAACATACCCTTATACTGTAAAGCGTAAATTAATTATATTTTATTTTTATAACTAAGTATATCAGTAATGTGTGTTGCATTATACAATATACGGATGATGTGTCATATATACATCTGTGTTTTATGGTAGAAAACTAGATAAAATATTCGTCGACATCTTTTAAAATTTGGGGACCTCAAGATTGTCTGAATCAAATTTAGGGGGTGTTTTGAAACACTTAAAACAAATTTTTCGAAGACTTATTTTCAAAAAGTTCTCTCACAACTTTTTTTGAAATAAGTCTTTCTGAAAATTTAAGTAAGTTTAAACACACATTTAATCGGTGAGAAAGACTTCCTCTTTTGATTGCGACCTGTATGTCACTGAATCAGTGCTAAAGATAATGCTCATGTGACATTTTGATAATATATGAACACATTGAATTTATCAATTTTCAACTGAAATTGTGTTGTTCACTATTTAATGTTGGTACAAACTTGGCAATAGATATTATCCTACCTACATTTTCACAAGTTTTAATATGTAAGCAAAGTTTCATGTAAACCAATTTATGGTGCAACTAATTTGCATTTTCTGTGTATAAATAAACAAACAACCCAAGTTTGTTTTTAGAATGAGAAAGTCGTCTAGGCTTGTAACACCCTGCCAAATTTCAAAGTTAAGAATCAGATTTCTATTCTAGGGAAATACACTTTCGTCTGTATAATTCACTACAAGAAAATAGACTTTTAATGATAATTATGTCATTAAAATTTCTCTAGTTAATAATCATTAATGACAAGAAATATTTTTTTTATGACAGGACGCTTTAGAGTTTAATAATAGTATCCTTGTCATTAAAGTAAAATAAAAGATAGTTTCTTGACATTAGAGAGTTTTAGCTAAAATTTCTTATCCTTAGAGACTTTTAGGTAGTGAAATTTTAATAACAGTGTCGTTATTATTCAAAAAAATATGTTTTGGTAATGAAGCTTACAGTTTAGGCACCTACCCCTGCCCTCTTTCCTAGCCAAGAAAAGATTTATTTGGCTCAACTCATTTCTATATGTGGTCAAATACAACGACGTCGTACCATCTATACTTGGGTGGGGCAGGAAAGGGAGGGGAGTGGGGCTAAATTTATTTTGGGTTGGGTGGGGATAATTATTATAATTATAAAATTATTTATAAGTATAATTAGGGTGTTGATATTTTTGTTAGATTTTATAAAATATGTAAAGAATTTACTTGAGAGCTTTATAAAAATTAGAAAAAAGAACTTTTAGAACCAACAAAAAATTTAGAGGAAAAAAATCACCAAACACTCCTTGAGAACTAATAATCTCTAAACATTCTCCTGTTATAAAAAAAAACACCTAATTATTCTATAAACTCAGGCAAACTCTCCATAAATACATTAAAGAGCTATTTTCTTAGCAAATAATTTGAATTTTTCTTTTGGGCCAGATGACTTATCTAGTTCGGCCCAATACTAACTTTTGAGAAAGCTCAGTGTCATTGGATTTAATTCACGACACAGCCCAAAACGGCCCAAGCAAAAAACCTATATTAACGGCAAAGATAACGGCACATACATCGGCATCAAATCAAACCTGTCGCACACGAAAGGGTGTATCTGTAAAACCACTCGAATCTTCTCTATCGTTCTTTTCCTTTCCTAATCTCCAAACCTCAAAACCACAAGACATCAATTTTTCAGTTGAAGCAAAGAAGAGCGAAAAATCAGCAATAAATAGTTGGAGAAAAGAAGATGAGAGGCGGCTCAGGAGAAAAGATCGTACAGGAGCTGATTCTGTACGCCGCGAGCGCCGCCCTGAGCTGTTTAGTACTGTTCGTTGGGCTGAAGCAACTCGACCCCAATCGCGAAGCCGCTAAAAAATCCCTCGAACAGAAAAAGGAAATCGCCAAGCGCTTAGGCCGCCCTCTTATTCAAACCAACACTTATGAGGTTTCAATTTTTCCTTTTTTTTTATAAATGGGCGTTTTGTGTAATTTGATGTGTTATACTTTTTTTCCCCATTATTTCATTATTCGAACTTATTGGGATGTTGTGCAAAATATGTATTATTCGCGTTCTGTTTTGTTTTGAATTGAATAATGAGCAAAGTCATAACATTTATCAGTGAGGCTTGTCTAACTATGTTATTGTAGTATCTGTCATTCTGTTTTACTTGAATTAATTGAAGTAGAATTTGGTGCAGTAAAGCAATGTCAAAATTATAGGTTGTGAAAGCGGTGAAGCTAAAGTTTAGCTGCAGAGTTTTGCTAGTGTAAGGTAGTCATGATATATTGTTTGGAAAGTAGATAAGATGAACCATTATTTTCAAGATGCACTTTTCTTAAGTTGAATACACTTTACATAGAAGTTGAATTTTAAAAAAATTGTCAGAACTCCAGTGCAATATCCCTTTATATGGGTTGGGCGAGTCTTTTGATTATTCCTACTTCATGCTGCGATTTAAAGTGAGCAATTAATAGCTGCCACACTTTGTAGTAATTTAGTGAAATGTAGCATTTTGTATTCTATGATCTCATTGAATTGCTTGTGGTTCATGACACAGAGTTGGTGAATTCTCGCAAGAACTAATTTTTACCATCTATTTGAATTTTGGATGTTTTCATGTGAGGGAAACAGTTGGAAATTTTATATTCTCACTGCGAACTTTCGAGTTTGCTGATTGTGCAATTTTGTTCTTTGTTCTTACGGGATCCTTATTTTATGTTTATTCAAATCTTTGTAGGATGTTGTAGCATGCGATGTCGTCAATCCAGACCACATAGATGTGAAATTTGATTCAATTGGAGGATTGGATGCCATTAAACAAGCGTTATATGAATTAGTTATTCTTCCATTGCGAAGACCTGAGCTATTTTCTCATGGGAAGCTTCTTGGTCCACAAAAAGGTGTTCTGCTATACGGTCCACCTGGCACTGGGAAGACAATGCTCGCCAAAGCAATCGCGAAAGAGTCCGGAGCTGTTTTCATTAATGTGAAAATATCCAATCTCATGAGCAAGTGGTTTGGTGATGCACAAAAGCTAGGTGAGTTTCATCTCGTAAAGTGTTTTCTTTTCCTGTTATATCTTTTATGCGATGTTCATCGCATTCCATAGTATTTTACTAAAACTTACTCTCAATGTTTGAAAGGAAAGATGATTAAAATGTTCTGATGTTTGCCTCCTTTGTTCAATACTCTACTATTAAATGCTTATTTTATTGAATCATATTATAAATTATTACTCCATGCACTTCTCTTGAAGCTCAAGGTGATATTTTGTGCCAGTAAGATTTGAACATAAGGATTTCAAAATTTCTTATCTAATTTCTCGTTATGATTTTTTTTTTCCATGCTGATCTCCAGTGGCTGCTGTGTTCAGTTTGGCCTATAAACTCCAGCCTGCTATAATTTTCATTGATGAGGTGGATAGTTTTTTGGGACAACGCAAATCCTCAGACCATGAAGCACTTACTAACATGAAAACTGAATTTATGGCGTTGTGGGATGGTTTCACGACAGATCGTAAGTATCTATTGGTCCCTCTGGAATATATATATAGGATACACACATATATATATATATATATATATATATATATATATATAATTGCAAATAAAATCACAATCTTTTCGCAAATTGCAATCTAATTTGAACTTTTGAATTGGTAAACAAAATCTCAATTTAATATTTTCTTTGCAATCTGAATCAAGGGGGAGATTAGCTCCTGCCCGTAAATGACGGTTAATTAATTATTCATTGCTATCCGAACAAATCTTTTGATAACTCGGTATCTAACCCAAAGATCGACTAATTCGGGGGACTAGAACCCACCGTTTACTAGCGGGGGCCCCACTTCAAGCCAGAGCAAAGCTCTATACGGACTGACCCATGTCACCCATCTCAATTGTTGATCGCACCTAAGGGGTTTCGAACCTGAGACCTAGAGAGGAGCATACTCCTAATTCCTAAGTCTACACCAGTTGGCCAACCCTTGGGAGTTCATCCGAACAAATCTAAACGTGTTAATACAATTAATTATTCTTTGTCAGGCAGATGACACGACATTTCCGAGCGGGAGCAAGTTTTCCTGTTGGTTTGAATTTCAAAATAAATTAAATTACCAAGATTCAAAAGTTCAGATTAGACTGCAATATGCGAAAAAATTATGATTTTATCTGCAATTAATCCATATATACATGTTCAAGTATTCCTTTTCTGCTTAGTGTAGCCTGTATAGTGTTCTGTTTACTTCTCCAATTTAGCGATTAGTTATGCTGATTCCCATGCGTTAAGATTTCTAAAAGTTACAGTCAAAGAAGGCCTTCACATTGTGGTATTGATTTTGTTTGTGCAGAACATGCTCGGGTGATGGTACTCGCTGCGACTAATCGTCCATCAGAACTTGATGAAGCAATTCTCAGACGTCTTCCTCAGGCTTTTGAAATCGGCATGCCCAACCACAAGGATAGAGTTGCAATTTTGAAGGTAATATTAAAGGACGAGAATGTCGAAGATGACATTGATTATGACAACATAGCTGCTCTCTGTGATGGTTACACTGGTTCAGATCTTATTGAGCTCTGTAAAAAGGCCGCATATTTTCCAATCAGGGACTTGCTTAATGATGAGAAAGCTGGCAAACCATCTAAGGTAATTATTTTCCTGTGTTCTTGTTTGTTCACCATTTTTGCAGCTAACTGCCTTTATCCAAGCCCTATGCATTTATGGTGCATAATGCATTGTAGACTCCAAATAAAATAGGCCAAATGATTAAATTTAGCACATTTTTTGTGTTTTTTTATCAATTTTAGCACATATTGTTTTCTATCTCCAAATTTAGCATATACTTTCACTTAATATTTAAAAACAACCCGATTCACTATTTTCGACAAGGTACGTCTGATATGAACATCGAAATCCACCTTTTTTGTTGACGTGTAACTATTAAAATTAAAAATATATAAATATATATATATATATATCACCACCTTTTTTCTAATTTTAAGTAGTGATATTTTTTATTTTAATATTTACCCATCAGCAAGACAAGTTAACTTCAACGACCACATCAGATAAACCTTATCGAAAATGGTGACCCAGATGTTTTTAAGTATTAAGTACAAGTATGTGCTAAATTTGGAGAGAGAGAAAAACATATGTGCTAAAATTGATGAAAAATCAAAAGTATGTGCTAAATTTGATTATTTGGCCAATAAAATATGAAGGAAGATGAGAGTTTTAGAAGGTGCTATTTGATGAACCAGATTGCATAAATTGACTTTGCAACTTATGATGGCGATTTATATTTCAGGAGCCGAGAGCACTATCGCAGATGGATTTTGAGAAAGTGATTGGTACGAGCACCAAGACACACGTTGCTGCAACAGAATACGGCAGACTAAGCTCACAATCATCGAGATGGCCACAATCGGATGACTATCAGGTTCAAGCTGCAATTACTGAGCTTTCCAAGCTTGTCGTTTCGCAAATTTTGAATATTC
The DNA here is from genome assembly GCA_037126765.1 of Stenogyne calaminthoides. Taxonomy (NCBI): domain Eukaryota; kingdom Viridiplantae; phylum Streptophyta; class Magnoliopsida; order Lamiales; family Lamiaceae; genus Stenogyne; species Stenogyne calaminthoides. The sequence continues at coordinate 34,823,527 of JBBCBC010000009.1, forward strand.
AATCTGACGTCCAAGATCCTTGATTTCCATCTCATACAACAAAGCGCATGGATTGCTTATTTATATTGGTTAGGAGTATTGTTATAGGATTCATGAGAATAGGATCTTGGGACAATCCTTTGACCTTTTTTTGGTTTTTTTTTCAACGTTTCATTTTTGGTTTTTTGCTTTGTTGATATTCAATTAATACAGTACTTCATAATATGATATTGGCTAGCTGAAATTTCCAATCTCATTTTGTACCCCTGTTTTACCAGGAATAATTGCACTGTGAAAAAGATTTTAACATTAAATTTAGTTAGCAATCAAAATTGTGTAATTTAGTTTAAAGAATCTAAGATATAAATCGTCCTCAACATATCAATTTTTTGTTGTCAAACTGAATATCATTAAATTACACCACCACATATGACTAGAATAAATTGAATAATGCTTGTGTGCATCAATTCATACCAATTTGTGCAATTAGATTCAATTATAATTTAGATGAACCATGAACCTTAAATTTAAACTCTAAATCATTAATCATTCGGGTCGGGTGAACCATGAACTACTTGGACCAGGTCCGGATTGGGGATTTTTTTTTTTGGAAAAATCTAAAAAGAAAAACCTAAATTCATTCCGGTCGGGTGAACCATGAATAAATCAGGCCAAGTTCGAGTTGGGAAAAAAAATTGAAAAAAAAATTGGAAAAAAAACTAAAAAAATCTAATTTCACCAATTCTAAATTGGTCTAAATAATGCATAGGAGAATTTGCCGAATAAATTTAATATTACTTTAATCCCGGTGGTAAACTTAAAATTCAAATCTCACTCAATTGAGTGGGAGGCCAGGGTTAAATTCTTTGGGAAAAGAATTGGAGTATGGGAATTATAAGGTGGCTTGGTGAATTTGTGGAGTGTTTGGGTGTTTGGTGTACTAACTACTAACATCTAACAACTAACTTTGTCCGATCAAAAAATAAAAATAAAATTAATATTACTTTATTCATATTAATTGACTGAAGATTATTTTGACGCTAAAATTGACAAAAGATAATTACATAACTCTAGTAAACTTGGAGTGTTTTATAAAACATCTTCCAATCACTAGGGGAAAACGATCTCATCGTCTACAAGATGTCATCTTTTATATATATGTAAGGAGTTAGTTTGTAGAGAGATAAACTATATCAAACTCTTTTTAGGACATCAGATAAACTATATCAAAACTTTTTCTGAACAATTTAAGAAAGGATAGCACATTAAATTTTTTAGGTAAAATACAATTCTAAAGTTTACATATTTTTAAAGTATGTTGTGTTATTCATGAAAGTTCAAGCTTGAGCCAAACTTCAAATTTTACTAAACACAAAATATTATTCGAACTTGTTTCATATTTACGTCAAATTTAACTCAAAATAAAATCTACACATGATATCTCAATTGGGTTGATCCCATCTCAGTTTGGTCAAACATGTTCAAAAAGGCCAAAAGTATCCATCAAATTATTTCATATTCTACAAAAATCCCTTCAATTTTTAGGAGTTTACTTTTTTCATTTTAATTTCGATTTTCTTCTAGTTGTTTTGAAAATAAAATAGCTCTATATACCGAGATAGCTCTGCTTTAATATCTTGGTTCATACTCATTAAAGTTTATACCAATTTCAAAATTGAAAGTTCGAATAACAACATACTTAGAATGAAAAATATAACTCAACTTTTTTGATAAGTTGGATTTAATTGGAGTGTTTTTTGAGAAAATTAAGACTTTTTATAGCAATATACACTTAACGTTCACTAATAGAGTTAAATAAAAAATGAAGTGTTTTAGAGAAAATTAAGACATTTTATAGTAACATAGACTCAACGTCGTTCACTAATAGTGTTGAATAAAAAAATAGACTCAACGTTCACTAAGGTAATCCGATTGCATTAACGGTCAATTCCACTTTTATGCAAGTTGCTTTCTCAGTTAATAGGGCTGCAGTTATGACACTTGATCTCCCCCTCTTTGGCTCGGGTTCCAGCACCTTGACGTTGACAAGACATTGGCCAAGTTTAGTAGTCGCCGCTCCACTCAATTTTGCTTGGGATAGTTACTGATTCTACACATTATTAATACAAGGTGCAAGCATTTATTTGTATTACTTAGAGGTGCAAAACACAACGTAAAAAATCAATAATACCCTCCCTCATTCAACATTATTACCCCACCGCCCACACAAAACAAAACCTCACCACATCGGACCCGAAAACTCAAAAACAAATATGCCTCTTCCAAACCCCTTTCCTCCCACCCCAAAATTTCAAATCCCAATTCAAAACCCCAAAACCAGATCCATGTGAAGGCGGTTCCCTACCACCACCCGCTACTGTCGTCGCTCCCCCTCACCCACCCCACCACCGGCGACGGACCCAGTCCGCCGCCGAAAAACGAAGAAGAAACGCCGAAATTTTTCTACAGATGACCATTTAGAGACGTACGGCGAGTCGGAGAAGGAGACTTGTCGTGATTTTCCGGCGTCTTTGGGGCAGGGGAATGATTCGGGAACGAGATCTGATTAGATCTCTGAGTTCAAGGACGCTTTCAGTCTATTCGATAAGATGGTGATGGTTCGATCTCATCCTTTTCTATCATTTTGTGCGTGTATGCCTCTCTTTATTTTTGTATTTTCGATATGTGTTTCTTTGTTTTCTGGTCTGTTTTTTTTTTTTTTTATGAAAATATCGTTTCTTGATTTCTGGGTATTGTTGGATTGGGTTTTTATGCTCGAATGTATATCTGGTATTCATGTTCTAGATTTGATAATGTCTGTACTTTAATTGAATTTATTTTTTTAGATTCCTGTGTGTACTCATGTGTCTGGAGATGATATACTCATGCTGGGTTGTTTTTGTTGGGTTTGTAAATAAAAATGTGAAAGAATTAATTAAGGGTTTGGTGATTGATTTTATTGGGACAACTTTATGTCTTTGATTGCAGTATTTTTATGCATTGATTGCAGATCTCGACTTCTTCATGGAAGTTTTTTGAAGATTTGAAGATGCATTTTGAAGAAGCTGCCGTTTTGGGGTTTTGAAGAAGAAAAGAAGCTGCTTTTTGGGGTTTTGAAGAAGAAAAAAGCTGCGTTTTGATGCATATGTGCATAAATTTTTTTTGCACCGATGAAATTTCTTTTTGTATAAAGGGAATTCTTTTTTTGCACAGATGGAAATTATGTGTGTAAGTTGCAAGATGCTTTCTTCTTCCCCATTTTATAATTTGATGAATCACTTTCACTCTATAATTGTAATATTTTGCTTTTCGTTACTCGGTAATTAGTAAAAAAAAAAAAAAGGCTGTTGTGCAAATATATTTTTTGCACTAGGGTTGAATACAAAACAGGGAAGACTGATAAAAAAATGTATTTCCAAATGTATGTATAAGCATGTTTAGATGTTATTACAGGTTTGAAAGTTTATATTTTTTGTTGCGTGGGTTCATGCTTTTTTTGTAAGAATTGCCATTTTTTGGAATGTATTTTTTGATGCATCTCTTGGATATATGTGTGGTGTATAGTTATCCAGATGCATTCTATATGTTTCGAGACGCATGTTTAGATATTATGAAGGGGGTTTTTGCACAAATATGTTTAGTTTTTGAACAAAAGATTATCAGTTTTGCACTAACAGATGTTACCGCATAAATAACACAAATGCATCTGTATAACAATATTTTTGTCTTGATCAGATGTTAAGATGATCTTGCATAAAAACCAAACTTCATTAAATAAGAGATACAACATCACCAATTTGTTCCTTACATAAATAAATATGTTCCTTAGTAAAACCAAAACAAATAGGAGCACAACAAAAGTCATAAAGTTCCCAAACAACAAGGTAGGGAGGCTGATGTGGTAGTTGTTGCAGCTGAATTACCCCTCACAACATCACCATAACTCGAATGCATACTTGAAACCTCTCCAAATTATAAAGACTTGAGATCCTTGATGCATGTTTTTAGATTACTTCTGTAGTATGTAACCGCTTTCAGGATTTGCACACCGCCTAAAAATGATTTATCAAAGTTACAGAAAAAAATGCACATCAGTAAAACAATTTTGCACAATAAACATAAATCTGGGAAACAAACATAACTTGACTAATAAATTAACTTACCAAACCTGTTAGTGGACTTCATCTTCTTCCTCTTCAATTTCTTAGCCCAGTCACTACTATACTCCGATGTCGAAGCATCCAACACATCCTTGTATTGTCCACTATCTATGCCAATACTATCACGTGCAACCAAATTATAAGTGTATAAAGTTTTTAATTAGTTTTTATACATTATTTTTGTACTTTAGAATTAAAGAATAATCAAATTACACACTTAAACTACATACCATCAGACTGGAATCCCGAGCTTGTGGTATCAGTACCCAAATAAGACTCATCCTCTATAATAACAGGAGTTCATTTGTTGTCCCAGTAAGTCATCATGATATAACACCATTAAAAAAATAAAAGAAAAAAAAATCCCATCAGTATATTATCAAAATAATTAAGAACACATAACATATTTTTTGGGGAAGTCCAACAAACACTTATCAGTACTGTAGGATGTGTTACTTTCACTATCCACTTCTATACTTACAACAATCATGTTCGAATCTGTTAACCAATATATTTTTGGGTTTGTATAATGACAGGTACACACACAAAGTTATTGCTTTGCACATACATGTCATTTAAAAAGCATTGATGAAAATATGAAGAGAATTTTTTGCATTACAGACATTTTATTTTTAGCACAGACATGTCATCTAAAAGCACAGACTTACATTTTTTTTGCACACACATGTTTTCAAAATACATTTACATATAAAAAGTATATTTTTGCACACAAGTACATCTCCTATAATCATATAAAGGCATATGTCAATAACTTTTGCACAAACATCTTGAACTTAACAGAATAATTAATGGAGCATCTATTAAAAGCCTTGTTTATAGACAATAAAACACCATCAACAAACACCTGAGTTTTTGCAAGTTTACCTATTCGACTAGCTTTTCGAGTTTGAGTTTTGGCCTGTTTCTTCCTGCTTGAATAAGTTGTACATCACAAGAAAACAAAACAAAAACAAAGCTTTTTCACATTCTGAAATGAAAAAAAAAAAAAATGGACACAAATAATACCACAAAATACCTTTCGTTGGGGTTTTCTTCTTCTTATTCTTGGATTGAACCAACTTTCTTCCACTCAAACGTCTACTTCGTCGTTCGCCCACCATCACTTGTAAAAATAAACCAAAACAAAAAAAAACAAAAAAAATTAACAAATGAAGCCTGAATTGCAGATAAAAATCTTAAAATGTATTTTACCTGCACAAAAGACCAGAAATCGGACAACATTTTATTCGAACTTGTTTGATATTTACGTCAAATTTAACTCAAAAGAAATCACCTACACATGATATCCCAATTTGGTCAAACATGTTTAAAACACCAAAAGTATCCATCCATTATTTCATATTCTAAAAAATGCCCTTCAATTTTTAGAAGCTTTTTTTTTTTTCATTTTAATTCCAATTTTCTTCTAATTTTAAAGTTTGAAAATAAAATAAACAAACTTGCGCTCCAATACCATTCAACGTTCACTAATAGTATTAAATAGAAAATGAAATTCTTTACAGTTAATTGTTTCAAGTCCAGAGATACTTTACAATTTGCAATCATAGTTTACGTCTGTTATTTGGATTTCAGAGTTTAGGTCTGTTATTTGGATTTTAGTATATTCTTTTGTTTTTAAGTGGTTAACTTTTTATTTGAGCAACACCAATAAAACGTTATATATTTCTTTTTAATCAAGTTGTAAATTAGAGTACATTTTGGGAAAATAAAAAATGTAAATTGCTTTTTTTGGTACATCATGTCATTATATTTTCATTCAGAGTCCTTTTTTTTTTTTAAATAATGAAATCGAACTCACCTAATTTCATTTATAAACATTGAATTATATTATTTTCATTTGTTAAACTTTACTTTTATCCTGGCGGGTGGGAAACAAGTTATGGCAAATTGTTAGCGGGCTAATGGATTTTCTTCATTTTCTTCCATCGCGCAATCACGGACGCGATCAAATTTCTCCTTCTTCCTTTTTTCTTTAGATTGTTGGCAGATCTCACAGGTTTTCTTCTTCCTTGTCCGTGTCTTAATTTTCTTTTTTACCCCGATCATTGGATGAAATCATGTTGTTCAATTTGAATTTTAGTGTGGATTCCGCGAGAAAGAAGAGATCATATGTGTGTGGTGTTTGGATTACCCCTCAACACAAAATGTGTGATGAAATTCCGGATCATACTTCTTTCTTTTTCACTTTGCTCAGAAATCTGTAATTTTGGACTGAGATTTTTTTTCGCGTTTGTACTGGTTTTTATTCATGTAGTAACACTCTTTTGCTCATATGATAACACTTTTTTTATTCATGTAGTAACACATCAAGTTGTTATTTAAATTTGTAATTTTGGACTGAGAATTTCTTTTCGCTCTTGTACTGATTTTGTTCATGTGATAACACATTTTCTACATAGGGTAACACTTTTTGTTCATGTAGTAACACATATTTTTTTAGTAATATGTAACACTGTTCACAAATCGTCGTAATACTATGTGAATACTCATGTGTTACCATATGAATAATAATGTGTTACCTTGTGACCCATGTTACCTTATGAATATTTATGTGTTACGATATGTTTTAATACGTGTTGCGTAAGATATGAAGTTTTTTCAATATAACAATGTAGTAACACACAAAAATTTGACAAAAAAAATTAAAAGATTTTGTTCATGTGATAACACATTTTCTTCATAGGGTAACACTTTTTGGTTCATGTAGTAACACATATTTTTTTAGTAATATGTAACATTGTTCACAAATCGTCGTAATACTATGTGAATACTCATGTGTTACCATATGAATAATAATGTGTTACCTTGTGACCCATGTTACCTTATGAATATTTATGTGTTACGATATGTTTTAATACGTGTTGAGTAAGATATGAAGTTTTTTCAATATAACAATGTAGTAACACACAAAAATTTGACAAAAAAAATTTAAAAATTATGTGCTCAATAGGAATTGAACCTACAACCGAATTCATTAACAACAAACCAACCCAACACATCCTACTATATGCCCTAATAAGGATATCCTTATATAAATACATATCTTATTTTAACCCAACCCCCACCCCCACAACTCATGCCCACCCGTACCCACCCTTTTCCGCTCGCCCGCCCAAATGACCCATTTTAGATAATTTTTCTCTTATTTATATTGTATTGCACATAATATTAGTGTGCAATATTTCACACAATACATTCTCTTAAAAATACACATGTCCAATTCAATGTATATACGTACAACTATAAATAAAGCAAAAACATTAATGTTAGGTGTTTCTCCTGTTACAATCGGTAATCTTAAAGATTCTGAGCACAATCAGTTCTATTTTGCGGTCAAAATTGCTTACGATTTACCTATAATTTTTTTTAAAAATTATAAAAAAACAAATTACCTATACAAATAATTTTTTAGGCAATACATTTTTATTGGCATATTGTTTGAAGGCAATTTGAATGATAAAAATGAATATATGATTGGAACTTTTTTGAAACAAGTGATAAGTAATTCTTACTATTTAAATTATTTTTATTGAAAATTTTCAAATCATATTAAAAAAAATAGTTTTTTAATTATCTATTTTCTTGTATTGCAAGGACTTACATTACATAATTTTTTTTTTTCTAAAGACTGACAAATCTGATTACTATTTAGCAAAATAGAAATTGTATATTTTTTAAAATAGCAAGTTTATTTAATTATTAATTATAAGAAAAGCCGCAATTGTTATCCAAAGATGCCTGTTTGGATGAGTAAATTTTATCTTCGTGCAATAGTCACAAGAGAGGTGACTTTAATTTTACTATAATCTTACTAGAGAAAATTATGTATGGCAAATTCGTTCAACAAATTAAATGTTTATGAACTCGTGATCATAGTAAATTTTGAACTCGATGGTGATCCGTCAATCTCGTGCTCATCAGCAACCGGCAGCTCCACCAATCGAGATTTTTTTACTTTTTAGATCTTATATAACTTATTTATTGTTTATTTTTCATTCTAAATTAAAAAAATCAATTGTCTAATTTTAATCTCATAATTAAATTGATTATTTAATACTAATTCAGTTTTCGCCGTAAAATCGCGAACAACATTTTATATTTCTTGTTTACAATAATTGTATTATATAGCCGGGTAGGGATTACTTAAATTTATTTGTAGATTTTGATTTTGTTTTTGGTTAAGGACAACATAGCGCTGCTTGAGCTACTTCTTCGAATTGATGGAAGAACCTTAATTCATAAGTATCTCAGTATATTACATGTGTTTTGTCAAATAAATTGAATTGAAAGTCAACATATTGATTCAATTTTGAAGTTTAACTCTATTAATTATTATATTTAATTTGAGCGTTGATCATTCCTGATTAGCTATTATCAGCCAACAGATATTGACTTGAATTAAGTGATTTATTAATTAATGTGCTCCAGAGTCCCAACTTTGATTTTTTTTGAAAAATTATTTTTATAATATGGAAAACAAGAATTTGATTCTATTATTATTAATTACTTCCACTTTTGTGTTCTTTCAGCCATTTTCTGTGTCTCACGGTCATGTAGATTTGGTACTCGATAAATTTAAGTCCGAGTGCAATACCCATACATATATATATATATATATCACACGATGTTCATGTAGGTAAAATAACACCGCAAGAAAATAAGAGTTGGTATGCTGTGAAATTTGTTCACCGTGAAACTGATTTTTTTTTAAAAACATATTCTTTAGTAATAAAAATCACTCCCTTTAGTATGATAAGTCACATACTTTAGTTATCACTACAACACTCTTTGCTATAATATAAGCCACACCCTTTATTTTTATGAGTAATACTCTTTATAATAAAATATCACACACTTTACAGTAAAATATCACACTCTTTAGTAATATAAGTCACACTCCTCAACCAGTTTCACCGTAAAACTTGTTCACACTATATTTTGCCAGAAAATAAAAAAGAATATATATGACATTTTTCAAAATGACTATGAAATCCTCCAATAAAAATAACTCGGTCTTTCAATAATGAGGATGACATATGACTTGCCTATAAATTTTTAGAATTTTAATGGACAAACAAATTACCTACGAATAAACTGTATACCTTTATAATTTTCGTAGTCAAACAAATTATCTATACAAATAATTTCTTAGGCAATTTACCTTTCCATAGACAATTATATTTATAGTATAGAAATGACATAAAAACAAATTTACCTATGAATTGCATTAACATAGACAATTTGTTTATAGTTAAATTGAGTAATAAAAATGTCTATATGATTAGAAAATTTTGTGGACAATTCTTATGATTTAAGGATGAAATTATTTTTGTTGAAAATTTCGTAGATATGTTGAAAGATAGGTAATTCTCTATTTTCTTGTTGTAGTGTAATAACGATGGATATGGTACTTTGTAAGTTGTAACATAAGCATTCATAAGAGAAAAGAGCAATAAAGACAACTAGAAGACAGTGGCCGCTCCTCCCATTAGCCGAACGAGTCGGTCGACTCGGGCCAAAAAATATCGTCAATTTTTAGGGGCCCATAATTTTATATAATTATATATGTATATATATATGTGCAAATTTATTTTATGTATTTTACGTTGGCTTAGTGGTTAAGGTTTTTCCTTTAATTTCATTGGTGCAAAGTTCAATTCCACCCAGTGGCATTAATTTTTTTTTTTAAATTTTTGCCGCAAAAACGGTACTCGTATTGTTTAAATGGAGCAATCCTAATTTACTCAAATAAATATTGAAAATATTATTTTTAATTATCTTGCCACCACGCAATCGTATTTAAATAGAATATGTCATACTTGATACAATTTATGCAACAAATCCTTAATTCCTTCTATTAATTTTTTTACAAATTCCATTAACATTGCAATACACCCATAAAAAATCTAAAATGCACAACATGAGAATAATATGCAAACTCAAGCAACAAGTAATTTAATTAGACTTACGATTTTATTTAAAAATAAATAAAAAATATGGATGAAATATATTGAAATCTTTAAATGATATTTTTAATTGATTAATATTGAGATAATATGTAAGTGTCTTTTTTTTAATATATATATATATAAGTGTGTAATTTGAATTTGAGAATTTGTTGGATAAAAAAAATATAAAAAGATTAGAAGAAGATAATGAAATTAATATTAAAGAAGTTACTCTTGTAATGCACTAACAAAAAATATTTAAAAAAAAATTTTTTTTATAATATTTAACATTATTTAAAATTTTGTACTATTGTTTTCGAGTTCATATAAGAAGAAAAGATTATGAGGGCTTAATATTATTGTCGACTCATGCTCTCAAATTCATAGGATCGGTCAAGAAGATTATATACATTAGCAGTTCAGTACTATTTGTTGATTTATTAATAATTAATTATGACAGTGTGTGTGCGTGTATTTTTCAGAGTGTTGTTAAAAATGTTATGCAACATATAAAACAACATATGACAAATAGAAAGATAAAAAAACAAATTGAAAGGATATCAAAATTTTGTATAGTCAGAATCCGGACTATCTGAACCTCATGGTTAAAAACATCACTATAACAAGTAGTGAGATACACACGAATCTCTTACAAGATCCTAAAAGGTGTAGTGAAAAACCACACACCAAAAACAATCTATTCAATCAAGTAACTAGTGATCTTATTCAACCTAAAACTTGATCTAATAAGATAAAATCAATACTGATAGGAGAGATTGTATTCCCTCGACCAGTACACATAGAATAACAACGACCCTCACACTCCTAGAACTACAAACACTCGGTTTTTCACTCTTGGTTGTGTCTTGGATGTTACTCTCTTAAGTTTGGAGTAGAGCAAGTGGGATTTTACTTTAACTCAAACTTGAATGTCGACCAATGCAGTCTATTTATAGACTTTCGGACCAACTGCATTGTCCTATCCACTTGGTGTGAACAACCTTGAACTTCTCCTCCACTATCTCAATGATCTTGGTGTAACCACCCATGATCTTTCTATTCTCACTCCATCAGTGCAACAGCTTGATAATTTCCGAGATTATCTTCAACCTGCAATGTAGGAAACATAGAGAAACACATCTATTAAACCGGAGTTAGTGTTAGGAGAAAGGACAAATTTATGATGTTGTGCAGAATGTTGTCCAACATCTGGAACAACATCCGTGCAACATCGACAAACTCCCCCAATTTGGCCTTTCTACTACAACACACCCGATGTTAAAAACAACATTCGAACTTGTGTCAGGAAAGAAACAAATAATAGTCATTCAGAGAACAACTACTATTCAACCAAATCATAAATATAAACAAACACAAGCACCAAGTACATCAGCAGTGCACTTAGGCCAAAATATCCAACAACATAAAGTAAATGACAGAAATATAAACCTATCAACTAGTTGTCCATTAACAGAGTTTAAAAAGTAAAGAGCAGAAATAAAAGATTACAACACAGACAGGAAATTTATAGAGAAATAAAGGGAAGGACTGGGCCAAGGAATGACTGCATCTCCATAATCTGCAAATGCTCCCCCATACTTCAAAATTCTCAGCTGTCTTGAATCCAATCACCAGTTATCAGCTCCATAAAGCTGATCAATGATAGCAATGCTCTCTGGAAATAAATTCTCCCTGGTAGGTGTCACCAACACCTCATCATCAGTGTAAGCAGGACTATCATCAACCGATTCAGCATCATCAGGTACCATTTGTTCAGCAGCAGCAGCAGCATCAGTATTGAGTACATCTTCCACAACATCCTCCACAGTCTCATTAACTGCATCTTGTACATCATCCTCCACCTCTCTATCTCCAGCATTATTCTGATCAGCAGCAACATCAACATCATCTTCAGCAGCATCTGATGCATCAGCCTTCTCACCTGCATGGCCAGATGGACCAGCTCCAAGATCACCACCATCATTAGGACCATCATCAGGTAATCCTCCCCCTGTTGGAGTAGAAAACAGGTTTCTCCAGAAGGCTTGATGTTTAAGTAAAACATCTATGTTCTGCTGGATGAAAGTAATCTGATCAGTAATGAAAGAGTTTGTAAAATGAACAGAGGGTGTACCATTCTTTCTGATTACTGTATAAGGAATGTTGCCAACAGGATGGGCAACATTTTCGGTTTGCGTTGCAGGATTTTCCAAAGGTAGATCAACAGTACGGTTTCCAGACCTCAGTACATGTGAGATGCCAAAACTTGGCATATACCCACTGATCATCTCTCCTCTAGGTCTCTCAAACTCCAGTCTATCCAAGAGTTGACAGATCAAACTTGGATATGGTAGAATAGTTCCTTCAGAGTGTTTACCAGCATAGGATACAATGTTGTCAAATATGATTTGACCCATGTTGAATTTGTTCAGGTGCACAATCTTGTACAACAAGAATGTATGTTCCTTGGTTAACACAGTAGAATTCTTGGAAGGCAACCAATTAGAGACTAGCAGCTTATGCATCACAGAGTATTTTGCAGCAGAAAATTGTAAAGTCCACACAGAATGTCTACCACCAGTGATGACAGACATCACTTCCCCTATGTCCAATTCTCCGGAATCATCTTCCACTTGTTTAGTCTTCAGAAAGATGTTTATAATCTTAGGGGTAATGGTAACAACATTGTATCTAAACCTTACTTTCCCATAGTTTGAAGACTGCCTATTCCCACAACTCTTTTTCAGATTAGCATAAAATTCAGCAACCCAAGTAACATAATAAGGTTTGTCATATTGTAGAGCATGCAACATAGATCTACTTTCAAGAAAACCTATCAGATTTTGAGCTTCAAAATCAGGCATTTTGATTATCCTTTCATCCACAATGAATCTCTTAAGCATGGATTTAACAACTGCAGATTTGCTATCATGCTCAACCTTATCATCTGAGTTAGAGTCAGATTCCATTACCTCATCAAAGATTTGATCAAGTTCATCATCAGACTCATTCTGTTCAAGTTCATCTTCTTCAGGTTCTTCTTCTTCAGGTTCCTCTTCTTCAGGTTCATCTTCCTCAGTATCCTCAGCTTGAGGATCGATGACTGGTTCAGAATCAGATGATTCAACAACATTTGTAGCAGCATTCACCAGAGGATCATTTTTCTGTTTGGTTCTTCTTTCCTTCTTAGCCCGCAATTCTTGCATGGTTAAGTCATCATCTGAATCTTTTGGCTCAGCAACAGGAACATTTGGAACAGCCATTTCTTCATCAGAATCCTCAACGTGAATGGGATCATCAGAACCACCATCAGTTCTCTTAGGACGTTTCCCAGTATAATAAACCTTTTTCCCTAAGTTTCTTTGTGACATTCTTCTCTTTCCCCATCTACCAACACCTCTTCTGGGAGCCAATTGCTTCTTTCTTAGCCTAATGTTCTTCAATTTCTCCCCATTCCTTCGAATCGGAGGTTAGCGATTTCATTTCAACATCAATTTGTTTGATTTGGGTTTTCGAAGGATTTTTTTAAAATAAAATTCGTGATAGGAGTTTCTGAGGGTATTTCTAGAGATGGTTCTTTAGGAATTTCTGTGACTAAGAGTTTAGCAGAAAGATGAACAAAGTCATTAATGTTGACTTGTCTTTTGCCAACAAAAACATCAGGAAGATCAGGAAGATTTTTCTCAAGCATTTTTTCAATGATCAGTCGAATCAGAGATTGAGGAGTATCTTCAGGAAAATAAATGCGGAGGAGGGGTTTTAGTGCGGAAGAAGAAGATGATCCACCAACATTAGTGGAATGATAATCTGGATTTTGTGAAGCCATTTCAGCGAAGAAGGTTCAGAGGGTTTGAATTTTCTGGAGAGGAAGATTTCGAGGGAGAAGGGTTTGCGTGAGTTTGTGACAGATTTAGAGTGACCGATGGGTTTTGTTTTTCAGCCATTTCACCTCTTTTCTGTCCAATCAAATAAATACACAGACAATTAAAATAATGAAATCAGAAAATAGGAGGGAAAAGAAGCATATGGTGAGAAAATATGAAATAATCTGAACAACAACAAACCTCGAATCCAATATGCAGCAACAATGTTATTAGCTTTCAATATTAAACATCACAGATAAATCGAACTTAAGTAGAGAAGAAAGAATGGAGGTTATAACACACATCCACAAGAAAACCGATCAGGAGTGGGAACAAAGGTAACCACCCACTACTTTGAAGTTATGTGATATTGTGGTGTGTAAGTGACCGCCAAAAATATTTTCGAAAAACAGAAGACCATATCTAAAATTAAATAGACACAAATCAGTTCAAATAACTTGTTCAATCCACAAATTCAACTTATCTAGAACATTAAATGAATAATGTATGATAGATAAAGTTTGAATCACTTAAGGTTTCACAAAATGTCGGCACACATATATCTCAACACTCAATTTTGCATGAAATTCATCATCAAAGTGTTGCATATTTTGAATTTTTCTTTAAACACATGTTCACATTGATCCATCTTTTTAAAAGAGTGCATCGTAGTAGCGAGCTCCGTGCCCCATAATTACTCAATGGATTGTGAACAAACATGGATGTATATTTAATCACCTTTTGAAAAGAGAACATCGTAGTAGCGAGCTCTGTGTCCCATAGTTACTCAGTGATTACACATCTAAGTTGTGTTTTATTTTTAATGCATTTAAGATATATATGTCCAGGACTCTGTATCTAAACCATGATTCAAACCATAAGATCAAACCACTATCATTTAAGGCTAAAAAATAAGCAAAACAACAGACAAACTTATTATCAGAACCACAATGTTGCTTCAAATGTTTGGAAACATTTGTCACAACATCTAGTGTTTATTTTCAGATATAGCAAAGACCAAGAGATTTTCTAAGTGAAGAAAACCTCTCATAGTTAAGGGCTTTTGTGAAAATGTCAGCAAGTTGTTTTTCAGTAGAAATGTATTCTAACTTCACAACTTCTTTCTCTATAAGATCTCTTATAAAGTGATGTCTTATACTTATATGCTTAGTCAAAGAATGTTGCACGGGATTCTTGGAAATATTGATAGCACTAGTATTATCACAATAAACAGTCAAAATACCATTTTCCAATCCGTAATCATCAAACATCTTTTTAAGCCATAGCAGTTGAGTGCAGCAACTTCCAGCAGCAACATATTCAGACTCAGCTGTCGATTGTGAAACACAATTCTGTTTCTTACTATGCCATGAGATAATGTTGTTTCCCATGTAGAAATATCCTCCACTAGTACTTTTTCTGTCATCACAATCACCTGCCCAATCTGCATCACTATAGCCAACTAAAGAGCAATTAGTATCCTTTGAGTACCAAATACCTAAATCACATGTTCCAGCCACATATCTTATAATTCTTTTTACAGAATTGAGATGTGATTCCTTAGGATTAGCTTGATATCTAGCACAAAGATAGACACTATACATAATATCAGGCCTACTAGAAGTTAAGTACAAAATACTTCCAATCATTGATCTATACAAAGTAGGATCAACATCTTTTCCAATCAAGTCTTTACTCAACTTTTGAGTTGAACCCATAGGAGTTTTCATAGTTTTAGCACTTTTCAAACCAAACATTTTCACCAGATTCTTAGCATATTTGTTTTTACAAAAGAAAATACCATCTTTCATTTGTTTGATCTGAAGACCAAAAAAGAAATTTAGTTCTCCAACCATGGACATTTCAAAAGTACAGGCCATTTCTTTAACAAAACTTTCAAGCATATCATTACTAGTTGAACCAAATACAAAATCATCAACATATATTTGAGCAACCATGATATCATTCTTAGAATTTTTAATGAACAAGGTTCTATCAGCTTCACCTCTCAAAAATCCAAATTCAAGTAAGAAATCAGTAAGTCTACCATACCAAGCTCTAGGTGCTTGTTTTAAACCATATAAGGATTTCTTTAACTTGTAAACATGATCAGGAAACTCTAGATTTTCAAAACCCTTAGGTTGTTCAACATAAGCTTCTTCATCCAGAATACCATTTAAGAAAGTAACTTTAACATCCATTTGATGCAAGTTAATGTTAATGAAACATGCAATAGCAAAAAGTAATCTAATAGATTTTATTCTAGCAACAGGAGTAAATGTTTCATCAAAATATATTCCTTCAATCTGACTATAACCTTGAGCAACCAATCTAGCCTTGTTTCTCACAATATTACCAGATTCATCAGTTTTATTTTTGAAAATCCACTTTGTTCCTATGACATTAATATCAGAATTAGGTCTAGGTACAAGTGTCCAAACAACTGATTAAGTTCTTCTTGCATAGCATTTATCCAATTTTCATCACTAAGAGCTTCTTTAACATTCTTAGGCTCAATTACATAATGATAACACTCAAAAGTTACCTGACTGCATATGGATGACATGCAAACTGATCTTACAAGGTTATTGATATGAATACCCATTCTTCTTCTAGTTTGTACACCTGTGGTTGCTTCTCCAATGATCTGATCTGATGGATGATTTTTCATAATCTTTGTTGAGGGAACCAACTGTTTTGAATACTGTGAATCTTGTGACAGATTTTCAGTATTTGAACTTTTGGATAATGTTGAATCAGATGTTGAAGAAACATTCTGATCAACATCCTTACTATCTTCAGTGTCATCAGTATCTTTGGATACTTCTATTAAATCTGATACATTGTCTTCACCATTTTTTCCTGCAAGACTTGCAAGTTCATCAAATACCACATTAATAGATTCTTATATAGTATCAGTTCTCAAATTATAGATTCTATATGCCTTGCTATTCTTAGAGTATCCTAAGAAAAATCCTTTATCACTTTTTGAATCAAACTTGTGCAACTGGTCTCCATCATTCAAAATGTAACAAACACAACCAAACACATGAAAGTATTTCAAATTTGGTTTCTTGTTATTCAGAATCTCATAGGGAGTACAATTGCTACAGAACGAATATAGACTCTATTCACAATGTGACAGACAGTATTTAAAGCTTCAACCCAGAATTTCTTAGAAAGACTTTTTGAGGTTAGCATAACTCTTGCCCTTTCTTGCAAAGTTCTATTATTTCTTTCAGCAATTCCATTTTGTTGTGGAGTTTTATGTGAGGAAAACTCTTGCAATATACCTTTCTTTTCACATAAATTAGTAAACAAACTGTTCTCAAATTCTTTTCCATGATCAGACCTTATCCTACTGATCTTTAAACATAAAACAGTTTTAAACCTTTTGTAAAGAATTTTAAACTGAGAAAAAGTATCAGATTTTTCTTTCAGAAATATAACCCAAGTATATCTAGAAAAATCATCTACAAGAACATAAGAATACCTCTTTCCACCTAAACTTTCAGTTTCCATAGGACCCATCAGATCCATATGAATCAATTCACAACACCTGTTTGTTGTACATGTTGACAACATTTGATGTGTTGTCCTTACTTGCTTACCTTTCTGGCATGGTCCACAGACTTTTCCTTTTTCAAAATTAAGATCAGGTAAACCAACAGCAACACCTAGTCTATGCAATCTCTGAATACTTCTGTAATTAGCATGACCAAGTTTTTGATGCCACAGAATAATATCATCTGTTTTAGCACTTTTACAAATATGATTTGAATCAATCAAATAACAATTATCAGCAGATCTATTGCCAGTCATTAAGCATTCATCATTCTTATCAAACACATAGCATGAATTCTTGTCAAATTTCACATGTAAATCATCATCACATAACTGACTAATACTAATCAGATTAGCAAGTAAACCTTTTACATGTAACACATTTGTCAACTTTGGAAAACCAAAAACATTCAATGTTCCTTTACCAACAACTTTACCTTTTGAACCACCACCATAGGTAACATGACCACCATTGTATGATGTATAATTAGTCAGATGATTAACTTGACCAGTCATGTGTCTAGAACAACCACTATCAAAATACCAAGATCCAGGAACACGTGCTTTCAAAGATGTATACACAACATTACAAGACATGTTCTCATGAATCAACTTTTTAGTGTTGTTAACCTGTTTTATGGGATGTTCAATTTTATCGGTAAAAAAATATTCCGACTTTTATATCTCTTCTTAACTTAGAACAATATGGACCGAATGTGACCTACTCGGCCTGACAATAAAAAAATGACATACTCTTTAAACAAACCATCGATTTCTTTTGTTTTACCTTTCAAAGATTTTGTACGAAGTTCCAAATTTTACAAAAAGAAATAGGTTCACAAGATATATGAGTATTCTCAAAATATTTTTTCAAAGCCAAGTCCAAAGATTACCATGTCTACCAATCATCAATGCATCATTCAAATCAAATCGGTAGTCTTTAGAAATCTTTTTAAAGCTAAGAGTAGTGCTTTTAAGTTCATCTTTCAAAGCAGAAATTTCCACATCTTTTCTAGTTAGAAGAACTTCAAGCTTAACAAGATTTTCTTTCAAATCTGAATTTTCTAAGGATAAAGAACTCAACACCTGTTTTTGAGTTTCTAAATCAGATTTAAACTTCAGATATTCAGAGTTACAATCAGCAGAACTTGATGTTTCAACATTCAGAATAGTTCCAGCAAAACAGTTAATCTCATAATCATATTTACTGAATGTTGTTTCAGATGTTGTGATAACATCTGAATCTGCTTCAGACCAATAATCATCGAGATCATCATCAAATGTATCATCATAAACTATTCTAGCAGACATAGCACCACATTTATCAGCATCAGTTTCATCATCAGAATCATCACTCAAGGTTGCATTAAAGTTCATCTTCTTCCTAAGCATAGTATTAACACATTCATTAACATAATGACCATATCCAGAATATGCATCACATTTAACCTTTTTTATGTACTCAGGATCATATTTGAACTTGTTATCCTTTGTAAATTTTCTAGGTTGATTTAAACTGGAAGACTGACTTGGAACAAGCTTTTTATCAGAGGGAGAAGAGTTTTTATTAAACTTATTCTTTGATTGAAATTGACCATTTGGTCTTCTGAACTTTCCTTTTAGATAAGATTTGAATTGCTTAGTGATAAAAGCAAATTGTTCAGAAATGTCTTCATCACATAAATCAGAAACATCTTCATCAGAATCAACTTCAGTTACATATGGATGGTTTCCAACATTATCAGAAGTTTCACCTCTAAAAGTAAATACTTTCTTGTCTTTATCTTTCTCATGTTTATCATCATCTAACATATTTGAGTTTATCTCATAAGTTTTCAAAATACTGATCAACTCATTTTGACTCAATAAATCAGTGTTTTTAGCCTCTTCTATTGCACATATTTTAGCATCAAATCGTTTAGGAATAGTTCTAAGTATTTTATTGACTAACCGAGTGTTGGAAATTGGATCACCAAGTGAGTGTGACTCATTAGCAATCTCACTTATCCTTTCATTGTACGATGAAATGCTTTCATCATCCTTCATCTTCAAGTTTTCAAACGTGGTTCCCAACATTCCGAGTCTAGTCCTTCGAACACTTTCTGATCCTTCACAATGTTCCTGCAATATTTCTCATGCATCCTTAGAAGAAACACAGTTAGATATCAGTTTAAACATTGAAACATCAGTAGTAGTAAATATAGCATTAAGAGCTTTAGAATTGAAATTGGCCGATGTGCATTCATCATTTGACCAATCAATCTCCTTTTTGACTTGTGATTCTCCATCTCTATCATAAATTGTTCTTGGTGGATTCCAACCAGATAACACACTACGCCATGCTCTCTCATCAATAGACATAATGTACATGCGCATTTTAGGTTTCCAATATGGGTAATTTGATCAATCCAAAATTGGAGGTTTTAAAGACGGAGTCAGTGGATAATCCATTGCAAAACACACTTTAAATACAAGACCTTTAACTTAGTGTATCAAGTTTATGGCTCTGATACCAACTGTCAGTGTGTGTGCGTGTATTTTTCAGAGTGTTGTTAAAAATGTTATGCAACATATAAAACAACATATGACAGCAGAAGCATAAAAACGCAGTGCAAAGGATATCAAAATTTTGTATAGTCTGTAATCCAGACTATACGAACCTCATGGTTAAAAATATCACTATAGCAAGTAGTGAGATACACACGAATCTCTTACAAGATCCTAAAAGGTGTAGTGAAAAACCACACACCAAAAACAATCTATTCAATCAAGTAACTAGTGATCTTATTCAACCTAAAACTTGATCTAATAAGATAAAATCAATACTGATAGGAGAGATTGTATTCCCTCGACTAGTACACATAGAATAACAACGACCCTCACACTCCTAGAATTACAAACACTCGGTTTTTCACTCTTGGTTGTGTCTTGGATGTTACTCTCTTAAGTTTGGAGTAGAGCAAATGAGATTTCACTTTAACTCAAACTTGAATGTCGACCAATGCAGTCTATTTATAGACTTTTGAACCAACTGCATTGTCCTCCACTATCTCCATGGTCTTGGTGTAACCACCCATGATATTTCTATTCTCACTCCATCAGTGCAACCGCTTGATAATTTCTGAGATTATCTTCAACCTGCAATGTAGGAAACATAGAGAAACACATCTATTAAACCGGAGTTAGTGTTAGGAGAAAGGGCAAATTTATGATGTTGTGCAAAATGTTGTCCAACATCTGGAACAACATCCGTGCAACATCAACAAATTATATGTATGGTTGAACTGATATCAATCAAAACATTGTTACATGCAGTGTTTTCATAACCGAACCGGCAGCCAAATCAGACTGAGCACCGGTTGATAGTTCAACCGGTTGGATCGATTGGACCGGCGGTTCAACCGTTAAAATGATTTATGTCTTTTTTTAATATCTTTTATGTTTTACCATTTTTTTAAATGACTAATTCATCAATGGACCCGTGGTATTAATATTTAACACTAATTAATCAAACTTGAGGCATACAAATAATATAAACGTGTTGGTTTTCTTGAGAAAGAGGTTTTGTCCCACATTGAATAAGTATTAGGTGAAATGTGAGAGAAAGTAATATAAAAAGAGGAAGATTTTTGTCCCACATCGAATAAGTATTAGAAGTAATGTAAAATGAAGTTATATAAAAGGGAGATGAGGTGAACTTTATGGATCTCGTATCCCACATCGAATAAGTATTAAAAAATATGTGAAATAGAGTAATATAAAAGGGAGAGAAGGTGGACTTTATGGATCTCTCATCCCACATCGATTAAGTATTAAAAAATATGTGAGATGAAGTAATATAAAAGGGAGTGGAGGTGGATCTAAATTCTAAATAAAATTTTTTACCTAGAGAATTAATTAATAGTTTAATTTTTTTTAAAGTTTAAAATTTAAAAAAAAAACCGAGTTTTGATCGGTTCTGACCGATTTTGATTGGTTTAACCTATAAAACAGTTTTTAGGCGGTGATCGGATCGGTTTTGGGTCTGGTTCCCGGTTCAACAGGTCGAATCGGCCGGTCCGGTCCGGTTTTGAAATCACTGGTAACATGTAATCAAATTAAAACAATATATATAATTCACAACCATCAATCTGAAATTAAGTACACAATATATTAATTGAAATATATATAAATTATGTAATTTTGTCATTAATATTCGAGTTTGTGAGGTAGGTAGGTGTGACGATATAATAAGCTAAAATTTCACTATATATATTCATGATTTATTTTATTTTTTGTGGTTTGGAATTGGAGATCATTATATAAGAATTGGTGTCGTATTCTTAAACCAGCGGACACATTTCTTTTATTTTAAATTATATAAAAAAATTCTACGGAAGTGGGATCCAAATAAAATTCTAAAAAATACTACGTAGGTCACAATTTTGGACTTAAATTGGGGCTTATTATGGTTATATGTCATTTTAGGTCATCGGCCTTCCGTAGCAATTGAATGTTTTCTGTCCGAACGTCTTCCGGATAATTTTCTTAATTACGTAATTTCTCTCCTAAAAGGCTAAAATACAATTCACGTTTTCAATGCATTTTCTTGCAAATACATTATTTATTTTAAATTAATTAGATCAAAGCATTTCTAAATTGAGCAGATATCCTATGAATTCGAGTTTAAACTGTTACAATATTTATATATAATAGTGATATAGTCTATACATAACAGTAATAGTACATATAAATATATAACAATAATATTTGAAAAAATAAAGTCCTCTAAAACGTATGTTCCTCCACAAACTCCAAAGAATAATCATATATATTTCGATAAAAATTACTGTGAACTTGAGTTCAAGTGAATTTTTTTCTTCAAGTGCCTCAGTATATGTATATGCATTATATATTACTCTGCTAAATATTTTTAATTATGATAATGCATATATTTAATAGTGACACTAAAAAAAAAATTACATGAATTCGATTTGTAAAAAATCTACTCATGTATTTTTGTGAAGTGTGCCTATCCAGTATCAACTTTTCTTTGATAATAATAGAGTCAACAATTTTTAATAGAAGAGAGTCTTTAATTTTGTCAGATGTGATGTGACATCCAAAATGAGTTTTTTTTACTTTTAATCCCTACCAACATTACCAATGTTTTTTCATTTAGTCCACCTCATTATTGCTGTCTATAAAATTATTTTAAATCAATTTTAGTCCCACTGTTTAACTAAACTTGCAAATGTCGTCCCAAAAATTGACGGCCTCTAATGGGCAGGCGTTAAGTGGAAAACGGAGGTTGTTTAATATATAATTAAAATGTATTAAACTTTAATCTTTCTTAACGAATTAATTAAAAACTAAAACCAAAACTAACCTAAAACTAAACTTAAAACAAACTAACACACACACAAAACACATAGTAAAAGGTGTTTGTCGTTTCTGAGAGAAAAAAAAGAGGAAAAATCACCCTAAAATCCTAAAATCCCCAAAAAATCGATCGAGTTGGTCACAATCCAGTGCGCCCTCAATGCTGCGAAGGAAGAATCTTGTTAAATATGGAGCTGTGGACTATGGTAAGTATCTATATTTTTTATTCGTATTCAATTTTTTGGGATTTTGTGTTGTTGGGTGTTTGGATATAGTGATCAAAGTTCTTGGGCTTTCGATTTTTATTATTTATTAGGGTTTAGGGTTCGATGTTCAGTGCTCGGTGTTCGATTATAGTGATATTAGAGTTTAGTGTTCGATTTCAGTAATTTTTTCCTGGTTTTTGGTATTTTTTTTAGGGTCATTTTTTTGTTTAGTAACTGTTGGATTTTGATGGGTGTTGGGTGTTTGATTTTGTTATTGGCTGAATTTTGATGGGTGTTGACCGCTGAACTTGGTTTCGCTCGACTACACACATTGGTCAAGCGGTTTCGATCAACCTCACTTGGTCGAGCGCTTCTTGATGCCTGTATTTCCGCGCGCTCGAGCCACATTGGTCGAGCGCCAAGAGCTCGACCTCTCTCTG
Organism: Stenogyne calaminthoides; assembly: GCA_037126765.1. NCBI lineage: Eukaryota > Viridiplantae > Streptophyta > Magnoliopsida > Lamiales > Lamiaceae > Stenogyne > Stenogyne calaminthoides. The sequence goes on from JBBCBC010000009.1 coordinate 34,847,069, forward strand.
CTAACACCTCTGTTCACTCCAACTAATACTTTTCAGTATTTCCTTCATATTGTTACTGATTTGAATTATTCTTATTATTTCAGCTCAAAAGCCATTCTTATTAGGCTTTTACACCCTCAAAGTGTACCATGGTGGAAAGACAAAAGATGAAGAACCATTTGAGTACATTGGAGGCATTGTGAGTGTGTTTGACTTTGTGGAGAAATTTAAATGCAATATTGATTATCTAGATAAACTTTGTGAACAATTAGGATATCTAGGTAAGAAGGTTTATTATGGGAGGTGTAAGGATGATAGAATTCATTTAGTTGTGAGTCAAGCTGATATATATAAGTGTTTTAATGACAATGTGAAGAAAGAAGTAACATTGTGGTTGGAGACAGATAAACCACAAGAGATCACAACTGTAAATGAAGATGAGGTATGAGGGGAGGTAGAGTTTTACACTGAGGATGAGGTACTGAAATTTAAAACTATGGATGTAAAAATACATAAACCACCAGGAATGTTATTAGTTATTGAGAAGTATGTTAGGTAGTTTACTGAAATTCAAGTGGAGGTGATGAAGGATGGTGAACTATTTACTGAAGTTATGGGTGAAAATGATGTTGAGGATGTAGATAAATTGTTTGAGAATGATGATGTGTGTCAAACTGATGTTGAAGAGGAGAATAAGTATGAGGAGGGAGCAAATATGTTTGAAACTGAGGATGAAGAGGATAATCACACTGAGGGAGCGAAGTTGATTGAGAATGATGAATTTTGGGAGATGAATGCATGGAAGCCTCAACCTGAAGAATCTAAAGTGGCTCCAAATGAAGATGTGATAGTCACTGAAGTAGCTCCAAATAAAAATGATGAATCTGAAATTGATCTAAGATGATGATAATTTTTGGATGCCTCAAGAGGAAGAGCCTGAAGATGACTTAGTTCTTCAGAACCTAAAGAGAAAGAGGCAGGGCAAGGAAGTAGTTGTTACTGAAGAGGACATAGTCTCTGATAGTGGTACTGATTCTGATTTCAGTGGTTCAGAATCAAGTGGAGAAAGACTACTAGATGATATTACTACTAGATGATATTATATTTGATGAAAACATAGATGGTGAAGTTGAGTGGGCAGGTTTGAAGTTAGGTCAGAATGAAGATGTTGAACAATCTGAACATGGCAGCATAAAAGAAGAAGAGTTGATAGATAATGAAGAGTTGGATAGTGTGGATGAAGATGAAGAGGGGGTAATACAGAGTGTGGATAGATCCTTTGTTTTCAAGCCATCTGAAGTCAGTATTCCTAGCTTATTTCTTGAACAGATCTTTACTACTAAGAATTTGTTTAAAGAAGTTGTGAATTCCCATGGTGTAAGGACTGGAAGATCTCTATTCTTTCAGAAGAATGATGGTAGGAGGATATATGCAAGATGTAAAGCTGAGGGTTGTGATTGGGGAATCAATGCACTTAAGGTGAAGGATGAAGAACACTACCAGATTATACACTACAACCCAGAGCATACTTGTGCAAGGTCATATCATGTGAAGAATGTCAACTCAATCTGGTTGGCAAAGACTTTTGAAAATGAGTGGAGGTGTGATCCAGGCAAGAGGGCTAGACCTTTTAAGAAGAAGGCAATGTTGAAGTTGGAGTTTACATCTCGGATACCCAGGTCTGATGAAGTATTGAAGGAGATAGTGCAGAGCAATATTCAAAATTGTGGGACTATGCTCATCACTTGCTTGAAACTGTTGGGATTATACTGGAAAGTATGCTTTTTACTTTGTATAATCAAAATTCGTTTCTTATTCTTTCTTTGAAAAAATTGTTTATCACATGCTTTAAATATCATTGAATGTTACATATATTTACCGCATAACTTATTCATTAAATAAGACGTGTTACATTGTAGTTAATTTAGTGATACGGATCACGAAAGATTAAATTAACTTGTAACTAAAAAAGTACGCATTCACGACCTAAATGGAAATGAACAATCCATCGTGAAAGGTTGAAGTGTAAGGCCTCGATTGGCTTGTCACGACCATTACACTAGTGCATGGTGATGAAATAGGACCTACATGAGGACAAATTCTCGAACCCAACAAGGCGAAATTAGACCTCGGTGGTTCGTTATTTCTTAATCTTCGTTCCTTAAATAGGATCACGTGTGGTTGGTAACTATTGCTTTGACTTATCATGGGTAGAGAATCAACGAGATTCAATACTTTTTATCTTGGGCAATATTATTGGTCACGTGTGATTGCTAAGATTTAATACGGAGAATCGTGTGCAAAGGATTGTTGATTTGCCCTCTTGGGAGGTTCATAAGCTTTATCATACCAAATCTTGCAAGTGGAATTAGTTTCCGGTATAGATAATAATGTTGAACCGTTCCTTGACCAAGGACAAAAGATATTAATTAATTGAAAGCTATTTCAATTGGCTTGAATTAATTAGTGGGCTGTTAATCTTAAACACGGAAATAATAACAAGGAACCATATTGACATAATATGGGTTAAGATGGATAGTCTTGATATTAATTATGTAGTGGGATTAATTAATATTTATGGGCTTTAATAATATTGTGGCTCAATATTGATAATTCAAGATCCATTGGAAGGTCCAATCATAATTCTCCTAAAGGCCCCCTGAGTAGCCCAACATATAGTCCAATAACTGAAAAAGGTGTTTAAAATAAAATAAATATTGTTGCTTATTTTTTCTCATTAAATTCGAAATTTATGGATAAAAGGGGAGAAAGATTTTCTTTGAATTTTGTTATGGAATGAAGATATGTATTCTTGGAATACAAGATTATCTCATTAAATTCAAGAAATCTCCCACTTGGTTATTCATGAAGCAATATTTCGAAAATTTGATAATTAAGGGAAAGAAAGATTTTCTTGATTTTCTTGAAAAGATATTATGGAAGATATGTATTTCTTGAAATACAAGAATATCTCATAAATTCAAGAAGATCCAAATCTTGGATTCTTGCCCTATAATTTTCGAAAATATCCATAACAAAGAGTAGGTGGGATTTTGTGGAATATTATAATTATGGGAAAAAGAATATATGAGATATATTCAAGATTTCTTGGAGATCAAGAAAAGATTTTCCCACATTGTTTTTTGCCCCAAATTTTCGACCACATCTACTCTATAAATAGGGGATGATTCTTTCATTCCCAAGTACAATTCCATGTGCTGGAAAAATTAGTAAATCCACAAAGGTGGTGCAACATAATTTATTTTCCTTTTGTTAATTGTTCACAAGTGTCCTACCACCGGATAGTCGAACAAGGATTAAGGGAATACTTGGGAAGTTCTTTTGGTTAGTTTAATAAGCCAGACCGTTGCCATCCCAAGAGGTACGTTCACGTAAACTCGTAGAATTCCGCATGCGTAGGATTTACGTGAATTAATTATATGCATGATATGTTGTTGGATTATTATTTGAATTAATATAGGATTAATTCATGCTAGTAATAATTATAAGAATTAAATTTGTATTTAAATATTCATCCCGAATAGATCTGTGCAACTTATTCCCTAACAGAAACCAACCCTGGATCAACAATCATTCTAAGGACTGAAGGGGATAGTGATGGGGCTGCACTCTTTAACAAATTTTATATTTGTTTGAATGCTTGTAAGAGGGGTTTCAGATCTGGATTAAGGCCATGGATAGGAGTTGATGGTTGTCACTTGAAAGGGAGTTTAGGTGGAGTACTTCTCATCAACGGTTGGCATGGACCTAATAATGATCCATATATTCTATCATATCTCGGGTTGGTAGTGAGACTAGAGAGAATTGGGAGTGGTTCTTTGAATCTGTTGAAGGAGGATTTCATAGGTGATCGGGGAGGGTAAGTTCATTTTCATGTCAGACAAGCAAAAAGGTCTGATCCCTGCATTTGAGAGGGTGCTGCCCAATGTTGAGAATAGATTTTGTGTAAGACATTTGCATGAGAAAATGAAGAGGGCTGGATACAGAGGTGATGGGTTTAGAAAACTCCTCTGGGGAGCAGCTAAATCTTTGACCACAGCCTCTTTTCATAGAGCAATGAGAAGGATAGGGGAAAAAAATATAAGATGCCTAGAGTGGCTTGCTGATAAGCCCCCTTGCGATGGTCAAGATCACACTTCTCTCCCGAGAATCTAAGTGTGACACACTAGTGAACAACATGTGTGAGGTGTACAATGCATGCATTCTGGAAGCAAGAGACAAGCCAATTCTCACAATGTTGGAGTGGATCAGGGAGTACATAATGACAAGAATTCAAGTAAAGAGACACAGATGTGAGATCAAATGGGAAGGGAGAAAGGTATGTGGCAAGATCCAAAAAGTGATAGCACAGAGGAGGGAGGCATCAAGAGTTTGCGAGCAAGAAAATCATCCGAACACACTATGAAGTATCGATTTGATGGTACAAGGTATCTTTGTTGACTTGAAGGGACACATTTGTGATTGTAGGGAATGGGATGTCGGTGGAATCTCATGCAAGCATCTTTATCGGTCTGTCTGTTCTCAAGGGGAAGATGTAGAGGATTATGTATACAAGTGTTACTCTGTTGAGGTGTACAATGAGGTGTATTCTCACTTTGTTCCTCCCATGAATGGTGAGGAGTTATGGAAGATAACTGGCTACATACCCCCCCTACCACCTAACTTTGCAAAGAGGAAAGCTGGTAGGCCTAAGAGAAAGAGAGGGGAAGAGCTTTGGTGAAGTAGAAGTGAACAATCAAGGAGATGGTGGTCAAACTATGCATAAAAACCTTACAAAGTCAAATGTTCATTTTGTCATGAAACCGGGTCATAACAAGAAGGGTTGTAAAACGAGGAAGATTGCTGAGGCTATGATAGCTGAGGAAGAGAATAATGGAGCTGATCAACATGAAGAAATGACTCAAGGAGATGCATTCCACCAATGACTCAAGGAGCTGATGAACCCATTGTTATAAGTTCTCACTCATTAATTCTGTTTTATCTATATTTTTCTCTAAACTGATAAACTTGTACATGTGCAGGAGGTTCCTCTGCTCAAAAGGGCCACCACAAGGAAAGGAAGGGCAAAACTAACTATTGTCTCAAAGAAGAAGAAGAAGAATTCAGCCTCAATTGGAGATTCTTCAAGGAGTGTAGCAGAGGATGTATGATTATGTCAACGTTTTATATGTTTTTCATTGTATTTCTTTTTATGTTCATTACTAATCCATTAGGTATATAAGGGTTAGCTACATCATTTGCTCCCAACAGCTTTATTGGAGGAGGACCATCACATAGGGTTGATAATGTAAGAGTGTTTTTCTTGTTTTTTAAGTATCATAAATTCATATGTTCATATAATAACATGTTCTTATTGTTCTTGTTTCAATTATAGGTTCAAAGTTCTGCTACTTTTACTCCCAATAGTTACATTGGATGAGATGTGGAGGGTCCATCTGTGGGAGGTTCAACAGTGGCTGATGAGGATGGAATGAGTGTCACAAAAGCTGTCATGTCAAACAAAGGGAAAGGTAAAAAGAAGTAGATGAGGGTTGGGGTAGGTTAGGATAGTTTTTTGTCTTTTAAGCCACTACAATCTCATTGTCTTTTATAATATACTGAAAAACTCAACTTTTGTGCTTATAATGGTATCAGATTGTGGTGACTTAAGATTGGTGGTGTATTTGGCTTATATTTTGCTACTGCTTGGTGATTTGCTATTAATGGGGTGGAAGTGATGTATATTTTGCTGCAGATTCATGGTATATTTGGCTTTTAATGATCTTAGTTTTTGCTATTCATGGTATATTTTGTATTTTGTATTGATGGTTTCTTGGTTTGAATTGTTTGTATGTATTGGTGTGCCATAGATGTTGGTTGATCAGTAGGTTTGAATTAGATATAATTAGAACTTTACTAATGGGACATTACATTAGACAACTTTAGGACATTACATAAGATAGGATATTAGTCCTAGAACATTACAAAAGACAACCAAAATATGAATCACATTCAGATGCAAGAAACTAAGCAAACCACTGTAAGGCCCTAAATGCAAGAATGAGAAGTAGTACAACCAAAATAGTTTTTTTCAATTTCACTAGTTCCTTGATTGCTTCAGTCAGAACCTTGATTTCTTGAACCATAATTTTCATCTCCTTAATCACCTTAGTGTCAATGTCTTCACCTTGGCCATCATTCTTGTCAACAACCCCCTTATTGTTATCTTCAGCCCACATAAAAAAATCACATCCATCACCTTCACTTAGGGAGTCAGGACAGTTATGAAATAACCTTCCTCTACTTCTAGGCTTCTGAGAAACGTACGTACGACAAGCTTTCCCACAATAGCAAATAAAATTGTGTCGGATTCGAGCGGAAGATGAGGAAGACATGGTGTGTTTAGGTGCTTTTGGATTTGAATTTAGTGTTGACTGTGTTGTGCTTATTTTTTCATGAATGTGTTGTGTTGAATGTGTGAATATATGTGGATGTATATATAGCAGAGGGGAAAATCTAGGTTTTGGTGGGAAAAAACTTGATTTTCCCACCTATTTTTGATAAATTTTAGTCTTATGGAATTTGAAAGTGATGATAATTTAGCGCCCAAATTTTGTTATTAGGTGAATTTTAGCGCCAAAAAAATAATGGAGGAAGAAATGGAACCTATGGGACCATATATGTGCAAGTGGGCCCCGGACAAGTTAATTGGTTAATTTTGTGTTAATTATATTTCATAACGTTATGAGACTAAAATTGTAAATGGTTGAAAAGGTGGTTAAGCGTTCTTAATGAATATTAATTATGTCTCATAACTTATGGGGCCACATTCTGGTGATTTAACGTAAATAAATGAATTCACGGAATTCACATTTGAAAATTATAATTCTTGTGGGACTACGTTGGCGAGAGGTGATGCAAAATTAAAAACATAAATATGGTTGATGGGGCCAAAAGTCAAGTCTGCTTCCATCCAAAATCACTATTATGATTCTATGATCCCCAAAAAAAAATATATATGGGAGCAATATTATTACAGGTATATTGGCCACTGATAAATGATAGACAAAATACCCCACCATTTGACTTTAGATAGGGTGATGTTATGGCATGGGTTAAGGCTGCTGCATGCATATATGTTTTCAACCAAAAGTTCTACCTTCATAATTAAGTATGGGTGCTTGTCACTTTATAATACAATTTTCACAATATTCAAAAATCAATTTATGAGAAATTGGACTGTATCTGTAGTATAAATTATAATATTATGAGAGATATACACCCAAAGTTTATATGATTATGTTCTTATGATCTGTAATTCGAAAATAAAAAGGAGGCAAAAAGAGTTGATACTCAATCCTCAAGTAAGTTCATGAGAGTTCAATCTCTTCTCAATTTTACTATCTGATCAATTTTAGGAATATCACAATTTATTAAAGGAGAAGAATTTTATATCAAGGTCGATCCAGTTTATAAGTTGATTTTCAACATAGTCCCCATTTAAAAATATTTCAATCAAGACTAAAATTTTGTTTTTTCTCAATAAGGTTTTGATTTTTTTTAATGGTTTCAATTCAACACCAAACAAAAATGTCATATTCTAAATTAAAATCATGCAAAATGGTAAATATAAAACTAGAGGTATCGTCGTATGACTTGAAATGGAGAAAAACGTCTATATTAATTTGATTGAGACCAAAAAAAAAAAAAAAAAAAAAAAAACAGAGCTTGAACAGAGAAAAAAAAAAAAAAATTAGCACATAAATAAGACACTTACAAAATAAAACCTAATGTTAAAACACAACCGATAAATTAAATTTTAATATAAATTCGTTATTATTAAAAGTGTGGAAGTAAAAATAAAAATAATGTGTATCATGCGGTCAATTTATATGGGGAGAAATGAATCAATGGTTGACAATTCTAGAGGCCAATATTCAAAACATGACTGCGGAAGGCACTAACATGTTGAAAGCTAAATTGCCCACCTTTTGTGTGGAAATTCTACCTTCTTCTTCTCCCAAAATTACCAATATTTCTGCCAACACAAAAAAAAAATTAGTGTCAAGAATTTCGAGTTATGACCATTTCAAAAAATTCAAAAAATTATTTTGCTTTTGTTCAGTTTGATAATCTACGTGCTGCATGCATGCACATTCAATACAATTCTTTTAGAAAAGTTAAGATAAACACTTTTCTAAGATATGATTTTTCAAATATATGAGTCATGATCAACTTTTGCACCTGATTAAAGTGCAACTGTATACGAAGCTAAGTAAAGAGAGACTAAGGAAGATTATGGCTATATAATTTTTATGTATATACATATTTTTCGTGAGCATTTATTTTACATATATTACATTCCTATCGTATATACCCCATCTAATTTATAATGATTGTTGTTTTAAATTTTCAAGTGAAAATTTTACATATAATACATTCATATCGTATATACACATATAATCTTATTGATTGCTCATTCAATTAAGATAGTATTAAAATTGTGCAAAACTGATGGGATTCTCCCCTAAAATAACAATCATTATAAATTAAGTCCGGAACTCCCACGCAGTGTCCAGGGACCAGGTAACATTTTTTTTTTTTTTTTGGAAATTCAGATGACATTGAAATTAACTTATTTTGACAATTTCTAACACAATATTATTAATATTTAAATAAACTAGTAGTGGAAATTCAACCTTCGTAACCAATAGGGTTCAAATAATGATTCATCGTATATTACCTGTTCCGTATATGTTTACTATAGCGTCATACTCTTAACTCCATAAAACGAATCATAAGTTGGACTATGGCCATTCAAACAAACAAAATACAAAATTTTATAATTGCCTTTTGAGACCTCAATCATGCTTTTATTAATTACAGTTTATGTTGACTTAAAATCAAGAAATTAAAATATATGATAAAATAGTTCGACTGAATACATGACTCAAAGGTCGTAAACGCCTAATTCGTCATGCACATTCTTGACTTTCTAACATTAAATCCGCGTTTATGCTGACTAATTGTACAGACAAATTAGTGTTACTGGACCAACAAGACTACCATTAAACAAGTAATTAAAAGACCAAAGTATTATATAAATTAGTTTCATTTGACTATATATTTATGTATTAGTATGAATTATTTTATTCAAAAATATTAAATGTTCTATATATTATAAATGACAAATATAAATACATTGCACAGAAAACTAATTTTACACAGAAGATTAACTAAAAAAAAAAAAAGTGGAGAATATATTACTTAAAAAAACTGAAGTAGTGATTTTTTTTATCACACATACCGAATTCTCATCCCATGTGGTATAAGATTTTTATTGTATCTTGTTTAATATTATTCGTTAAAAATATCTTATTCTATTTTAATAATGTCAGTTAGTTAAAAATATACACAACAATAGTAATATACAATAGTAGTAATATTATTCACTTGAAAACTACTGTATACATAAAACAAAAAATTAATACTACTAATAAACAAAGAATTCAGAAGTCGTCACCAAATTATACGTTGATTTTTTTATTTTTTTACTATAATTAAAAGAAAAAAATTATGTGAACTCGGATTCATTGTGAACTCGATTTGTTTCAGTATCACTGTTGTGTATAAAAATTCACTATTATGCAAAAAAAAAAGAGAAAAATCACTATTTAAAAAGTATTTTATATATTTAAACAACAGTGTTAATTTTTGCACATAACAATTATAAATCTAGTTCATATAAATGTTATTCTAATTAAAAACCTATTTGCTTATTATCGCGATCACTTGGGGCAATCGCATATTCCAACGCAATATCCTATTAGCATTCATATATGTGACATGATATTAAAAAATGCATGCTTAATAGTATTTTATTTCCCAAAGCAACAATTACGTTTCAACTTAATCCTTAATCATACCTATCGTGACCGACACAACTTAACTGACCTAGAGCAAAAATAGGAAGGAACCAAGTTTTCTTCCTCAACTTATTAAGCCTAAAATCCGATAAGACAAACGCTAATGCTTACACATCATTTCTCTTCTACTTTCGCGTTCTTTCTTTTTCAGCAATTTTTATATTTGAGAGACTTATTATAAATACATTTCGGGATTACAACTAAGTAATATGTTCTTTTTACATTTTTTTTTATTCTTTAAATTGTACTATCCTGATTAGGTTACGATTCGAAAGAGGGTCATTCAGAATCAACAGTTCAAAACCATTGAGCAGTTCTACTTAGAGAGCTATTATCAATCAAGAATAAAAATATCAATATCTTAATTTTAGAGATATGTCGATACTGGTAAATATGACGGATTTAGGGGTAAATATGTCGATACTAATTTTAATGTATACATCTTACTTAAAATCTTCGCATGGCGGATTTTTTTTGACAAATATATCAAAAACAAAATATTTAAATGTCTAAAAAGGTACAATAATTAATATAAAATGATGTCCCGTGATAATCAAATTTAATAGATCAAACATCAATAATAAAATACATACAAAACTTTTTTCTTTTAATCAAATCTTTATATTAACACAATATTAAAACATTTAAAAATTATCACTATTTCACCAATATATACTCGACGTCTCCGATATCTTGCACGAGTCGAACTATATTATTTTTCTCCTCAAATGGATATCTCCAAATTTCCAGATATGAAAAAATAAAATTAAAGACTTCACATTTAGTGACTTATATAAATATTCCAATACCTATATTAGCCGTTACAAATAAAAAATCTAATGGATATAAACCACGTTTAACTCGAATGTATCATTCTTTGTAGTTCAAATCAAATGAATGCTTATTTCGGTTCAAAGGGTGAAGGACACAATAAACCCAGTCAGACGAAAGCGGCTACATCTGCCTCAGAAAATTCCCCCCCACTCCCCCCTTTCTCTCTCACTCACGCACACTCATACACTAAATACTCTTATTATTATTATTATTATTATTATTAATTATTATTATATCTGTATTGCACCTAAAAATGTTTGTCTAGTTATGCACGAGCCCAACAATAGCCATATGCCGGCTATTTAATTATTTTCTCACACGCTAAATCAACAAAACCGTATAAAATTATAAATAGACCCTTTCAACATTCTACCTTCAAACATTACGACTAGTTTAGTTTCCCCTACTTTCCATTCAACATCCAAAAACTAAGCACAAACTTATAAATCTCCATCTAATATCATCAATTCATCATCTTTGATCCACCTTTATTGCACATGATTGCTTCTCAAAATCTTATCATCATCGCTTAATCAATCACTAAGCATCGTTGTTTCCTCAATTTATCTCAATCCAATTCAATTTCCCCCACGACATGGTTTTAACAAATCTCGCTCTACTGCTTTTCTCCATCATTTTTTTGGGTTTAGTTTTCAAATTCCTGTCCAGAACAAGCTTAATCCATAGTATTAAGAAAACCTGGCGTTTTTTGGAAGAGAAGTGTTATGTTTATCAGTTCTACAGAGTGCCGAAATTCAACGAAAACATGCAGGAAAATCAACTGTACAGAAAGGTTCACAAGTACCTTAATTCTCTACCGAGCGTCGAGGATTCCGATTTCGCGAACCTATTTTCCGGCTGTAAATCCACTGAAATCAATCTGATTCTCGATGAAAACCAAATCATCGTAGACCAATTCCTCGGCGCCAGAATCTACTGGAAGATCGAAATCTGCGAGATTAACGGCGAGAAATCGCTGGTTCTGAAGATACGAAAGAACGACAAACGAAGGATTTTGGTACCTTATCTGCAGCACATTCACCAAACGTTCGATGAAATTGAGCAGAAGCGGAAAGAGGTGAGACTGTTCGTAAACGCAGAGAAAGAACTGCAGATGAACGGACGGTGGAGATCGACTCCATTCACGCATCCCGCGACCATGGAAACCGTGGTCATGGACGCGGATCTGAAAACGCGGATCAAATCCGATTTAGAGAATTTTTTGAAGTCCAGGCAGTACTACCACCGATTAGGGCGCGTTTGGAAGCGAAGCTACCTCCTGTACGGGGCAGCTGGCACAGGCAAATCCACATTCATTGCCGCGATGGCGAAATTCCTGAGTTTCGATGTCTACGAAATCAACCTCAACAGAGTCCAAAACGACGCCGATCTGAAGTACCTCCTTCTCCAAACAACCAAAAAATCAATAATCGTCCTCGAGGATCTCGACCGTTTCCTCGACGACAAATCGACGGCGCTGAGCCTCTCCGGAATCCTCAATTTCATGGACGGAATATTCTCCTGCTGCGGCGAGGAGCGCGTGATGGTTTTCACCATGAACAGCAAGGAAAACGTCGGCGCGAGCCTCCTACGCCCCGGCCGAATCGACGTCCACATCAATTTCCCACTTTGCGATTTCACCGCCTTCAAAAGTTTGGCCAGCAGCCACTTAGGGTTAAAGGACCACAAATTGTTCCCCCAAGTGGAAGAGATTTTCCAGACCGGTGCCACGCTGAGCCCGGCCGAGATCGGCGAGATAATGATATCGAACCGGGGTTCGCCGAGCCGGGCGCTGAAAACCGTTATCACCGCGTTGCAGGGGAACCTGTCGAGCCGGGTCGGGAAGAGGCTGACCGGGTCGGGTTCGGGTCGGGACCAGGTGGAGATGGATTATGAGCAGGTTAAGGAGGTGCAGAATGGGATTATTCACCCGATGAAGGAGATCAAGAGCTTGTATGGGCTTTTGAAATCAAGGAGCAGTAGGAAGGCTTCGATGGATAAATTTGATGTCGACCCGATTGACAAGGAGAATTCGGGTTCGGTTCATACCCATGATAATTGAGTTTGGGCCTTTGGGGTTCTACAAGTTTGAAGCCCTTTTTCTTTTTTTAATTTATTCCACGGATTTTTTTTTTTTAGTGTTTGCCATTTATTAGTTGACTTTTCCACACATAGAAGATTATTAATCTATAGCATTATGTTTGTAGAAAGTATGTGGAATTGTAGATGTAATTTTGTAGAAAAAAGGTCTTGTTTTTATACATATTATTTATATTCTTTTATGTTTCTCTCTTTTGTTAGGCATTTATGGCAACTTACAACTGTGTTAATTAATTGTAGTCAAATTATTGATGGAATCATATTGACATCACAATATGATGTATATCTTTTTGTGCAATTATGAGAGAATCTTTATTTTAAGTTTTTTAAAGTCACTGGGATAATTGGCCAATCTTTAATCAAATGTAATATTATATGCAGAAATATAACTGAATTCGTAAAGAGGCTTGGTGCCCCTCAAAAAAAGCACTTATGGGGAAAGTTCCATTGAAAGGCAATTACTGATTTAGGGGTTTGGATTCGGTGGTGCAAAATTCCTTTATTAGAAGTTTAAGAATGCAAGTTTATAATAGAGTGTTTGTGTACATCTCAGTGGGAATTTGGCACCTTTTCATAGAAGAAATGGCTGTTCTTAGAATATTTGCTTCTAAGCTGTGTTTGTTTACTAGTTTAATGTTGTTCCTTCCAGTAAAAAGTGGTCGGCAGATATCTATATATGGAAGAGGCTTCGAATTTTTATCGTGTTAAGTTGAATGCAACCAGCTCACATTCAATTATTTGCTTGTAAAGTTGACATATCCTCGTATGTATCTGTTGCACCGTGCAACTCAAATGCATTTTTAAATAATATTAGTTATTTTATTAAAAGGTATTATTTGGTCAGTACTGCCCAAATCTTTGCTGCCAAGAAACCTATCAGGGTAATCCGTTGTGATGCTATTGATATACCTTAACCGATTTAAGTTAAGTTATTACGATTTGACTGTTTATTCATGATGATGCTTTTTTTTTTTTTTTTTTTATCGGACAAATGATAACTCGAACTTATGACCTCATCGCATAGGTAGTGGTGCTCTAACCACTCGAGCTATTCCACCTCGTCTCATGATGATGCTCATTATTCATCATGTTCAATTTAAAATCATGCATGTGGTCACTGCTTTATGAATCAAGTTTATAAAATGTCTTCCTTTTTCCTAATGAAATGAAAATAATATACTTAAGAAAATTATATGCATATTATTTTCCCCTTAGAAATGAATCTATACATGATTACTACAATATAGTTACAGAACTTGGACATGGAATTATATGCTCAAATAAGGAAGCCATTGTTACAGAACTAGTTTACATTTTATATTAATTTTTCAATTCTGCCACCACTGTTTCTGGTGGGTTATTCAGGTTGTCCTGTTTTCTTAAATGTTGTAATCTAATCCACAACAGCATCAAGTATTGTTTTATTTTACCATTTTACATTATTTGATCTTTGTGAAGAGAAAATAATAGGAACAAGTTTGAAACCACGATTTAAAACTAGTGTTATAATTATAAACAATATCGACCTGGCATCAGAGGTTTCCCTTAGTCCACTTTTTCTAGTTGTAGGCCAATGTATTACTAATTTTATCTTTCACTACAGATGGGAGATGGGACTAAAGACTGCCTTCATATTTAGTTTGAATTTTACAAGAGCAAGGTCTTATTTTCGTGTAATTTAAGTCTAATTTGCGCATCTTCGTTTGGACAAGTGAATAATGATAAGGTCTATAATCAATGTCATATGCTGGACTGTTGTGCTCCATTCTCTCTAGTAATTTTGCTTTAGTTCTAATATTGGTCATGATTAATTTCCTTGTTGCTTAGATGAAGAATAGAAGAAGTGCTAGAAGTCTATTACATGTGGAAAGCAGATGGTTCATTTGGAAAGCAATTCTCAATAGAATTCCGATTCGTGATAATTTGACAATTGATACCACTACACTTATAAATTAATATTTATACTTATAAACTAATATCGTAACACTTATCAACTGATACCACTACATTTATAAATTATAATCATAGCATTAAATGATATATGTACTAGTTTATAAAAATAGTGGTATCAGTTTATAATGTAATGATATCAATTTAATAGCATGAACAAGTTTCATTGGAGAGTTTGTGAAGTTTGTAAATTAAATAAGATTCGAGATTATGATTTTTATTTCTTGATTTAGGTCCGTGTCATCAGAAGTAGCTAGCGATCTCATTATCCAACAAAGGGAAGCAGATATTTACTCCATAAGGTAAAAATTTCAGAGGTAATACTATTGTTCCTAAGAAGTAATACTATTCCTCATAAGAACTAATATTGTTTTAAAAAGTGCAGTTTCCCCTGCTGTCCAAGTGCGTGCGATTACAAAAGGTATGTGCAGAAAGCCGTGAAGCCTCGCAAATCCAAATAGTTCAACTGCCACATTTTCCGGGCGGGGTTTATGCGTTCGAAGTGTGTGTGAAGTTCTGCTACGGCATAACGATCACTCTCAGTGCGTACAACATCTGGTAATGCAATCTCTTTCCCCTTTGCCTTATACAGACAGATTCTGTTCTTTGTTTCGAAGCTTTCAACGAGCGGGGAACTCTTTTGTTCCTTCTTATTCGGTGCATCAGCAGCTGAAGTTGCTTCATCGTCTGGTGCTTTCTGGAAGACGATAAAGAAGAGCCTTAGAAACAATTAGCAGCAACTGAGTAACAACTAATACTTTTCAGTGAAGACAACTAGTACAAACAAAGTAATACCTTCAAGTAAAACAACTAATACCATGTTAAATGTGAGAAGTATATACCAGCAGTATGTTTGGAAATTCCTGCTTTGATTGGCTTGGAATGGTGCTGCATAAAATCTGATTCTCTTAAAAGACCTTTTTCTTTCAATTTGTAAATTTTGGACAGCACCTTCTGCTGGCAAGTTATGAAAAAAGACGAGTTTTGATCACCTTCCTTGTGATACTGAATTGTTTGCATCCTTGTTCCATAAGAAAACGAAGCTAATAAAGATCATTGAATTTAGATTTTTGCACAGTTGTAATTAGCATTTTGAGGACATCAATTTCTTTTTTGAGCTCAATAATTTTCTTAGTAGCATTCACACTTGAACCACCCCAAGACAATGAAGACATTAACCCAACTGCACAATGTTTTTTTCCTTCTTTTGCAAAGAAACATGAGTACGACGGGGTGTGAGTGCTCCTGTTTTTCTCACTTGATCTGGAATTTTGCTAAAACCAATGAGTTCCTTTGACATTTAAAGGTAATCATTGCATTATTGAATTCCACGACTATAATAATAAAATGCTTACCTTTATATAACTAGAAAATGGTAGAATGGGGTGTTCGTGGGTTTGTATTCATATGATAAATGAATTGGGGAATTAACATTGTAGTCCATTAAAATTGAAGTTAGCCTCGTGGAAGTACTCACTAATTAATCCTATTCATTTTTTTATTTTGTTTGCACAATCTAGTGTGCAAATTTATATGGAACAGATAAATAGTAGAATTACAATCAATCCATCAACTTAAAAGAGTAACAATTCATAGAATTAAAATATCATTGTTGAAGAGCTAGAATAGCAAAACGTAAGAAGGAAATACGCCTGAATTCAGTTTCAAAAGCTAACTTTAACTCCATCAATGATCTTGTCCACTTTCGGAAGAACCCTTTGAATATCTATTAATTTCTTGCTTTCCAAATTCTCCAACACATATTATCAAATCGAGATAAGTAATTTCCTGAGTTCAAAAAATCGACGAAATGTTTTTTTTCAAGACGTCACCGTCTGGTCGTTCTACCATATCCACCACAAACTCTAGAAAGAGAATTGTACACATCTCTTGTTGAGAATTTACCATTCTTAAAAAAATTCTAGGTGAAGAAATCTCACGAATGGATAACCACCTTAATCCTACAAAAATATTGTCATCGATCTAACAATGCACACAACTCACTAGCAATTAAAATTATTTTTCATCTAAAAAGTCTTTCTATAACTCGCTATCCAGCCCAGTGACTGTTCAGGTCCCATTTCAACAAGAGTAGGACATTTTATGCACTAGCACATCTCATTTCCCCAACACACCCTTCATCCACTGATCCTTCCAAAATATCTCACTAAATTTTCATTCACAAGCAAAAACACAATATTATCACAGTATACTCTATCCTCGGCCCAAATCATCACATTGAAAATCTCTCCACCATAAACCCCCTTTAATTCTACCCTCACTCGTTAAAACACCATCACATAGGGTATGTTTGTTTCGGGATTTAGGTGTGCGAGGAAAGTCATGACTTTTAAAAAATATATATTTGTTTTGAGATTTTGATAGGGTGAAATTTTACTTTATGTCAAATCAATATTTAATAATGATTTATGTGGTATTATTATATTGTGAGAGAATGAGAAAAGTAATGATGTGATTGTATTGAATTTTGTAAAAAATAGGGGTGTAAGTATAATTTATAGGAGGAAATTTTGAAGTCTAATTTTAAATTTCAAACTATAATGGAACGTGATTTTCAAAGTCCTAAGTCCATCCGAGTGAGTCCCGAAACAAACGTACCCATAATGACACATACCTAGATCTAAGAGCTTTCACCTATAAAACACCCTCACATCCACCTACAAATAAGAGCTAAATATCCTCACATCTTCGAACTAATTTTAAGTGGCGAAATTCATTCTCATCAAAACAGTTAATCAGTATTTAGTTTGCTCTACTGTACAGGAAATCCATAATTTTTATTGACTTCAATTATTTTAACTTGTCAAAAGAATCGAATTATTAAAGGAAAAGGAAAGAAAAAAAGAAGAAGCTGAAGAGTTATCATTAATCATGGCAGTATGGCCTCTTGCATAATTCATGGGCGGAGGAACGTGGAAGGCACTCTCTCGGTAACATTGATTAAAATTTGTCCTTACCCTACTTATGCACAGAATTTTATTTTAATTAAAAAAACTAGATTATTTTCAATCTCGATTTTCGACCACTACAGATCATTATCTTACATTAAGCCTGATATAAGAACATTATTTTAGTCTTTTTTGAAGACCCAATCGCGGTATGCAAACATAAGGCTCCATTTGGATGAATGAATTTAAAAATTTATAGATTTTACACATAAATCATACACTTTAATGGATTTATAAATACTTAGATGTGAGAGTTTAGGGAAGAGGGTGAAAGGGGAGAGGGGGAAGGGGCGGAGATGAGGAGATTTCACAAATGACTACGTTTTTTATGAGGATTTGAAATTCCTCAATTTTAAACTAGCTTCTTAAATTTAAGTATTTATAAATCCATTGAAGAATGATAATTTTTATGTAAAATCTATGAATTTCAAATTCATCCATCCAAATGGAGCCTGAGTGAAAACTAATTGTCCGAGCAAACTGAAACCGGTCCACGCGTATCTATTTTTCTACTCCTTATGCGTCGGATTAGACCACGCCCATTAAATTCCACCGCTGTTAACAGGCTGTAAACTAGCGTTTTAAGATCTAAATTCAACACAATAACAATATTACTATAATATAGTACTATATTTTATCTAATAATGTGTTTTTACTTTTCAGTTTTCACCATCAAATACATATAGAATTAATATTGGGTTTCCCCAAGGTTATAGCCAAGTTGGTAAAGTTTGTGGTGATGTGGGGAGAAAATCCTCGCAAAACGCTGTGAGTTGAACTCCCCTGTGAGACAAATTCTCCATTGAAATATTATGGGGGGTTTGTCGCAGGGGATTGAATTATGTTGGCTCTCTCCCCCACAAGTGTGTCCGCCACTGCACATCCTTCGATTTACAACCCGCCCGGATGAGGGGCCAACGACTGTTGGCACTCTCCATCCCACGTGTCTATACGCTTGGGCACATCTTTCGATTTACAACCCACCCGGCTGATGGGCCAACGGCACGGGTGGGGGAAGTTTCTCGTCTCTTCCTCAAAAAAAAAAAAAAAAAAGAATTAATGTTGGGAAAAAATGTAAAGTATGCGTCTAGTATGATCTCTCCCACAAGTGTCTGCCACTTGGGCACATCCTTCGATTTACAACCCTTCCGGCTGAGGGGCCAACGACCTATTGGCTCTCTCTCACAAGTGTCTGCCACTTGGGCACATCCTTCGATTTACAACTCGCCGGGCTGAGGGGCCAACGACACGGGTGGGAAGAGTTTCTCGTTTCTTCCTCAAAAAAAAAAAAAAAATTAATGTTGGGAAAAAATGTAAGTATGCGTCTAGTATGAGTGATTTACAAGTCTATTTTGCTTGTTTTGGTGATGTTTGTAAGTTATTCTTAAAGTTGTTAAAATAATTTGCTAAAACACCCTTTGTTTTGCAGTCGAATCTATAGAACATGCACTTTACAAAACATAATTTAAAAAATCCAACCCATTTAAACACTAACAAAACAGAAAGAAAACCGGTAGTAGTGTATTTTGTGAACGCGTGTTAATACCCCAATTGATTGAGGCCAGCAAATAGGCCTGTCGGCAGTCCTCTGTTCCATACCAAGAATTTTGATAGGTAGACAAGATAAAACCTTGTAACCATCGGATACATCTTTAAATTCAAATTCATTTGTAATTTTTTTATTGAACAGTACTATTAGTAATTTCTTTTAATTAAATAACATTAATCATGAAAACAATCGATCAATATTGTTTAATAAAAAAAAATACTATTAAAAAATACATTTGAGTTGTACTGTAAAATTTAGTGTGGAAAAGACTAAATCAAAAGTCAAAACATAATTCTAACTAGGCATGTCAACTAGCGAGGATGGAGCATAGTTGGCGCTCCATTTTCAACGAAGTGAACTGAGAATAGTTGTCCAATTTCTGTCGAGGATTCTCATCCCCACGGGGATTCTCCAATTCCATTAACTAATTTATTCTTCAATTTTTTCTCCCCGTAATGGAAGGGGTGACTGTGATATTTTTAGTTGCACAAAAAATATCAACAAGGTACGTAACTTTGAAATAAGTAAGAAACAAGTCAATTGAAGAATGAAGTAATTTTATATGTATATAATTGTGTAACATTTGTGCGAGATCATTTAAGAAAACAAAACTCTGTTTAATGAATGGTTTACCCAAATCATATAATAGGACCAGACCCAAACATGCTCAGCTCTGCCCAAACCTAAACATCGCGCATGCGCCTATTATGATTCAAGTTATCAAAGGACAAAGAACTTGATTGATTTCAACAAAACATGACTCATTAACTCATTTAATGGTTAATATGAGATGGAATATAATTATTGAAAACACAACTAAGGATTTATCACTTTATCATTTTCACTGTGGTGTATTTTAATATTTATGTATTATTTCTTTTGAAAAATATAAACATTAAATTAAAATGTTATTATTTTTGTATAAAAAATCACTATTGTTTATAACATGTTTTTTACGTTTAATTCTGAATTAGAAAATTGTTGACTTTTTCATTTAAATATTATTATTACCTTCTTCCCACATGAATTTGCACACTTACCTTTTTTGTTCATGTTTTAGCGAGCGAATTATTTATTAGTATTTGAAATAATAAAATGACTTTTAAGGTGTGGTATGATAGTTTTACCACTCCTCTATTATAATTCTTTTTTAAAATTACTTTATCATTTTAAATACTAATGAAAAACTCGCTCACTAAAATACGAATCAAACAGTCAGTGCCGGATCCAGAATTCAAACTTGGGTGGGGGGTGTTGTTTGTGTGAGAGTATACTAAATATGAATTTTAAGTCTAATTAATAGGGTATCAACTCACATTAATATAAACAAGAAGGATAAATACACATATTAATATAACTATACGAGTCATGTGCACCACATACACTAATTCAAATTGGTGCAATTAGATTCAATTTTAATTTGAATGAACTATGCACTCTAAATCATAACCCTTAAATAATTAATCTTAAATTATATATGAACCATTCGGGCCGGGTAAACCATGAACTACTTGGGCCGAGTGAACTATGAATCACTCGGGCCAAATTTGGGTCCGGGTCGAGAAAAAAAAAACTAAAATTAAAGTTAAAAAAAATTAAAATTAAAAAAAAAATTAAAACTGAAAAAAATAAAAGAACTCCAACATATATATATATATATATACACACACACGTAAAGCTAAAAAATCTAGGATCCATCCCTGCAAATAGTAAGATGGTGTATCACTTTCATTTCTCAACTAATAAGTAAGATTGATGTGATTTGAACATAAAAGTATATTAATCGTCGTGACTCGTGATTCTCTATTAATAAATTAAATTAATTATTAAATGAAATTTTGTTTTATAAAATAAAATTTGTGAGATAGGATCTACTTCTTAGGTGTGTTTTAAACCACAACTTACACTTGAGAAACATTTATTTTTAAAAAAAATTAGGTCACATCAACTTAAAAAATGAGAGCTCCTCACTATAGCAATTGAGTTTGAAAACATACCCTTAATATAAGACGGGGCATGTAAAATAGGTCATTACATGTCCTTTCAAATATGTCATCGTTCAACATCTTCAAACTTAATGCCCCATGTGACATCTATTAAGTCCACTGAAGTTTCCCTTTAGGCATATGATAGAGATACTATTGATGCTAAATCTTGAAAATTTAAGGACTAGTTTAAACCATTAAAACCCTTTTTTGGTTCAATAATGGTACTCGATCGTGATAATCTGGAATAATTGAACCATTTTTCTTCAATACGTGCAGAACTGTCGGCTAGAACTCTTAAAATTTTGACCGTTTTCTTTTTCAACTCATTTAGTAAATAGTTTTACTAGGTAAAACATTCACATTTTAAATAAAATAACATTATAAAAAATAAGGCAATTTTTTCTGTGCACTATTTGCACTAATTTAGAATTGGTGCAATTGATTTATTTTTATTTTTTTTTCAATTTTTTACCCGATCCGGACCCAACTCGATTCGACTGGTTCATGGTTCACTCGACCCAAATGATTCATATTTAGGTTATATATATATATATATATTTATCCGGCCTGGACCGAGCCCGACCCGATCTGAACATGGCACAAGTGGTTCATAGTTCACCCGACCCGAATGATTTAGGGTTTAGGGTTCATGATTTAGGTTTAGGGTATATAATTTAGGATTAATGGTTCATCTAAATTAAAATTGAATTTAATTGCATTAATTGCATGATAAGCATCACTCAAAAAATAAAGATATTTGACTTTAAATATATAATAAAAAATGGAAAAGTAATATTTCAAATTTTCAACAAACCAATTACAAAAATGGAAAAAAAGTATATGTTGCACTTGGAGTTGATTTGAGAATATATTTAAGATTCATAATAAGCAAATCTATTTGATACTTGGAAATGAGTTAAAACTCGTTGACTGACTTGACTCCCACAGTAGAATAATTTTAATTTTTTTTAAAATTCACCTAAAATTCGGAAGATTTGGTATGTTTATATTTAAAAAAAATTCTATTTACAATTATTTTTCTAGCGATCTATCAGTAATCCCAGATTTTCTAGGTTCAGAAAATTATACGGTTTACGAGAGTCCGAACCCGAAAACGGGTACGCCCGGAAGACGGTCCCACATACCAAATCTAACGGCTAATGTTCACAGATCAGAAAATCGACGTCCAACATTTCACCCTCCTAACCCGACCCGGTCCATAAGGCCACCGCCGACACACAGTCGGGCCGAGCGGAGCCCGCCACGTGTCAAACAGGTGAACGCACTATCAAACAAAAACAAGAACAAAATCGTAATTATTTGCTACCCCTTGAGCAAAAGGCAAAACCGCGTCCCGATTTGCTCTATTGCTGGCTAGCTACTTGTACACACACCAAACACACTCTACTGTGTGTACTTGGTTATGTATATATATACGCATCCGCTAACTCTCTGAGTGGATACGAATTAGTATCTACTTGAGATAGTTCACTTTTTAGGTCTCTCCGATTTGCGCTTTTTCTTCTCCGAGAGGTTGAATTTCTCTTCAATTTTTGGTGGTGGTGTTGGAGAAATGGAGTTGTTTTACTACATGGTGTTTGGTGGTTTGGCTGCGGTGGTGGCAGCGTTGGAGTTCAGTAAGAACAACAAGGATCGGATCAATACTACTTCAGCTTTCAATTCGTTCAAGAACAACTACGTGCTCGTTTACTCTCTCATGATGGGTAGGTAACGCTGTGAGTTAAATCCAGATCTAGTGAAATTCTGTTTGCAATGTGCTCAGTTTTATGTTGATCTAATTACATTTTAGCGGGGGGATGAAATTGTTTGTTTTTTAAGTTTCAATTGGACAAAATGAGTTGAAAATTGTGGTATTGTTGTAACTGTGCTAAGTATTTGTTCGGGAAATACTAGATCCAATCGCGGAGGAGTAGGATGATTTTGAGGGATCGGGGTTTTATATGAATTGTATGTTAATCGTAAGCCTTTGGTGGATTATATAGCATATGTTATGTTATTAGTGCTGTGATTTGGATCTGATGTTTGTGGACTTGATTTCAGAAAGCCTGATTAATGTTTATGGTGGATCTAGATCTTAGTTGGGTTTTTGTGTACTTAAGCCAATGCACGATGCTGAGAGCGGTTCTGTGTTGATTTAGTAGTTTAATGCGACCAAATTGTACTAAAATTTTCTACTCTTGGGCAATTATGTGCGGATAACTTAGTTTATTAGACATCAGGAAGTGAGGGAATGTACGTTTCTGAGATTCAATTATCTTTTGCTTTGGCTTGAGCATAATTGATTTTGCTTAGAAGACAATACTGCGGTCTTTCGTATAGAGCATTCTCCTACCATTATATGTTATATCAGACATGACTCTGCTTTTTATGAACTGTGTTGATAACTTTGTACTGCATAAGTGACGTGCATTTGAGTTATTCTTTTTAGTGCAAGATAACACTCCTCATTTGTTTTAGTTTTATTGATTTTCTCAATAACGTCCTATTTCGTGATGCTCTTTGTTTCAGTAACCCTCAACTTTCATGGTAGCTTTTGCAGTTTTCTGAGATGCCTGTAGTTACATTTTTGTGCCTTTTCTGATTGTTGCTTTCTATGTGGCAAACAGCTGGTGACTGGTTGCAAGGGCCTTATGTTTACTACCTTTACACCACTTATGGTTACGGGAAAGGTGAAATTGGGCAGCTGTTCATCGCAGGATTTGGGTCGTCCATGTTATTTGGAACCATTGTTGGATCCCTAGCAGATAAACAGTGAGATGTCCTCCTTAAATATTTGAGATTTGATCTTCACTTTATGAAGTATCCTGTTTGAGCTCCTTAATGAAATTGTAGGGGGCGGAAGAGAGCATGTGTTACTTACTGTATCACGTATATACTAAGCTGTGCCACCAAACATTCTCCTCAGTACAAAATTCTGATGGTTGGGCGCATTTTGGGTGGTATTGCTACATCTCTCTTGTTTTCTTCATTTGAGTCGTGGCTTGTGGCTGAACACTTCAAGGTAGGTTGTCCTTGCGTGCATTAGTGGCTTAGTGCTATAACCATTAATTATTAAATTTGTTAGTATTTTTTATTGCATGTATACTAGCTTATAACCGCTATTCAACAATATCACATGACTTATATGTTTGTTTGTTAGTATTTTTTATTGCATGTATACTAGCTTATAACCGCTATTCAACAAATAACATGACTTATATGTTTGTGTCAACCAATCCGAATAATTATCTGATCTAATCGAATTTATTATAACTAAATGACGTGGATTACATAAAGAAGATATGAATTGCAACAGAATTTCTATGTGGCGGTGGATTGCCTGGGATTCAAACCTGGAAATAGTCAGATGGAGTAGATAATTTATTTGTTATGTTAAGTAAATAAAGAAAAACTCCTCCCGAAGCCATACTTGCATTTTTCATTGCATACAGTGTTCCCTATGTATACATCTTTTCCTTTAACAAAAGTTGAATAATCGGTTGATTTAACCGTTATTACATACTACAACAACATTTCGGAATGGTGAAAATCCAGTTTGAATCTTTTTAACATTCTTTTTATTTAGGTTGGTTACCTCATCACGCAGAATTTAATCCACATACACAAACAACCTGTGGTTTCATTACACTTTCTTTTCCTGCTATTGTGATTTGTAACCCTCAATTTGCTAGTTGTGCATGAGGTTTTGTTTGTTCGCAATATTCAAAATTTTCCGATTAAAGTTAAATTAGCCTGCATTTTTTTGGTTTAAACTATGGATAGTTATGTATGGGAAGGTAAGAATCTTGAATTTCATTATGATTGCAGAGGGGCTTTGAGCAGCAATGGCTCTCATTAACTTTCTCCAAGGCAGTATTCATTGGCAATGGTCTTGTTGCTATTATAGCTGGGTTGTTTGGAAATTTTCTGGTCGATTCTTTGAATCTTGGGCCTGTATCACCATTTGACGCTGCTGCTGTATTTCTAGCTATTGGCATGGCTATTATATTATCTTCTTGGTCTGAGAACTATGGGGATTCTTCAGAGAACAAGGACTTGCTTACTCAATTCAAGGGTGCAGCTGTAGCAATTGCATCAGGTATTACTTAATCTCTTTAGGCCCCGTTTTCGCGGGATTGATCGGGATAGGCCATGATTAGGATTTTAATCCTAACTAATCTACCGTTTGGTTTGCGGGATGAGGGCCCATGATATACCTCAAGCCCGGGTAGAAAATGTATAAAATCCCTCCATGGAGGGATATGTCAATCCCATGTGAAAGGTGGGATAGAGCATATCCCAAATGCAATATTACAAATTGTCCTTCTAATGTTTGAATAGATTCACAAGAATGAAGTGTGGTTGTTTAAATTCAATTTAAGGGTGTTTATGACATTTCAATAGGTATCCCATCTAATCCCTCAATCTAATCCTACAATCCAAACGTATATCTTGATTCAACAAATCCAGTCAAATCAATCAAATCTTACTAAATCCCACTCAATCTTATCACACCTAATCAATCCAGTCCCGTGAACCAAACACCCCCTTAAATGAAAAAGTTTCTTATGTTTCCTTTAATCACCTAAATATTTCAATGCATTTTTTGGTCCTGCTACCAAGCTTTTCTTGTTATTTCAATGGATTTTGATTTACTGGTTTTGATGATCAGATGAGAAGATTGCACTGCTTGGCGCTATACAATCTCTGTTTGAAGGTTCCATGTATACATTTGTGTTCCTCTGGACTCCTGCTTTGAGTCCAAATGATGAAGATATTCCCCATGGTTTCATTTTTGCTACTTTTATGTTGTCTTCAATGTTGGGAAGCTCAATTGCAGCCCGTTTATTGGCCCGCAACACAATTAAAGTGGAGAGCTACATGCAGATTGTATTTGTCGTATCATCTGGCTCTCTTTTGCTTCCCATATTGACAAGTGTATGTCCTGATTCCCCTTCTT
The DNA here is from genome assembly GCA_037126765.1 of Stenogyne calaminthoides. NCBI lineage: Eukaryota > Viridiplantae > Streptophyta > Magnoliopsida > Lamiales > Lamiaceae > Stenogyne > Stenogyne calaminthoides. The sequence continues at coordinate 34,873,324 of JBBCBC010000009.1, forward strand.
TCACTTAAATTTTATCCTTGATGAAGTGTTATCTAATTTCATCCTGCTTGTGACAGTTGTTGGTAGCTCCTTCTAATGTGAAAGGGGGCAGCATCTCATTTCCAGGCAGTCTCCAGCTTCTTGGGTTCTGCGTTTTTGAAGCTTGTGTTGGAATCTTCTGGCCATCCATTATGAAAATGAGATCTCAATACATCCCTGAGGAAGCTCGAAGCACCATTATGAACTTCTTCCGCATACCTCTAAACATATTTGTTTGCATTGTGCTATACAACGTAAGTTCACTTGTTATTAGCTGTGTGTTCACTCGTGGGTTATTATGAATTGATGTTGCTGGAGTAATACTTGGGTACACCACTTGTACCGTGCCCAACTAATACTGTTCAATGGGAACATTATATTGTTCAGGGAAAACAGCTAATATTGATCAATTAATACCTTTTAGTAAAACAACTAATACCATTTAAAAATACACTTTAGTTGCACGGTGCAACTGGTGCGTGAGAGTATTTGCCATTTGAATAATGTTGCCTGTTGTGGATACAGACAATATAAAAGCCTAAAGCTTTACATTTTTCATGCACTGACTACTTTCTCAATGTTAACAATTATATCTCAAATTATAATAGGTGAATGCATTCCCCATCACTGTCATGTTTGGCATGTGTTCGATCTTCCTCTTTATGGCCTCCATTCTTCAGAGACGACTATCAGCAATTGGAGATAGGCCAAGTGAGTATTTTGTTTCATGTATTTAACTATATATTTTTAGCATCTAATAGCATCATCTACTGGGAAATTAATGACCTGTCATCCTGTCTTTGTTTCCCACTTCTTGTAGAGGCAGCAGATTGGACTATGTTGAAAGACAAAAATGCTGAGCATGATGAACTAGACGATGCTTGATCAAATTAGTTACAGCAGAAAATGTGTGTTACACAGCATCATCCGATTTATTTAATTTTTGGCCGTCACCAAAGTTTCAAATGAATTTAGTGATTGATGCAGCAGTAAGAAGTTGTTGAAGATGGTGTATGATAGTATTAATTATTTGAGTACTTGGATGCCTCGTGTCCCAACCCACCCCACTCAACCCATATGTCTCGTGTCCTCAAGTAATATATATGCACTGATGTTTAGGGCGCATTAATTATAAGGCAATGGGCCTAATAAAAGGCCCTTTTCTTCTTGCTGCTCAATCTTGCCGCCATATCTTCCAATAGGGTCCGGTTATTAAAACCCCCATTATTAGGAGATACACCCCCTCCATAATTTTGAAATATAGGTGTTGAAATTATATCTTAATTTCGAAAGTGGTTTTTCGAAATTACTTACATATTTCAAAAAGAAGATGCCGAATTTCTGAAGTTTTGCAAAGTAAAATTCTGCTCGAAAACTTTCAAAACAAATATTCCGAAATTAAGATATAATTTCAACACCATTGTTTTGAAATTATAAATTAAATTCAAATTAAATTTTTCGAAAATATTTTGGGGGGAGGGGTGTATCTCCTAATAATGGGGGTGCTAATAACCGGGGCCCTTCCAATATATATGTGATGTATATCTTTTCTTCCTTCCCAAGTTAGATATATATGCACTATATCTCCAAAATCAATTAATCATGGCCTTCATTTATGCAGACGTTACATTTATTTTTTTGGGCTTCATGGGCTTCCAATATGTGGCACTCTTTACAATCGATCATGATCAACTATGCTATCCATATATCTTCTCATGTGGCTCGTCTCAAGCTTTACTAAAATATTGCAAAAGGACCTGAAATTTGTTATTAATATAACATCATAGCTCACTAGTACAAAAAGTAGTAAGTTGGAAAATTACAAGCAAAATAGAGAATTGTTGTTATAGAACAATCAATTAAAACACACAAATTACACAATAATTTCGACTTATTAAGTGCATTTGGTGTATACAAGACTTTATCGTACCAAAGTTACGAAGAGAGAGGCGTGAAATATAAAGAAAGAGAGCAAGTTGTATATAGAATAATATCAAGTAGATATGTATATATAGTCAACTAAGCAATAGTAGAAGCACGTTTAGTTGTTGTACACCAGAAGCTATGCATATATCTTGTTTATTCATCATTCTATATAAGTCAACTATGAAGAGTGATTATTCCCATATTTTGATTGCAAGTGATCATAAACCTCATCCACTACATCATGCATGCACTATTCTTATCTTAGGGCATCTTTATTATTACGACCTGTTTCTCTCTCTCTTCCTGTCATAAAGTCTAGAGAAACTTGGACTTCAAGTAGAAACCTAAACAATCACATGTCAATAAAAAACAGAAAAGCATGTGTAGTATAGGTCGGTAGATTATAGCATAAATCATATACATATCTAAGGAGGGATTAAGTGTTGTACAGGAGAGAGTTGTGCACCCTCCCACCATTGGATCATACACCCTCGCACGGGTGTGTATGTATGTGGTTCAATGGTGTGTATTCAGGAGAGTGTTGTACAACACCAAATTGAGGTCATGCATATCTATGATTTCAACCGCATATATATCCGTCTCCCTAAAAAAAAAACCATGTATATATATCTGTTGGGTTGACTTCCTTTATCACCTATATGTTGTCCAAATTGCACAACCCGATATTGCAACTATCTTTTGACTCTCAGAGTGAATGATGTAATTAATCCAAACACCTTCAATTCACTGGGCTACAAAAGTTCCTGAGTGGGTTTAATGTGCATTCAGGTGCACCGTGCACTTTAGAACCGTGCGATTTGTTATATTGAAAGATGAAACTTGTTTATACTGAACAGTGCAAAATATGAAAAAAAAAATAGTTGCACGTTTTAGTATAAACAAGTTGCATCTTTCAATATAACAAGTTGTACAATTCTAAAATGCACAATGAATGCACGGTGCACCTAAATGTATATAAGATTTAGCCATAAGTCCCGTATTCACTCATGTCTATTTATCGTGTAACGGAAAATTTTGTGCGACAGTGCAATCATTTTTTTTTTGTGTGTGTGAAACCATTGTTAGCACCTCACTGCGTTAAGTTACTGGGTTTAACCCTGCAAAAATATTTTTAACTATTGAGATTACGTCAAATTTGACTATCTTAGTCTCGGTATATAAAAAAAAAAAAACCCCGTCTTTGTATGAAGGCATCAATGTCATAGTCTATCTTATTACCCTTTCTGATTTTCATTAAGAATTTGCGAATACATCTAATAACTAAAGGCAAAGGCAGAGTATACCGTAAAATTCGTTCACAATAAAATTATTTTTTCTTCTTGCTGCTCAATCTTGCCGCCATATCTTCCAATATATATGTGACGTATATCTTTTCTTCCTTCCCAAGTTATATATATATGCACTATATCTCCAAAATCAATTAATCATGGCCTTCATTTATGCAGACGTTACATTTATTTTTTTGGGCTTCATGGGCTTCCAATATGTGGCACTCTTTACAATCGATCATGATCAACTCTGCGTTCCATATATCTTCTCACGTGACTCGTCTCAAGTTTTACTAAAATATTGCAAAAAGACCTGAAATTTGTTATTAATATAACATCATAGCTCACTAGTACCAAAAGTAGTAAGTTGGACAATTACAAGCAAAATAGAGAATTGTTGTTATAGAACAACTAATTAAAACACACAAATTACACAATAATTTCGACTTATCAAGTGCATTTGGTGTATACAAGACTTTATCATACCAAAGTTACGAAGAGAGAGGCGTGAAATATAAAGAAAGAGAGCAAGTTGTATATAGAATAATATCAAGTAGATATGTATATATAGTCAACTAAGCAATAGTAGAAGCACGTTTAGTTGTTGTACACCAGAAGCTATGCATATATCTTGTTTACTCATCATTCTATATAAGTCAACTATGAAGAGTGATTATTCCCATATTTTGATTGCAAGTGATCATAAACCTCATCCACTACATCATGCATGCACTATTCTTATCTTAGGGCATCTTTATTATTACGACCTGTTTCTCTCTCTCTTCCTGTCATAAAGTCTAGAGAAACTTGGACTTCAAGTAGAAACCTAAACAAACACATGTCAATAAAAAACAGAAAAGCATGTGTAGTATAGGTCGGTAGATTATAGCATAAATCATATACATATCTGGGAGGAGATTCGGTGTTGTAGAGGAGAGTGTTGTGCACCCTTCACACCATTGGATCACACACCTCCGCACGTGTGTGATTCAATGGTGTGTTTATAAGAGAGTGTTGTACAACACCAGATCTGAATCCATGCATATCTATGATTTCAACCACATATATATCCGTCTCCTTAACAAAAAAAAAACCATATATATATCCGTTGAGTTGATTTCCTTTATCACCTATATGTTGTCCAAATTGCACAACCCGATATTGCAACTATCTTTTGACTCTCAGAGTGAATGATGTAGCACCTCACTGCGTTAAGTTACTTGGGTTTAACTATGCAAAAATATTTTTAACTATTGAGGTTACGTCAAATTTGACTATCTTAGTCTCGTTATATTAAAAAAAAAACTCCATCTTTGTATGAAGGCATCAATGTCATATAGTCTATCTTATTACCCTTTCTGATTTTCATTCAGAATTTGCAAATACCCCTAATAACTAAAGGCAAATGAAGAGTATACCGTGAAATTTGTTCACAATAAAATTGATTTTTTTAAAAATTGTATCATATATTTCACAAAATCGTATTACTTATTTTCATTAAATAGTATAACTTGTTTTTTGGAAAAATATCTCCTCATGTTTTCACAAAATTTCACCTCTTGGCTTTGGCTTCTAATATAGTCATAAAGAAAATAAACAAGGAGGATATATAGGTGTTGGAAAATGTTACTCATTTTTTTATAAATGAGAAATTAATTTTTAAAGTTGTTGTAAATCAATTAAAGAGGAAGGAAGAAGTAAGAAGGTTTTGTCTCATATCGAAAAAATACAAAATGAAAAAGTGAGTTGCCTCGTTTTATTTCTCGTTTAATTGTTGAACATAACAACTACATTTAGTGCAAGGAAAAACGTTACACATTCTTTTTTAAAAGTCTGAATTAAGTGGACATTATCTTAGGTGACGGTTACAACGAATTAGTTGGAAGTTCAAAACCTGAATTAATGGTACATTATTTCAGGTTGTCGGTTTTGTTTTGAGGTCATTAGTGACTCATAATGCGAACATTAATTTCCAATGGTCAAACTTTGATGCTATAAATAGCACTTTAGTCAAAGGTGAAAGGACGACTTGGAAAATGTGAAACCACAAATTGAAGAAATGATACAGACATATTCCGGCAATTGCCTATATATCTTCTGCTTAGATTTGTTCATGCTCTGGTGATATTATTTAGATAGCATCTAAATTCGCTTCGAACAAGATATAATGCTAATATCATTGTTTTTAAGTCATTGTATCCTGGAAAACATATGTCATATGATTCACTAGCACCGAGAGTGAAAAACATAATTTGTTTTAAGAAAATCGTGTGTAATTAACTCGAACATCAATTTTTGTTTTATCCCAATTATGATATTTTCCAACAATAGCTAGGTCCATATTATTTTCCTCTTTCTTGATCAATTAATAATTAATATGTTAACTTATATTAGGCCAGAAATAATCAATAAGAGTAATTAGAGCAGTGAAAGTGTCCAATTTATCCTCCAATATCTTGGTTGTGTAGTAAATCAAAAGATGTAGATTGCATACGGCAGCCACCGTAATTTGTTTATGTAATTTTCAATTTCTTGTTGAAAGATTTTAAGAGAAATTATTTCATTTTCAATAGAAACCGTGAATTTCAGACCCACCACAAGAAATTCGTTGACCTTATATTTTGTATGAATCGTAGTACGAACTGTATTTAGGATACTTGGTGTGGATTAAATTTAGTAAAAGCACTTTTCATTTCTTATTGAGCAAGTCTCTTATGAAATTTGTTTATATATAATATGAAATTTATACTATTATACTTATAAATTAGTATTATAATATTTATCAATTGATATCATTACACTTATAAATTATACCATAACATTAAATATTACTATATAAAATTTAATTTATAAGATTAATTATATTAATTTCATAGTATAAATAAGTTTCAAAAGTTGTGAATAAGAACCATGTAAAACTTTAAATGGGAAGCACAAAACGAGAGAACGCAAACTGATACTCCCCCGTTCTGATCTTGTTTACACAATTAATGTGTGCTTGGAGTTTAAGAAAAAATGATAAAGTGATAAAGTGTTGGGATAGAAAGAGTTATTTATTAGTATTTTATGTGATAAAGTGATAAAATATTGGGAGTGGAAAGAGTTGTTTATTAGTATTTTATGTGATAAATTGATAAAGTATAAAGTGAGTATTTCCATTTAAGAAAATGCTTAAAGAAGATTGGGACGCCCAAAACGAAAATAGTGTAAACAAGATCGGGACTAATGGAGTATATTTTATCATATAAATAACTAATACTTAAATAACACATCATGAATTACACATTGAAACTAATTTTCACACAAAATAAAAATCTCATCAAATAAAATTTATTTCACCATACTTATTCAATGGCCGAAATAGAAAAAAAACAAAAAAAAACAAAACAAAAATTCAGAGGAAGCAAGAAAGACAAAAAATAAAATAAAAAATAAAGGTAATTTTGATTGGATAACATACATGTTTAAACACTAAAGTTGCTAAACGCAGGAAGCGAAAGTCGCGTCTCATATAAAACGCAGATAATGGGCGACTCGGATCCACTGTTCCATTTCCCTATTTCATCTATTGTTTCACATCTTAGATTAATGACAAGTGTACATATCACAATATCTAAAAATATGAGAATAACACCTTAATAAAACCAGATAATCTATTAAAAAAACTATATTTATTTAAGCAAAACTAATTAATTCCTACTCCAAAAAAATCTTATAAAAATATTTATAATTAATTAATGTAAACTACATGTATATATTAATAAAAAAAACTAAATTTATTAAATATTGAGTATAAATTATGTTGGGATTGTTGGAGCCTGAGTGGAACAGAGTTGCAGCGCGCGGGAGGCGCTTGACCAGTGCCCGAGGTCGAGCAGATGTGCTCGGTCGAGCACCCCCATTTCCAGCGCCATGTAGGTGCTCGATCAGCCTTGGAGGTCGAGTAGAACCGCTCGACCAAGGCCCGTGGTCGAGCGGTTCCGGAAGCCTGAACGCGGAATTAGGTTTTCGGCCCAGCCTCTTGTTTAAATATTTTTGACTCATTGTAATTGTATTATCACTCAAAATCAGACGAAAATAGTAGATCTCCTGGCTTGGTAGTGCCCCCAGACGTAGTCATTCCTGACGAACTAGGTAACCAAATTTGTTGTTCCTTAATTTCTGCTTCCATTATTTTCTCCATAATTGCTGCTTAAATCCTAACAACTGGTATCAAGAGCATCGGGTTAAAGGGATCTGTTGAAGAACAATTATGATGGCTGAAGGAAAATCGCCTGTTGAGAAGTTTGATGGAACGGATTTTGGATTCTGGAAATTGCAGATCTAGGATTACCTGTACAGTAAAGATCTGTATCAACCTTTAGGTTCAAAGCCTGAAGATATGAAGGACGACGAGTGGAAGTTGCTGGATAGGAAGGCGATGAGTGTGGTTCATCTGTCGTTATCCAGGAACGTCGCCCTACATACGGTGAAAGCAAAACCACAAAAGGAGATCTTTGAGATTTTATCTGAGATGTATGAAAAACCGTCTGCAGCGAACAAGGTTCATCTGATGCGGAGGTTATTCAACCTGAGGATGGCAGAGGATACTGTGGTAGCCAATCATCTAAACGAGTTCAATATGATCATAGCCCAATTGAGCTCGGTTGAGATTGATTTTGATGATGAAGTTCAAGCCCTAATTTTGTTGTCTTCTTTACCAGAAAGTTGGAGTGGAACGGTAACGGTTGTTAGTGCTTCAGCGGGTAAAGTGAAACTAAAATTTGATGAGGTTAGAGATTTGATCATGAGCGAAGAAATTCGCAGGAAAGAATTGGGTGTGGCCACAGGATCAGCCTTGAGTGCGGGAAACAATGGCAGATCTGAATCCAAGGGGAAGCCAAATAGGGGTAGATCGAAGTCAATGGGCAAAGATAAGCCCAAGAAGGATAAGAGTCAAGTTGAGTGTTACAATTGTCATGAACTTGGTCATTACAAAAGGGAGTACAAGGCACAAGCTAAGGCACAAGGGAATGCACCAAAGAAGAATGACAACTCAGCCAACGTTGCCACTGATGAGGACTCAGATGCATTAATCTTGAGCGTAAGCAGTCCATTGGAATCGTGGGTGTTAGATTCTGGAGCATCGTTTCATTGCAAAGATCTTTGAAGATGGAGAAGTACACTTCCGGAACTTTGGGAAGGTTTATCTAGGCGATGATGAGCCTCGAAATCAAAGGGAAGGGAATGTTGATTAAGACACCAAATGGGGATCGTGTTTCTGCTTGAAAGATGTGAGACATATTCCTGGTTTGAAGAGGAATTTAATTTCAGTTGGGCAGCTTGATGATGAGGATTACAAGGTGACTTTTGGGTGTAACACGCGGAAGATATCCAAAGGTGCCATGGTTGTGGCTCGAGGCAATAAGGAGGAAACGTAGTATATGACAAGCAACACCCGGAACAGCCTTGCGCTTGCAAGTGGAAAAGGGAATGCAGATTTGTGGCATTGTCGTCTTGGCCACATGAGTGAGAAAGGAATGAAAGTTATGTGCTCAAAGGGTAAACTGCCAGACCTCAAGACAATTGACATCGGGTTGTGTGAGGACTGTGTGTTCGGAAAACAGAAAAGGGTGAGTTTTTTTTTTTAGGAGGCGAGAACTTTGAAAAGCGCGAAGCTTGAGTTAGTTCACAGTGATTTGTGGGGTCCAGCACCAGTGACATCCATTGGTGGAGCATCATATTACATGACTTTCATTGACGACTCTACGAGGAAGGTATGTGTTTATTTCTTGAAAAATAAGTCTGATGTCTTTAATGCTTTCAGGAAGTGGAAGACCCTTGTAGAAACTGAAACGGGTCTCAAGGTGAAGTGTTTGAGATCTGATAATGGTGGAGAGTACGAGCTCCATGAGTTCAAAGGATTCTGTGAGGCGAATGGAATTCGAATGGAGAAAACCGTGAGAGGAACTCCCCAGCAGAATGGTGTAGCAGAACGTATGAACAGAACCTTATGTGAACGTGCTAGAAGCATGAGATTGAAGTGTGGGCTACCAAAGATGTTTTGGGCAGAGGCAGTTAACACAGCAGTCTACTTGATAAACAGAGGACCCTCAACTCCTTTGGAAAATGGCATACCAGAGGAGGCCTGGTCGGGTAAGGAGGTAAATCTGTCTTTTCTTCGAGTATTTGGGTGTGTGTCATATGTTCATGTTGATGTTATGAGTAGAAGTAAATTGGATGTTAAATCTGATAAGTGTACGTTTGTTGGATATGGCGGTGATGAATTTGGCTATCGATTTTGGGATGAGGAAAACCGAAAGATAATTCATAGTCGAGATGTCATATTTAATGAGCAGGTGTTGTACAAAGACAGGTTGGGGATATCCAAAGAAGATGGTTCTGAAACTCAGGTTGTGGAGTTAGACATTTCGAACTCAGGTGGGAGCAAGGTGGTTCTAGATGATCAGGTGATTATTGAGGAAGAACCAAGTACACCACCACCAACAATTCCGCTGCAGAGATCAACGAGAGAACGGAGATCTCCTGATAGGTATTCACCCTCCCTTCATTATTTATTGTTGACTGATGGTGGTGAACCTGAATGTTATGCAGAGGCCACACATAGTGAACAGGTGGACAAGTGGAAACTTTCGATGGATGATGAGATGAATTCGTTGATGACCAACGGAACCTGGGAACTAGTTAAGCTCCCTAAGGGCAAGAAATCACTGCATAATAAGTGGGTTTACAGAATCAAAGAGGAGGCTGATGGAAGCAAACGCTACAAGGCAAGATTGGTTGTGAAGGGGTTTCAGCAGAAACATGGTATTGATTATACTGATGTTTTTACTCCAGTGGTGAAGCTAACTACCATTCGGTTAGTTCTGAGTCTGATGGCTGCAGAAAACTTGGTGTTAGAACAGATGGATGTGAAAACAGCCTTTCTTCATGGTGACTTAGATGAGGACATCTACATGAAGCAACCAGAGGGATGCTTGTCTAAGGGGAACAGTGAGCTTGTTTGCAAATTGAGGAAGAGCTTGTATGGCTTGAAACAAGCTTCATTACAGTGGTACAAGAAGTTTGATAGGTTCATGCACGAGATTGAGATTAATAGGTGTGAGGCTGACCATTGTTGTTACTTCAAGAGGTATGACGGTGGTTATATCATTTTGCTATTATATGTTGATGACATGTTGATAGCAGGCTCTAGTGCTCGGGAAGTGAGCAAGTTGAAGAAGAAATTGTCTGAAAGGTTTGCTATGAATGACCTTGGAGAGGCCAAGTAAATCTTAGGTATGCGAATCGATCGTGATAAGGTGGCGGGAAAGTTGTATCTTTCACAGGCTGAATACATAAAGAAAGTCTTGGAGAGATTTAGTATGGAAGATGCAAAGCCAGTTCGGGTCATGTTGGGAAGTCAGTTCAAGCTATCCAACAAGGACTCACCCAGTAGCGAAGAGGAGCGGACCTACATGCAAAACACTCTGTATGCTTCAGCAATTGGAAGTTTGATGTATGTCATGGTGTGTACAAGACCAGATATTGCACAAGCGGTGGGAGTTGTTAGCCGGTTTATGGGCAATCCCGGTAAGCAGCATTGGGAGGCAGTAAAGTGGATCCTAAGGTACTTGAGAGGTACTACTGAACAAGCTTTGTGCTTTGAGGGCAAAAGCGTTGGGTTGGCAGGATATGTTGATGCAGACTTGGCATCAAATGATCTTGACAAAAGGAGGAGTACTACAGGGTATGTGTTTACTTTTGGTGGTACAGCAATCTCTTGGGCTTCTAAGTTGCAGAAGATTTAGCTCAGTCCACTGCAGAAGCAGAGTACGTTGCAGTTACTGAGGATAGCAAAGAAATGGTTTGGTTGCAGAATATTTCGTGTGAGTTGGGGAAGGAGTAAAATGATAGTATTCTGTATAGTGACAGTCAGAGTGTTATTCACATGGCAAAGAATTCGGTCTTTCACTCGAGGACGAAACACATCGAGTTGAGGTATCATTACATTCGTTACCTCATTGAGAACAAGATCTTACAGCTGATGAAGATCCGAGGAAGTGAGAATCCTGTTGATATGTTGACTAAGGTTGTGATCTTAGAGAAGTTGAAGTTATGCATGACTTCAACTGGCCTTGGAAACTGAGAATAAGGCCCAGCACTACTACCAGTGAGAGAAACCGTTGGAATGGATGAGACAAGTTACAGTTGGAGTCAGTCTCCAGGTGGGAGATTGTTGGGATTGTTGGAGCCTGAGCGGAACAGGGTTGCAGAGCGCGGGAGGCGCTCGACCAGTGCCCGAGGTAGAGCAGAACCGCTCGACCAAGGCCCGTGGTCGAGCGGTTCCGGAAGCCTGAACGCGGAATTAGGTTTTCGGTCCAACCTCTTGTTTAAATACTTTTGACTCATTGTAATTGTATTATCACTCAAAATCAGACGAAAATAGTAGATCTCCTGGCTTGGTAGTGCCCCCAGACATAGTCATTCCTGACGAACTGGGTAACCAAATTTGTTGTTCCTTAATTCTTGTTTTCATTATTTTCTCCATAATTGTTGCTTAAATCCTAACAAATTAGAGTACATATATAGTTATATTAGTCTATCATATATAAATTAAAATGCAATAAAAAAAATATAAAAATTTTAATATATCATATATCTTTTAAAATTCAATAAAAAAAAATTTAAAAATTATTAGAAGAAAAAAACTGAAAGCATATGTCATTAAAAATAAACGACAAAATATAAGGCGAACAAGTTTCACACCAAGAATTCGTGAAATTGATTAAGAGGTGTGACTTATATTATTAAAGGATATTAGTCGTGATAACTGAAGTATATGAATTATTACTGTAAAAAGGGTATTACTCGTGATACTGAAGGGTATGACTTATATTATTAAAATGTATTACTCGTGATACTGAAGGGTATGACTTATATCTAAAAATATTATAAAATTTTACAAGTAAACTCGATAAATACATATAAAATTTGTACAACTAAACTCGATAAATTCATATTTTTTTATTGAATTTTAGTTTATATATGATCGACTAATATATCAATATACATACTCTAATTTATACTTAATATTTAATAAATTTAATTTTTTTTATTAATATATTCTTGTAGTTTAAATTAATTAATTATAAATATTTTATAAGATTTTTTTGGAATGAAATTTGGTAGGAATTAATTAGTTTTGCTTAAATAAATAATAGGGTTTTCTTAATAGATTATCTGGTTATATTAAGATGTTATTTTCATATTTTTAGATATCGTGAAATGTACACTTGTCATTAATCTAAGATGTGAAACAGTAGATAAAATAATAGATAAAATAAGAAAATGAAACAGTGGATTTGAGCCGCATAATGGGCGCCGGCGAAGCAATTTTGGCGCCACGGAAAAAGAGCGACGTTTACTAGAGTTGACTTCATGGAGTCCTATTCTAAATTCAATTTGTTCAAATAATTCTTCCAACACCAAACAAAATTTGTCCCCCACCACACAAACACCACAAACGCGTACCATTCTTCTCATCAAAACCCCCAATTTCAATGGATCCAATAATATACAAGTTGTCCTCGTCGATCCACTAATCAGTCGCAAGTTTCTAAACTCGATCAACCAAAAACTACAGGTTTTTTACTTTTTTTATCTCTCTCTTCTACTTTTTGCATAATTGCTTCTATTGTGCCCACAATTTCTATGTATTTTAGTTTTTTTTTTTAATAAGATTTTGGTTCTGATTAGTGATTAGATTGTAGTCTCAGCTGTTGGATGGGTATTAACTATGTCTTCAATTATAACTTCTTTTTGATAATTATGTGGGATTATGATCAAGCAAAGAAATGTTTTAGGTTCGATAATTACAGCGTTAAATGATGCGTGAAGGAATCAAATGCGGCAACAGGTTGATCTATTTTTCCGTCGTTGTATTTTTTGATTATAGATTGTCATTTGTCACTCGGTATACTGGTAGATTCCACTTGCTCGTATTTATGAACCCACATGTGAAAGGCCCACAATTGCTATTGGTCCTGTTCAGTTGTAGTTTCAACTATCGGCTAGAGTTTAATTTATCCTGAGTCTTCAATTTTCCATTGAATTGGGGTATGCATTAGATTGTTGCTGTTGTTTTTATTTTAAAGTTGTAGGTTTATAACGTTACATCGTGCATTAAGGAACCATATGATGCCATCGTGTTGATCTGTTTTTCTCTCTTGGATTGAACGATAATAGCTTTGTAGATGCTACAGCAAGCTAGTATCTGCTGTGAATTTGCACATTACACATTTATATGTGATTGTGTGTGTATCTACTATAACATAATTACAAATTTACAAATTCCTGTGTGTGACAATTAATAAATATATACTACTTTTCACATCTATGCATTAACCCGATTAGATTTTAGCCTTCTCACGTGATATGATTGCACAAAAGAATGTCTCTAATGATATAGGTAATGTATGCAAAGGTTTTTATTCTGGCAAATAAGTAATTTGGATGCAGATTAGAGCTTTCGGTTGATCTTTTCGTGTAAATATTAGTACAGAAATGAATTAAACAATGAATATATGGGTTCTAAATAAGATTCTCCATGTGCAGAAACTAAAGAGTTACAGACCTCCGGTACCATATATTGGGACAGAAATTGAATCTTGTTTCATCCTGCCCCTCTAAGAAAATCACATGGCTTCAGAAAGCATCAATGATACTGCACAATCCATGTTCCAAGCAGTAGACGTAGCAAGTGAAGTCATTGTTCAGAAGGAGAATTTCAAGAAGTTCTCGACGTTGCTGGAGAGGACAACGCTCATCCTTCGAGATTTGTTTGAATTTGAGGTGAAAAATTCCGAGCGTGTAAATACAGCTCTCGAAATTCTTAAAGTGGAGATAAATGCTGCTAAGGAACTTGCTTTGGAGTGCAGCAGGGGGAACAAAGTTTATCTGCTCTTAAGTTGCAAGAGAATTGTTGAGAATTTGGACACTAGGAGTAAGAACATTAGCCGGGCTATGAGCCTATTTGCTTCGGGATCATTAGATGTCTCATCTGAAACAAATGAGTTGCTCATGAAGCTTTGTGAGAACATGGAAGATGCTCGGTATCAGGTTTCTGTAATGGAGGAAGAAATATTGCAGAAGATCGAATCTGGCTTACAGGATAGGAATACTGACCGATCTTATGCAACTGATTTGCTCATTCGAATTGCCGAATCTGTGGGAATCTCAAGTGAACAATCTGAGCTGAAGAAAGTGTTCGAGGATTTTAAGAATGAAATGCAGAGTATTGAATCAAGAACAGAGGCATCTAGGATGGAACAGATTGTTCTCCTTCTTGGTAATGCTGATATAGTTACGACTCCAAAGGAAAAGGAGATGAAATATTATACAAAACGTGACTCACTGGGTCGAGAGATTTTAGAGCCTCTTCCGTCATTTTGTTGTCCAATAACTTTAGACGTCATGGTGGACCCCGTTGGGACATCGACGGGGCATACCTATGAGAGAGGAGCAATTGAGAAGTGGTTAGAAGAAGGGAATAATCTCTGTCCAGTGACTAAGACTCCCGTGAGTAGATTATCTCTACAGCCAAACAGAACTCTCAGGCAATCCATCGAAGAGTGGAGAAACCGAAACATCATGATCAGCATAGCTTCCATGAAACACGAGATCGAATCAGGAGAAGAGCAAGAAGTTCTTCATTCTTTGAAGAAACTTCTTGATTTATGCAAAAGAAGTGGGTTGCACAGAGAATGGATAGTTATGGAGGATTATATTCCAATCATCACAGGTTTTCTTTCTGACAAAAATAGCAAGATACGAGTGCATGCTTTGAACATTCTTTACAGACTTGCCAAGGATGGTGATAATGGCAAGGTAATCTCTCTTGCAATGGTTGACTCAAGGGCGTTTGGTTCAAATTCTCTAATGGTAATGTAAATCATCGATTAGTGACTTACAATGAAAATGATGGTTACAGTGGTAGCGTATTGCTCTAATCTTGGAATAAATTGAGACAAAAAAATGACTTTTGGTTGAGGAATAGTGTAACGATTGAAGATAAATAATTATAGGAGGCGGGGTAGTTAATCAAAATGGGGTATTGATTTATTTATTTCGAGTCTCATTACCTCGTACGGACTATGATAAAGGTGAATTGGTCATCTTTTGTCCTCATTAACCGTCTCAATTACCCTATATTCATTTTAATTATCATTTCCATTGAAGAATTATGAACCAAGCGCCCCCTCAGTGTTATATAATATCGACATAGCTTCCAAAAGACAATTGCTTCACCATTTGTTCAAATAGTTCATTAATGTAACCGCAAGGTACTGCAGGAAGGATTATTTATGTTGTGTAGATACTTATAACATCACAACTTACTTGTCTCAGGAGGACATTGCTAATGCCAATGATAGTATCACTTACATTGTTCGCTCTCTTGCGCGTAAAGTTGAAGAAAGTATGTTGGCACTGAAGTTGCTCTTGGAACTATCAAGAAGTATATCTGCTAGGAATCTGATCGGGAGCGTACAGGGTTGCATACTTCTGCTTGTCACTTTAGCAAACAGCGATGATGCTCAAGCTTCAAGACATGCCCACGAGGTTTTGGATAATCTGGCATTCCTTGATCAGAATGTTGTACAAATGGCGAGGACTAAATTCTTCAAACCTCTATTGCAGTGTCTTTCCGAAGGTATGTCTCCAAATTTATCTCACTATGTGCTGGACATGTTAAAGATAATTGATTAACATTAACACGATTGGATAAGAGTTCAAAAATGTTGTTACAATTTGAACTGATCATAAGAAGAAAACGTTTCATTTCGTTACTCATGTTTCTCACTATATACCTGTCTCAACAGTTATATGGAGAGTAGCTCCGTTGCATATCGATATTTGTTAAGTTGAGTCTTGCATCTTAGGCGAGCTGGAATGCACGCAAGTTATTCATGTCTTGGCTAGAGTTCAACCCCGATTATTAATTTAACGAGCCTGATCTGGATTTTGGGAACATAGCTTAAAATGGGACTTTACTTGCTTAGAAAAGTGTGATAGGCAAACTCGTATGGTTAGATATATATCTTTAAGCTTATTTATATGTTCGATTGAACACACTTAGGCTTATGTTGCTTTGATTTTAACCCTGTCCGACTGTTGATGGCAACTCCGAAGATCTTAAAAACATAGAACACTTATTAGAAAGAACTTAATAGCAGTGAACTCTTCGAAGAATTTAACATAGATGTCCACTAAATTGCCATGAAATTTGAAAATGATGTGTTCGAACACAATAACTCACTGAAACTGAACTCTCCCTTTAAAACTTTACTGAAACTGTACTCTTCATAAGAAGACTTGAACTGGATGAGCAATAATGTGAAAAATTGATGAATTATTATGCGTATTTGCTGATACAAACTGACACTGTTCTAAACATTACGGTAATTATAAATACAATAGAAGAGCCCAGTAAAACAGTATGGGACTTTAAACAATATAAAATTTGGACTAGATTTGGTGGGGTGCGCCAGGCCCGTGCGGTAGTGCAACACATGGGCGACGCTTGAAGGCCCAGGCAGCAAGCTACCTTGATGGGCCTTCCCCCTCAAAAGATAAATTTAATATCGTGTGGGCCGCTGGCCCACATATCAGATATTAAACTGATAAGAACAGATACTACACTTGATCTTAGCCAAAAGGCCGAGAAAGGTATGAGTTCTCAATTCCACAGGGCTACATCTTTATGCTATACTTTCTCTACTGAGTTCCTTGATAGACGATGTGGGATTGTAGGCTTAAGTCAATCCCACTACTTTTGCTACATTAAATTAATCATACTTAAAATAAACCGCCTACCTTAAAAAACGTTACTTTGTTTTTTTTTTTTTTTTTTTAAAGCAACTTAAAAAACATTACTAGCCAAATGGAAAAGAGCGAACTTGGTTTAAAACACATTACAAAAACGAATCATTAATATAAAGAATCATAAATACATAAACATTAAATGATACGAGATATCATATGCGCACTAGTATCAAAATCAGAACAATACAGTTTAATTTTGTGCTTTGAGATCAATGGAGACGAAAGGATTTGGTGGAATAGCAGGCATGTTATCTCCTTGAAGCATTTGAATCACTGCTTTCATGGAAGGACGATCCGTGGTGAACCACTGGATGCAACATAGCCAGCAATCGAAAACTTCTGAACTATCTCGTTTCCTTCTTCTTCCTCCTCCTCTACTCGGATTGCTTCTTCTTCTCCATTCATCAGCTGATTGTAAAACCAATCTGGGAAGTAATGTATTATAGGGTAATTTTATAGAATTTGAAATCCTGCAGGAAAAACTGGTTTGGATTTCACATCCAAATACTGAATTTGAAAGAACAAATTAGTGTCTAAACTTCCTGCAACACGAGATATAATTTGATCAAGTTAATTAAACAGGGCCTGTAGACGTACAAATGATGATGGCAGAGACACTAGGCGATCTCGAGCTAACTGATCATAACAAGCTCTGTCTTTCTAAAGACGGGGCTCTGAAACCACTTCTTCAGATGACCAAGAATTGTGATATAGAGGTGAAAGCAACTGCGGTTAAAGCTCTGGAGAATCTCTCAGCAGTAGCAGCAAATGGCCTTCAATTGATCAAAGAAGGGGCGAAAACCCCACTCTTTGAGCTTCTCTTTTGTCACTCTTTATCATCATCCAAATTGCGCCAACAGGTGGCCAAAACTATCATGAATCTAGCCATGTCCACAACTTCACTAGAAGCTTCCGATGAGCAGATACAGCTTCTTGAAACCGAAGATGATATTTTCAAGTTATTCTCTCTCGTTTCGTACACTGGACCTGATACTCAAAAGACGCTTCTCCAAACATTCCATGCCTTGTGCAAATCACCTTTTGGTTTCGACATCAGGATGGACTTGAGACAGGTATGCATCCCGTTATCAAATTTGACCTGAAAATATATGTTTAACCTGATATTTTACCCTGATTCGGCTTAGTGATGTAAATGAGTTGAATCGAAGCGAATAAGTATTCGATTCGACTCATTAAACTATTTGTATTCATTTAAAATCCGAATTTTAAATATGATTTGTATTCCATTCGAAATTTTGTTTATTAAAAAAATTATACATACTTTTAAAAAAAAACTTTTTTTTTGTAAAATTATTTAAATATTGTTCATTAATTATAATATATATTATTAATTTTCATTGAAACTGTAATATATATATTTTTTATTAAATTAAAAATAAATATGTTAATCGAATATTAATGAATACCAAATCGAATACAATTATGTTTGCATTTGAATTCTAATACTTTTTGAATCAAAAAATAAAGTTGTGCTCGAATTAGTATATTTTGAATTTGAATCTTAATATTCGAGTACGAAATCGAATAAAAAGTATTTAATTCAAGTACATATTTAAAAGGTATTAGTTGTTTTCATTGAATAATATCGGTTGTGCATCAGTTGCACGGTATTTTACCCTGATTCCACGTCTTCTTTTTCTTTGTCATTCACCAGATCTGTGCTGTTAAAGTTCTAGTCCAATTATGTGAAGTAGACGACCTTCCTGTTCGGGCAAGTGCTGTGAAATTGTTCTATTATTTGACACAAGATGGTGATCATCCAACTTTTACAGAACATGTTCATAACAAGTGCCTCACTACTCTGCTTGAAATCATCAAAACGTCTACCAATGAAGATGAGAAATCTGCTGCCGTGGGCATAATCTCTCGTCTCCCCCATAATCCTGACATGTCTCGGAACCTTCTGGATTCCGGTGCCCTTGAAGTCATCATCCACTGTCTCAAATTCAGAAACGTACACAAGAACGATATTGTCGAGAATGCCGCAGACGCCCTCTGTCGTTTCACAGCCCCATCAGATGTTCAATCTCAAAAAAAAGTGGCTGAATCTGGGATCATCCCTGTTCTAGTAGACCTACTAGCCTCCGGAACCCCTCTCACGAAACGAAACGTAGCCATTTCACTAAAGCAATTCTCAGAAAGTTCGTTAAATTTGATCATTCCAGTTAAAAAAAGTCATCTTTTTCTAAGCTGTTGTTCGGCCTCTCCCGAAGACATGTGCCCCGTTCATATGGGAATCTGCAGTGTTGAGTCGTCGTTCTGCCTTTTGGAGGCGAATGCTGTGAGGCCACTCGTGGTGGTGCTCGGAGAAGCTGATGCTGACGTTTGTGAAGCTTCGTTGGATGCAATTTTGACCTTAATCGATGGGTTGAACCTACAAAACGGGTGCAAAGTGCTGGAGGAAGCGGGAGCTATTCCTCCGATGATTAAGATGTTGAACTCGTCGTGCACCAATCTGCAAGAGAAAACATTGGGAGCTTTGCAACGGATATTTCGACTCGTGGAATTCAAAACCAAGTACGGGAAGTCAGCACAGATGTCATTAGTGGACATCACTCAGAGAGGAAGCACTAATGCCAAATCTTTGGCTGCAAAAATATTAGCTCAACTGAATGTGTTAAATGAGCAGTCTTCTTTCTTTGATGGAAATGTGTGAAACAAATATCATGGTATCCTCCAGAATTCATTTATTTGTAAATAAATATATTCTTGTGTGTACATAACTGGGACATGCATGATTTTTAATTTTAAAAAATTAAATACATATATATACAAAACCATATATAGGTGTGCATTTTCTTTGTCATTTTTTTCTAATGACGCTTTTTTAATTTTTCTGTATCTATTATCCGGGAATATGATTTGTGCTGCTTAGTTGACCTTGAGAGTCAATGCATCTCAATCAACCAATGGAATTCATCAAATGACAATGTCAAAATAAAGAATTGACTACGAAATATTTTAAATGGTTACAAAATTTATCTACAAAATTAATTTGATCCTTAAAAAGTGAGAATTGCCTATGATTTGCCGACTAAATTTTAGAATAATTTTTGAAAAAAATACTTGTACAAATAATTCTCTAGACAAACGAATTACTTACGAGCAATCTACCTACATATTTGTAATTTTCCTAGGCAAAAAACTTACCTACACAAATAATATTCTAGGCAAAATCACATTTCCGTAGGTAATTATATTTGTAGTTTAAAAATAGCTTATATAATTAAAAAAATTGTAGTCAAGTCTTATTATTTAAAGATGAAATTATTTTTGTTAGAAATTTCGCAAGTATATTAAAAAAATTTGTAGGTAATGCACTATTGTTTTAAGTGCGGCCATCTAATCTTTCAAACAATCATCCCAAATTTGCATAAACTTTGATCCCTAATTATGGGTTCTAGCATGGATCATCTGCAGTCCAAATTTCTCTAAAGTCCAAATAAATATTTTTCTTAATTTAATTATTTTTTATGTTTGAATTATTATCATTGGTTATTTTGATTTCCAAGAGTGTGTGACACTTGTTAATAGTATGAAATTAATATCATTACACTTATAAATTAATATTAATATTTTTATAAATTGATACTCATAGCATTTAATGCTATGATAAATTGGGGGTGTTTTAGCAAAATTATAAGTGATTATAATCATTTTGAATTGTGTGCAGAGAGAAAATTTGAAGTTTTTTTATTTATCTTTTATTAGATTAAATAAGCTATCAAAAGTTATAAGTTAAAAGTTGAAAACGGAGTGTTTTTAGTAGCTTATGAGCCTTTTTTAATATTCTTAATTTTTTTAGTAAATACTATCAACTTTTTTTTGAATTTTTTTACAAACACTCTCAACTTCTATTATTAATCAATTTTTCCATAATCACTAATTTTAATCAATTCTTCAAAAATATATTTTTTTGTTAATACCTCATTCATTTGTCCGACAAAGATAGACTTGTTTTCTATTCTCATCCGTCCAAAAAGATAGGTCATTTACTACATGTAACATATCATTAAATGTTCATTTTCATCTTTTGCCCCTACTTAATGTATTTTGTTATTAATAATTGTCTTGGAAAACTAACTACATAAGGGGAAAATGGAAAAATAAAGTAAAATATTAATGTTCTAAATATAATAACTTCAATTTTTTAATCTGTGTACCCTTCAAAAAATAAAAATCTTAATCTCTGTGAAAAAATATGTAAGTCTATTTTTGTGGGATATATATATCAATTTCATATTGTGAATAAGTTTTACCGAAAATTTACTCTTGATTTCTATTATAAACTTTATGAAAGAATTCTTATTTTGATATAATGTAATTAATATATTACTTAAACCTACAATAAGATTTTAATTAGATAAAATTCAATTAATAACCAAATAATTATATGATAAGATGAGATTATTTAGATTGGATTGGATGGAATTAAAAGGTTGATATAAAGAAATTGAAGGGTTAAACATTTTATTTCGAAAATCTTTATATGATGAGTTGGTATGCTGTGAAACTTGTTCACCGTGAAATTGATTTTTTTTTTTACAGACATACTCTATAGTAATATAAGTCACATCTTTTAGTAATATAAGTCACACCTTTCAGTTATTACTACGATACCCTCTGCTATAATATAAGTCCATGGATGCAGAAATCGTGCCTAGGCGCCGGTCGGCCGCGGCGATTTTTACAAAATCATCCATTCTGTGTGTTTTCACGCCTAGGCGGTCTGTGCGGACAAGGCGGTTGGGCGGCAAATCACGCCTAGGCGGCTGATTTTATTTTTTTATTAATTAAAAGAAATCTAAAAATTAAAAATACTACTTTTGAGTTCTTATTTTGTAATTTATGACTATGATTTTATGTTAATTGTTGTGATTTTTTATTTTTCATATTGAAAATTTCAAAGTAAAATTAATATCTGGGAAAAAATAAATTCTAGGCGGAGCCTAGGCGCTAGGCGCCCAAGAAACGCCCGCCTGGCGCCTACCGATTTCTGCACCCTTGTATAAGTCACACTCTTCACTTTTATGAATAATACATTTTTATAGTAAAAAGTCACACCCTTTATAGTAAAAAGTCACACTCTTTAGTAATATAAATTACACTCCTCAACCAATTTCACCGTGAAACTTGTTCACCCTATACTTTACCTTATATGATCCATTCTAGGGAGATAATATAAGAGAGAAAGTATTACTGAAATAATATAAATTAATTAATTTTACACTTTTTTAAATTTTGTATTTTTAGATAAGATTAAATTCTTTTATGATATCAGCATTTAGGCTCGCCCACATCCTGTGATCGAATTATGTTGAAAACAACTTCACCCATAATAAATTTTCTACTCGTAGGCCGCTGAAAAAAAACTTTACTCATATTAAATTGTTCACTCGTTGAATCCTACTCCCCATGATAGAGTTGAAAATCTAAGCTCATGAGTGAGAGGGAATATCAAGAAATTAATATAATATATATAAATTGATCTCACACGTCTCTATAAATTCGAATTTTTTAATGAGATAAAATTCTTTCAGAAAGTATTAGAGGAATTAATGTAGTATAATATAAATGAATTGATTTCAGCCCCTTTTTTACAAATTCAAACTTTCAGAAGAAAATGTATTCTTTCACATCACCCTTGCTATTTGCTAGCTTAGCGTATATACCCATCTTTTAATTTTTAAATACATATATTCATCTACTTTACTAAAGAAAAAGGATCTCCCTTCAACATGGCAAGGTTTATGTTAAGTATTTATCTAGTTCTTAACATGCTGTTGTTATTGATATACCTAAATCAAGCAAATGCAATGAGAGTTTTGACACAAGATTTGTTAGATGGATCTCTTCGAGGAGTTGTCCCACCATCTGAGACCACATCATGCACCTATATTCCAGGTACTGCCGGTAACAACTGTCTACCGCCATTGAATGAACAACACTTCTCTCATGTAGTTCACTAATTAAGGTTTGATTGAAATGAGATCCAAATTGCATACCTTGACAAATATGATCCGATTCAGTATCCTAAGCTTAAAATAAATAAAACTATCTTATATTCCATGTTTCTATTATGAGTGATTTTGTGTTCCTTTATTCTAAAGATTTATGTTTATCTCCTCCTCATTTAGTAATTTAATTTGTTTAGTATTTAAAGATTTTGAGAGTCAATTGCTTAGAAGGGCATTAAGTTCATGAATAAGCAATCTAGGTTTTTCCCATTGAGCGATGCCTAGTACATGTAGTAGCAAGGTTGTTTGTCTCTTTGATATCGTATTGTTTACATTTGTGTTGCGCCAGTTGGTATTGCTGTTGATGGAACATAAAAAACCTCAATAAAATCGGTTGATTCAACAGAATACAAATTAAGAGATAAAAGGGGAAAATCCTATATTTTCATAAAATTATTCAAATCCCTTTTTACATTAAAAATAACTCCTACTTATAAGCCATAAAACGTAACAAAATTTATTAAATAAACGATCAATACTATACTTTTATGAATAGAATCTCCTAATATCTTATAAATAATAATTAAATCAAACGTCTAATCTTGAAGAATATTATAGATAAATAGATAATTACATATTAAGTGAGATAAATCAATTAAATTTCGGACGCGGATCCTGTGCTGTACAGAAGGGTGTTGTGCACCCTCCCCACCTTTGGATTACACACGCACGCACACACACACCCATGCGGGTGTATGTGATCCAAGGGTAGGGAGGTGCACAACACCCTTGTGTACAACACAGGATCCCAACGCTTAAATTTCATATCACACAATTAAATGTACTGCGCAGATTTCCCTATTTTCGAATCTCATCAGTTTCCTTATGGGGACTACTCCATTTTGATAATAGGATATGATTGAGTGTTACAGCAATTGTCAAATCAAGCTACCAATACAAAATTGGGTATGAGGGAAAATAAGGTTATTAATGTCATTTAACAACCATTTTTGTTGTTGGGAGTAATTGATGAAAATTATTGTACCAATATCTTGTAGTGGGAGAGTTACCCATTCTTAAATTTATGCTTAGCACTTCTTATAAAATAATGATCATATCTCAACGGGGTTTAATAAAAAGAATAAAATTATTATCCATATCCAAATCAAATGTGATGATTCCATTTAGATTCAATTATTTGGTTCATGATCCAACTCAACTTGCAATGACAAATAGCTATAAATCTAATGTACAATTAGATAAATGAAAATTAACAAATTGTTTCTGAGAATGCTTTTACATCTACAGGAAGCATCATTAAGATTGACGCATTACATAAAAGAATACATAAATGAACAAAAACATGATATATTATATACACATGACATTTATTTAATAAAGAGAAACTTCAGACATCAATTTTAAATAGCCCATTAACTTAATGGACAAAAACTAACCAAACAACCTTGCAAGAACACCTGGTGTAGTTTGTAAAATTAAATAATATATCTAGTGTCAGAGAAACATAATTGTAGTTTAACTTTTGTATTACAATATATTACAATTTTGTAAACAAAACCAAACCTCAAGAATAGGACAATTATGAGCTATGACCTCTCCAACATGAAAGATGTCTTGAATATTATTTCCCTTGAAATAGGCCATATAACTTAATTTATGTCATGTATTACCCTATAAAAACCATTTAAAGAATTTGAAGGACATGAAGCACTTATATGAAGTATAAATGAAATCCCACCATAAACATATAATGTACATATGTACACCTAATCAAGAAAATAAATAAAACTACTGCCCTGCTGCTGGTACTCGATTATCCATCCACATATAAAGAGTTGACAAAGCTTCATATATCATGACTGGGAGGAATAGGGTTGCTCTCCCCTGAAGTTACTTCTCATTTTCAGTTTTTATTTTATTTTGGAGACGAAGTTCTCGTTTAATTTGAACAAATATCAAAAGCCAAAGAAGCGAAACAGAATGCCATTGATTCACTCAACAGATTGCCATTTTTGCCAAAATAATTTTATCTATGATGGTACTCGAAATTACACAACCTTCCATACCAATACAGACGTAGACCTAGAGAAAATCACGATGAAGTTCACCGTCTCTACTCCTGCTTTTCTCTCAACAAATCATTACGACATCATCCAATGACGCCTGAAACTTAAGAGGATGCACTAAAAAAAGGCCTATCATAAAAGCCCTTCTACTGCCATCAACAATGAATGAAACAAGAAACCAATTCTAATCAATTGCACATGTACAGAGTCAATAACAAAATATATACAGCCAACCAATCACCCAATAGACATAGAGGATTTCACTCAAAGTTCAAACTTGTGAGACACAATATAAATCTCAAGATGAAAACAGAATAACACCGATGATGGTGAAAAAAGTAGCTCTAGCTAAGCATGCACAGCGCCACAAGGAAACATAACTTTTGAGGTTCAGTCACACAAACTAGGTCCCAAGGTGATGTCAAATTTAACTTCCACCTTCATCAGGGAGCAAAATGTCTTTTCACAACAGACTGAAAATACAAAACTGCAATACGATGGGGTGTAAGTGTGAAACCTCTATTGTTCTACTCCGAAAAAATATTTTTCTAGTTATTTCCAGCTAGGTCAGATAGTAAAAGAATAAGATAATTATTTCAAGCTAGGTAACTAACCTAATAATTCCTCAAACATCTAGTCTCTTTTACCCAAGGACACGCTGAAACTTCATAAAGCTTGCATTAAATTAAGTATTAAGAGTCTACGACATCACATAATTACACCTGGAATGATCGTCCGTGCCTCAGATCTACGATAGTTTTCTTTATTAACCGTAATCTGCTGATGGCCACGAAATCACAAATGTGAAATACCCAAAAATAGTAGAGCATAAAATAGGTTTAATCCAGAATGAAATAAATGCACTCCGTAAGAGTTGGTCTTGGGTAAAACAATTGTATCATACAACTGATTCGCAACTATCACTTTATAGTATAAAAAACTAATACTTTTGAATGAAACAACTAATACGGATAAACTAATGCGTTCTAATGAAACAAATAATACAATTTAAAAATACGAAAATATAAAATTTAAACCAACTGCACAGTAAAACTGGTGTATAAAAGACTCCCCTGATCCTCCCATCCCAATGACGTTCAAGGAAAATTCTAAAACCACAAGAACAGAGTGCAAGAAACCAAGTGGCAGCTCTGCCTACATGGTTAACTAGAAAGAGCTGGGTTGAAGATAGGAAGTAAGAATAAGCATCATTTGAAAACCATAATATCTGCAGTGAAAAAAGAAACAATAATATTACATCGAAAACCACTATAAAACACGCAGTTCTCCGAGGAGGCACCCTCCAAATTACCAGCAGTTGAAACAAGGTAGTTAAATATTGTGACAACAATGTAATCTATTAAACACGGGAGACAGGAAACTAAAGGAAAAAGGAAATGCTAACGAGACGGCGTCAAACGTATACGTCCCTCCTGTCGACGTAAACCCACTCGGTCCTAAGCATAGATTCCACAAGCATTTCATGAAACTCCAACGCTGAGTTACACACAACTCGTAAATCTCCTCACTCGGTGGGTCCTACACAGAACGTTGTTCCACGTTATGAGCGATTTATTTATTTACAATCCCCGATTTTTAATAAAACTTCCGTGGCCATTAACAATAAACGGTCACAAGCGGTATTAAGTAGCACTTTTTCACCTGTCAAACCACAATCTCAGCGTTTCCCACGATGCCCGCCCCCCGACCTTGCACCCGGATAGCGAGCAAATTGAAGCCTTAGGTGGGCTGAGTCACGGTCATGCTCATCAAATTTATAACCTGCAAGATTTAGCTCGACTATTTTATAGACCCAACTAGCGTCGGCTTCGAATTACAATGAAATCGGGTTCCCATTATCGTTCATTATTTTATCTTCTCGTGTATTATATTTATTTAAGCAATGAAACAATTCTTACAATGAATGCCAGACTTCAGTACATTATAGGAACCAATAGTATCATCATTTTTACGAGTGAGGACTAAAAGAAGGAAAGAAGCCCATATTAACTCAGCGTGCTACTAAAATATCTGTAATTGGTGTATCATATCTGTTTCCCTTAATATAGGTAAAACATGTTAATACTTCAATGACCATTTACTCGTGATTTTGGAGTCAATAGTAACTAGGTACAAGATTCATATGACTTTTAGTGCATCCAAAGTTTTAAAAAATTTCAGTTGTCAATTGTAATACTAACTTATTTATCAAAAAAGAAGCAAGATAGAAATGATCACATTGCATCGTTAACTTGAAAATGACTTGGGGTTAGTATTTTTTAAATTCTCTGAAGACTATAAACTTCCTCAATGTGAAAGCTTAAAGCCAAATACTCGAGTAGATCTAATACGGTATTTAGAAGTCCATCACAGCAAGCTGATTCTCAGACTGACCGACACTTTGTAAACATATTTTTTTACAAAAAACAGTCCTACTTAGGACCAAGTGCAACCAACACCCCACCTTGTTGACGCTGTAGCAGAAGAACGTCTCGTATTACAACTGAATTCATCAAGGAAGCCACAACCAAACACATAGAGGTGGATGCACGTTAAGCATTCTTAAATCCACACAGCCAACTTGGAGACGTGGTCTAGATGCCTAGGTGGATTATCTAGTGCGAGCTAATACAAATGGGTTGTTGTTTTCTACAGGATAGCATATCAAAGACTTGAAATAGAGATTATTTATCTCATCGCAATATAGAAAAAAAAAATCAAAATATACAGACCTTGAACCCCAATCAAGTTATAAACTTAGGCTTAGGTTACGCTTGTTTTCGGATTTAAGTGAAGAGGGGAAGCCAGGATTTTGAAATCCTATGGATTTTAAAATCTTGGTGAATAGTAAAACATATGTGTTTGTTTTTGGAATTTAGTTTTATGTAAAATCAAGGTTTAATAATGATTGAAGTTGTATCATTGTATTAAGTGAGAGAAAGTAGGAGAGGATTGAGTGAGTGAGAGAAAATTGGTGATGTGATTGTATTGAATTTTGTGAAAATAGGTGTGTAGGTGTATTTATAAGAGCATCCACAATGGATGGATGAAAATTCATCCATCCATTCACCCTCTTTCCTCTACATCATCTCCATATCACTGTTTTTTAAATATTCAATTGTCTAAACAAACTCCCACAATGGTTATCAATCATTCATCCATTCATACACCTTTTGTGGGTCCCACCATCACCTCATTTCTACCCACCTTTTTACAAAATAACATTTTCTCACTCCATCCATTACATTGGATGAATGACACTCTCTCTCCAATCCAACGAACATCCACAATGGTTTTAAACACCAACTTTCATCCATCGTGGATGCTCTAAGAGTGGATGTGGAAATCCTGATATAGAAGCGGATCGCAAAGTCTTAAATCCATCCAAGTGAGTCCCAAAGCAAACATAGCCAAGTTTACTTGGCTGTGCTTTCAGTTTATTTGACTAAAATAACAGCGTACAAATAAGTTGTTTGCCATTTGTTCAAACAAAATGATATCCCCTTATCCCTATCACAAACCACTCCAAGAAGAAAGTGTGCAATGTAGAAAGGTAGGTCATAAACTCTCACACCAATAACACAACGATTCAGAACCAAGCACTACTTATTAAGACTTCTACTTCTACTTTCGTGGACAAATATGATAGCTACCTAGAATATAGATACATTGGAGAGGAAATACTAAGCACACTAAAAGGCTATGGTTCTCCCTAGAACTTAAACTGCTTTATAGGCCATTTAGGATGAAACCTTGGCTCCTACCAAGCATATCACTTCTTCTAAATTTAAATAAAATTGATGATGTCATTCCATTTGTTTTCCTTTCCCCTTTTGCCCACAATGTCCTAATTGCTAGTAAAAATAAAGGGACAAAGTCCTGAACTCATGATTAAAGTACCAAGACCAGTTTGATTCAAACATAAAAAGATTAAATAACCGGCCAATATCACCTTGTAAAGCGTCCATTGCAGTGGCAGCATGAGCTGGACTCAGAAAATCAACAAAGCATAGAACCAGCGGGTCCCCCCCAGACTGCATATGTTGTATTCAAACATCATTAGGTAAAATCACAACAATGGAAATACAAAAAGATTCTAGCATACAGTAAAAAAGTATTACATGTCTTGATTCTTTGGTGACGAGCCTAACTTCCTTATAGCCTACAAAAGGACGAAATATATCTGCAAAAACGTGGTAAAGGAACAAAACTAGGTCTGTAAACAATGAGAACAAATCATACAACAGAAAGGATACGGGCAACTTCGCGGCGAGTGCAATTAGCAGGTAAGCCCTCCACAAACAACGTGCTGCTAGCATCAGGAGGAAGGGGAATTTCCGGCCGCCCTCCAACAGCAGCTGGCCGGCCTTTTGAAGCTACTATTGGGTCTGATGCTCCCATTGCCACTATACGTGGGTCATCAACAGTAAGATGCCCACTAATAAGTCCACTACCCAAAGATCTTCCAGATTCATTGCCAATTGATGACATTTGCTGGCACATTGAACCAAAACGGTGAACACATTAAATACATCACATATAGCTTAAGTGCCTAACAAATAAACATATTAAACCAAATTATATTTAGGGGGGTTGGGGGGAGAGTGAGTACCCCACTGCGAAGGTAGCGATCATATGAGGCATTAATGGAATCAGTATCCCTAATGACACGTATTCCAGCCCTCTCTTCATCACGGGGATAGTAGTTGGGTATATCAGGGCCGCTAGGCATCTCTGCATAATCAAAATAAAATCAACTTATAAACCAAGAAATCAAACAACGGCAAACATTATATAGGAATCAACTTCATCAATAGAAACCATAATAATACAGTTAAATGCACCCAAATCAAGACAACAGAAAATTATCAATTTATTTAGCCAGCATTCCTACACCCCACTCGTAAAATAGCTTAATTATCCGGGAATACTGTACTGCAGCCACCCAATTTAAACAAATCATGAAAGATAAAATCAAAAATCACAACTTTACCACTTCTTCAATCAGTCATTTTATCAGAACCCCAATTTTCAAGACACCAAAAAGCTAAATCAATTACAATAACAAAAATCAAGCCCTAATCCTGCCGCCACACCTAAATAAAACGATGACATGATGCATATGCCCAAAAATAGACAGGAAATTAAATAGAAAATTACCATAATCGGTACGGGGCCGTTTCACCACTTGAGGAGGAAGGGCAGCGGGTTGCTGCCTGCCGTCGCCGTACCTCCAATAAGCATCTGCCATTGTTATTCTCGATAAATCAAGTGAGGAGATGGATTGGAGATGTGAAGTTTATGCAATTGACAAAGGCGAGGGTTTTGGATTCTGAATATTTTTTTTCAACTGAACGAAATAAATAAAGCTAATGTTTTTATACATGATATATATACAGTCGTGATACTGAAGGAAGCATTTGCTTCCTTTTTAACGCATTGTTTTATTAATTCTGTTTACCCTCAAATCCTCAATTTTATATTTTCAAATTTTAATTTAGCATCTTAAAAAAAAAAAACTCCTATATTTAATAAAAAATATTCATGAAGTGGCTTGGAAACAACCATATGGTTGATTGACAAAAAAATGTGTAAAAATATAAAAAAAAAACTCCTGAGCATAAATTTTCCAGTCTTTTATTAATAGTATAAAACTTTCTTATATTTAATAAAAATATGAATTAAATTTTTATTGATCTTTTTCGTACAAATTTTGCAAACACTTAGGGTATGTTTGTTTTGAGCTTGAGGTGGATGGGGCAAATCCGGATGGGAAAAAAAGTGGATGAGAGAAATCCTGTGAATAGTAATATTTTATTTATTTTGGGTTGAATTTAGTAGGGATTGATGAAACTTTATGTCAAATAAATACTTTTTAATTATGATGATATATTATTTTATTATTGTTAGTTAGTGTGATAATGAGGTTGCGTTTACTTTCCAAAATAAGGCTGAATTAAGACTAATAATTGAACATAGCACCATGTTTACATTTCAAGTTGAATTCTGAGGGTTAACCGGGTGGCCAGTGTTAACACATGTTCCAAGGCATTTTTGTGGGTTTAATAAACAGGCCAATTTGGTGGGTTTATACACTGTACATCTGGGTTTAGGGGGAATTTCCAAATTTAGCCCCAATAAATATTC
Organism: Stenogyne calaminthoides; assembly: GCA_037126765.1. Lineage (NCBI taxonomy): Eukaryota > Viridiplantae > Streptophyta > Magnoliopsida > Lamiales > Lamiaceae > Stenogyne > Stenogyne calaminthoides. Next base: position 34,904,632 of record JBBCBC010000009.1, read on the forward strand.
CTTTTACGTATATTCTAGAAATGAAATTGAGTTCATTTCTTTCCCAAAGCTTAAGACTCGTCGGAAAATGAGAATTTGTCCAGAAAATTTACAAATTGCAAATTTGAATTTCTTCTGACTTCGAAAAATTTCTTCATACTCCGAGAATTTCTCCCATCTTTAAGAAAGGAAGATGAAACCAGAAACAGGGTCATATGACTCCGGGCACTTGGCGGTTCACGAGAGTAGAAAAAATCGAGACAAATCCTCGAGGAATAAGCAGAGCCATATGAGAAGAGAGAGAGATATTTTTTGTCGCCGGAGAAAAGTGAAGAAAAGGGGCATTTCAAGAGAGAAGAACGAAAAGGGGAGAAAAAGAGGAGAGATGGAGTCATTGTTTTTGTGGGAAGAAAGAGAAAAAAATTGACGAAAGAGAGAGAGTTGTAGATGGATGTTGCCCAAAAATAGAAGAATGGAAGAAATGGAGGAGAGAGAGAACATCTTGCTGGAGAAATTGGGTGTGTTTCTGTATTTGCAATGGAGGTGAAGTGGAGCCTGAAAAGTAGGACACATTATTTAAGGGATATTTTAGTAATTTTGTTATTATAGTAAATTTCAACCTCAATTCTTTTCGTACAAAGTAAATAAAGGTTAACCTCCATAAAATTAACCCTGACTCCCGTTATATTTAATTTGAGGTTATCCCAATTGTGAAAGTAAACGAAGTCTGATTATATGTAAGAAAAGTAGGAGAGATAATGAATTGTTGTAAGAAAAGTATGAGAGATAATGAGTTGGTGTAAGAAAATTAGTGATGTGATAATTTTAGGGTATATATGTATAATAGGGGTGGATGTGTATTTGGATGGATGATGAGATGTGAAAATCCGAAAAGTGGACGGGACGGGGGGAGGCCCATCCTCCATCCGGACCTCCCCGGCTGAAAACAAACACCACCTTATTAATTTCACTATTAAGCAATTTTTTTCTCATAATTATGCGTTTGTTTTGGGATTCACACGGATAAACTTAGGACTTTGCGCTCACCGTCTCATACGAGTTTGGGATTTAGAGTCTGGTTTTCAAATCCCACATTCCATCCACACCTACAAATACCTATAAAATATATTATTCTTCTTCCTAATACATCACACTTTATACACTTTATTACTCTTCTCAATATAATATAATAATACAATATCAATCATTATTAAACATTGATTTGACATAAAGTTAAATCTCACCCTACTCAAATCTCAAAACAAACACATACGTTTACTATTCATCAAAGATTCTAAATCTCTGAATTCTAAAACTTTGACTTGCTCCGCACACTTAAATTCCAAAATAAATGCAGCCTAAGGGGTGTATTGGTTGTAGAGTCTGTAGGATTTTTTTAGACTAAAGATCTACGCCGAATCAAGCAGCCTTACCTTTATCAAACATTCAAGATCTCGAGGTGCGCAGATGTTGGGGCGGCGGTGTGGTGGGGAATAGTAGCGGCGGGGCTATGCGGTGGGGAAGAGGCCGCGTATTTTTTGAGAGAAGAGAGAGAGAGAGAATTTGAAAAATGAAAAGTGGAGATGAGGGTTGAGGATTTTGACCGATTAATTGGGTGAAAGAAATTAAGGGTATATGTGTCAATTTATTGTGTTTTTGTATTATGTTGTAATAGGAAAAAGTAAATGTAGTGGGTTGTTAGGGAGGGGTAAAATCTTGTAGTGGGTAGTAATTATCTCTATAATTAACTCTGAGCTTAGTAGTAACACACTTATAGTCATGTAGTAACACACAATAAAATTATATTAAAAAAAATATCCCTTTTTATTTATATATGTTGTCACCAGATTTATCACACGTCAGCATATCCAGATTTATCACACGTCAGCAGGACGAATTATCACACGTCAGCAGGTCCCACCGAGACCACGAGATTTGTCGTGCTTAGTGATTTGTCGTGCTTACGCATATGTTTTGTCATGCTTTATGCACATGATTTGTCATGCTTATGATTTGTCGTGCTGGTCCTCTTTATAAAAATGACCTCACCTTTCATTGTAAAAAGAACTCTGGAATGTTTCCCTCATTCCATTTATATACCTACACCCACATTTCAGGGAAGAACTACGGTTCTTCCCGCAGTGTTCTTGTTCGATTACTTATTTGTTTAGTGGTCAAATTCAACAAGCCACATCAGAGAATCGTAAAATATTTGACCGTCAACAATTGGCGCTAGAAGGAGGGTGATTGAAAAATTCGTCAAGAACAACGTCGAATTTTCGAATCCAAAAAAAACCAGAAAATCTCAAGAACAAACACTGTCATCTTCGACAAAACCCAACCAAAAAATCAACGCTCTTCGTCCAGTATCATCTTCGACAAAACCCAAACAAAAAATCCAACAAACAAACCCACATACCAGATGTATACATACACATATACATACGAAAAAGGGAAAAAGAAGAAAAAATGAAGAACAGGGTCGCGACGCTACTTCACCTCCGCCGCTTTCAGCGTTGCGGCCGCAGCACCAGGATTGCCGTCTTCGCTGTGATTTTTCTACAGACCACCAGAGTCACCGTCACCCTGGTCCCGTCGTCACACCAAGGCCCGACGCCGTGTGACAGTCGCGACATCAAATCTCCGGCGCACCATCATCATCCAAAACCGCCGGATTTTTCATGACGAACAACCGGATTTTCAAAGCCCCCGCCGCCGCCTCACCTCCGCCACTGCACCAGTGTCGCCGTACCCAGGCACCACCAACGATTCAGCCGCGTCCGCGACACCACTCGCCTGAAACTGCCATACCGACCTCGCCATCACCGCTCCACACGAACTTGATTTCGTAGCGCCGCGTGGAAAGGTTCATGGCACCGCGTGTGCTTACCGTTGAGAAATGAGAGGTACGTGGGTTTGGCCTGATCTTATACATTATTTGGGCCTAACTTGATAAGTGTTGGGCTGCATTGATTATTTAAAATTTTGGGCCTTGTATTACTTAATTAAGTTTGGGGCCCTAATTTTATTTAATCAACATTGGGCCAGGTTAATTTATTTAAATAAACCTCTGGGCCTGGGCTGTTGGATGATTAATTTGTGGGCCCGACTTTTCGGCCCAGTTAAAAAAAAAAAAAAAGGCAGCGAGCAACAGCAGCGGTAAAAGAAAATTCGACGAGCACCCGGAGTCTCGCGAGCTACTCAAAGAATCTACAGGTAGTCCTTTTACCCACCCCACCAGGTTTATTATGTTTATGTCCTCGTGGCTTTTCATTCATTCGTTTATTCTCATTATTCATATTGGCCGTTCCAACAAATGGTCGCACCTAAGCCGGACGACCCGAACAAAGAAGAACGAGCCGAGGTTTATGTTCACCTGACGAAACAATTCGTACTTAGATACCCGCAGTAAAGCGGATGATGGGTACGCAGTCGCAACTAAATAAGATGACTAGTACTTATAGATACCCGCAACAAAACGAGTGAGGAGTACGGGGTCGCAGCTAAATAAGACGACCCGAGTAAGAATAGTGATCTCGGCTAAATAAGCGATCACGAAACAAGAAATGGGGGGTTGCACATAAGTTAACCCATCTGGTCGCAGCTAAATAAGACGATCAACCTGATTGCACCTCAATAAGACAATCAAAAAACCAAAGAAGTCAGGGTGGAACATAGACACAGATCATGTTCGAATTCATTCAGAAGAAAACGGCACTACCGGCCAAATTACAAAAAAGCCACTTGTACTATTATGCCCGCCTATTCGGCGTTGGCACTATCGCCTTTTCGGCGACAATTATGCCACTTTGTTTTAAGCGTCATCTGGCTTTGGCGATGATTATGCCTTATTTACGGTGCGGCACTACCACCGCCTCGGTGGCGATTATGCCGCTTATTCTGCCGGCACTACACCTTTTTAGCGACGATTATGCCGCTGCATGCTTCGGTAATACCGTTAGCGTGATTATGCCAGCTGTTTGGAGTAGCGACGACGATTATGCCCGCCTTGCGGCGTGGCAATACCATCTTTCGACGATTATACGCCCGTTCTGCGTGTATCCGCGCATTCGGCGATGATTATGCCCGCTTTTTCGGCGTGGGGCGACATTTAATGATGATTATGCCCTTTACTCGCTCGGGCACACTGCATTTTTCTCGCGATGATTATGCCACCGCCTCTTCGGTCTTTGACGCTACCGCCTTTTAAACGCGATTATACTGCCTGCACCGGCGGCACTACCGCCTTCTCGGCGATGATTATACCCACCTCTTCGGCCTGCTTTTCCGCGCTTCGACGATAAGTCCCGTCGGCCTTCTACGGCGGCTACTAGCTTTTCGCTTCTCGACATGCGGCTTTACGCTACCCCTCGGTATGTCGATCCGCCCGTTTTAGTAGTATTCTCCGCTTATCTGACGTTGATGTTGCCGCCTTTTAAGGCGACGGTCTTCCGTTCCGACGGCGTATTCCCACCGAACTTTAGTGAAGTATTCCGTCGGCGACGACGTTGATTGGCCGTCTTTATGGCATTCATGACGCAACGCTGGCGTCGGCTTAACGGTTAGCTCGCTATCCTGCGCGACGTTGGCTCTTTTTTACGGGTATTCATGCCTCTATTACGGCGTTAACTTTGCCGCCTTCGCCGACTTTGGCCCTCTTGTAAGACCACCGCGGTCAATCTCGACGATTTCATCGACTTTTGCCCTAAAGTAAGACCATGGCAATCGACGATTTCGTAAATAGTGAAATCGTGACCTCTATCGACGATCGCGTGATAGCTAATAAGGCGATCCGGATGGAGGAAAAGTCCTAAACCGCTTTCGGTAGTAGGGTCGTTGACGACCGAGTGCAATATTTACTCCTATAGATCGCATACCGTAAAAAAGCGATCTCGATGAGAGAAAAGTCGAAAACTACTTTCGTAGTAAGTGGTCGACAACAAGCGCAAACTCTCCTAGTTCCCTCAAGTATCCCTGGCTCTCTCTCACGAGCCATCTCTAAAGACCTGCTCATCTCGGCGGGGATCCCATTCCGCTCTCTCACGAGCCATCTCTCGAAGACCTACTCATCCCGCGCAGATCCCATTCGGCTTCTCTCGACGAGCCATCTCTCAAGACTCGCTTTCGTCGGTAGGATCCCATCCGCTCTCTCTCACGAGCCATCTCTCGAAAAACTGCTCATTCCGGAAAGCGGGATCCCATCGGCTCTCTCGACGAGCCATCTCAAGACCCGCTTATCCCGGCGGATCCCATTCGGCTCTCTCCGACGAGCCCATCTCTCGACCGCTTCATCTCGGCGGATCCCATTCGCCTCTCTCTCGACGAAATATCTCGAAGACCTCGCGCCATCTCGAGCAGATCCCATTCGGCTCTCTCTGACGAGCCATCTCTGGCGACCCGCTCATTCTGAGTGGGATCCCATCCGCTCTCTCCGACGAGCCATCTCAAGACTCCGCTCATTCCGGAAGGATCACATCCGCTCTCTCCAACGAGCCATCTTCAAGACCCGCTTTCATTCCGGCGGATCACATCCGCTCTCTCTCATGAGCCATCTTCAAGACTTGCTCATCCCGAGCGGGGATCCCATTCGGCTCTCCGGACAAGCCCCGAAGACTCATTTCATTCCGGAAAGGGATCACATATGGCTCTCTCCAACGAGCCATCTCTGAAGACTCGCTTCATTTCGAAAGATCACATCCGCTCTCTCCAGCGAGCCATCTCTGAAAACCTGCTCATCCCGAGCAGGATACCATCCGGCTCTCTCTGACGAGCTATTTTCCCACGGACATAAAAAAGACTTGTACGACAGCCTTTGCATCGTGCCAGAAAAAAGACTTCGTCTGACGACAGGGTTCCCCAAGAAGACGAAACCTGGGAAGTTCATCTGACACGGGCTCCCCCGCACGAAAGACAGAAAAGACTCATCGACGGGCCCCCAATCACGAAACCTGGTAAAAAGACTTCGTCGATGGGGCTCCTACTCCGAAGATCAAAAGACTTTCATCTGACGGGTCTCAAGAAATCTGAGCCTGGAAAAGACCAGAAGCAGGGGCTCACCAAAGTACGAACCTGAAAAGACTCGTCTGTGGGGCTCCCCAATACGAAAGATGAAAAAAAGACTTTCATACGATGGGGCTCCCCAAATACGAAAGACCTGAAAAGGCTTGTATGACGGGCTCTCCTCAAGATGAAAGACAGAAAAAAGACGACGGGCTTCAGAGGCTCACGAAGACCTGAAAAAAGACTTCCTCTGACGGGCTCCCAAATACGAAAGTGAAAAAAGACTTGTCAGACGACGGGCTCTCCCCGGCACGAAAGTACGAAAGACTTGTATTGTGGGCTCCCTCGGCACGAAAGACAAAAAGACTCAGACGACGGGCCCCCTTGGCAGTACGAAAGACAAAAAAGATCATACGACGGGCTCCCCGGCGATGAAAGTACGTAAAAGACTCCAGATTTACGCGGCTCCCCCAAAGAACGAAAGACGCCAAAAACTCAGACGATGGGGCTCCTCAAGCACGAAAGACAGAAAAGACTCAGACGACAGTGGCTCCAAAGTACGAAAGCACGTAAAAAGACTCAGATAACCGGGCTCGCCTCAAAGTACGAAAGCACATACTAGATCGCCGACGGCAGTAAGATCCTCTACGCAGGGCTCATTCTAAATGATCAAGATCTCGATATTTCACCGAAAGCAAGCTCGGAAGCAAACAATGTGACTGCAGATGCAACAGAAGATAAAATCTGGTCGAGACATGAAACAAGATCGGGTTGTGACGTTTTCAGAGCTCGATCTTGGGGGCTATTGTTGTCACCAGATTTATCACACGTCAGCATCACCAGATTTATCACACGTCAGCAGGACGAATTATCACATGTCAGCAGGTCCCACCGAGACCACGAGATTTGTCGTGCTTAATGATTTGTCGTGCTTACGCATATGTTTTGTCATGCTTATGCACGTGATTTGTCATGCTTATGATTTGTCGTGCTGATCCTCTTTATAAAAAGGACCTCACCTTTCATTGTAAAAAGAACTCTGGAATGTTTCTCTCATTCCATTTATATACCTACACCCACATTTCAGGGAAGAACTACGGTTCTTCCCGCAGTGTTCTTGTTCGATTACTTATTTATTTGGTGGTCAAATTCAACAAGCCACATCAGAGAATCGTAAAATTTTTGACCGTCAACAATATAGTAATACATTTTTTGTTCATGTAGTAACACACACAAAATTACATTAAAACAATAGTATCATGCCTTTGTTCATGTAGTAATAAATTTTTAGTCATGTAGTAAAACACACAAAAATTACATTAAATAAATAGTACCTCTTTTTGTTCAACCAGTAACACACTTTTGTTTATGCAGTAACACACAAAAAATTACATTAAAAAAATAGTATCGCGTCTTATGTTCATGTAGTAACACACAAAATTTACAATAAAAGAAATAATATTGTTTCTTTGTTATATGTAGTAACACACTTTTGTTCATGTAATAATACAATTTTGTTCATATAGTAACAATAAAAGGACTAAAATAAAGACAAAAGAAAATAGTATCACACTTTTGTTCATTTGGTAACATAAAAAATATTAAATACAAGTGAAAATATTTGTTATCAAGTGGATTCGAACTTGGGACCATTTGCTAGAACAAGTAAAACCTAACCATTAGACTACACTATAAAATTGACAAAAATACTCCATTAAACCTAACCCAACCCGATCCGTCGTGCCATGACCCGCAAAATTTGTCAAAAATGCCTAAAATATGTTATATTTTTTTATTAAATTGTAATGACGAGCAATTTATTGACAGAAAAAAAAAATTCATTGGTCATACGTCAGGAAATGTTAGTATTTTTATTACCGATAGAAAAAGTTCATTGATAAAATGTGAAAATCTTGTAATGTGATTTTTAGAGTCTTGTCTCAATCATGTTTCAAAAGTTAGTAGATATGAAATTAGGGTTATAAGATCTTGAATCTTGAATTTCCCCATCTGTTCATGTGCATATTGGGAGGTTTTCAATGCACTGTTCATATTAAATTTTTGTACATTTTGTTTTGTTTTTTAAAGAGTTTCAATCCACGACAGATTTCTATGAAGAAGACGGTCTTAATTTTTTGTAATTTTTTTTGGATTTCTTTTAATCTGTATATTTTTTGTAAATCAAGACACCCATGAATCTTTGATGTATTATGTGGGGTGGGGAATAGGTTTTTGATCGGAGTTGGGTGCGGCGTCGACATCGAAGTTGGGTTTGTGCAGATTTACGGCGGTGGATTCAACTTGGAATAGCTCAAATCGCATCTGTTCGACCCGAAATCCAGATCCAAGAAGCGGATCCGGGTTTAGATCTGGTTGTTTGTGTTTGTTGGGTTGGTTATTCTTCGGCTTCGAAAGAGATCTGATCCAGGTATTCCACTGAAATTGAAAACCCTTTTCTTATATCTGATCCAGGTTTAATTTTTTTTAATATTGCTCTTTTATGGCCTGATTGCTTTGCTGGTTTGATTTGAAAATTTTAGATGTCGTCGTGGATAGTTGATTGGGTTTAATGAGTTTTCGTTGTTTGGCTGATGTATGATATTTTTTTCATTGGGATTATGTTGATGTTGACTGGTTGTTTTGGTAACCTGTTGGGGCTTTGGAAGGACAACCAATATGTAATATTCTGCTGGATAGATTTTGTTCATAAAATTGAATATGTAAAGTTTTTTTAAATAATTTATAAGCATTTTTATAGAAATTGGTTGATGTATTAGGATATGTATGAACAAGGTATATGTGATTGTGTTATTCAGTAATCAGTTTTTTTGTGGGGATAATTTTCTTGTTAATTTGGATTGGAAAAGAAACATGTGATCAACTTATTAAGCATGTACTTTTTTGGTATTTTTTTCACTTTATCTATAAAATTTGTACTTGTGTTTTAAATATTTCACTTTACCTAAAAAAAAATTCACTATATACAGAAAAAAATTTACTTTACCAAAAAAAAAACGTAGACTTTAGTTAAAAATGTTGCTCCTTTGGTAAATTGGTACATAATTCTGTATTTTTTTTATAAAAAATGAAATTTTTTGTTTAAAAAAAATAAATCTGAATTTTTTGATTAAAAAAAGTGAAATATTTTTATTATAAATATTTTTTTAATTAGAAAAAAAAGGTATATAATTCTGCAATTTAAAAAAATATAAAAAGAACAAATTTTTAAAAATGTGAAAGAATATAAAAAAATGAAGAAGGAAAAATTATACAGAAAAAAAGATAAAGTAAAAAAAAATTGTTTGCACTTTAGCCAAAAATTTCTGCACTTTCGAAAAATATTGTTCATCGATGGGACACACCTGCAGAAAGTCTGCAGTGACATAAAGGGGAAAGAGGGACATTTCAGTCTTTAAGAGTGCAAGTGTGCAGTGAAGTGTAATTGGAAAAAGCATTTTGTACTAAAATGCTCTTTTGGGGCGGACTTTGTACCCCAATGTTTTTTCCCTTAATTATACAGTGTGCTGCAATTCAACAATACGAAATAAATATACACAAAAACTTGTATGCAATATTGCATATAAGTCATATGTGCAATTTCAGGTTAAATGGTTTTTTTTTTTAAAATCGCGGTTCAAATACTTATTTTAGCGGGTCGACGAATCAGGTCGAGTCAGGGGGCGCGGGGTCTTTATTAGGGTTATAATCATGAGTAAAATTTCAGAGTTATAACTTTTCATTTTTACTCACCCTCCTCCTCTAACACCGCAACCACTGCGAGAACGCCATCACGCTGCCTATGATAGCGTAAATCGCAGAAGATTTGTTGCCTAATCAAACGATACACAACCTCTTTCGCTACCCACTTTCTCTTACGAGCAAATATCGTAGTCGCAAGAAGAAGAATTCTGAACCCAAAGACGAGATCTATAAAAATAATGATCCAATACATTTGTCAACTAATACCCAATACCCAATACATTTGTCAACTAATACTGTAACATAAGAACAACAATTAAAAACCAATGAAATTAAAATTATTAGGTTGATTTGATTTTTAAACAAATTATTATTAGATTGATTAGAAAATTTTATATTGAGATTTTTCTCTAATTAATGATTTATCATATCATTATTGTTAAATTATAATTTATTTATTTAATTTTATATCAAGCAATTAAATAAGACCACTGAAAAAATAATTCAAAACACATTCTAATTAAATAATGATTTAGTTAATTAATCAGAGAATGTAGAGAGAGCGAGTGAGAAACTTGTCAGAAATGGGAGTGAACAATTATTGAAAGTAAAAAAAATAGAAAGAGTGTGCTAAAGAAATGAGACATACAATAAATATAAAGAGAAGAGAGAGATAATGGGAAAAATGGACGGAAATAATATTGGAATGATTATCTTACTTTTATATATGTACATATGAAATTATTAAAAAAAGAAACAGAAAGCTAAAAATATTTAAAAAAGTAAAAATGACCCATCAAATTTAAAATAGGCCCAAAATTATACATAATATAATATGCACACGATATCATCTGTTCAAAAAATAATGTTTCACTATATGTTTCATAGTCTAGATTAATGACATGTGGAATGGACTCCAACGGACCACCATAATCCTGAGTCCATGTGTTAAAGATCCAAAAAGTGGAATAATTCTAAAACACGAAAAAGTTTGAACTGTGTAGATCCACAATGAGACCCAAAAAATTAGGAGAGAAAATAGAAAAATTGAGCGGGAACAGTTTTTGGAATGACTATTCTATTTTTATATATGTATAAATGATTTAAGGAAGAAAACTTGGTTCCTTCCTATTTTTGCTCTAGGTCAGTTAAGTTGTGTCGGTCACGATAGGTGTGATTAAGGATTAAGTTGAAACGTAATTGTTGCTTTGGGAAATAAAATACTATTAAGCATGCATTTTTAATATCATGTCACATATATGAATACTAATAGGATATTGCGTTGGAATATGCGATTGCCCCAAGTGATCTCCATAATAGGTAAATAGGTTTTTAATTAGAATAACATTTATATGAACTAGATTTATAATTGTTATGAGCAAAAATTATCACTATTATTTAAAAATATAAAATATTTTTTAAATAGTGATTTTTTTTTTTTTTGCATAATAGTGAATTTTTATACACAACAGTGGTACTGGAACAAATCGAGTTCACGATGAATTCGGGTTCACACAATTTTTTGTCTTTTAATTATAGTAAAAAAATAAAAAATCAACGTATAATTTGGTGACGACGTCTGAATTCTTTGTTTATTAGTATTAATTTTTTGTTTCATGTAATGAGTAGTTTTCAAGTGAATAATATTACTACTACTAGTGTAGAACCCGTGTATTACACGGGATTTTAAATAAAATAAGTATTTTAAGTTTTAATATTATATTTTACTATGAAATTAGTTAATATAAATTTTAAAATTTATCATTTTGTATGATAAATTATTATAACAATATTGTAACAAAAAATTAGTATTATAAGGTTAAACATAAATTAATATAGATATAATTGTTTGTACAATAATTAAACAATGAGTCAAAACACATATAATTGAAAACTAAAATAAGGAAAGAATAATTTTCATAAATAATAATGTGAATATTAATTTTGGTACATCCTAACTCATATGTGTAATGATTTGATTTCAACTATTCCTTATAATTTGAAGTACCACATTATGCAATTGAAAATACCACATTATGCAACATTCAAAAAGACTATGAACTCAATCCAGTTTACCTGAAAACTCATTCTTCTCACTCCATGCAGGATTTCTAGAGCCATGCTTCTCGTTTTTGAACGATCGCAATGTCTCATGTCCCAAAACCTATGTGGAAACAACAACAAATTGGAACATCCCTTAATTCTAAGTATAAAAAATTGCAATCCCATGTATTAGATTAGGAAAATCAGATTAATGGTGTGTGATGAGCGTTAAAATTTGAAGTACCACATTATGCAATTGAAAATACTACATTATGCAACATTCAAAAAGACTATGAACTCACTCCAATTTACCTGAAAACCAATTCTTCTCACTCCATGCAGGATTTCCAGAGCCATTCTTCTCGTTTTCGAACGATCGCAATGTCTCCTGTCCTAAAACCTATGTGGAAACAACAACAAATTGGAACATCCCACAATATCTAAGTATAAAAAACTGCAATCCCATGTATTAGATTAGGAAAATCAGATTAATGGTGTGTGATTAAAGAATTAACCTTAGGTATTAATCATTTAGCATTAGGGAAAGCATTAAAAAAAAGGCGTACACTCCCCAAACACCTCAAACTCAATATCCCAGGGACTTCAAGAGTATTTCTTTAATTATAGGTGGTGTTACTCAGACGACATTATAACGACAAAACATGAAACATTATACATAAGAATCACCAGGCATTCAAATTAGGAAAACCAGATTAATGGTGTGTGATTAATGGAATTAACCTTAGGTATTAATCATTTAGCTTTATTTTGGACTGACAGAGTAATGCAAAACTGAAATTAAAAAAGATCAAAGCTTTATTCCATTCTGCAACACTCAATGGTAATGAAGAGCTCTATGAACTAAAACATACTTTAAAAATATAAATAAATACACAAATTCATTATAAAATTGCATGCAACAACGCAAAATCTAACCCTTAATCACAAAATAGGGAATCAAACTTAAATTAACTAAAAAGAAACACAAAATAACAATTATGTTATTAATAAGCAATTTTATAATGTGAAATATGGACGTTCCAATTTCAAAGATCAATTATTCGGCAATCTAATTTTCTTTCTTACATATATGTGCATACATCATCCACACCAAATAAGTATTGTATTTGTGGGGAAGAAGAAAAGAGAGCAAACGACCATCTTCAACTAATATGAATCAAGCCAAGGTTCCTAACAGTAATGAATAATTCTTAGTAATGAATAATTCTTACTTTAATACTCCTCTATATTAATACATACCACAGGGGAATGGGGTGATGTGATATGGTCAGGGATTTTAGCATTAGGGAAAGCATTCGCAAAATGCAGACACTCCCAAAAACCTCAAACTCAATATCCCAGGGACTTCAAGAGTATTTCTTTAATTATAGGTGGTGTTACTCAAACGACATTATAATGACAAAACAGGAAATCTTATACATAAGAATCACCAGGCATTCAAATTAGGAAGATAAAAACTTCTTGGAATACAAATAGTCTGCCTAAAAAATGCACGAACTATCTCAATATTTTGTCCCATCATCGTCTCAATTAGGGTGGGGAAGCAACAACCTGTGACTTATCCTATATCACTCTTGTTCTGAGAGTTAGCAGAACTAAAGATATATGTAAGTTACTAAGTGGAAACACATCTCTTTTCAGGATTAATTAGCCTAATATGTCTATGAAGGCACATATGTGGCCAAACTATTGTAAGACCTGAACCTCTGGAATTGGATTATGTGTAAGCTTTCTAAGTAGTAGGAGTGGAACCACTGAAAATTGTAAAACATACTGATAAACTTCTATATGACATAGTGTAACCTCATTCCAATGACATAGTTTTATTTCAAAACTTTTTTCAATGTCAATGACATAGTGTAACTATAAACTATAACCTTTTGGCTCAATAGTAACCTGTCGCGAGTCGTTTTATTTGGGGAATATGATGTGGCTAATTCGGAAATGACTCACAAACAAAACATGCACGTGTAAAATAAACTGTAAATAAGATGAATTTGTTGACCCAGTTAGTCAAGAAATGACTACTCTGGGGGCATACCAAGCCAGGATGTGATATTGCGAGTTTTACACGTACAATATTTGATACACCTTATGAAGATGAATCGTTAAAGATGTAAATGATTTGGAAAATTAGCATATGAGGGCTAGGGTTTTTGTGTTCGTGGATGATCTCTCGAATTTTTCTGTACCTCACCTCTCTGGGGATTTTTGGTGTGTGTAACTCTTTCTGGGAAATTTTTCGTAACTTGACGCCTCTGGGAAATTTCTGAACCCTTCTCTTGCTGTTTTTTCTTCTATTTATAATACTCCGACAAGCATGAGCTGGGTTGGCAAGCAGGAGCTGGAGACTCCTAGCCATGCAAGAACTCTTGAGATGCTGTCACCTTTACAACTCCGTCTTCTAGATTGATCTTTGCTTTTGCTTGTCTATATGACACTCTTTTGGTCGTCTAAATCAATCTTTTGCTCGGCTGGATGCTTTGTTCGCCCCTTTAACCATGTCAGTTTTATGCTGGAATACTGTCCTTATCGAGCATACTGAGCCCTCAGGATGTCCGGGTCTTCGGGATGATTGGGTCTTCAGGATATCTGAGTGTCGAGCACTCTGACCCTTCAGGATGTCTGAGTCTTCAGGATGTTTTGAGACCTCAGGATGTCTGAATACCGAACATACTGACCCTTCAGGTGATCTGAGTCTTCAGGATATCTGAACCCCCAGGATGTCTGAGCACCGAGCATACTGACCCTCAGATTATCTGAGTCTTCAGGATATCTGAGTTGCGAGCATAACGACCCCCCCGGATAGTCTGAGCATTTTTGGCTGTCTGGAGTCCTCGATTTGTTCGTGGACTCAGACTTATCTGAGCCCTCAGGTTGGTCTGAGTCCTCTTGGCTTAGCTCATTTGATTCCTTCTTTCCTGATCCGAGTGGCGGTATATACATTTTGGTTGACAAGTGGCGAGCTCGTCGAACAAACTTGTTTGGCCGACGGTCGGCGAGCACACTTGTCCATCGGGCATGATTATTTTAATAAATATTACACGTGTCGCTCTTACTTGTTCAATTAATGCTGATTTATTATATCTAACACAACAATACCCCCCAGCCGGGTCGTTTTGTATTCACCATGGGGCCCGACTGTTAAAATCTGATTGGGCCCTAGTTGACGTCGTTTCGTATTCCGTGCCAGATTTTCAAAATTGAATCCGGTATTTATAAATATTTCATTTCGCCGCCTTAATCCCTTTTCTCTTTCCTTCTTCTCTTTGCCTCTGTCTTCAATCTTTTTCGCGTCTGAAAATTTCCGGCGAGGGCTTCTTTATTCCGGCGAAGGATCTTACTAAGGTAACCACTGTATTCTTTCTCTCATTGCGATTATGGCCTCTTGCTCGGACTCTTCTGTTCCCCTAGAATCGAACCACCATAGTTCTTCTTCCCCATCTGTCAGTAGAATCCCCCGTAGCAACGCTAACGCGCCGGAGATGAATGTCTCGGATTCAGGATTTCGTTGGCAAGTTCGGCAACCATTTTCCGTTCTTTCCTCCGATTCTGATGAAGCCCTAAATGAATTAGATAGGGACTTGGTCCGTAGTGATTTCTCGGATGATTCAAGTGACGATTCTTTGCCCCAAACTAAAATTAGGTCTAGGGCTGTTGATAATGTTGATGTAGATAGGAATGATGATATTGTGAGGGGGGAAATTTTGATGGCTGTGAATGTAACCGGATCGAACATAGGGATAGGTGGTGAGCAAAATTCTGAACTTGATATACCTGTTGGTGTCCTTCATAGTCCAACATATAACGAGTATAATGCTCGTTATAGTTTTGATTGGCCCGAGCAACCTCATAGGATTAGGGTTGAAAATGAGTACCCAGCGAGCAAGATAGCGAGAATAATTGATGTAGATATGCTCGCTCAGCTACATAGAAATTACGAAACCCCCAAAGATGTCTTTCTCTGGGCACCGGGTCCTGATGAGCGGGCAGACCAGCCCCCTGAGGGTTGTGTCGCTGTGAATTTGGACACAATGGAAGCTGGCCTTCGATTCCCCCTCCATCCAGCCATCACCCGCTTGCTCGTGGAATGGAACATTACCATCACGCAGCTGAAGCCGAATGGGTGGCACATGATTATAAGTTTCCTGACTTTGTTTGGCAAAATGAAGCCAAGATACTATCCCTCAACAGCTGAACTTGCTCGATTGGTGCACTTGACCCGTCCGAAGGGTGAACATTGGTGGCTGTTCATGTAAGTTAATGCCAAGTGCAAAATCATTGAGGATGTGCCGAACAAAATCAGTGATTGGAAGGAAAAAATTTAGTTCGTTGGGGGCGATTGGAAGAGCCTGACTTCTGGAAGCGAACCAAATGCTCGTTTAGACATCCCCACTGACTTTGGGGTGTACCGAAGTAAGTGATTTTGTGTCTTTTGTTCCTCAATTTGAACTGATTTTAACTTAC
This sequence comes from Stenogyne calaminthoides, assembly GCA_037126765.1. Classification (NCBI taxonomy): domain Eukaryota; kingdom Viridiplantae; phylum Streptophyta; class Magnoliopsida; order Lamiales; family Lamiaceae; genus Stenogyne; species Stenogyne calaminthoides. The sequence continues at coordinate 34,920,841 of JBBCBC010000009.1, forward strand.
TCTTTATTTCAGGGATTCCAACTACGACGGACAAGGAGACCAACGACGACTATTTTAGCAGCGTTTGGCAAATTGATCTCGAGTCTCGCTCGGAACTATCTGTGAGAACCCTGAATACCGCCGATCAGAGGAATAAATGAGGCTTGTTCGTGCACCCTCACCATCTTGTTGCTGTTAATCCTGCTGGTAAGGATTACTTTTTTGCATTTGCATATGTTTTGTGCCGTTTTGCTCGCTGTTATCCTTTTTGCATAATGAATTGTTTTGCTTATAGCTTTCCCTTTCTTTGCTGTTCTTGCCGTGAGTACGTCCAACATATCTTTGAGATGGCTCAAGAAAAAAGAAAGAGCTAGCTAGATTCAAGTTGAATGGGAAGCTTCGGCAACCAGGCCGGAAGGGCGAAATGAAACATCTGCGTCCGCCCCTGGGAATCGAGCCGACCAAGAAGGGAGTACTCGCTCGACCGAAAGGGGGACTAGCAACAAGCTCATTGTCAAGAGACCGAGGATGGAAACCGTGAAAGGCGAAAAAGCGAACAAGCTCGGATGAAAGCGTCGGCGAAACGTGCTCGATCAGATGAGCGATGTCGTTAGGGTGACTCGGACCCCTCTTTGCGAGCGTCGAGATAGCCTCCTCCGTGGTCGGTCGATCTCTTAAATTGTTGAAATGGAGGTTGGCACATCTTCTCCACCTCTCTTTGGACCCGATCATGTACTCAGGTTGAACCACGAGCCGGTCCCCGAGGATAAATCATTCTTGGGATGGGATCCACTCGTCGCGAACAGTACATTTTGTTAAACTTTACTTCTTTTTGGTTAATTCGTTAAACTTTGTCATATTTATTTGCTCGGGTGTATATGTAGGTTGAGCGGGTTGGGCGCCCTTTGATGCCCAATTTGAAAAACTACTACGCTTTCGTAAGTATTCGCAAGGTTCCGGGCATTCCCGAGCATGTTCAGAAAGCATGCCAGACTCCCGTTCGAGCATCGACTACCGAGATGGAAGAGTCTACTACGGGTCCCACTCCTCTGGAGAACATGCATCTCGGCTTGGTACTCCAGGGCCAATCTATGGTCGCCCTGAAAAAGTTTATCTTTGAGTCCGCTAACCTTCATGCCAACTACTTTGCTCGATCGAATTTCGAAGAAAGGTGCGAAATAACAGACTCGGGATGAACCGAGGTTGGCTCGGGGACCAGACATCCTCGGATAAGCCGATGCTCGCGCAAAGCTCGGGGGGATGCCCGCTAGAATAAGAAAATGCTCGCCAGGCTCAGGAGGATGCTCGTCAGGCAAATGAGGAACTGAATCACTCTTGGGAGGAGGTGGTCAGCATTCGGAGAGCTCAGGGTGAGATGAATGTCGAGCTTCGTAAACTCCGAGCTGGCTTCGAGGCCATGGAAAGCGAGAGGAATGTGCTTGGCCAACAACTCATCGTTGCTGAAGAGACCAACACTCGTTTGGGTTTCGAAAATTCAAGGCTGCACAATGAAGAGTATGTTGATTCCATGTCCAACTTCTCCTACATTTGTGCCTTCGTCGATGCTATCCGATCTGCTCGCCATGCACTCACTGGCGAACAAATTGCCCCTCTCATATCCAGTTTCCAGCATTACCTGATCGACAACCCACCAGATCGCAACCTTTCGATGTCAGATTTGAACGATCTGTGTGATTTCTCCATTCTTCCTGAAGGGATCGAAATTGATGATCCTATCCTGGATGAGGAGGATGGCTCGGACGTGAACCCTGCTGGTGTTGCTGGCCAAAATCTCCGAACTGAGTCCGGGTCCGATCAGGTGCAGGCCTAACAAAGGGGACCTCCTGTGACCGAGCAAAATGTACCTCCTGGCGAGCATACTGGACCTGACCGTACTGAAGGAGCTGTTGCTGAGGGGGCTGAGCATGATTTGTTCGACATTTCTCTTCCGTCCACCCCCAATTATGAATTTGCTCCTTAGTGTAATTTCTATTTTGCCGAACATATGTTGTGTACTTTTTGTCTTCTTCATTTTTTGCTCGAACAATATCTTCTGAACTTGTATAATTTTTGGATTTCTTCTCTTTTGTTCGAACTCTTTGAAACTGAATGGTTAAATTGCATATTGAATTGTTTCCTCTAACCTGATCGTTGAGGATGAATGTGGTTGCTGATGAATAATTGATACTTGTGTTGCTTGATGTTTGCTTTGTTGCTTTCTGTTCGCTTTGTTGCTTTCTAGTTTTTACCCCTTTTCTTCTGAATGAATTCGAACATTGGGTTTGCCTATGCCCGCTCCTGACTTTTTTTGTTTTTGATTGTCTTATTGATGTTGCAATCGGTTGATCGTCTTATTTAGGTGCGACCAGATGGGTTACTTTATGAACCCCCCCTTTCTTGGTTCGCGATCGTCTTATTTAGGTGCGATCACTTTGTACTAGGGCCGTCTTATTTAGTTCACCCGCAAGACTCATCATCATTAGCGCTTACTGGCATCTGTAAATCTGAAGTCGTCTTTTTGCATTGCGTACCCATTACTAAACTTTTTCTTTGCGGGAATCGTGAGTACAAACTTTCGTTAAAAAGGTGAGCATAGACTTGAGCTCGTTAAATCTTTGTTCGGGTCCGGCTTAGGTGCGACCTCAAATAGGCTTTAACTAGAAAAAATCTTAGCGAACAAAAATACATATATATTTTTTTTCTTTTGCAACACTTTGTATTCTATTACAACCTTTACATTCGAAGAAGACTATCTATTACACAACTATAGACATCGGACTAGGGTTTTGAATTTAAACCTTGTCTTGAGTAGACACGAACTGGACTCACCTTGTCCGCGGAATTGATGTTGACAAGCATGTGACACATCATTCTGTCTACCCTTCTTTAGTAACATGCTCAAGCAGCAGCAACATAAGGTTTTATCCCTCCTGGACAGGCTGTGATTATCTTGGCGGATGCGAGACATGAGCATGTGCGCGATACCTTTCTTTATAAGCAAAAAGAGCAAAATTTTCACCGCACCATTCTCGTCCCTTCAAGTAGATGCTCGAGCATCGGCATCCGTGATATTGCTTCGAGCGGACACTATGACATCCCTCCCCTACGGAGGAGATTTTGGGGATGCATAGGGGACTAGTGATTTACTACTGCATAAGCAGTGAGTAACGTGGAGTGGCAACCATGACTCTGCCGAGCATCTTGAGTCCGCAACGAGCTTCAACTCAACTGCTCGGAGTGTCATATAGGGGTATAAATCTGCATGCCGGGCGGATGCTCGATTCAAAGAATGATAGTCAATCGAGTCTTTGATTCTTCGTCTGGAGGCATACTGAACCAACTTTCTTCTGAGAACTGTAGTATTTTTCTTTTTTTCTTCTTCATCTGTTTTTTCTTTGCTTTTTTCAGCTATCAATATGCCTCTATTTAGAGAACTATCTCAAGCTAGTGCTGGCATAGTTAGCTGGTGCTGGCCCTCTTACTTTTGCTCCCCCTTTTGACATCTGTTCGGCTTTTTGCCAGCTCTTGTTCAAAGATTGACTCGTCCATTTCTTGGTTGCCACCACTTGTCAACTCGTTATGACACGTATCTTTAGTCGCCAACTCGTTCTGACACGTATCTTCTGTTGACAACTCGTTCTGACACGCATCTTCCGTCTTTCGATAGTGCTGGCCAGCATTTCTTTCCTGAAGATATGTGTCGAACATAATGTGTTCTTCTTTCAGGATTGTCCTACTCGTCTTAGCTGAATGGCTGATTATATTCAGCCATTTGTGTTCGTTTCAGCTACATTGGCAATTATGTTCGGCCAACTATGCTCGCTTCAGCTGTGTGGACGATTATGTTAAATCAATCAGGTGCTCGCTAATTTGTGTGGCCGACTTTGTTCGCCGACCAACTTTGCTTCAAGCGTGTGGACGATTATGTTAAATCAATCATCTTTCGCTTCATTTGTATTTCGACATTGTTCTACCGACCGTGCTCGCTCACTTTGGTGGTGACTTTTGTTAAACCGACCGTGCTCGCTTCCCCGGTGTGTGGACGATTATGTTCGTCCAACTGTGCTCGCTTTAGCTGTGTGACTGACTTTGTTCGGCCGGTTATACTCGTCATTATTGATAATATTTTTTCAAATTTGACGCATTCCACGAGTAGGACAATGGGACTCCATTCAGGTCTTCCAAGTCATATGCCCCATTTAGCAAACGCTTACAGAACTCGAAGCGGACCTTTCCATGCTTTCGGCGAACACACCACTTGATACCCCTTTGCTCGCCTTAAAACCAAATTCGCCCACATTGAACCCTGCGTGTTCGAGACTTTGGAGTTGTAGAACTTCTCTCGATCTCTTTTTGTACATGGCATTCTTGAAATCGGCCTCCATCCTTCTTTTCTTCCAACAGTTCGCTTTTCAAGCGGCGCTTTGGTCATTGATGTGCTCTCCAAAAGTCATTGTTCGATGACTTGGAATCTTGGTTTCTAGCGGGTATAACTTCAATTTCCGCACCAAATGCCAAGGCAAACGGGGTCTCCGCAGTTGATGTTCTGAAAGTTGTTCGATAGGCCCATAATGTTTCAGGCAACTCTTCAGTCCATCCTCCCCCTTTGGAATTATCAAGTCTGGCCTTGAGGGTATGCTTGATAATTTTATTAACGGCTTCAACTTGTCCGTTTGACTGAGGATAATACGGAGTTGAATAATGTTTTTTATGCCCCAAATGAGCACAATTTTGTGCGAATTCACTTCCATCGAATCGCTTTGCGTTATCGATTACTAATGATTGGGGAAGCCCAAAACGACAAATGATATTTTTCCAAACAAAGTTCCACATTCTTTGTTCGGTGATTTTGACAATGGCTTCGACTTCTGCCCATTTAGTATAGTAATCAACGGCAACCACAACAAATTTTACTCCCGATGTGCCAGTAGGAAATGGGCCGATCAAATCGATCCCCTATTTAGCAAATGGTCATGGGCTATAAACTGACACTAATTCTTCAGGTGGGCTATGAATAAGTGGGGCATGTACCTGACACTTGTGGCACGCGCGAGCATACGCGAGCGAATCCTTTTTGAGGGTTGGCCAATAATAACCTTATGTTCGATTTTTTTATGCCGGGGCGAGCCCAATTGTATGATTTCCACATACTCCATCATGGATTTGCTCCGAAGTACGACCCTCTTTCAGAGTGATACATTTCAATAGTGGAAGTGAGAAGCTTCTTTTTGTACAAATGCTCGTCTAAAATAGTGTAACGAGCTGATTGTAGTCTGAGGCGTAGTAAACTTGCCTTATTTTCGGGGAGAAGTCCCTTTTGTAAGTAACTTCGAGATTGAGTCATCCAAGTTTCTGTCCGCTTTGTTACTTGGGTGATCATAACTCGAACCGATGGCGAACAAGTTGTGACGACCACAATGTCGGTTGTGTTAAATCCTTTCCTGCTATTGTCGAGCGTAAAAAAGCATCACGAACGAATTACCCAATCGTGGTAATTGTTCTATGAAAACTTGTTCGAAATGCTCGAGCAACTCTTTTGCTAGTTCGACATCTTTTATGCCATCCGTCTGTTTTCGGGCCAGTACTTTCGCACATTTACGATAAACGATTATCGAGAATCGCCAGATCATCGACCTTTGAATTCCCATTGTCATAGCCATCTGTAATCCAAATGATCAAAGCTTCGTACTTTCGGCATTATTTGTGGCCGGGAAATCAAAAGCGGATGGTCATTGAATGTTTGCCTAGTCCGATGATGAAACTACGCCGGCCCCGGCTCTTGAACTTGTTGATGAGCCATCAACATACATATGCCATGGTTGGTCGACGGCTTTTTTTCGGCATTAGTGGATATGTCAACTCAACCATAAAATCGCCATAGCTTGGCCGCCATCATCCTTGTCATGAGCTAACGTAATGCCAAATTGTCCCTAACTCCACCGCCCACTTCGAGTAATCGCCTCACGATGTCGGTCGATTGGAGCACTTGGCGCAATGGGAATGTGGTCAGTACCTCGACTGAGTGATCGAAAAAGTATGGTTGCAATTTTTGAACACTCATTACAAGAGCATATGCTAATTTTTCCAGTGGAGGGTACTGGAGCTCGGCTTCTTTAAACACTTAGCTTACATAGTAAACAGGCAAGTGTGTCATTCCTTCTGCTCGTACGAGCACAACACTGATTGCATGTTCGGATGCAGCAAGGTACAAATAGAGTTGTTCGCCTGGGATAGGCTTAGACAGTGTCTGAGTATCTGCAAGGTACTGCTTCAATGATTCGAATGCATTTTGGTAATGCTCGGTCCACTGGAATTTCCCTTTCTTTAATGCATCAAAGAAAGGTTTGCATTTGTCCCCAGTTCGTGATATAAACTGACTTACGGAAGTTAAACGTCCGGTTAACTTTTGGACCTCTTTAACACTCCTGGGGGCCTGTATATCGAGCATGGCTTGAATCTTTGATGGGTTCGCTTCGATCCCCCTTTGACTGACCATATGTCCGAGGAATTTTCCTGAGTGAACCCCAAAGCTGCATTTCTTCGGATTTAGCTTCATGTTGTACTCCCTGAGTATATCAAACGTTTGTGCGAGGTGGGTGATGTGGTCTTCCTTATGTTCGCTCTTTACCACAATATCATCAATATATACCTCAATTGTTCGGCCGATGTGTTCGTCGAACATTTTGTTCACCAAACGTTGATATGTTGCTCCGACATTCTTTAATCCGAATGGCATGCGTTGCCAACAGTACATATTCTTTTCACTGCAGAATGCTGTATTCTTTTGGTCGTCCGGATGCATGGGTATTTGGTGATAACCAGCAAATGCATCCATGAAAGTCATGAGCTTATGGCCTGCTGTATTATCGACCAAATAATCGATATGCGGCATCGGGAAGTTATCTTTCGGACATGCCTTATTTAAATCAGTGAAATCAATACATAGTCTCCAAGATCCATTAGACTTGCGGACAAGCACAGGGTTCGCAAGCCATCTTGGGCATTTCACCTCTCGAATCAGTTTGTTGTCGAGTAACTTTTTGATTTCACTATTCATTGCCACATACTTTTCCGGAATAAACTTTCTGCGCTTCTGGATAACTGGAGTTTGTATTGGATCAAGGTTGAGGGAATGGCATGCATATTTTGGATCAATGCCAACCATGTCCTCGTGCGACCATGCGAACACATCCAAGTTTGCTTGAAGATAAGCAATCATTTTTGTTCGGATTGGTTCAGGTAATTCTGAACCAATGAACACTTCTAACTCAGGTCTGTTCGGGTCGATGTTGATAGACTCCAGTTGTTCGATAGGTGTTGCTCGCTTTCTTTTTTGTTTCCACCGAGGATCTTGGACCGACCCCCGGTGTTCGTCATCAACCTCCATAGGTTCGAAACCTATGCGAGGTTCTAGGTCCGTTTGCTAGTTAGGCAGATCAATATTCATTAGATCTGAGAGATCTGGGACATGAGTTGCCATCCCGAATTCTGTGTTCGCGCTTTCTGTGTTCGCGCGGGGAGCTGTGCTCATCAAAAGATATTTTGGCGACATATTTACTCGTTGGCTTGACTCACCGATCTCCCATGTTTGCTCCATCATGTTAACAATATTTTGTTTTTCTGGTGCACATGATAGCAAACAATCTCGAGCTTTCTTCTGATCGCCTTTTACGCTACCTGTTCCATCTTGTGTTGGGAATTTGACACAGTAATAGTAAGTAGAACAGGCCGCTTTAAATTCCTGAATAAACGGGCGACCTAGAAACCCGTTATAAGTAGACGGAGCATCGACGATTACAAAATCTAGCATTCTAGTTCGTCGGATCTCCGGGTTTAGAGTTGATTCTAACTCGACTCCTAACCTAATCATACCATAGGGTCGGGTTACAGATTCCCCAAAACCCATTATGGTATGATCACATGATTCAATATAATTGCTCAAGTCTCCAACTTGCTTTTCCATTTGGTGAAGGGTGTTGACGAACAAAATGTTCGCGTAAGCTCCGGTTTCAACCAGGAGGCGGTGTACCTTCAACCCGAGGAGACGAGCACTGATGGTTAAGGAGTCATTGTGGGGAGTAATTATACCGTAGAGATCGTCCTCTGAAAACATGATTTGGTGAGAGGGTGGCGTGCTAGCTGATGTGCTCGCCACCTTCACCTGATGAATGCTTTGCATGGCACGCATCTCCATCTTCTTACGTCTGTTCGATAATGTTGGTGCCTGGTAACATCCACCCACTGGACCGTATTCAGGACGTATCATGTGGATCTCTTGACTTTCTCGACCTCTTCCCACAGTAGGAGGCCCTCTTTTAGGTAATTCAGACCTCTTACGTGATTCTTCGGGATCACTGTCAAATGTTTGGTCGGCTTTACGTTTACCCCTTCGATCTTCTGTTCTTTTTGTTCTGGAGTCTTTGCTCGCTGGCTTTTTTAGGAATTGGGTAAGACGATTATCTTCGTATAGCTTCCAAAGTTGGCGAAGTAAATCGCGATAATCTTCTGTGTTGTGCCCGATGTACTCGTGATAATTACAATATTTGGAAGCATTAAGCCGATGCTTGTCCATTATAATTCTTCTCGACCTATCCAACATATCCCGATCTCTGATTTGGTTGAAAATTATTTCTGCTGAAACGCCCAGAAGACTTCTTAGGGCGTTTGCTTCTGCTATTTCTTCGAATGGTTTGAAAGAGCCTGGGGTTTGTACCCCCCTTCATTCATTACTTTCTTCCAAAAAACTTTCTTAGTTGTAGGTTCCTGACCCAATCGTGATTGGGAGAGCAAATCTTGCATGGCTATGATTTTGGCCGCTCGCTCTCGGAATTCTGAATATGTGTTCGGCCAGTCTTGATGCATGGCTTTCCACATGTCAGTATTCAGGGTCAGGCCCCCGACCACCGCGAGGATCTTGGCATCCTCTTCAACTGGGGCCCCATCATACAAACATTTATCAAATCTTTCGATGTATACTCGATCTGACTCACCTCTTAGTTGGGAAAAATGCGCCAATCTTTGTTTTGGCGCTGGGCGAGCACACATGGATGAAAAGTGGGACAAAAATTGTTCGGGCAAATTAGAGAACCATGTATGTGCCCGATCACCCAAAGTTATGGGAAATGATCGGCACTGCGTTGCGTCTGTGGCACCCATTGCGATCATAAAGTCTAAATATTTGTTGAGATGGACATGCGGGTCAGACTCAGCATCGAACATGGGGGACTGGTGGTCGGGTCTTCGCTACTTTCTCTTGTATTTCGGCCGCCATGATCGCCGGTGATAGTGGCGAGCAGGGTATTATGCTCGCTCGAGGGTGGCCTTTGGTCGCGGCCAGGTAGGCCTGTAAACCCTCGATGGCTTTCTGCATTTCCGCAAATTTTGTGGAACTGACAGACTTAGATCGGGGCTGTTTCCCATCATGAGGACCCAGTGGGTCATGCTCGTGATGGGGCAGTCCCCCTTTCCAAGCTCGTTCTTGACTACCCAATCGATGATGGATAGACAATTTTGTTCCCGCCGATTTTTGTTCGGCATGCGGATGATCATGAAGATCTGAATGAGCGGGCATGTTTATTGGCTGTTCCTTCCCTGGATCCTGTCGCCTATTATTGCCGATTCGGTCTTTGGCGGAGAGCCTCAAACGTCAAAACGCTGATGGTCTGGACCCTTGAGGTTGTTCATCATCAGACGTATCATCAGCTTTTTTATTGGCCCGCTTCGCAGTTTTCTTTTTAACTTGCTCGCTATCAGGTGTATGCGAGCGTTGTTCTTCATCTTCTTGAGTTTTTAACTTGGCCAACTCTTTTTCAGCCCTCTCTTTCTGTGCTCGCAGCAAGAAGTGATGGCCATAGTCTCCATTGTCTGATCTTTGTGAGGCTGGCGCTGAGCCTCTTTCCGATCATGAGGTCGACTTTGTCCCGACCCCTCTGTTTGTGTATTCCTAGATTGAGGCATTATATTTCTTTTTTCTGCCTCGGCTAACTAAGGGTTTGTGTATGGGTTGGTTTTTTGGTACCCTCCTTCTAGCGCCAGTCGTCGTGAGTCGTTTTATTTGGGGAATATGATGTGGCTAATTCGGAAACGACTCATAAACAAAACATGCACGTGTAAAATAAACTGTAAATAAGATGAATTTGTTGACCCAGTTCGTCAAGAAATGACTACTCTGGGGGCATACCAAGCCAGAATGTGGTATTGCGAGTTTTACACGTACAATATTTGATACACCTTATGAAGATGAATCGTTAAAGATGTAAATGATTTGGAAAATTAGCATATGAGGGCTAGGGTTTTTGTGTTCGTGGATGATCTCTCGAATTTTTCTGTACCTCACCTCTTTGGGGATTTTTGGTGTGTGTAACTCTTTCTGGGAAATTTTTCGTAACCTGACGCCTCTGGGAAATTTCTGAACCCTTCTCTTGCTGTTTTTTCTTCTATTTATAGTACTCCGACAAGCATGAGCTGGGTTGGCAAGCAGGAGCTGGAGACTCCGAGCCATGCAAGAACTCTTGAGATGCTGTCACCTTTACAACTCCGTCTTCTAGATTGATCTTTGCATTTGCTTGTCTATATGACACTCTTTTGGTCGTCCAAATCAATCTTTTGCTCGGCTGCTTGCTTTGTTCGAACATACTGACCCTTCAGGTGATCTGAGTCTTCAGGATATCTGAACCCTCAGTATGTCTGAGCACCGAGCATACTGACCCTCAGATTATCTGAGTCTTCAGGATATCTGAGTTGCGAGCATACTGACCCCTCATGATAGTCTGAGCATTTTGGCTGTCTGAGTCCTCAGATTTGTTCGTGGACTCAGACTTATCTGAGCCCTCAGGTTGGTCTGAGTCCTCTTGGCTTAGCTCATTTGATTCCTTCTTTCCTGATCTGAGTGGCGAGTATGTCTGTTTTGGTTGACAAGTGGCGAGCTCATCGAACAAACTTGTTTGGCCGACGGTCGGTGAGCACACTTGTCCATCGGGCATGATTATTTTAATAAATATTACACGTGTCGCTCTTACGTGTTCGATTAATGCTGATTTATTATATCGAACACAACATAACCTACAACCCCAATCTAATGACATGTTCAACAATTAACTACATCTCATGCTGATTTATTTCACAACTTTTTTCAATTTCAAGATACAATGAACACCTAAAAAAAACAGCAAGAGCAAAGACAGGCCAAATGAAAAAAAACTTTAAAAATTGGAAGCACATGAGAACAGTTTAAGAGTACAAACCTTAGCCAAGATAATCGGTTGTGTTTTCTAATGTATGCCCACAACTGCTTCACATATCATTCAAATTTAGCAGCGAGAGATGAGATTGAGTGGCGAAAACAATCGGTAAATGAAATAATCCCTCTTTATGAGAATAACCATTATCAGCGGAGGCGAGGGCGATGGCGAGCAGCGAAGGCGAGGGCGACGGCGAGCAGCGTTGGCGATGGCGAGCGGCGATGTAGATTTTTTTTAGTGAAATAGGGTTTATTGGAAAAAGGTTGCGCTGGGACTTGGGAGGAGAAAAATGAGGAAAAAACTTTAGAGAGACGTGGCAGACACATCAGGGAAAAAAAGATGACGTGGATTCAACTCTTATTCTTATAATGACACATGGGCCAAATCATCCTGGAGCTGACACATCAACAGAAATAACTCTCACTTAGTATAAAGAGGGATTGTTGTTTATATTTTTAACTAACTGACATTATTAAAATAGAATAAGATATTTTTAACGAATAATATTAAACAAGACACAATAAAAATCTTATACCACATGGGATGAGAATTCGGTATGTGTGATAAAAAAAAAATCACTACTTCAGGTTTTTTAAGTAATATATTCTCCACTTTTTTTTTTAGTTAATCTTATGTGTAAAATTAATTTTCTGTGCAATGTATTTATATTTATCATTTATAATATATAGAACAAATAATATTTTTGAATAAAACAATTCATACTAGTACATAAATATATATACTCAAATGAAACTAATTTATATAAGAGAAGATCTTGTGTGAAATATTGCACACTAATGTTATGTGCAATACAATATAAATAAGGCAAAAATAGTCTAAAATTCGCGGGTCTGGGCGGGCGGGTCAGGTCAGAGACGGGCGCGGGCAGGGTGGGCAGGTAAAGGTTGTGGGCTGGTGTGGGCGCGGGCGGATATATATTTATAGAAGGATATCTTTATCAAATATGTGTTGTAGCCAAATGGTTTAGGTCTATTGTTAATGTATGTGGTTGTAGGTTCAATTCCTACTGAGCACATAATTTTATTTTACGTAACGTGTAATAAAACATATCGTAACACATAAATATTCATAAGGTAACATGGGTCACAAGGTAGCACATTATTGTTCATATGGTAACACATGACTATTCACATAGTATTATGACGATATATGAATAGTGTTACATATTACTAAAAAAATATGTGTTACTACATGAACAAAACATGTTACCATATGATGAAAAATGTGTTACCACATAAATAAAACCAGTACAAGCGCGAAAAGAAATCCACAGTCTAAAATTACAGATTTAAAGAGCAACTTGATGTGTTATTACATGAACAAAAAAAGTGTTACCATATGAGCAAAATAATGTTACTACATGAACAAAACCAGTACAAACGCGAAAAAAAATCTTCAGTTCAAAATTACAGATTTACAGAACTGCGTAAAAATGGTGCAAAAAGATCTGCATTTCATCACACACTTTGTGTTGAGGGGTAATCCAAACACCATACACATATTCTCTCTTCTTCTCGCATAATTCATACCAAAATTCAAATTGAACAATCTTATTTCATCCAATAATCAGAGCAAAAAAGAAAATTAGGGCACGAACGAGGAAGAATAAAATCCATGAGATTCGCCAGAAGAGAAGAGGAAGAAGAGGAAAACTGATCGCGTCCGGCTGCGCACGCGAGGAAGAAGATGAAGAAGCCCATTGGTCTACCAACAATCTGCCCTAAAACCCGGTTCCCCTGACCGCAAGAAAAAAAAAGACTCAATTGCACATATCACTTGTATACAATATTGTATACAAGTTTTTATCTTTATATAATACTTTGGTCTTTTCTTTATTTTTGGAACCCAATACTTTGGTCTTTTAATTACTGATTTAATGGTAGTCTTGTTGGTCCAGTAACACTAATTTGTCTGTACAATTAGTCAGCATAAACGCGGATTTAATGTTAGAAAGTCAAGAATGTGCATGACGAATTAGGCGTTTACGACCTTTGAGTCATGTATTCAGTCGAACTATTTTATCATATATTTTAATTTCTTGATTTTAAGTCAACATAGACTGTAATTAATAAAAGCATGATTGAGGTCTCAAAAGGCAATTATAAAATTTTGTATTTTGTTTGTTTGAAGGGCCATAGTCCAACTTATGATTCGTTTTATTTACACTAAAAGACATTAGTTATGGAGTTAAGAGTATGACGCTATAGTAAAAATATACAGAACAGGTAATATACGATGAATCATTATTTGAACCCTATTGGTTACGAAGGTTGAATTTCCACTACTAATTTATTTAAATATTAATTATATTGTGTTAGAAATTGTCAAAATAAGTTAATTTCAATATCACCTGAATTTCCAAAAAAAAAAGTGTTACCTGGTCCCTAGACACTGCGTGGGAGTTCCGGACTTAATTACTACGTACTCTCCCGATTTATAATGATTGTTGTTTTAGGGGAGAATCTCATCAGTTTTGCATAAGTATGAGCCATACTTATAGTTTTTATGATATAATTATGGCTCATATATAATAAGACTATTTTTGTACACTGTATAACTCAAATGTATTTAAAAAGAGTATGTCTAGTGTGAAAATTTTCATGTATGAAAATCTATAAAATTGCTCTAAATCAATCATCTACACCCTAAATACTAAATAATGAACCCTAAATTATGATCTATTCGGGCCGGGTGAACCATGAATCACTTGGGCCGAGTGAGCCATAAACCACTCAATTTTATCTTACCTTCACCAATTACAAAATTTGGTTATAAATTAAAGTTTTTTCATATATAATTTTTTTTATATTAGACTTTATCAGTTAAAACATGAGAAAATTACTTTCTAGTACAAAATTCCCCGGTATATTACTCTTAAGTGCAAGTTACTTTTATAATTACCATCAGGTGCAAAGTCTAATAGACAATACCCACGATATCTTTTTCCTCCCATTAACCCACAAGCATCACACATTACTGTCATCCATCTATTCCTCTCCTCTTCTCTCTCTTCCTCTCTCCACCACCACCATCGTTCCTCTGCAAATCCCACAACCATACTCATCCGCTTCTAGCCGTCGATTTTTCGATCTGTTTGAGTTTTATGTAAGATGATGGAGGATGGAGATGGACGGCCCCTCGTCGCCGCCGCTGCACAGGGGCCCCTTCAGCCCCACCGCCGTGCGCAGGACCCCACCACGAGACAAGGCCACCGCCGCCCTTTCTCCACATCGCGGCTATTGCCCAGCCTCAAAATCAGACGACGCTCCCACGGCCGCGGGCCCCCTCCCCATGCCATTGCAGACCCTCTCTCACACAGGTGTTCGAAGGCGGAGGCGATGGAGCGGGTGGGTATGGTTCCGACGATTTTTTGCAACGACGATGCAGATATGGAACAGATCTGTAAGAATTTGATTGGGTTTATTTGAAATCTGATTTTTTTTCTGGGTTTCTTTGAATCTGTTGATTTGTTATTGTTTTTGAGTTTGGGTTGGAGATGTACATTTGGATGCCCACTCACTGAGTTAGTGTTGGATGAACGTCCGAGTTGCAGTGTTGAGTCACTGAGTCAATTGAGTACTGAGTTGGAAATATATATGTTCATGTATTTGATGAACATGTTCACGTCGAAATGAGGATGAAAGTATTTAATTTTTAGATTTTTAGAAGATGATACTCCTATGTAAATTTAAGGATTTTAGATCAAATTTTAAATTGTAATGTTTTTCTTTTTTATTGGAATTTTGTGATAATTTTTCACATGATATTGCAATTGTAATTTTTGTAATTTTTCAATTTGAATTTTTGGATTGAAAGATGAAGTTGAACGTATTGAATTTTTTGGTTTTGCAAAGGTGATTTGCAGAGGGTGGCGCGTTTTGATTCTTGGAGAGGTGGGGCGCCGCCGTCGATCCTGGTTTTTGGGCGGCGGTGGCGGCTTTACTGGTTTGGGTTTTGATTTTTGAGGCTGAGTTATTTGGGGCGGTGGAAATTTGATCTGGGGCTGAGTGAGATGAGAGAGAGCGTGAGATGAGAATGATATTTATTGGGAGGATATTGTAGGTATTATACATGTGAGTTTGCACATGGTACTAATTATAAAAAAAAATTGTACCTAAGATTAATTGGGCCTTGGACTTTGCACCAAAAATTAATCCACTCTCTTAAAACATATGCAATGTGTATAGGCTGAGTTTATTTTGTGACTCAAATGGATGGACTTAGAACTTTGTGCTCTCCATCTCATACGAGTTTAAAATTTAAAATCTAGTTTTCAAATCCCACATTCAATCCACACCTACAAATATATATAAAATCTATTATTATTCTTCTCAATACATCACACTTTATACACTTTATTACTCTTCTCAATATAATATAATGGAGTAATACAATATCAGCATTGATTTGACATAAAGTTAAATCTCAACCTACTCAAATTTTAAAATAAACACATATATTTACTATTCATCAAGGATTCTAAATCTTTAAATTTTAAAACTTTGACTTGCTCCGCACACTTAAATCTCAAAACAAATGCACCCATAAGACTTTGCCGCATATATATAGCCGTGAAAATGATGGAGGTAATGGGCCGAGAAAATGATGAAGGTAATGGGCCGAGAAAATGATGAAGGTAATGGGCCGTAAATTTAATCCCCCGTTTCTTAGGAAAGTGCTGTTAGTGGGATCAAGGTTATAAATGATTATACATAACATATACTACTATTACTTTGAGGTTCTCAAACTCGAAAAGATAAAGGGTTTCTCACAACTTTAACTTATCCGCGGTGATGATCGTTTTACACGGGCGACTACCAGGGTAATTTTCTAAACTGAATTTCTCTTCTTCTCTTTTTTTCTTCGAAAAAAATAATAATTTAGGAAGAGGTATACGAATTTTAATTCCATGATAATTATATAAAAAAAACCCTCATAATGTTATAGTTATTTTAAAATTCATAATCCATCCTTGTCAACGGAGGATGGTTGATTGATGGTTCATGAGACCGTCTCACATGAGAGGTGTAATTTGGACACTGACGTTTTAATACTTTAAGAAGAGTGATTGTTAATTGTATTTGTTGGAACACGGGGTTAGAATTCCACTAACCTTTATTCCAGAATTGCAGCGGAAAGAAGAACCCGGTTGAATTCTACGTATAGACTGTGATCCCCGTTGTCAGGAATTCAATCACACGAATTGATTCACTATTTACAATGTTAAGTGCCTTTGATGTAGTTTATATGTGAGGAAGAAATCACCGTATGATTTCTTTGTGTTTTTGGAGCGGGGAAGAGGGAGAGAAAGAGAATCCTCAATTCTCGGAAGTGGGAGAGCAAGAGAATCCTCAATTCTCAATCATTCCCGTTACGTTGAATTTCCAGAGAAACAAAAATCTCACCCTTTAATATCTCTGGAAGTTAACTAACTTCCTAAATTCAATATTATCCACTTCATGGGTGGATTTAATTATTAAATTAAATTAATATATTAATTAATTTAATAACTTTCATCTCCCACTCACACATGAAGTTTGAGTCTTACACTCATTTGTTTCACCTCTTTACACCATCACATAATACTTTTTCATACAGGCAAATAAATCGTATGACTCTCGAGAATATGAGTTTTCACGCTATATAACGTGTTAATGATATATAGCAACTCAACCAATTTTATATGAAGAATTCAAAACTCGTTATACCCTAGAACTCTTTCAGGTAACACAAGTTGACATATCTCTTTCAATCCCTTGAAATTATAAGAGCATATTCAACCTTTTATCAAATCTATGTATTCATAATCAAGTTCTCAACTCGATTGACCGGTCAATGAACACAATAGAACGTGTTAATAAAGATGTCCTTCCTTTCACACAAAATAACTACAGACTCTCACTATAGCTACTTTCCTAGACATGTACCGCATTGCTGCATTAATCGTAGCTATTGGTAGCATGCTAAAGTAGCAACACTAAAGTGAAGACTTAGAAATCTAGTAGAAAGTCTTAAGGGTACTATTAAGAGGCTTATCAAAACCTAAAGTCTCATACAATGAGAAAATAGGGATATCTTTCTCATTTCCTTATGGTCAACTAAGCACATGTGGTATGAAACACATGTCACGATGTTTTAACTTCCCAGGATGAAAGCGTATGTCATTTTATTTATTTGACATCGTGTAAATCACAGTTCAAGTGTATCCTCGACACTTAACTGGGATTTCCTCCTTCTATTATCCAGGAATCCATTGATTTAGCTTTGTAACAAGTCAAATAGATTCGTGGTAAAATTTATCGGGATTATCTACAATATAATCTCATCTCTGCACATACCTCGATGTCAGAGGTGATTGCTCGTATGAGAGAGTCAATCAACTTGTCTACATACTATTATATGAACATTTCATATAATTCACAATACATAAATGTCTAGTAACATTAACAACTACTTCGTAGTCAATTTAAATCCATACAAACCCAAGATCTTAAGATGTCTTACACATCTCATGTAAATAGGTTTGATAACAAATCTGCCAACATCAAGTCAGCAAAGATTTATTCAAGAATCACTCTTTCTTCTTTGTAACGTCTTTACAAAGACAAACTTTTCATGATACTTGGAATCTTTATAGTAAGCTTTGGTTGCTTTGATTATTGTGATGAATCATAACAGCTCCCACTGGAGTGTTTGATTTCACAATCAATCTTTACAACTCCCAGATTGTTTGATTTCACGATATAACTTCCACTGGAGTGTTTGATTCCAGAGTGAATCAATATAACTCCCACTGGAACGCCATATACTTCAATGAATTGTAACAACTCCCACTAGAGTGTTTAATTCTCAATGAATCGTCACAACTCCCCTAATTCTTAACGAATCGTTAAAGATCTCAATTGAGTGCTTACCAATTCCAAATATTTTATGAAAATTCTTAACCAGAATTTTCATTTAACTGTAGATGCACATGTCACAAGCTCAGTTTAATAGTGATCAGTGCTATACCGACTTATTTCATGTTACATCACAAGATTGCTTTCATTATTAAGCAAGAAGGTATAACTAGAATATGATTTACTTGTATCTAAATCATAATATCAGTTAGTGTCTGTATACTTCTCTAAGTATAGATTATCTCCTTGAGATAATAATCTGCAATATCATTCAGATATCTCAAAAATCCCACACACTATCTTTTAGTGTTTTTCTTGGATTAACTGATATCTGCTACCCAAACCAACAACTAAACAAATGCCTGGATGCGCGCACAACTTAACATACATCAGACATCCAATTGAATTTGCTTGTGGTACATATGACATTTCATCTTTCAGTCTTTGGGCATTCATCATAGTTTAGTGACTCGTCTTTTTATAACATGAGAATCAACATGCTTTTATACATTCATTTGAATCGTTTTAGAAGTCTTACTACATAAGTCTACTAAGATTTTCCAAGTAACTTCTGTGAACGATCTTTATGAAGCTTTCACCAAAAGATTCTCATTGTTTTCTTTCCAGCTAATAATGTATCAACACATGATCATAGAATTACATAACTATCTATGGACCGTTAAACATAAACACAGTGGTCTTTGTCTAACAAAGTTAATACGAGACAATCATAGTATGAAATCTCAAGTACCACTGTTTTGAGGATTTGTTTAAGTTTGTAATTTGACTTCTTCAATTTACAAACATTATCCTCTTCTTTGAATTCTCCATTGAGAAAAACAGTAATGTCCATTTTTTTATGTAATTCTAAATCTATTCTTGATACTATAGCCAAAAAGTGAACGAATCGAGGTAAATCTCACAACAGATGAAGAAAGTTTAAATACCCCTTACTGAGTATAATATTTCCCTACTAAGTGAGCATTTTTAAGATGAATCCCAATAAAGGATCTACAAGTTTAAAAAAAAACTTGATTTGACCTTATTGACATTATATTATCTTTCATTGCTTTGTTCCATTAGTCTCTTGCACAACGAGATAGAACCTCTCGATCATCTGTAGGTTCTTCCTCATTCACTAAAGACTAATCTAATTTCTGAAAATATAAAGAAGGTGTCCCATCAATATCATGATGTCTCTCAGAGACATGTTTCCTAGAGTATTTTTCAAGATTGAAACTTTGTGACATAAATAATTACTCTCATCAAGATCCATCTAATCTTAATGGGTAAACTTTTATCAAATATCACAACATTAAGCAAATCACTCCCACTTGGATCTAATATAGAGTGATTATTTCAATATGAAAACGGTATAGTATTTTGAATACTTTCCCTTACTAGAAAACTTTTTCAGAAAAATTGACAAGTGATTTTATCTCATGTCATACTCTGAACTCCTTGATCTCTGATCAATTTGTATCTCTTGAATTTAGCATAGTATCTTAGAAGATACATTTTAAAACCCTTTAGACCCTACTTTTCATATTGACTCGTAGAATCATGTATGTAAGTTGTTGGTCTACAGATACCAAGATAATTAAAGATCAGGTCTTCAACTGTCTAGAGTTCAGTTGGAGTTGACTTAATCAACTATGAATAACTTTATTCAACATGCAGACAATCATAAATAACCCATCTTTCCAAAAAGAGAGTTAAAATTAATTGTCCTATCACGGATCATGTCATATCCAACAACGTTTATTCCTTCTTTCAGTTACACCATTGAACAATAGTGTATAAGGTTTTGATAATCGTTGGATTATATAATTCTCATTACAAAGTTCCTTGAACTGCATGAATAAACATTCACGTCCTCTGTTGGTTCTTAAAACCTTTTAAGGAAATGTCTTTTTATTCTCAACCCCATTTAGGTAATGTTTGAAGCAACCCAATATCTCAAACTTGTGAGAAATTTTAGACATATAAAACGTGAAAAATTATCAACTTAAGTAATGAAAAACCAATAATTTCCATGATTTGCAATTTGACATTCATAAAATCACATTTACCAAAGTAAAATAATTGCAATGTAGAATCAACTATCATAGTTTTATCAAATGGTTTTCTAATCACTTTTGAACAAGACAATATTCACATTTTGATAACTTGACTTTTAAAGACGAACTGCATAGTCCTTCTTTTACAAGTCAGTTATTTCTATCTTGCACAATGTGACTAAATCTAGTATGTTAAATGTCATCATTTACACAAGCATAACTAGATGAACAACTATTTAGTAATCCATTATTTATCATCATAATACTAAAATAGTTGTTCTCTTACAGTCCAAAACCATATAAAACATAGAATAATTGTCCAGTACCATAATGCACACTGTATATACTATCACAACCATCTCTAATATAAATTTCAAAATACATCCCAATCATAGAAGAAAGATATAGATGTGAGATCCTTAATGGTCTTCAGAGAAAACATGACATTATGTAGTATGAAAACATTGATCATTGTCAATCTCAAATATACAAGTCCCTAGACTTCAACTTGAGCTTAGTTTCCCATATATTCATCTCGTCCCACTTGGAACATGATGATGATGTAAATAAAATGTCCATCCGTCGTTAGTTAATGGTCTGTATTTCCAGAATCTATAATCCATAAGGATAAAATTCAGTTATGAATACAACACCAAAAACAATTATGCTTAAACCAAATAACTATAATGAATTTCTTTGTCCCTCTTGGACTCAAGATATTCATTAGTAAAAATGACCAAGCTTGCATGTCATCTAACTTTCAGTTTAGCATATCTCTTCTTCTTCTTAGCATTAGGATTAATTTGAAGTTTAATTGCAGTATTTCTAATTTAATACTGCTTGTCATTTCCTTCATTCCTTCCAGTATGTCTTATGTTTAGAGTTTGAAGTGTTTCAAGATCTGGATTCAGAAACGAGAACACTTGAAGACATGACAACTCCAAGTATCACATCTTTCAGCTCAACAATAGGAATTGAATAAGCTAAAGTCTATACTTTCATCACGGGATGTGATAACCCTCAAGTGCTCCAATTGTAAGGAAATGATCATGTAGATCTGAATTTTATGTTATTCAGAAAGTGAAGTGCTACCATACTTCTCTATCAGATATTACCAAATATCGTAAGTTGTAAGGTGTTGCACACTCTCAAGGATCATGTTGTCTACAACCAACTCACCAGTTTGTCATGAGCTAGAAATTTTCACATTTCAAGCAAGGTAAGTCTTTTTGATCCATTTTGATCTGAATCTCCATCTCAATCCCAAGATCTTCCATAATATGATAGATAATATTCAATTATCTTGTTCTCCAAGAATATTTCATTAATTATGACGTCACGTGTCATAATTATCGTTATTGAGTTTATTATATTTCATTTAACTCGGCGTTAATAGCTTTTGAAGCTATTGTTTGGTTTGATTGAAGTGATTCAATGAGTTAATGTACATTTATGTATCAATATGTTCAATTTTAAGCTAACAGACATCTGAAAAATTTAATACAAAATTTGACATCGAAAAATGACTTAAAGTCATTAATCATCAATCTCATTAAGTATCCTCATTAATCAGATTCAGTTCCAAAACATGAACAAAATCAGTTCTAGCCTTTAATCCAATAAACAGCTAAAACTCCCACTTAACAACATGAAACAACATGCTTAATAACATTTATCATTATAAACATAATAAAGCCTAATCATGTTATGAGTTAATAAAATAACTCAAAGTAGTCAAAAAGAATCTCATGGCTACTATAAGCCCAAAAAATCAACTACTAAAGTTATTCTTAATCTAATCTTATTTCAGCATCACTGTCAGACAATTTTCATGAATAGTTTGAATCCTTTTTGACATTTATGTCCCTTGTGTACCACATCTAGTACCGACATTATGCAAAAATATATGGTGTATGATTCATATTCAAGCGTTACATCTCAAGCGTTACATTTACCTCTCAAGGTAATAACACCGAATCAATTAATCATTTTTAATACATAGACATGTCGTTCCAACAACTTGTCTACTTACATAATCCACCAATAATTTTCTTATAACATTATCACAAGTACTATTAAATTCCAATCTAGACATAATTTAATCCTAGAAAACTACTCTAAGTTTTCTTAGAAATGTCATAGCTCAAGATTCAACTTTTATAAAGTCATGAGCTATTAAGTTGGAATTATCTAATGTGATAATAAAAGAAAACGATTAAACTATCCATCTCCGTCAAACAACTTAATGTTCCAAAAAATTATGTGCTAGCTTTTCAAGTAATTCTTAAAAAAAATTGCATAAACAAATCTCGAATTTGTAGAACACAAATTGTGCACGCGCCAGTGGTGTGCACGCGCCACTGGACCGGTGCCGGTTCGGTCTGT
The DNA here is from genome assembly GCA_037126765.1 of Stenogyne calaminthoides. Taxonomy (NCBI): domain Eukaryota; kingdom Viridiplantae; phylum Streptophyta; class Magnoliopsida; order Lamiales; family Lamiaceae; genus Stenogyne; species Stenogyne calaminthoides. The sequence continues at coordinate 34,943,425 of JBBCBC010000009.1, forward strand.
CGGTTCGCGGTTTGAACCACTGGTTCGGTTCAGGAATGGACCAGTTGACCCGGTTTAGACTTAAGTTTCAAAAAATTACAATTAGGTCCTCCAAGAAAGCCGAATTCTCAAAAATAGACCCCTGACTTTTCTGAAACTTTGCGATTTGGTCCCAAAAACGTGAGAAATTTAAAAAAATCATATCTCACTCGTTTCTCGACCAAAATCAACAAATAATATGCCGTTGGAATCATCTTCCAACTTATATTAACCCAGTACCAACAACATACCAAAAATCATTTTGTACTGTTCGCAATTCGCGATCAAAGTTCATGAATTTTTTTTTTAAAAAAATATTTCTCACAAACGGCTTGGCCAAAAAATCTGAAACTTTGCAGATATTATCTACACTATACTAGCAACGTACAGTAAAAATTTTAGGCCCTAATTCCACCATTTCAGAAAAACCCAAATTTTAAAAAATACAGAACTCTATGCAATTCAACGTGAAAACAATAATCCAGATCACAAATCAAGCACATACGCGAGAAATGTAATCACATACGAGAATCCAACACAATGACTCTGATACCATTGTTGGAACACGGGGTTAGAATTCCACTAACCTTTATTCCAGAATTGCAGCGGAAAGAAGAAACCGGTTGAATTCTATGTATAGACTGTGATCCTCGTTGTCAGGAATTCAATCACACGAATTGATTCACTATTCACAATGTTAAGTGCCTTTGATGTAGTTTATATGTGAGGAAGAAATCACTGTATGATTTATTTGTGTTTTTGGGGCGGGGAAGAGGGAGAGCAAGAGAATCCTCAATTCTCAATCATTCCCATTACGTTGAATTTACAAAGAAACAAAAACCTCACCCTTTAATATCTCTGGAAGTTAACTAACTTCCTAAATTCAATATTATTCATTTCATGGGTAGATTTAATTATTAAATTAAATTAATATATTAATTAATTAATTTAATAACTTTCAGTATTAAATTGTATTTTGTCTCATGCATGAAATTATCTCGTACGAGTTTTTGTCCAACTTAATTTATAAGCCTTCCCTCTCATTCCCAAAATCAACCAAGATATTATATCTCATTGTAGCGTCCAAAATTAGTTTTAACTTTTAACTTTATTAGGTAGTGAAGAAATTAATATTTATAGTTCGCAAAGTCAATAAGTCAATGTTAACTTCTCTCCCCAAATCACCATTTGATATCGATATAATAGGAGTAATACCCACTCTTGGGTTCATTTATAAACACAAAATATCTTCCATTTATATAATTGTGGTACGGGCTGTTTGGTTTCGAATCTAATGGATAAAACTGCAGGGAATCCACTGTACAGCTGCAGAGGATGCAGGAATCATCGCTGATATCCTTTCCAAATCATTTCAGGTTATTTTCAAAATTTTCTTTATTAATTGTAGTACATCTAAATATATACCGTACTTTTCACACAAATATATAATTTTCTCAAACATAAATATCTTTTATTAGATTCATGTTATTGATTGATCAGATAGTAGTCTTTTTTTCCTCTTGAGTTATAATTGGAGGAGGGACTTGTTGATAGATCCAAACAGATCCTGTAGATGATACATAGCTACAAGATCATGAAATGATCACTTGTTTATCTAGAGTTAGACTTTTCTACGTTGTCCTATTGTGTGGATATAATTTTCTCATAGACGAATCAGAATTTTGATTATGAAATTTTCATAAAATACGTATATTAAGGACCGAAATATAAAATTTCACGAATTTAAAGTATTTATAAGTAAAAAAATAATATGTATAATATAAAAGAAATTTAAATCCAGAGGCAAATGCCCTCTCTGCTAACTATACATCTAACATGAATAAAACATTAAAGCACTTTTGTATGCTGTAAATTAAAATAAAAATTTATATAGACCTAGTTTATGTTATAAATTTTATTTTTAATTTATGTTATTTAAATCTACTCAGGATATAATACAGATCAAATAATTTAGTGATTTAAAAAATATGTTAAAAATAAATAAAATAAATAAAATAATTTAAATTCATAACATAAACCTAGTTCATGAGATAAACTCGTAAATTAAAGAATACCTATATATGTGCTAATAAATTTAGGTGTTGCTGGTCTATGACGAATAATGTATATTGAAATAGTATGTACTCTCTCCGTCCTAATTTAGTTGATCACTTTCTGTAAATGGACATTCTAATTTAGATTGGTCATTTTCTAAAAGAGAAATAAAACAACTTTCTTTACAAAATAATACCTCTTACAAACAACACTTATTTACACCAAATGTCACTTTATTATACAACACTAAATTCAATTTACACCATCCTCTATATTACTAATAGGGATTTCATTTTGATGATGTGTCATCTTGTGATTAATTTGGATAATGTGTTATTTTGATGTTAATTTGGTTGAATTAACATATTTTATTGTAATGATGTGTCATTATTATATTGGTTTGTAGGTTATATGTGGCATTCATGTGACATTATAATGTGTAGATTTAATTAAAAAAAAATACAAAACTAAGGTTTGAACCTTGCACCTCTTACATCATATTTATGTCTAATTGCACTAAACCCACTAAACTATCACTGAAATTGTACTTAAATCACCTAACTATTTTTTGTTGCACTAAACTATATAAACTATTATTTTATTACATTGAAGCCACAGAACTAATTTTTCAAGCCAATTTTTATCCCGATTTTATACATGTGCACCACATGTGATTTTTTAAAAAGACATTTTCATTAGTTTTTATGTACTAAGCACAATATTTTTTCCCCACCCATTCTACAACTGATTTGCAAACTCTTTTTTCCTAAATTCTCGATTTTTTAAGTCTGAAGAAAAGAAAAACTCAAATTTAAGTTAGGAATTCGTGAATCAATTGCAAAATATGTAGAATTTGACACAATAATTTTATTTCAATAACTATTTAAGCAAGTATACTAATATACACCATAAACAATTATTAATTCATGGTTAGTGCATTTGTGCACATAATTATATTTTTATTATTAAATATATTATATATTATGAATATAATTTTTTTAATTAAAGAACCGCGTAATACACGGGTACTAAACTAGTTTAATACTAATAAATAACACATTTTTTAAAAAAAATTTGAATTGACATTCATACCCCTCTACCAAACTCACTTTACACTATTAATACAAATATTTTTCACTTTTCTTAAAACTCAGATATACAGTAAGTTGACAAACAAAATAAGGATGGAGGTAGTATTAGTTTTTATAATTATGTTTGGTTGATAAAAAAAGATCAACATAATTATTGGTTTTGTTTGTTTTATCTAAATTACTCTTTTATAATCTTCATATTTTTGAATTAACTGCAAGTGATTAGTTAATTTATTAATATTAATTTAGGCAAAATCTGGGGGAGCGTATATGTTTAGGCATGCGATGAACATTATAGTTGGGGCAAAGGAGGAGAGACAACTAATAACAGGTTATTACACAATTGCAAAGATATTCTGCTGCAGGTGTGGTGAAGAAATGGGGTGGACTTATGTTCGAGCTTTTGATGCAACGGAAAAGTACAAGGAGGGGAACTACATTGTGGAGAAGGCTAAGATTATTAAAGAATATTGACTCCCGCTATTAATATTATATTGTAGACAAAAAATTGTATGAATCGAAATTTAAGGCGAACTTTATTTTTTTAGTATCACTGTTATGTGTAAAAATATCACTATTATACATAAAAACTATTACTATTTGTTGTGTACTAAAATATGAGGATTAGAGATTAAGATGTGGTTTAACGATCTTAGTGACACAAACAATAAATGTGTAAAGTGGATTGCATTTATGTTGTATGATTGCTTGAGAGAATAAGTGTTTGAGTAATAAATTTGCAAGTGATTTGGTAAAGTATTAAATTCTCTCTCATTCATGGTCATAAATGACACATATTTATAGGATTTGGGGGAGTGGAGCTCACTCTCCCGGATTACAAGTACAAGTAGACCAAAGTGGCTCTGCGAAATATTAAATGCTACATGATTGATGTGACCAAGTCAGTGATTGCTGGGAGGTCGTTCGAGGTATTAAGAGCTCGCGCATCTCGCTGGGACGTCGCCCGAGACAAATCCGGATTTGCAGGGATTAAGCCGTCTAACTACTCCTAGCTACTCATCATTACCGTCCTTTACTGACACACATCTGATTAAGGCCATCTTTATGTAAGTTCCTCGGCGCCGCCCATCTGGCACTGGTCAAATAGTAGTTAATGTTCTGCACTTGTGTCAGTTCGAAGTCAGCGAAATTCTCTCAGGTCGCGCGTCCCTTATCTAATTCGTCTCTAACCTTGTCGTGGTCAGCGAGGTGTTGTACTTATGAAAATTCGATCTTCCCTTTCCGAGGTCCTTTCCTGGTTGCATCCGACCTTACGCGTTAAGCTCACAACAATAGCCCCTAGTTCATCTCCTGATGCTCGCCAAGGGGGATGAACTATTTTTTCCTGATTTCTAGAGCGGCGTGCGAGGTCCTATGGCTTTTCGGGTACGCGTGGCTGTCGTCTTGGGACTTGTTGAGGTGACGATTGTTCGTCTCGACTGTCGTGCCTACCTTAGATAGGCTATGATGTCGCGTGACACTCACGATCCAGATGCGAAAGGTCGCGGCCTGATTCCACGCACCCTGACATCCCTCTATAAATAGGCCCTCCTCTTCATTTTCTTCTTTTTCCCTAAATCAGAAATCTGAGCGCCCATATTCTCTCTGTCTTTCCCGATGATTGTCCGCGATAATTTCAACGTTCAATTGCTCTTCCGGCCGTTATCCACCTCCGTCGTTCCGTTCCAAGGTAAAAGTTAAATTTCTTTCCCTCGTTTCTTTCTTTATTTCCTAAATGATGGCCTCTGGAGACCGTAGCCCGTCGGGGAGTGTGGTGGGGAGCTCTGCTCCCTCTGTCGAGATTCACCGGTGGCGTGGCCGTGGCGGGGTAGAGGCATCCGTGGTCAATGTTTCTTCAGAGACCGTAAGTGAGGTGCCCGTGCCGGTTCGTGACGAAGCCACATCTAAGAGGTGGCACCGTTTACGCCGTCGTACGGTGGATGAGCCTCGAAATCCAGATCTTGATTTCGCTGAACCCGAGATTCAAATCTTGGAGGAGGTGGGAAATGAGATTATCGCAGCGACCACCGAGTTGATGGATCCCGCCGAGTTCGATTTTCTTTCAGATGAGGTTATCCCCGACATTCCGAGTGAAGTTGACGAAGTCGATGAGGTTGATCGTAAGCTGTGGCTCCAGGAAAGCTTGGCCTCATCCCGCGAGGTGGTTTCCAGACCAACTCTGGTTTGAAGAGAGAGTGCCTTCGCCGCGAGGAAGGTGAATAGTTCTGTGACTGAGGCCAAACTTTTCGTGTGGCGGGACATATTCCTAGTGATGTACACTTCTGGGTTCCTGGATACAAAATCGATTATGCCGACCAAGTACCCGATGGATGTTTAGTGATGAATTATGACACGATGAAAGCAGGACTCCGCTTCCCGCTCCACCAGATAATCACCTCGCTGTTATGGTTTTGGGGTTTGGCTCCGACACAGATCACTCCCAATAGGTGGAGTACAATCATCGGGCTCTTGTCATTATTTGGCCGTGTCCAGCCTCGAGCATTTCCTTATGTTAAGGAAATCAATTCTTTGATCTCGCTGGCGAAGTGGGGAAAAGATCCGGGGTATTACTATGTGAAGGCTCGCCCTCATATGAAACTGGTTGAAGATCTCCCGAATAAGGTCCAGGATTGGAAGGAGAAGTGGTGGTTGGTAGGGGGAGCATGGCAGAGTCCAGTCTTTGCCCTGGGTGTACTCGGATATCGAGAGATACCTCGCGACTATGTGACATTTAAACGTAAGCCCTTTGATCTCGTCTCTTTCCGTAATACTGATTTAACTTTTTCTCCTTACTGCAGCTCCCAAGAATTCCAAGATATCCGAGCTTTCACTTCTCTTTCTTGTTCGGTTGATCCAGGTGTGCTTAATCGACCCCGACGAGCGATCATTGGCCATTCTGCAGAGATTGAAGTGATTGGAGTTGGTCGGCTTGACTATACCACCTCGCTCCTTGTTGGACGCGAATCATCCTGGTAACCGTCTGTGGACTTCACTTGGTTAGATTTGATTTCTTTCTTCACTTGCCGGTCGTCTTATGATGTTCCCTTTATTCTCTAGTGTCTTTTATCGAACCCATCCATTTCACCTCCGCCAAGGTTCTCGATGAGATGCAGAATCTAAATGCTGAAGAGATGCATGAGAAGGTCGCTCGGGCTCTGGCATTGTCGAAGCAGCTAGCTGACAAGAAGAGAGAAGCTGCTCGGGGTGAGGTTGCCAGGACCCCGCCTTCGAAGACTAAGACCGCCGCCCCAGGGCGAGGTCAGAAAAGGGGGGCCACCGAGGAGCGAGCATCTAGGGGGAGCTCTTCGAAGTAAATCTGAGCATCTGTGGATATGGACGAGTTGTAGAACTCCCGAGTGGGAAAATGGTGCTTTCGGGTTCTGCTGGAAACCCGGACACAATTGTTGAGCTCACCCAACGCCGGAACCGCGAAGCCGATGATCGCACCTTCTTAGGTTGGAGCCCAGATTTTGCCAACGGTAAATATTTTCTTTGTCATCTTATTATTCTCTTTTGTCAATACATGATTACCTCGCAAATACAAACTAGACGATGGGGTCTTCCGAGGGTAGGCAACTTGTAACTTCCTGTGGTCGCGAGCTCCTGCTGCCAATAATGCACAACCTTCCTATCTTCGTCAGATCGCCATTGACGCCCCAAAGTCCTGGACTTTGGATCTTCACGAAGAGGCTCATACTCAGCATTTCTCTGAGAATCTGACCTTGGGGATCGCCCATATGTGCCATTCCTTGGCTTTCTTTGAGAGAAGCCGGGAGCAATATGGCTGAGCGCAGAAAGCCAAGGTTGCCTGTACAATGATAAAGGTGGATCTGGATAGGTCGACGAAGGAGCGGGAGGCTGCCATTAATGCCAAGGTTGTAGTCGAGGAGAAGCTGAAGGAGGTGACTCGAGAACGGGATGACATGGGAAAGAAAATTTCACAGATGACGAAAGATCTCGAGCTCCGAGACAAAAAACTGAAGGAGTGCATGAACAAGACTACCGAGGTGGAGGATCGGTGTCGCCTGCTAGAAGCTGAGGTTCATGATCACACTGCTACCATCAATTGGAGCGTCATCATGCCTCCAATATGGCCTATATCCACTCATTTTCCAACACTGTTCAGACTTGCCACCGGGCCGGCGACCTTGATGGGGCCAAGTCAGCGATGACTGAGATGCTCGTCGCTTACATGCGCAACAAATATATCGGGGAGAATGGTGATCTCCCCATCAAAGATCTCGCCACTTATGGTATTGATTTTAGCTTCCTTCCCCCAAGCGCCAACCTTTATGATCCCGATGAGCTTCTCGGGTTGTTGAATGAAGAGATGTGGGATGGACAGGATGGTTCTTTGGATGATTTTTCTGCGGCAGTATGCCATTTGCCTTTGGACATTCCTATGTAATCGCCCTTCGGGGTTTTCTATTCAAGTTGTCTGGCTGCCCTTCGGGCGATGTAAGTTTTTCTTACCTTCGGGCGATGTATTTTGTTGCCTTCGGGCGTTTGTTAATGTAACTGATATTGCTATCTCTTTTTATCCTTCCTGCTTCTTCTTTTGAATGTTGTTTCATCTTTCACTAACACCTTTGAGGTTGATGAGTTCGTGTATCTTCGTCTTCTTGAGATCCTGGATAATGATAAATAATGGCAAATGATCTGTTAATTTTGATAACTTTTGCGACTTGATTGTCGACTTAGATAGGTCAAGCGACCAAATTGCCTTTAAATATTCTTGGCTTTGTTGACTTAGATAGGATATGCGACCGAGGTCGACTTAGATAGGGTATGCGACTTGATTGCCTTTAAATATTCTTGGCTTTGTCGACTTAGATAGGGTATGCGACCGAGGTCGACTTAGATAAGGTATGCGACTTGATTGCCTTTAAATATTCTTGGCTTTGTCGACTTAGATAGGGTATCACGACCGAGGTCGACTTAGATAGGGTATCTTGACTTGATTGCCTTTAAATATTCTTGGCTTTAAACTTAGATAGGATTATCGACCGAGGTTAAAATTTTAGATAGGAGTATCTTGACCGAATTAAACTTAGATAGGGTATCTTGTACCGAGGTAAACTTAGATAGGGTATGCGACTTGATTACCTTTAAATATTCTTGGCTTTATCGACTTAGATAGGGTATGCAACCTGATTGTCCTTTCTAAAGACTTTGGACAAGTGATTTCGTCGGGGTGACTCCCCTGGGGGGTCATCTTTCTATCCCCCTGTCCCTAGTCTTTAGAAAGAATTTTCTGGATGTTTGACTTATCTTTTTCCATTTGCGAATCTATTTTTTACTAAACTCGTGAGAGGTCGGGGACCAGTCCCCCAAGTTCGTGAATGTAAAAAGTTGCACAAAATAACAACAAATTTTAGCTCGTAAAGAATTTCAGATAAAGGTTATTTTATTTCTAGCTTTGACAGCTTATGAAAAACATGATGCATGATTGAAAATGGATAGTTACAGGTAGAACTTCTTTAGGTAGGTCGCATTCCAAGGGTACATCACGGGAATGCCCTCCACGTCTTCGAGCTCGTAAGCTTGCCCCATTTGGCAGGCACTTCGAAATTTTCATGGGGCCTTCCCAGGTCGGGCCAAAAACTCCTTTTTGGACCCCCAAGGATCTTTCTTAAGACTAGGTCGCTAACCTTGAATCTTCAGATTTTTGCTTTTGAGTTGTAGTATTTCTCCGACTTCTGTTTATAACTTGCATTTTTCAAGTTGGCTTCCAGTCTTTTTTCTTCGAGGAGATCGAGGCTGAGGGATATGGCATGATCATTGTCCTCCGTGATAACCTGCGATGTCCAATGGCTTCTGACGATGACCTCGACTGGTATGACTGCCTTCGGTCCCAAAAGCCAGAGCGAAAGATGTTTCGCCTGTTAAATTTTGAAATGTGGTTCGGTATGACCATAGGATGCTAGGAAGTTTGAAAGCCCATAATCCCATTGACTCGATGAGTTGAGTCTTCAGAGTGTGTTTGATTATCTTATTCAAGGCTTCAACTTGTCCATTGGACTGGGGGTGATAGGGAGTAGAGAACAACTTCGCGATTTTCCATTTCGCGAAAAAGGCATCGATCTCAAAACCATCGAACTGCTTTCCATTGTCTGTGATAATCGCCTGCGGGGGGCCGAAACGACAGATGGTGTTTTTCCAGATGAATTGGATGATCTTCTCTTGAGTAATGGTTGCTAACGGCTCTGCTTCTGCCCACATGGTGAAGTAGTCTACCGCGACCACGACAAATTTTGAACTGCCCGGGGCCTTTGGGAAAGGACCAATCAGGTCGATCCCCCACTTCGCGAAAGGCCATGGGCTGTAGATCGAAGTGAGCTCATCCGGAGCTCGCTTAATTGTTGGGGCAAAAAACTGGCATTGCTGGCACTTCTTTGCGTACTCGATCACATATTTCCTTAAAGTTAGCCATTAATAGCCTTGTCTGATTGTCTTGTATACGAGAGACTGACCTGCGGTATGATTTCCACAGTCTCCTTCGTGGATTTCCTTCAAAATCACTTTTCCTTCTTCTGGCGTGATACATTTCAACAGTGGCAATGAGAAAATTCGCTTGTAAAGTTGTTCGTCGATTATGGTGTACCTTGCCGCTCTCAGTTGTAATCGGCGAGCTGCGACCTTGTCTTCTGGTAATGTCCCATTCTTGATGTACTCCTTGATATGTCATCCAATTGGTTTCTGGGATTGCGATCTGGAAAATCTCTATCCGGGTATTTGATGGGCTTGCCTGATTTGCCTAAACAATCTCCTTCACGTCGATGATTAGGGGTGAAAATGGATCGGATATTTTCCGACCGATCCGAAGTCGTATCCGATCGGTATCGAATTCGGTATAAAAAATTAGTATTCGGACGGATACAGATTCGGATACGGATAGTTGACTTCGGATTCGAAATACATAATATTCGACCGTATTCGAGTTTTCCCATATTTTATCGGATATTATCCGGATAGTAAATCCGGATATCCGGATTTTTTATTTTTTTTTAATTTTTTTTTATCAGGCAAAGTTAGTAGTTAGTATACCAATCACTCAAATACTCCACGAAATCACCAATCCACCTTATAACTCCTATAACTCCAAATTCGTTCCCAAAGGGAATCGAACCTGGGTCTTCCATTCAAACGAGGAGCCCAGTGGCCAGGTTATATTAATATATATATATATATAATATAATATTAGTACTTAATACTTATGTAGGCGTTATGTTGTGCTGGAGTGGTGATGGTTACGAAGAATATAACTTTTAGTTTCATATTATTAGCAGTAGATATAATTTTTATAATTTGCATTAGAACTTCTATGAAATATTGCATAGGTAATTTTTTTTATGTGTTTCAATCACATTTTGATGATTTTTGTTTAAAATATATTATCCGATTATAGTTATTCGAATCCGGCCCGGATTCGTCCGATATCCATCCCGTATCCGTATACCGAATATTCCAAATTTGGCTTTTCCGTATCCGACTCTGAATTCGAGAAAAAAATATGGTTTAGGATATGGTATAAGCAATATCCGTCAGTATTCGATCCGTTTTCACCCCTATCGATGATGATGCGACCTGCCGAAGGGGTGTTGAGTTTGGTAACTACTATGTTATCCATGTCTGCGGCCCCTTCCGATGTGGCCAAGCGAGCTAGAGCATCTGCCTGTGTGTTTTCTGCTCGAGGTATCAACTCTATTTGCACTTCTTTGAACTTTTCATCGAGGCTCTTCGCTATCTGCTGGTACCTCATCATCTGCTCGCCCCGTGCTTCGTACTCTCCTGACATCTGGCATACGACCAGCTGAGAATCGCTGTAAACTTTCAACTTTTGTACACCAATGGCCATTGCCATTTCCAGACAATTTATCAAAGCCTCATACTCTACTTCATTGTTGGTGGCGTGAAAATCAAAGCTTACAGCCGCAGTGAAGGATTGTTGTTCGGGACTGATTAGGACCACTCCAGCCCCTACTCGGGTGCCCGTCGAGAAGCCGTCGACGTGCAATGTCCGTGGGACATCGATTGCCTCTGGCGTCTTTTTTGGAAAGGTGAGTTCGGTGAGAAAGTCGGCGAGGACCTGATCTTTGATCGCAGTTCGGGGTGCGAAGGTGATCCCGAACTGACCTAACTCGATGGACCATTTCAACAACCTCCCGGCTGTATCAGGTCAGTGCAATACTTATCTCAGTGGCATAGTAGTTAGGACTTCTATTTGATGATCGAAGAAATACTGTTGTAGCTTTCAGACGCTCATGATCAAGGAGTAAGCGAGCTTCTAGAGCGGTGGGTACTTGAGCTTGACATCATTCAAGGTTTGGCTGACGAAGTATATAGGCAAATGAGACTGACCTTCTGCTCGCACTAACACTGCGCTGAGGGCGGACTCCGAGGCTGCAAGGTATAGAAATAACTTCTCACCTGGCACAGGTTTTGCCAAAATCTGGGGGATGGAGAGATATACTTTGAGCTTCAGAAATGCGACTTGGCATTGCGGGGTCCATGAGAACTTTCCTTTTTTCATGGCTTCGAAGAAAGGCTTGCACTTATCCCCCATCCTGGATACGAATCTGTTAAGAGCCGCGAGACAACCGGTCAACCTTTGGACTTCTTTTATGTTGCGAGGTAGTTTCATGTCCATGATGGCTTTGATCTTTGTGGGGTTAACTTCGATACCTCGCTGACTGATGATATGACCCAAAATTTTTCCTGAACCAACTCCGAAACTGCACTTCTTAGGATTTAGACGCATGTTGTATTTTCTTAAGATGTCAAAGGTCCGGGCGAGGTGGCCTAGATGGTCTTCATTCTTTTCGCTTTTTACCACAATGTCATCGATGTACACCTCCATGGTCTGTTGGGGTTATACTGAAAAGTATATTTTTTACTTTGTATAACCAAACTGAATTTCTTATTTATTTTGCTGAAATAAATTATTTATCACATGTTGCATTAAATATGAATGAATGTTATATATATTTACTGCATACCCGTTTGATAAAGTCAGTACGTATTACATTGTAGTTAATTTAGTGATACCAGATCACAAAAGATCAAATTAACAGTTCCTCGTAACTAAGTACAAATTCACAACCCAGATGGAAATGAACAATCCATCATGAAAGGTTGAAGTGTAAGGCTCAGATTGGCTTGTCTTGACCAAGAGATTACACTAGTGCATAATGATGCGCTGAATAGGACCTACAGGAGGATAAATTCTTCGGTACTAAATATACAAAAATTAGACCTCAGTGGTTCGTTATTTCTTAATCTTCGTTCCTTAAATAGGATCGTGTGAAATTAATAACAATTGCTTTGACTTATGATGGGAAGAGAATCAATGTGATTCGATACCTTGTATCCTGGGCAATATTATTAATTACATGACGATTGGTAAGATTTAATACAGAAAATCGCGTGCAAGTACGGCTTACTTGATTTGTCCCCTTGGTGGGCTCGAAATCTTTATCATACCAAATTTTGCAAGTGAAAATTTATTTCCGGTATGGATAATAACGTTGATCTGTCTTTACTCCAAGAACAAAAATATTAATTAATATAAAGTCAGTTCAGTGGCTTAATTAATTAATGGACTAAGATAATCTTAAATGCGGGAAATAATAATCGGGAGCCATATTATTGTGAAGTCGTAATGTGGGTTAAGATGGATAGTTCAATATTAATTTTATAGTGGAGTAAATTAATATTAATGGGCTTGAATAATATTTTGGCTAAATATTAAAGCTTCATAGCCCATAGGAGGTCCAATCTTAATTCTCCTAAAGGCCCCTCAAATAGCCCAAAATAAAGTCCAATTAACGTAAAAGGATAAGAAAATATTTTGCCTAATATTTCTTAATTTTTTCGAAAATTTGTAGGAAAAATGAAGAAAATATTTTCTTGATTTTCTTGTAGATATTTTGTGGAAAGAGATAAGTATTCTTGGAATACATAATTATCCCATAAATTCAAGAAGTCAAATATTGATTCCTATTGCCTTGTTATTATTGAAAATTTAGGGAAAAAGGGAAGAGAGATTTTTATGAAAAAAATTAATTAAGGAGAAAATAATATAGGAGATATATTCAAGATTTCCTAGAGACCAAGAAAAAGATTTTCTTCCTTATTTTTCTCCTCAAAAAATCGTCCCCCCCTTGTCCTATATATAGGGGTACGTAATCTCGTAACTCCTAGATTCCACATGCTTAGGATTTACGTGGATTATGTGTACGCATGTTGTTTATTTGCTTATTAATTATTATGTTGAATTGACTTAGGATTAATTCATGTTAGTAATTAATTAATTAATTTAAATATGTATTTAAATTCACCTCGAATAGATCCGGGCACCCCTTATTTCCCAATAATTGGTATCTGAGCCTCGGTTTCGAGCTCTGTATTTAAATTGTTATTTAAATTATGTTGGCCATTAAATTTTATTGAAAATTTGATAGTAGAATTGTTAAATCTGTTTTGCAGGTATCCAATTATCATGGTATTTAATGTGTTTATTTATTTCATCCGTATAAATGCTTGTAATTCGACTCGTTCGAATTTATTTTTCTCGTGAGAAAATTTACGAGTAGATTAGACTATTTGATTTGTTAAATGTAATAGACTAGTCTAGATTTAGGTTTATTTATTTTTGTAAAATAAATTGTAACCTGATTGAAGACGAAGACGGAGGCGAGAAATTAAAACGGATCCGGAACCGGGTGCAGAGCGTTCTTGTGAAAATGTGCTAAGGAGGCACGCACGTGACGCGGACGCTGGGCGGGCGACACGAACCTTCTTATTGGGCGTCGGGCCGGGCGGATCACCGGACTGCCGTCTTTAAGTCTTTGGCGACGCTACAAGACGACGCCTGGCGGTGATCTTGACGGCTGGCGCCGGAGGTCGGTACAGACGGCGTGGCGCCGACGACGACGTGGCGATCGATCTGATACGACTCGGTGTAAAAGCGGCGTGCCTCCGACCCGCGAGCTAATCGGTGCACAAGACATGACTTTTCGAGACGTTCGAGTGGGAGAAATTCAAGACGACATTTCTTCAAAAATCAAGCCAAGAAAAATCAAACCATGACAGTTGGATATTTTGTGCCTAATATGTTTATTTTTTCTGCTATGCTTGATTTATTGTTGTATTTTCTTATGCTTTATTTAATTTATTTAAATGTGTTTGCATGAGAATTGCTCAACGAAAAATCTCAAATTCAAAAATTACTAAGTATGTTTTAAACAATTCATTCAGTTTTGAATCGAATTAATTTTGACCTCCATGATATATTTATTTGTGAAATCTTTTGGAGAAATTCCCCTAAGGGACGGCCAAAAGAAAGCTTTCACATGAATAAATTCTCAAAAGGATGATTGTGAATTATTATTAGTGGCGACGATGACCCTCCCAAGAGGCTCGATCAAAACGAAGTAGTAATTCTGTATTTAATCATGGTTATTACGTAGGTATAAAATTGATATGCTTATACTTCGCCGAAGTCCCTGTCAATTTTATATTGGTCAAGTGGGAGCCAACTATTAATTTTTTTTTAAAATTAAAGGTTTGTAAATGTTCTTGTTTGTAACCTGCTTGAATGTGATTTAAATGATGACCCTCCCAAGAGGCTCATTTAAAATTGTTTTGAGATATTGGCTGATGCATGTTCATATTTTTTTTTTTGAGATTTCAATATGAATCATGTGATCGAATTATGTGATTTTCTTTGTGTTGATCCGGATATTGACACAAGATGTATGTTTATTTTCAGTATCATCATGTTGCAACTGACACGACCACCCTTATTTAACCTAATATTATATGAATATAAATATAATTCAACATGTAATCCCGCTATAATTATTTTTTTCAAACAATATAACATCCATTCATTTCACACACCAGATTAACCTGTTCACATCATACAATCCAAAACTTTCGATAACCACCCATATCATCACCTTTTTCGATATAACACCTAAACCAACACAACAACCTATGTCCATTCATATAAACGACATAATTATCAAAACTAGCAATTCACAGCTTCCAAGTTAACAAACCAGCACAAACCAAAGCATACAACCACGTTCATATCCTAGAGAGACAAAATATAACACTACGAAAGCAAAATGAGCTACGACATGCCCAGCAGGTCGTCATCTATGTACACAGCCACCCAAAACCTGCAGAAACTCCACAACTCATCCAGAAATACCAGCATGTCACAACTCATCAGTATTACCTACAATGCATAAACTAGGTGAGACATATAAATCTCAGTAAGTAGAAATTATACATGACAACGTAAATCTTTGAAAATACTTCCCATGCACTCTCTTTTGAAATCACAAATTCATTTATAAAACACTCGCAGGTCCCCTGACTCACTGTTATACACCGGACTGAGCTCATAACATATATGAATCGGTGGCCTACTCTGGGCAGCCCGCTAGGATTCGCCTGGTCATTACCACTCCCAGGTCGCCCCTTCCATGTGATCATAAAACGGTGGCCTACTCTGGGCAGCCTGCCAGGATTTGCCTGGTCTACCACTCCCAGGTCACCCCTTCCGCATAAACATAAGACGTTGGCCTACTCTGGGCAGCCCGCCAGGATTTGCCTGGTCACCACCACTCCCAGGTCGCCCCTTCCGTCCTCGGTGTATAATCAGTAGCCAACACACATATCATTTTATCAGACAGGCGAATCATTCCATAGGCTTCGACAGGCTGGTTTCCGAAACCTCGGATCCCGATCTCGCAGGGCTCAACGTAAGAGTGAAAATCGCCGTGCAGGTCCAGTGTCTTCTTGAAAATGATGTTGCAGAAAGCCCCATTATCGATCATGATGCGGTGAACTAGAGCCCCCATTATTCTGGCCGAGATCACGAGTGAATCCCAGTTCGGGAAAACCACCACATTCTTGTCTTCTTCGGTGAAGGTGAGCTACTTCTGATTTGGGGCGATGGTGTTTATCGGGAGGCAACTCAACACAACATTATCGAGAGCTCGCATCTCGGCCTTTTGTCGTCGGTTTGACAGGGATTTCGCCGGGAGGAATCCCCCAAGGGTTCCCCCTGTGGGGCAAAGATCATGTGGATGACCCTATTTTCTGCCCCCTCTGGGATCTGTGGACCTCGCATTCCTTGGTCGGGTCGATTTCCTGGCGGAGGTGCTTGTCACTGATTTTGTTGCTGCATTGGCCTAACAAACCTTTCCAATTTACCTTCTTCGTACAACTTTCAGAGCTCCCTTTGTAGGTCGTGGCAATGTTCAGTGGTACGCCCAATGAAATTGTGGTAATCGCAAAATTTCTTTGGGTTGAGCTTAGAGGTGTCCTGGAGCATTTCCTGGGCCGGTGGGATCTGTTGTCTGCCCCTGATCGCCTGAAAGATCCGAGCTGCATTCATGGTCAGTTTCTCTAGGAGCTTTACTTCCAGAGTGTTATCGATCGGCTTGAAAGTTCCCGAAGCTCAGTAGTTGGAGGGTCCGGGCCTTCTGAAATGTTTTTTGGATTTTGGTTCGGCCTTTTTGACTTCGACCTTGATTTTGTTAGGTTGTTGTTCACCCAACCTAGAGGCCAGTATCTCAGTGTTGGTGATCATAATACCTACTCAGTATCTGAAATCGGCGTAACTCGATGGGTAGTCCTTGTTCATCATCTTCCAGAGTTTGGTTCCCTTCTTCAACCCATGCACTATCCCCAAGACTTTGGCTTCGTCGCCCAGTGGCTCGTCTTCCATAATCAGTTGGTCTGTGCGATCAATGTATGCTCGATCCGACTCCCCCTCGAACTGATGGATGTTGGCCTGACGCTGCTTGGTTCTCTTGTGCGGGGTTAGCGAGGCGAAGTGAGTGAGGAACAATTGAGCCATCTGATGGAAAAATTATATGGACGTCGGTGTCAAGCCATTAAACCAACGGTAGGCTTGGTCGCCTAGGGTGAACGGGAACAGACGACATTGGGTTGCATCAGTCGTGCCCATGAAGTTCATGTAGAACGTGTATTTGCTTTCATGATTGACCGGATCAGTGCTGCCGTTGTATTGTGTGATGGAGCTGACATTGATCTTGATTTGTACATGGGCGAGCATGACTGTGGGTGACAATGGCAAGATGGGTATCTTTGTGGTGAGAGGTACTCTCCCCTTGTTCGCTAACTTCTCTTGGAGATCTTTGATATTCTGAAGAATGGCGGCCATTTGTGGAGACTCGTTCTGTCTTGTGACCTCGTCGTGATGATGGCGAGGCGGAGAGTTTCTTTCTTTTCGGCGAGGTGACGGGGTTCGATGACGTCTGTAGGGTGAAGGAGTTCTTTCTGTTCTGCGAGGTAGGGACTCCGTTCGAGCCGATTCTTCGCCGATATTCGTTGTCTGGGTCTGCCTTGGGCTACTGACCCTGAAAATGATCTTTCAGGTCCGGCATAGTCGCGCTGCGTAGGCCTAGGCTGATCTCGCTGAGGTCCATGACCTCGGTGCTGGCCGCTATTGAAACCCTCTGAGAATAAACGCCTGTGGATGGGATTTGACCCTTCGTTCGAATTACGCCGATAGACTGAAGTACACTGGGTCCCGCGAGAGTTGGCTTCCTGGCTTCCTTCGCGGTGAGTTCCCTCGTTGCAAGGTCCCCCACGGCTAGATTTTTTTTGTGGGGCTCCTCGTGGTGGGACTCCTCGCGCCTTTGGCCTTTGCCCTTGCCTTGGGCCTTCTGGTTCAGGTTGTGGCGCAGGTCGCCGTCAAAGATCTTCATATCGGCTTGTTTTTGGCGTAACTCTGCGATGACCTCATCAATGTCTTTAAAGGTGTGGATTTGCTCGAACTTTTGAGCGATTCCAGTGATAGGTCCCCCGGCGTTGCGGTTGCTAGTGGTCGTGTTGGGGTTATACTGAAAAGTATGCTTTTACTTTGTATAACCAAACTGAATTTCTTATTTATTTACTGAAATAAATTATTTATCACTGTTGCACTAAATATGAATGAATGTTATATATATTTATTGCAAACTCGTTCGATAAGAAAATACGTATTACGTTGAAGTTAATTTGGTGATACCATATCACAGAAGATCAAATTAACAGTCCTCGTGATTAAGTACAAATTCACAACCCAGATGGAAATGAAAAATCCACCATGAAAGGTTGAAGTGTAAAGCTCAGATTGACTTGTCTTGACCAAGAGAATTACACTAGTGCATGATGATGCGCTGAATAGGACCTACAGGAGGATAAATTCTTCGGTACTGAATATACAAGAATTAGACCTCAGTGGTGCGTTATTTCTTAATCTCTGTTCCTTAAATAGGATCGTGTGAAATTAATAACTATTGCTTTGACTTATGATGGGAACAGAATCAATGCGATTCGATACCTTATATCTTGGGCAATATTATTAGTTACACGACGATGTCTAAGATTTAATACGGAGAATCGTGTGCAAGCACGTCTTGCTTGATTTGTCCCCTTGGTGGGCTCAGAATCTTTATCATACCAAATCTTGCAAGTGGAAATTTATTTCATGTATGGATAATAATGTTGAGTTGTCTTTACTCCAAGGACAAAGATATTAATTAATACAAAGCTTGTTTAGTGGCTTAATTAATTAGTGAAAAGTATGCTTTTTACTTTGTATAATCGAAACTGAATTTTCAGACTTATTTACTGAAATAAATTGTTTATCACTGATGCTTTAAATATGATTGAATGTTATATATATTTACTTTGCATAACTGTTCAATAATTAAATCGTGTTACATCAGTAGTTAATTTAGTGATACGGATCACGGAAGATTAAATTAATGGTCCCTTGTAACTAAAAAGTCGCCATTCACGCGACCTAGATGGAAATGAACAACCCATCGCGAAAGGTTGAGGTGTAAGGCTCGATTGGTTTGTCTTGACCAAGAGATTACACTAGTGCATGATGATCAATTTGAATAGGACCTCTGAGGAGGATAAATTCTTGAGGCGAACAAGGAAGAATTAGACCTCGATGGTTCGTTGTTTCTTAATCTTCGTCCCTTAAATAGGATCACGTGGGATTGGTAACTATTGCTTTGACTTATCATGGGTAGCGAATCGGAGAGATTCAATACTTTTTATCTTGGGTAATATTATTGGTCACATGTGATTGCTAAGATTTAATCTGAAGAATCGTCGTGTGCAAAACGCTTGCTTGATTTGCCCCCTTGGGAGGTTCATAAGTTTTATCATACCAAATCTTGCAAGTGGAATTAGTTTCCTAGTATGGATAATAATGTTGAACCGTTCCTCGACCAAGGACAAAAGATATTAATTAACGGAAAGCTATTTGAAAGGGCTTGAATTAATTAATGGGCTAGATAATCTTAAACACGGAAATAATGACCGGAGCCATATTGACTTGTAATATGGGTTAAGATGGATGGTCTGATATTAATTATGTAGTGGGATTAATTAATATTTATGGGCTTGAATTATATTGTGGCTCAATATTAGATATTCAAGATCCATTAGAAG
Organism: Stenogyne calaminthoides; assembly: GCA_037126765.1. Lineage (NCBI taxonomy): Eukaryota > Viridiplantae > Streptophyta > Magnoliopsida > Lamiales > Lamiaceae > Stenogyne > Stenogyne calaminthoides. The sequence continues at coordinate 34,963,086 of JBBCBC010000009.1, forward strand.
GTCCAATCTTAATTCTCCTAAAGACCCCCTGAGTAGCCCAACAAATAGTCCAATAACTGAAAAAGGTGATTAAAATAAAATAAATATTGTTGCTTAATTTTTCCTCTAAAAATTCGAAATTCATAGATATGTTGGGAGAAAGATTTTCTTTGAATTTTGTTATGGAATGAAGATATGTATTCTTGAAATACAAGATTATCTCATTAAATTCAAGAAATCTCCCACTAGGTTATCTATGATGAGTTTTTCGAAATATTTGGAAATATAGTGGGCAAGAAAGATTTTCTTGATTTTCTTGAAAAGATATTATGGAAGATATGTATTTCTTGAAATACAAGAATATCTCATAAATTCAAGAAGATCCAAATCTTGGATTCTTGCACACACTAAATTTTCGAAAATATCCATATATGAGGAGGTGGGATTTTTTGTGGAATATTTTAATTATGGGAAAAAGAATATAGGGGATATATTCAAGATTTCTTGGTGACCAAGAAAAGTCTTTTCACACATTGATTTTCTACTAAAATTTCGACCACCCTCTCTCCTATAAATAGGGGATGATTTGTTCATTTCCAAGTACAATTCCATGTGCTGGAAATATTAGCAAATCCACATAAGTGGTGCAACAAAGTTTATTTTTTCCTTTTGTTAATTGTTCGACGAGTGTCCTTCCACCGGATAGTTGAGCAAGGGCTAAGGGAATACTTGGGAAGTCCTTTTGGTTAGTCCGTCCGACCGAAGTCACTGTCATCCCGAGAGGTACGTTCACGTAAACCCGTAGATTCCGCATGCGTAGGTTTTACGTGACTTTTTATATGCATGATATGTTGTTGCAATTATTATTTGAATTAATATAGGATTAATTCATGCTAGTAATAATTAAAGAATTAAATTTGTATTTAAATATTCACCCCGAATAGATCTGTGCAACCTATTCCCCAACATCCACATGCCTATGATTTACGTGGATTACTTGTACGCATGATTGCTTATTTGCTTGTTTAATTATTATGTTGAATTGGTTTAGGATTAATTCATGTTAGTAATTAATTGAGTAATTTAAATATGTATTTAAATTCATCTCGAATAGATCCGAGTACCCTTATTTTCCAACAGGCCGGGCCACTAACCCCCGCCCCACCAGAGCGACATGAGGCCGAAACAACTTTCCTTTTGGTGATCAAGGTTGCTTGAGACATGCTTAGGAAATGTTGGGAAGGATTTTGAGTAAGTGAGGGGAATTTTGTCGAAGATTCGTGAGGAATACTCCAATGAGAAAACACTAATACTTTAGCAATATTTTTCTTAAAGAGTATTTTCCTTCTAGCGCCAATTGTTGTGTACTAAAATATGAGGATTAGAGATTAAGATGTGGCTTAACGATCTTAGTGACACAAACAATAAATGTGTAAAGTGGATTGCATTTATGTTGTATGATTGCTTGAGAGAATAAGTGTTTGAGTAATAAATTTGCAAGAGGTTTGGTAAGATATTGAATTCTCTCTCCTTCATGGTCATAACATAAGTGACCCATATTTATAGGATTTTGGGAGTGGAGTTCACTCTCCTGGATTACAAGTACAAGTAACCGAAAGTGGCTCTGCGAAATTAAATGCTACATGATTGATGTGACCCAGGTCGGTGATTGCTGGGAGGTCGTGCGAGGTATTAAGAGCTCGCGCATCTCGTTGGGACGTCGCCCGAGATAAATCCGGATTTGCAGGGATTTAGCCGTCTAAGTACTCCTAGCTACTCATCATTACCGTCATTTACTTACACACCTCTAATTAAGGCCATCTTTAGGTAAGTTCCTCGGAACGCCCATCTGGTACTGGTCAAATCGTAGTTAATGTTCTGCACTTGTATCAGTCCAAAGTCAGCAAAATTCTCTCAGGTCGTGCGTCCCTTATCTGATTCGCCTCTAACCTTGCCGTGGTCAGCGAGGTGTTGTACTTATGAAAATTCGATCTTCCCTTTCCGAGGTCCTTTCCTGGTCACATCCGACCTCGCGCGTTAAGCTCACTACACTATTATGTACCAAAAAAATTCATTGTTTAAAAATATAAATAGTGAGAATTTTTGTACATAACAGTGATAGTTTTAACATATTACAACAATAGAGTTCATGTATGAACATGTTATAATAATATTAAAATTAAAATAAAGTTGTATTTGATGTTAACATCCACAATGGATGGATGAAAACACACTCTCTCTCCTACACATTATTTCCACATCATTAATTTATAAAAATTCAATTATTTAAACGCACTTTCACAATGGTTTATCAATCATTAATTCATCCTTACACCTTTTGTGGACCCCACATTCACCCAATTTCTCCTACTTTTCTCCAAAAAAAATATTTTATTTCTCCATCTATTTCATTGGATGGATGACATTCTATCTCCAATCTAATAAACACCCACAATTGTTTTAAACACCAACTTTCATTCATTTAATGGTTAAAATCTTATTGGATGGACCATTGATGGACTAATTTTCATCCATCAACCACTCTCTCTCCCCCATATCACATCCATATCATCTACTTTTAAATACTTAACTTTTTAAACAAACTCCTACAATAGTTCATTTAATCATTCATCCATCCATTCACTATTCATGTGTCCCAACCATGACTTCATCCCACTTTATTTATATTATAAAAAATTTAAATAAAAAAAAAAAATGAAAAGATACTTGCAATCATGTCATCACATTCACTTTTTTTTCAAAAAATACACATTCTCTCACCATCCATTACATTGAATGGATAATACTTTCTCTCAATTTAATGAACACCCACAATAATTTTAAACATCAGTTTCCATCCATTCAATGATTAAACACTCATTGAATGGATCACTGTGGGTGCTCTAAGGTGGCTGCACCTATGGAAACTTTCTTGTCTCCACAGGTATAATATACGTCTTTTATCATTGAGGATCTAATCTAAATGTTTATCACTTATGCATGTTGACACTTGTTTTTCATAATATATTATTAAGAACATGATGAAAATTAATAACTATAGATATATCACTATAATCAAATAGGGAATTGCTTTCAAAATATTCTAATATGCCTACAGAATTTTTAACGTTCCTCTTAAATAATAATAATTGTCTATGACTTGTCTATAATTTTTTAATCATATAGACATTTTTATTCATAGGTAAATTTATCTACATAAATGTAATTCATAGGTAAATTAATTTGTAGGTCATTTATAAACTACAAATGTAATTGCCTATTGAAATGTAAGTTGTCTAGAAAATTATTTGTGTAGCTAATTTGTCTACCTACGAAAATTAAAAAATGTGTAAGCAGTTTGTTCATATGAAATTTGTATGTCTATTAAAATTCTTAAAATTTGTAGGCAAATCTTAATCAATCTTCACTATTTAAGCACCAAATTATTTTTTTATTGAAAAATTATGTGCTATTTAAGAAATTTAGTAGACAATTCTTTTATTCTCTTGTAGTGTATGATGCACATTGACTTAATTTAGGGCACACTATTTATACATACTTTTACTGAATATACTCACATGTACAATAAATTTTAGCATCAGGTTATTCACACCTACACATTTAGTAAATACACCTTCCTTTCATTTTTTTAAAAAATAAACACATAAAATATTAAAACTACCCTTTTTAAGCTTTCCTCTTTCACTATTATTAATAAATACATTCTTTCTCTTATCAAACAAAGGAAACGTCGACCGTCCAATTCCATAGCCTTCCAGTTCCTCAACCTTCAACCTTAACTCAACCTATTATACGTAAAAAAAAATAAAAAAAATTGACATGATATCTCGTTGTAAACTTGTGCAACTGACGATCGTCGAAAGTATTTATCCTTTTTTTTTGTGTCGTTATATGCAAGGATGGTGAATGCTCATGGTCTCGGATACACATATGTGAGTTTTCTAATTTTTTGAAAAACTAGGTTTTATTTTTTTGATGAATAAGAGAATATTTGCAGTTCATATTATGTTTGTTATGAAAATTGTTGTCGATTGTTGAATAAAATGGTATAGATAGGGATAATGTTTTAAAATAAGTGTTTCGTGCGTTTCAGGCTGGTTCGTGGAAATCTATAACATATTTCAAATAAAAGTTTAGAGGGTTTTACATAATTTTGAAAATAAAAGTTAAACTTTTACTAAAATTTAAATTAAAAAAAAGTTCGAACATTTTTGTGCATTTCAAAAAATAGTTCTGATTATTATTATTTTTTCCATAGTTTAATTAAAAAAAAAAGAACTTGTCTCTGCCCATTGCAGCGGCGGCGAACGCGGGAGAGCAGCGGCGATCACCGACGCAGAAAAACAGTGATGGCGGACGTGGGCAAGGCGGTGGTCGTCTCAATCGCCTCTCAATTTGGGTGGAGCCGTGGAGGCGTATACCCCGTATCAAGGTTTTCCTTTTGAAAATGAAGAGGAGAGGGCCGTGAGTAAAGAAGGTATTGATTGTGGGTATTTTGAAAAAATCAGGGGGAGTATATTTATCATACGAATAATAATGTACTAATCCATAGAGTGTATTTACTAAAAAGATCGATGTGAGTGACCTGAGCCTTAAGTAAAAACTTATAAGTAAAAATTTAAATGTAAACGCGACTTTGAATTTAATCTAACTTAAACCAAGCAAATATTCTTATCGGCTTGAAAGCCCAACCCATTCTCAAAATTCAAGCATTGTAGTCTTAGGTTGTGTTTTGAGATACTAAAAATAACTTCAAAATTAATTATTTTCAAAGCTATTTCTCATTAACTTTTTTCTAAAAAAGTGATTCTAATTTTATTTTTTTTTAGATTTTCTAAATCACACCCTTAATTCATTTGCCATGAACCCAGAATTTCTAAAAGTTATTTTTTTATATAGTTATTACATCACTAAACGATCTTTTTACATTAAAAGAAAGAAATATGAATATATTTAGATTAACTTAATTAATAAAAATCACTTATGGTTATTTAATAGAGTTGGTATACTGTGAAACTTGTTTACCGTGAAACTAGTTTTTTTTATAGACATACTTTTTAGTAATATAAGTCACACCATTCAGTTATCACTACGACACTCTTTGATATAATATAAGTCACACTCTTCACTTTTATGAGTAATACTCTTTATAGTAAAACGTCACACCCTTTACAGTAAAAAATCATATTTTTTAGTAATAAAAGTCACACTCCTTAACTAGCTTCACCGTAAAATTTGTTCACATTATACTTTGTTTTTTTAATAAGGTATAATAGGATTTTCAATTGGATAAGTGAAATAACTTAAACAGTTAAAACACTAATATATATATAGTAAAGTTATAAGTTCGAGTTACTATTAGTGGATCTCATGTGCACCCGGGTGCACCGTGCACTCATAGTGTATTTTAGAAGCGTGCAACTATACAAAATAGAAACGTGCAACTATTCCAAACAGAAGCATGCAACTATGTTCTTATATTAACAGTTGCACCATTTTTCAGCATAACAAGTTGCACGCTTCTAAAATGTACTATGAGTGCACGGTGCACCAGAATGCATACAAGACCTAGCCATTTGCTAAATAAAAAAAATTGAATTATTTAAAATATATTTTTTCGAAAGGAATTAATTAATAATTTATGACACATGCAGAGGCCATGTAGCATTATAAAATAGAAAAAACTGAAGGGTTGCTTTTTTATAATAACAAGTTTATAATGCAAGAAGTGGTCAGATATCGAGAGGATTTTGTTGTGTGGGGAAAGAGAATTATTGAGCACGCTTGCCGGCGGGAATGTTCGCAGCCCCACAACTTCTCCTCCTAAACAAAAAATTTTAGAAACTCAAATTTTTTTTTATACTACCTCTGTCCTCCAGAAGTATGCTCAGAGGATTTAAATGTGTTTTATAGAAAGATAGATTAAGTCTATTTATGAATTACATAATTAAATGTGAGTAAAGTATAATGATAACTTGAGTAATTAAGTGTTCATTGAATTATGAAGATAAAAAAAATTATATTCATAGACGTACTTAATCTACCATTCCGTAAAATATGTTTCAGCCCTCTGAGCATACTTTTGGGGGACAGAGTGAGTAATATTTAAGTGTCATGTTGAATTATGCTCTATTTCAATATGAGACAATTTCACTTAAGTGTCTTATTTTGAAGCACATTTATGTAAGACAAGATATAATTTGAACCTAATATTATACGCTTTGAAAGAAATTCGTGTTGATTTGTACCCTTCTCATGAAAAAGAATGTCTCATATGTACGAGTTTTTATCTATAGTTTTGGTCATTTAAATATAATTCAAAATTCACAATTAAAAAATTATGATAATTAAATGATTTGCATATGCTAAAATTTATATATATTAAAATATGAACTACAAGATGTCAATTATGCCCTTAAAATTTATGAATCTTAATTTATTCTCCCTTCACCTCTTGTTAAATGTTGTTTTAGTCTTTTCATATTTATATAATAAATATCTTTATGATATTTTCTCCTCTCATTATTTTATACATACCTCTAAAATAATTATTTTAAACTTTCAATTTATTTATAAATTTGTAATGTGAATAATTTTCAGCAAATAGTAATTATTGTTTAAATATTTAATTACTACTCCTTCCGTCCCGAGATAATGTACACATCTATCCGGGAACATAAACTAAGACAATTTATTTTATTGGTATTATTTAAATCAATTATAATGATATTGTGACGGTGTAAGTTTTGTGTGTTTTGCCATTTTAGAAAATGAGCACGTTATTGTGGGATGAACCAAAAAGGATATTGTGCACGTTATTGCGGGACGGGGAGAGTATTAATTAAGATTAATTTGGCATAAAAAATATTTTTAATTTATTTGAAAAAATTAAGAATGACATCTTAAAAAATTAGGAGTATGTTTTATATTTTAAATTGAACAAATGTCCAAAAAAATAAAATAAAAACATACTATATAACGATACATTAATACGTAATATCTAGTATTAGGTTTATATACAAAAAGAATTAATTTCTTATCTCTTTATAAGTTCGAATTTTTAGATGAGACGAAATTCTTTCATGGTATCAAAATCTTCAGACTCACGCCCACGTCTTGAGGTTAATTCCCGCTGAAAGCAGTTCCACTCATATTAAATCATCTACTCGATAGGTCTTCTCACAATGATGGAGTAGGAGAATTCAGTCCACGAGTAAGAAAGCGTGTTAACGAAATCAAATAAACGAAGTTCGAACTTTTAGTTGATACAAAAAAATTATTGGTATAAGAGTTTTCAGACTCATGCCCACGTCCTGAGTTCAAATCCCGCTGACAGCAAAAACTCTACCCACATTAAATTATATAATTGTTGGGTGTCTTCTTCTTTCTTATGATGAAATTGACAAATGTCAACCCAACTCAAAAGTGAGAGAAAGTATTAGGGAACTACATACAAAAGAATTAATTATTCACCTCTCTACAAGTTCGAACTTTTAGATGAGACGAAATTCTTTTCGAGATATATATATATATATATATATATATATATATATATATATATATATATAAACTCATTCATTTTAACAAATTAAAATTAATACGAGGGAATCTCTCTCAAAATAATTAATTCCTAGTAAAGGAATGAATTATAGATCTCCCCTCTATAAAAGCAAATCATGTACCAATTGTGTGCAGGTTCGAAAATACTTGCCGTGAAGATGATGATCGACTTAGCCTCGGGGCCGGTTTGCCACCGAGGTATTCAGCCAAAATTCCCACCGAATTAAGAATTATCCCCATAAAAAAATTAACTAATTAAGTCATCCGCAAAAGCTAGAAAAGAGATTTTCAATTTGTTATAATATTAACATCAAAATTTGTGTGAAATCATTTAACAAAAATGTGTTCCGTGCGACACTAAAAAATCTTATTACTTTTCCAATAAAATTGATACAAATTTATAGCGAATGTAATAAGTTTCTCAACGTGACTCATGTGTGAGACGGCTCAAACAAACTTTGCTCTATTATTAATGGGGGTGAAAATGAAATCCATGGGATGAGGCTTTTGCCTTGACTAGGTATAGTCTAAATAGATCACAAAGAGAAAGCTAGATACCGGGCTTCTTTTTGGTGAAGTGGAAGCCACATGAACTGACTTTATAACAATTAAATAGGCGGAGCGGCAGTCCAATAAAGACGAAATATAATTTGGACATGACGCTTAATATTTTAGAAGGAATGTGTATTAGTTTATGTTAATTTGTAATCTATTTTATGTCATACAAATTTTTATATTCGAAATCAACATTCCCAAAAATGATGAGTTATTTCATATTTGATTTTGAGACCAATCTTCATAAACTCGTTTGAGCTTGCTCTATAATATAACCACTCAAATTTGAACACATGCATTTTGTTTTTTTCAAATTTATTATGGCATGATTGATTGATGTTCATTAATGAAACAAAATTGAAAAAAAAAATGACATAACATAATAATATATATTATATTCCCTTCCTCCCAAGTTTAATTCAAAATTTATTCAAAAGGTCTATCACAAATTAGATTCAATATTTTCTAAAATGACAATAAAGCAATATTTTGATTTTAAAATATACCCTTCAAATATTTTAAAATTACACCACATGTCATTACTTTTTTTTACTTGAAAAACCATTTTTATCTCATTTAATTTACATCACATGTTATTATTTTATCATTTAATTCTCATTCAAAATTCATTTTATCCCATTACCAATAAACAACTCTTATGTTAAACATTGTACAAATAGTAAATGTTGAATCAAACTAGGAACAAGGGAAGTGATATATAACTATCACATTAAAATTCAGATCCACATAATTAAAATTGATTAATTAAAATACACTTTAAAAGAGTAAAAAACACTTTTTTCCTTGACAATACGTGCCCGGAGGGAGTACAATGTATGTTTGGACAAAAATAATTGAACCAATCATCATTCTTCTCGGGACACATTTTTATTTTTACAAGAATCGAGTCTACACTATATCACAATTCACAACTATCCTTATTAAGGTTGCGTTTCCAAACCCCATAAAAAAAGTTAAAGTGCTTCTTTTAAAAAAAAAAAACATTTAAATAATATTTACAATTATTATTTTAAGTGCCTATTAGTTTTGTTTTTGTCCAAATAGTAATTTTTAGCTTTTGACTTTTCTTTAAACCACTACTACACATTTAGGCTTGCACAGCTGCACTTGGGCAACCTTTTTTTCAAATAACTCTCCAAGTTATAGCTTGGAGAGCGGTTTTATAAAAAAAAAAATTAGATAGCGGTTCTAAACCGCTCTCCAAGAATTTACTTGGAGAGTGGTTAAGAACCAGATTATTAATCACTTGGAATCTTGTTCGAAACCATTGCCCAAAATAAAGATTGGACAATGTTCAAAACCGCTCTCCAAACCCCAAACTCTTATATCGTGTCTGGCGTCGGAGAGCAGCCCCCATTTACGCGATTTAATTTTCTCCTCTGCTAAATTCATTTTTTCTCCCCAACCTCTCTCTCCCCAGAGTAGCGCCGTAAATCGACCTCCTCCTCGTCATCCCCCCCCTCTCAGCGCCCCCGTTCTTGTCGCCGCCCCTCCTACTCGTCATCCCCTACCTCTCACGTCTTTGCCGTCGTCTCGCCCTCCTCCTTCTTCTCGATCCCCTACCTTCGTCGCCCTCCTCCGGCCTCCTCCTCCACTACCGCCGCCGCCGCCGTCCTCCATTTATATATAGGTAATTTTCTATATATATATATGTGTGTATATCTATATGTTAGTATATATATATCTATGTTAGTATATATATATATGTTAGGATTGTTAATGGTGAATGCTCTTGCTTTAGATATGAATAGATTGTGAGTATATATATATGTTAGGATTGTTAAATATGGTTAATGGTATATATATATAAATATATATATATGTTAGGATAGTATATATATCTATATGTTAATATATATATATATATATATATATATATATATATATATATATATATATTATGATTTGGTGAAATGGATAATGTGTTTGTTTTAGATATGAATAGATTGTATAATTTAGTTTTTGGGATGTGAATGTTCTTGCAAATGTGTGGATTAAAATGTGAATTTATATATTTTTGGGTTGGTTGATGAATTTATATGATTTTTAGGTTGGTTGGTTGTTTAATTAATGCACTCAAGGTGTTTGATAATATGCTTGTGTGAGGATTTAAACATAAATTAAGATTAATACATTAGGATATATTTGAGTTATTGATTGATGATTTGGTGAATGGATAGTGTGTTGCTTTAGATGATTGATGGTACATTAGGTACATTGTCTTGAGAAGCAACAAAACCTTAGGTACATTAGAATTTGAAGTAGTAATCAAGCTATAAACTTTTGTTGACTTGGTTAATCTTGACTTGATCTACCCAATGTCATTTTGTGGATATAAGTTCAATTATTTTACCAATTCATAAAGGTTTAAACTTCAAAATTTGTTATGACATCAATGCATGTATTATCTCAAAATTAGAAAGTTAAAATGAATGTAGATTAAGTATGGTTATGTATGCATTAGGATTGGAATACTTTTAGGTTTAATACATTAGGATACATTATCTTGAGAAACACTTCATATTACCTTTTCTATAGGCATCTCTAGTTCTATATGGATCGAAAGTGGGTTCGAGCAGATCGATTATCAGATGAGTATAGTAATGGGATGAAAGAATTTTGTAATCATGCAATTAGACACTGCACCGACCCTCGGTACATTCCATGTCCGTGTTGGAAATGTATGAATGGAAAAATCGTTAGTGGTCTAGAAAGTCTGTTTGACCACTTGATGATTCACAGTATTGATAAAACATATACCGTTTGGACATATCATGGTGAGAGGAGAGATGGATGTAGCTCAAGCAACCTAAAAACTGACTTTAGGTTTGAACATACAGTGGATGCGGATATTTTCGATGATGTACCGACTGTTGATACATCGAGTGGGGATGACGATGATCTGCGAGATCACCCTGATATGTCAGAGAAGTTAAGTGATTTTCTTTGGATTATCACTTTGTGGCCGGTGTAAGAAAAGCAAACAAAAGCTGTCACCGTGTTGATATTGTTCAACTTAAAAAGCTCACCGGTTGTCCGATGAGTACTTCACAAGTATCTTTGAACAAGCGATTAGTGGTCTATTGGAAATGGAAATGTCTTTGAAGAGAGTATATGATGCTAAACAAATGCTCAAGTCCATCGGGTTAACACATCGAAAAATTCATGCTTGTCCGGGTGATTGTATCTTATTTCGGAAGGAGTATGCGCAGACCTCGATGAATGTCCCAAGTGTGGGGAGAAGCGATATAAGAAAAATAAATCTCCCTGAAGGTGTTGTGGTACTTTCCAATAATACCAAGATTCGGAGAATGTATAGTAGCGTTGTGGATGCTTTAGAAATTTAACGTGACATCATGATGATAGGATCAAAGATGGAATGCTAAGACACCTCACCGATTCACACCGATGGAAGACATTCGATGTCGCATCCGAATTTGGCAACGAGCCCACGACACTTGCGTCTTGCACTCTCAAGCGACGGAATGAATCATTTCGGATCCAAAGTACCAACCATAGTACATGGCCGATGATTACATTAGTTTATAACCTTTCACCCGAAGAGTTGTGCATGAAGCGCGCTTTACATGATGTTGTCTATGTTGATATTAGGACCCAAACAACTTTAACGACACATAGATGTATATCTGGCTCCTTTGATAGAGGACTTGAAGCTCATGTGGGATGAGGGTGTCAATGTGTATGATGCTTGTAGAAAGGAGAATTTCAAGTTGAAGGTCATGCTGTTTGGAACTATCAATAACTCTCCCGCTTACGGGAATCTATCTGGATATTGTGTGAAAGGGGCCGATGCATGTCCTTGTTGTACCAAGAAGACACATCACATTCGCTTGAGTCATTGTAGGAAGACCGTTTATATTGGACATAAGAGGTGGTTGGACCCAACCCATAAGTATAGAATAATGGCCGATGCATTCGATGGCACAATTGAGACAGGTGAAGCACCACGTTTATTGTCAGGTTCGGATGTATTGAATGAGATGAAGAATATCGACACACAGTACAGAAAGATCTTCGCAAAGAGTGTCCCCACTAGCGGTTGGAAGAAGGAATCAATTTTCTTTCAATTGCCCTATTGGAAAGAGTTGTATGTTAGACACTTCATTGATCTAATGCAAGTTGAGAAGAATGTTTGTGCCAGCTTGCTCAACACTCTCCTAGCTGATAAGAAGTTCAAGGATGGTTACAAGGCAAGAATGGATATGATTGATATGAGATAAGAAAGCGAAATTAAAACACATTCCTAGAAAAGGGTCAACAGTTCTTACCTCTGCTGCACACACACTTGTCCAAGAATGAGATAAAAGAGTTACTTGACCGCTAAAGGATGTGAAAGTACGAGGGTTATTCCTCCAACATCTGAGAGACTTGTATCGGATGATGGCGTGAGATCGATGAATCTGAAATCGCATGACTATCATGTCATCATGGAGACTTTCTTGCCCATTGCAATCGTTCTATCTTGCCCGAAAATGTGTGCATAACCATAACAAAGTTATGTTGGTTCTTCAAGGCAATGAGTAGCAAGGTCATAGATCTAGAAAATTGCTTGGTTTTTCGAGGCAGGATTGTGGGGGACTCTCTGTGAGCTTGAGATGTATTTCCTCCATCATTTTTTTTGATATAATGGTTCAACTAACGATTCATTTGGTACACGAGACAAGGATGTGGTCCCGCTCAGATCACGATGGATGTATGGTGTAGAGATATATGAAAGTGCTCAAAGGATATGTGATGAATAAGTCCAGGCGGAGGGATGCATTGCGAGCGATATTTAGTAGAAAAGCGTTCAATCTTTGGGTCTGAATTTATTCCGAATGTCGATGCAATAGGACTTCCAGTTACCCGGTACACCAATAGGATGGATGGTGAAGGCATTACCGGTGGTCAACCTGTAAGTGTTAGCATGGAGGAACTAACACGGATGCACTTGTGCGTGCTTCACAACACGGTCGACGTCTTCCTTTTATTGACCAAGCATGCGATCACTTTTGCGAGAGAAATCCCACCGAGATAGATCATGGATTGAAGTTGAGCACAATCGCACGTTTGTTGGTGGTTCAATGGTTATGTAGCAAATATGTTGTCACGGGAAACAGAATCAGTGAATGAAATAGTTAAGTGGTTATCCAGAATGCCTGATAGACATGTGTATTCATACAAGTGTTATCTTAACAACAGATACACATTTTATACCAGAGTTCATGATGCCACAAGTACTATGCAGAATAGTGGAGTGTCCATTCTTTCAAATCTGCGGTGGATCAATCAAATACTACTTACTTTGGACAGATTGTCAACATTTGGGAACTTCGACTATATTGTTCACCGTCAACCAATCTTCGAGTGTAGTTGGGTGAGGATCCCTAACCCGGTCCAAGTTGAAAATTACGGGTTAAATGCAAGCTTTAAAGAAATTTTCTATGTCCCCTTACCCGATCAAGCTTTTTCTATGTCCCCACCCGGTTAATAAGAATGGTCCATTGTGGTTACATCAAACAAATTTAACAATAGTTTCCAGATTAGCGACCATGTCGATGAAGATGTTGACACAATTGATGATCCTTTTCAGAACTTCACTCATTCTGTACCATCTTTCGATGATCCTGCAAATCCACGCCCATACCAGAGAATAATTAGAGATGAGGATGAATATGTCAATCTGAATCTTGTTAACATTTATGGTCATGAACGAGAAAGGTCAACCAAAAAACGAAAAAGAAAAACAAGTGCTAAAAAGAAATGTACGACTTTATTGAATGTTGTTTCTTTTGCTTTATTAAATAAAGTGAACTGGATCAACAGGTTCCGAGGCAACAAAATAATGAACATTGTGGACATTTTGTGTGTTGCTTTATTGAAGATATAATCCGCGCTTCTCTAACGAACATTCCTCTCAATGTAAGTCAATTTATCGATTTATTTAAATTATTATTGATTGAATAAAAATTCATACTATATTGGTTGATTCTTGTTTGCAGTTTGTCTATGAACGTGAGCTCAATTCTTACTCTAAGAAAAGACTGGAGAAAAAGAAAAACGATTGGACGGGGTACCTTTACAATCGATTCTTATATTCATACGATATTGAGTGATCGCTGTTTGAAATTTTGGTAGCATGTAATTAAATTATATATTTGTGATGATATATATTTCATGTTTTTGGTGTATTGGACGTATGTTTATGATTGTATGTTTATTTATTTCATGATGTGTATGTTTATTTATTTGATGTTTTGGTATATATATGTGGTATAAGTTTTGGTTTATGGTTTTATTATAGGACTTTTGGTTTATGGTTTATGGTATTGGACGTATATATAAGTTTTGATTTATAGTTTTATTATAGGATTTTTAAAATATAAATTAATAATTAAAAAAAAAGATATTGAACAGCGGTTAATAACCGCTGTCTATCTAACATAATAAACGAAATTATAAAAAAAATTAAGTTAGACAGCGGTTAATAACCGCTGTCCAAGCCCCCCTCTTGCAATGCAGTTGAAAACCGCTGTCCAAGCCCAACTTTTGGACAACGATTTTTTAATAGTTGTCCAAGCTTGGACAGCTGTTACTTGGACAGCTGTTATAACCGCTCTCTAAGGGCTTTTTTAACAGTTGTTCAAGCCCAAATGTGTATTAGTGAACACTTCTACATACCTCTCAAGTAAAAAATATCTCAATACCTTTATTAAAAACACTTTTTTTGCAAACATATTTCTCTTTAATCATTTATTAAAATTACCTTATTTTAAAACATTCTTTATTTTTTATTTTACTACAAAAATTACTTAATATCATTTTTTTTTTTTTGAGATCTTAGTGCTTGCAAACACACACTTATAATATATTATCAAACTTTAAGCACTTAACTCATGGGAATTCTTTTCTGTCAAAAAAAAAAAAAACTCGTGGGTATTCTTCCGATCGATGTCTGATATGTTACTACGTCTTCTGTCACAATAATAGTGAAATGAAATATACATTAGTATAGAAACACAACCGACACTGCATGCAGTGAATCGATCCCAGCACACAAGAAATTTTATTTGTCTCAAGATCCATGAGTAGGCTAGTAGCTAGTGCTCTACCATGTGATGTAAAGTAGTATGAATGATGGGCCAATCTTTACTTATCCCTCCATACTTTATACTCCATAAATCTAATATGAAAGAGAGAGAAATAACGCTGCGTCTGCAAATAATACTGCTTATTTTAAAGTGATAAATTAATTGTAGTAGTAAAATTGAAAATTAGTAGTATTTTAAAATAAAATACTTTTAATCAGTTTTTTTAGAAGTTAGAGTGTTTGCAAAACAAACCATTTTATGATAATTTTACAAAAAAAAACCTTGTTATAAGTAGAGATAAATAATGATAAAGTTGTAATATTATTAAAATTATGAGGATAAAATTGTAATAATGTTAATTATAATGATGAGTAGCACTATTAAGCAAATAGAATTAAGCATGGGGAGTTGTGCTAAAAAAAACTACTTTTAAGTAATTAAATTAATTAGTTTGTTGAAGTTGCAAACACACCAAAAGTGATTGTGATCTAAGAATAAGTGATTTTAAGCTTTTAGTTGAATTTGCAAACACTCACTAAATCTGCTTCAATTAAAGTTCTTTGAAGAAGCATGGAAAAATTTAAATGAGGAAGACCAAGTGTTGTATGCATACATGTACATCGTGCATTTATAGTGTATTTTAAAACCATGTAACTTGTTATATTGAAATATGTAACTTATCTACATTGTTAATATGAAAAAAATAGTTGCACGGTTCAATATAAATAAGTTGCATATTTCAGTATAGCAAATTGCACGATTATAAAATGCACTATGAGTGTGTAATGCACCTGGATGCACATAAGACTCACTCCAATTAAAAAAAAATAACTGAAGAAGCATAGAAAAATGAGTATGTCTAGTGTGAAAATTTTCATGTATGCAAATCTATAAAATTGTCCTAAATCAACCATCTACACCCTAAACACTAAATAATGAACCCTAAATTATAATATATTCGGGCCGGGTGAACCATGAATCACTTGGGTTGAGTGAAACATGAACCACTCAATTTTGTCTTACCTTCACCAATTACAGAATTTGATTATAAATTAAAGTTTTTTCATATATGAAAATTTTCATACTAGACAGAAATATAAGAGGAAATAATATGGTAAAAAGATAGGTAAGGATTTGCAAGTCAGTAAACCATCAATCCCTCTTAAATTAATTTAATAAATTAAACTAAATATCATGCTAATCAGTCATTCCACAAATTCCATTATAAAACAAATCGAATAAAAATCTTTATTGGGAAAAGTTTACATGACCCTGACAAACATATATAGGGACCATAATGCATACACAACGTGTGTATATATATATGTTCACAAGTACAAGGCACCTGATAATAAATACTCGTAATAAAAGAGAAGGGGAAAAAAAAAAGATGAATGCAATTATGTAGGCAAATTACGTTGATACATATTCTAAAAAGACAGAAAAATAAATAGAGCCATTTACAGTTTGACATGACAGAAGCAAATCTGGCAAACCAGAAGAAAGCAACACCAAGAAGCAAGTCACAATTTATCTAAGAAAGAAAAAGAAAAACATGCATTATCAGTTTATTACTAGTACTTTCATACACACATTCAATAATAATTCTCCAAAATTAAATCAAGTAACACGAAAATTAAATTTAAGCCAAAGGAAATTAATTAATGATGTTTCATCTCCTATTTCACACACACGTCTCAATTGTGTATAAAATTAATTTAATTACGTGTTCAAATAGAAAATGAAACATCGTAGGATGAAATTAAATAAAATAAATTCACCAATTAGAACCCCCAGGATTAGGAAGCACGCCATTAATCCAATATCCATTAGAGTCGAGTGGGAGCTCGACCGGTTTCGGTTCTACAAATGCGAACCCGGTTCGCGCGTGATCTTGAACCGCGCCGAACCCGTTATTCTCAATCTCATGCATTAATCCGGACGAGAAAACCGAGCTTGCATTAAAACCCGAATTATCATGATTAATCACGGAAGTGCCACCGCCGCCTGAGGTGAAATTAGCGGTTGTTGTTGTTGTCGTCTTGAGGAGATCCGTGAATGAGAGATGGGTGGAATTGAAATTAGGGTTTTGTTGAGGGCAAAATGGTAAATTAACAAGCTTCGGTATCCCATTGTAGATGGGTGCGAATTTAGGGTTTTGATCGTGTGTGGGTGTGGGTGGGGTGAGATCTGTATTTTTTGATGGTTTGTGTTTTCTTCTGGAACCTCCTCCAACTGGGACGTTTCTTAAGGTGCCCCCTTCTGTCCAGTAACGTCTACAAGTCTTGCAGAAGAACCTAGGTTGGGAGAGGCTGTAATTGTTGTAATAACAGAATTTTGTGTTGGTGGAATTGCATCTAGGGCAGTTTGCATTTTGGTCCGGCCTTGGTTTTTTCTCGACGGGCCTAATTGGGGTTTGATCCGCTGCGGATGGTCTCACAGCTCCAATTATACCCTGATGATGATCATTTAAACAAGTGAAGAGAATTAAAGTGGGGGAAAGAAGCAATAGCTAGCAAACAAAGAAGAAGAAACGAGAGGTAAAATTATATACAGATCTAATTAGCTTGGTAAAAGGGTACACGCAATTAAATGTGATGTATCAATTTTCTTTTTCAGGTGATGGGGAAAAAGAAAAAGGTAACTACTTTACTTTACAGATGAAAACATATGTAACATAAATTTATGAAAGCAAGAGAAAGAAAAATGGGGCTTGATCTATGACTATGATCTGCTTTTACATAATGGAAATTAAGAAAGCTAAAGTTAAAAATTTTCCACTAGGAAGCCCAAAAGAAAGAAAAACCCAAACCTAAAAAGATGTTGATGATGGTTTTTTGTGGTTACCTGTTGCCATTGAGGAGTATCCATAGCACCAAAGAGTAGATGGAAAAGAAGATAGATAAAGAGAGAGAAAAGGAGGCACTTTAGAAGAGATGGTGTTAAAGGAAGAAAGCTACTTTGAAGAAAGAAAGGAAAGGTACTGGAGGAGGTTTAGTTTGGCGGTTGTATATGTTGGTTTGCTGCTTCCGCTTCTAGTGGGGGGAAAGCTGGAGGGAATCACCCATCCTGGCCTCGCTAATTGGCTTGGGGTGCTTTTGTCCACTTGCCTTTTTTTATTTTATTTTTTATTCGATAATTCCTTAATTACACAAAACTATATATTACACTATTTTCTTTTCACACAACATTTCGAGCTCAATCAATTGATACAAGTTCCGTGCAATTTCGGTGCTCCACTTCCATTATCTTTTTCCCTTCCTTCCTTCCTTCTTTTATTTTTGTTTATGATTTTAGGATTAAGATTTTTTTAGTCTAATAATTTGGTATCGCTTTGAAATTATTCTCGATTGTTTTGATTTTTTTATTTTGACTTTGTAAGTTTTTAAAATTTTGAAATTGATCATTTAACCAGTTGCAGTAAGTTAACAAGCAGGTAACGTCAGTAATTATTTTCTTTTTCTCTTTAATTTGGAATCGTCACTTGAACTTTTTTAATCCTAATAATTTTGATCAAGTTTTGACTCGGGTTTAAAAAAAAAATTGTATAATAAAAGATAAAGTGAATCGGGTTGGTTTGTTGGGTCTAAATTGGCCGAAATTTTAAAAAATAAACAAAAAATACGCAGAAAATAACTCTTCCTCCCTAGAAAAATACGCAAAATAATCCCGACCCGAAATTATTAGGATTAAAAAATTTAAGGTGACATTTCAAAAAAAAAGAAGATAATTGCATAGGTGACGGTTACCTATTTGGTGACCTACTATAACATGTTAAATGACCAATTTCAAATTTTTTGATAACTTACTTGATCAAAATAAAAAAAAAATAAAACAATTGGGACCAATTTCAAAATGAAGCAAAATTATTGGACTAAAAAATTTTAATCCCAAATTGTCATAATTATATACAAAAATTATCACGGTAAAAATAACAATGATAATTTTTTTAAACATTGATAATTTTTATGCATAACAGTCGTAAAGTTCATATATAGACGTGATTTACAGGAGTGTTACTCTTTATGATATGTATAGATTATTAATTATTTTTTACAATGTATTAGAGTGTGAAATATAAAATAGAAAATTAACGGTACTTGGTTGAAGGGTTTTGGGGGTGGGGAATGGGGAATGAGAATCAAAGTCATAGTTTGTTTTTGTATTGCACTAGTATGAATTTGATTCCCTAAAATTAAAGAATTCACCATACCTCTCACATATTATGAGTTTGATTCTATACCCTTTTTATTACTATACCTTTCATTCCCCACAATTTTACCAAGCACACCCTAAATTTGTTACCGGTGATATTTTATGAGCACATTTGGAAAAGTGGAATTTATCCGCTAAGGCTAGCTCAAAAGTGAAAATTTCCGAAATAATTTTATTTTTCTTATCGATTAAAATATAAAAATTAAACTAAAAAAGCCGTCGATACAGAATCTCCTCGCATATCTCGATCGATTTAGTGGAGATAGTGAAGATGATTAACATAAGGTCAAATATTTAAATCTAACACATACTTTTAATTTTTCATCAATTTTAGCACATATGTCTTGCTCTCTCCACAGATAGCATATACTTTCACTTAATATTTAAAAATATCTTAAATCACTAATTTCGGTAAAATTCATCTGATGTGATTATCAGAGTTAACTTGTCTTACTTATGCGTAAATATTTTTTAGATAAAAAATATCACCATCTAAAATTAGAAAATAGTGACCCGAGATATTTTTATATCCCGCATTTTTTAATCTTAGATGATGATATTTTTTATTTTTTATTTTAATTTTTATGCATCAACAAGACAGGTGAATTCCGACGATCATATTAGACGGACCTTGTCGAAAATAATAACTGAGGATATTTTTAAATATTAATTGGAAGTATATGCTAAATTTGAAGAGAGAAAAAAATATGTGATAAAATTAAAGAAAAATCAAAAGTAAGTGCTAGATTTAATTATTTGGCCTTAACAGAATGAATCCTCACAAGGGCATTTAAGTCTAAACACTCCCCCTCAACTCCTGCTCACGGCCGCTCCTTCCTTAAGTCCAACTAGGACGGTCAACTCAGGCTCGAAAATATTATCGATTTTTAGGGGCCCATAATTTTATATGCATATCTTTATAATATTATATATATTTAAATTTGCGAAACTATTAGTTTATTGAGATTTGACCTAATGGTAAGTGATATTAGATTTTTTCATTAGATCTGGATCGACTCCGTACTCTACCGTAAATTCCCCCTTATTATCTTTCTCTTTTACTAAATCTGCATATCTTTTTTTTTTTTTGCCACCATTACTCCAAAATAGTTATTTGGAATAAATCTATTCAAATTCCTAAATTTTATTACTTTTTATGCTAATACTATTTTCCAAATTTAGCTCTTTTTAAAAAAAAATCTAAATATGCATATTTTTTTATTTTTTTGGTTGCCGCCATAACTCTAAAATAATTATTATGGATAAATCTATCCAAATCCCTACTTTATATTACTTTCTACGCAAATATTATTTTTTAAATTTAGCTCTCTATGTGATAATATCACTTATAGTAGCAAGTGCATAAAGAAATTAATCAATATTAAAGCCCCTAAAGACTTTTCTTTAATTTGATCAACAATGGCTCAAGATTGACTGTATATATGTATTAATTATCTTATCAATTGAGGAAGAATTTACGGAATAAATTAGGGTTAATTCTAAATAAATACACGACCTTTAGACCAAATATCAATTTAATCACGACCTTCAAAATTATTGTATAAAAGTCTAACCTTTGATGTTGTTGCAAATTAATACATGTTTTTTTTCCACTGGCCGTGAAGAGATGATGTGGCTCGCCGAAACTATTGTTTTTGTTATGTCAACACGTAGGATGAAATGTTTAAATCATAAATATAAAAAATATTAAAAAGGTGAATTAAAAATAAAATAAAAAATAAAATAAATCAAATCTAAAAAAATAAAATAAATTATTTAAATCTAAATTCCAAACCTTAAAAATTAATTCTCGCCGTCAATGTTTCAAAATTAAATATATTTCCATATTCCAAAATTAAACAAAATTAAATGTAATCCCTTAGTTTCTTTCATCAATTCAGTTCACCCATTGTTTATTGACACTTTCTCAACCCCTTACTTGTTGTTCTCATCGCAGTCGATCTCCTTAAATTAAATTTGTGAATTGTTTATTGAGATTCGATCATTTTATGAAATTGATATAATTTTATTTGCAATTTGAAATTGATTTTATTTTAATTGTTGTTTATTTGAAGTGTAGTACTGCAAATTTGAAGTATAATTTTTTTTCCTACAAATCTGAACCAAATTCGCATATGCGATTTTGGGGATAGGGATTTGATATGGGGATTATGTGATTTTGGTGCAAAATTCAATTTTGAGGGTTCACATAACTCAAATTTGGGGTGGAGTATGTGGTTTTGCGATTATGAAGGATGTTGAATAATTTAAAAAAAATATTATATAATATGTATCATTCTAACTGACAAGTATATACATACTCCGGTGAGCCACATCACCTCTTCACGGCCGGAGGAAAAAAAAACGTGTATCGATTTGCAACAATATCAAAGGTTGGACTAAAATACAAAAATCTTAAAGGTCGTGATTAAATTGATATTTGACCAAAATGTCGTGTATTTATTTAGAACTAATCCAATAAATTACAAGTGTAATTGTTACTTTTGACGCCAAAATTGTAAAGGAATTTGTGTTTAAGTAATTATTTTGAAAATGCTCGTCATATTAATTATTAAAGCATAAATGTATCTATTTTTTTAAATTGAACATATTCTTTTTTTCATACATGAAAAAACTATAAGGACCCTAATTTTAAAATCAACTCAGGTTTAAGAAATTTTAGGATTGGCCATGCTCTTGCTAAACAAAATGACTCCCCTCTTCCCAAAATGCCCCTTTTGACTGTACTCCTCAAAGATTATCAATTTTTTTTCTTTTTTGTTCATTGATGAATTAATTGTTTGTTAGGGTGGTGGTTAATTTATGTATGGCTAGGTCTTATATGCACCGGGTGCACCGTGAATTCATAGTGCATTTTAGAAGCGTGCAACTTGTTCTATTGAAAAGTGTGATTTATTTATACATAAAAGTGTAAGGTTAATACATGAACATAGTTGCATGCTTCTATTTGAAATAGTTGCATGTTTCTATTTTGTATAGTTACAATATTCTAAAATGCAATATGAGTGTACGGTACACCCGGGTGCACATGAGACTCACTCTTTATGTATTTATCCATATCTTTTGCTTGTGGTGGTGTCAACTATGTATGGAACAAGATCCATAGTTAATTTGAGTCTGGCAAATTAAGCATGATAGCTAGAATCCAAAATGGAAGGAGGATTAATGAGTTTATTGCACTTTTGGTCCCACAGGATACGTCTTCTCACGCTTTTGGTCCAAAAACCAAAATTTTTGACACTTTTGGTCCCACAGGACGCGCGATTTGGGACCAAAAGTGTCAAAAAATTCAGCTTTGGGACCAAAAGTGTGTCAAAATTTTTGGTTTTGGGATCAAAATTGTAAGCTTTTGGACCAAAAGCGTGAGAAGGGGTGTCCTGTAGGATCAAAAGTGCAAAAAAACTTGAGGATTAATTATCTACCATGATTGTAACGACGATCCAACCATTTTTCCAATGTACCTAAAAGAAAAACTTATTACACATCCAATGTACCAAATAGAATATCAAACGATCTCATCTCAAAAAGACTCCACAAGACCTCAATCACTATTTTCAACAGTTGTTACATCAACTATAGGCTCATCTTTCGGGAAAACAGACAAATTAGGAGATTGCACTGCCTTTAACCATCCACGTTCCCAGTCTCAACATTTGCCTACTACATCAGATCTTAGAAATTATATTAAAAAAAATTAATTTTACATCTCTCTATAAATTTGAACTTTTAAATAAGATATAATTATTTCATGTTTAAAAAATAACCCACATTAGTTGGGCTTCCTCGGTCTTTCCCGGAGTTGACAAGTCCAGACAACAACTCAATTTCCACAAGTAAGATTAAAGAACTGTATAAATGAATTAATAACTCATACCCATGTACAAGTTCGAGCTTTTAAATAAGATTGAATTCTTTCATGGTATCAAAACCCCAGCTCATGCTTACATACTGAATTCAAACCTCACGGCAACTCACCCACATTAAATAATAGCTTCGCATAGGGGCAATATGTTTTTCAGGGATTTGAGATATTTGGGCTGTTGGCTGATTTGGTAGAGGTGAGCTTTGAATCGATTAAGAGCTTGGAATGGTTTTATGGGTTCAAAAAAGTTTTGGTCGAATTTTTCAGATTATAGGCGGGATTGGTGGAAGAATCGTGGGGTGGTTGCTCGGTTTCTTCCATTTCGAAATCGGAAAATACTTTTATAATCTAAAAGAGAAGACAAGATTCCTCGATTAAGATTTAAGAAGGATAGGGTTGAGGATTTGCTCGGACCTCATCCGCCCTAGATATTCATTGTCTTCTCTTTTGATTATCGATTTAATTAAAAATTACATTTTAATTTGTAAAAGTTAATAGGAAAGCCCTTTTAGAGCTTGGAGAGCCCTTTTAGAAAGAGCTTGGAGAGCCCTTTTAGAAAGAGCTCTCCAAAATCGCCCTTGGAGAGCAATTTTTTATTAAAAAAATAAATAAATTAAAGAGTGGTTCGAAACCGCTCTCCAAGAGAGAGCGGTTCAGAACCGCTCTGCAAGCTCGTCCACAATGCGGTTAAAAACCGCTCTGCAAGTGAGAGAGCTTGGAATGCGGTTCAGAACCGCTCTGCAAGAGAGAGCGGTTCAGAACCGCTCTGTAAGGGTACAACTTATACAGATATCAGCCCCCTGCATCGCGTATTCATTTTCATTTTACAGATCTGCTTCGCATCCAATATCCTCATCCTCCCTCTTCTCCATTTTTTCCGTCGGCCTCTGGCCTCCTCCCTTCTCCATTTTTTCCGTCACCCCTCATCCTCCTCCCTTCTCTCCATTTTCCGTCGCCCCATCGCGTATATTGTCGCGTGACGCTTCGCCATCCTCACGTCCTACGACTGTCGTGCTTCGCATCGTCTTCCAGCTCCCCGGCCAACTGCCGTGCGTCGCCCTCCTCCTCCTACTCCTCCCTACCGCCGCCGCCGCCGCCAGCTTCCTCTAGATATAGGTACGTATGTGTATATTTATATATGTATGTGTATATATATATATATGTATGTGTATATGTATATATGTGTGTATATATATATATATTTATATATATCTATATATATATGTTAGAATATTATATATAGTGTTAGATTAATAACTAATTGGTTAATTGAATTTATTTTAATTGTTGTTTGTTTGGATTGTGGTTAATTGTTTAATTAATTAGTTTAATTGTTGTTATATGTTAGAATTAATTGTTGTTTGATTAGATTGTGGTTAATTGGTTGTCAATTTGTGTGTTGTTTCACTCAAAAGTATTAGTTGTTTGATTTAAAGGTATTAGTTGTTTCATTTAAAAGTATTAGGTGTTTCATTAAAAAGTAATATTAGTTGTTTCATAAAAAGGTATTAGGTGTTTCATTGATAGGTATTAGTTATTTAATTCAAAGGTATTAGTTGTTTCATAATAAGGTATTAGGTGTTTATTCAAAGGTATTAGTTGTTTCATTAATAAAAAAGTATTAGGTGTTTCATTCAAAGGTATTAGTTATTTCATTAAAAGGTATTAGTTGTTTCATAATAAGATATTAGGTGTTCCATTCAAAGGTATTAGTTGTTTCTTTAAAAAGTATTAGACGTTTCATTCAAAGGTATTAGTTGTTTCATTCAAAAGGATTGTTGTTAGTGTGTGATTAATGTTGGTTTAATTTTATTGTTGTTAGTACATGGCTTGAATTAATTTTTGTGTGTTTCAAATGAATAAGATGATTAATAATATAATGATTTGTTTTACTTGTTAAAATTATGCATATTTAATCTAACTTTATTTTTAATTCTAATAATAATAGTGTGATGACGACGTATCGGAGTCGCCTTCCTAATCAAGGCTCAAGAGCTAAATTCAATAAAGTGAGCTGAAATAATGTTAAGGTAAATATAATTTATTAAGTTATCAAATTAATATAAAATAATTATAATTGTAATACGTGATTATATTGCTAATCAACAGGTACCTAGGCAACGAGATAGTGATCACATTTTGTGTGCTGTTATATTGAAGATATAATACGCGCTTCTCAAACCGCGGTTCCTATCAACGTAAGTCAATTTATCGATTTATTTAAATTATTATTAATTGAATAAAAATTCATACTATATATCTAACTATATTGATTAATTGATCGTTGTTTGCAGTTTGTCTATGATCGTCCGGTCAAGTCTTACTCCAAACAAAGAATGAACAAATGGAAAATGGATTGGACAGGGTACCTTTACAATCGATTCTTGTATAATTATAGATAGATTGGGATAAATTTTGGTAGCATATTACTTATATATATATTTGTATTGATATGCATGTTTTAATTTGTTGTATTGGACGATTAATATTTATTTCATGATGTGTATGCATTAATTTATTTGATGTTTTGGTATTGAACAATTACCGTGTGATATAAAATTTGGTTTTTAGTTTTGGTTTTGGTTTTATATAAACAAGATTTTAAAAATATAAATTAAAATTAAAAATATATATATATATATATTGGACAGCGGTTAAAAACCGTTGTCCAAGTGTATTTATATATATAAAAATTAAAAAAAAAGTTAGACAGCGGTTGTGAACTGCTGTCCAAGTGAATATACTTGGACAGCGGTTACAAACCGCTGTCTTAGTGGATCGCTTGGAATGCGGTTAAAAACCGCTTTCTTAGTGCAATGCGGTTATAAACCGCTGTCCAAGTGCAATATCTTGGACAGCGGTTTTCATCAGCTGTCCAAGCTTGGACAGCTGTTATTTGGAGAGTTGTTATAACCGCTCTCCAAGACTATTTTTAACAGCTCTCCAAGCCCAAATCTGTATTAGTGAGATCGAAATTGAAATATGAATAAATTACATAATTATAAAAAGTTATTTTACCTATTTTCTCATTTAATATGATGATAATTTATGGATAGTTTGGAGGGCATTAAGAAAATGATTCATAAACCACCTAGACCAATTAATATCGAGTGAGTGAATTTCTAGTACCATTTGACCCCTTTTATTGCATATAGGTTCCAATTATTATGTACATTATTAAGAGGTTCCAAATAGTACTTGTAATGATTTTAATGCCCTTAATGAACCCCTTTTCAGCCTCCTACTCCCAATACACTTATTACTAGTCAAAATTCATCCCAACCAATCTCAACCAATCTCTATCTTTTTTTATATAGGGAGTTTGAATTTTTTTTCATTCAATATAGATGATTTTTTCAATATAAATGGTTCTTTAATTTTTTCAATATAGGAGATTTGAATTTTTATAATATTTCATTATATATTTTTATCTAAAATTTAAAAAATTACATATTTTTGTCTCATTCGATATGCATATATGCACGAATACATGAATATATACATATAAATTTGAAAAAAAAAATCCAGAAATCTTCAAAATCCATCTTCTTCCACCAAATTTACATATCTAAAAAATCCAAAATGTTTACATATTTTCATTTTAATTAAAAAATTTATATATCTTTGACTTTTTCCACATATATGCATACATCCACAAATACATGAACATATGTATAAAATCTTTATGAAAAATCCATAAACCCATCTTCATCTTTTTCCAATGTCTTCTTCCACCATCTTCATCTTCTACCACCATCTCTTTCCAATAAACTCAAAAAACAAGTGAACTTCACATTTGAACATAAATATCAATGCATGCACTCAAAATTTGTCTCGAAAATCAAGTAATACTATCAAGTCCATCATCAACAATTCCTGATTCCAAAACAAAGAACAATGATTTTCGACATATACAGACTCAAAATACAAACTCAAAATCCCAAATCCCAAAATTTTATACAAACTCAAAGAACCAGATCTGCAAAAACAAACTCAAAATTTTTAAATCAAACTTCAGAATTAACAACTGATGCAAAATTAAAGAACCCTTTGGTTAATAATCAGACATTCCATGAAAACCCAGAAAGAAGAAACCAATATCAAAAACCCAAAAACCCAGATCCGTCGGTTTGAGTAATAACTCAAACCCAATTTCATCAAAACCCCCAAAATAACTCAAACTCATTTCCAGATCCGCGATTTCGAACAAAAAGATCATATGGGAAAAACCAGATTTCGAAATCGCCGGCGATGGAGACAAGAAGCTCCGGTGAAATTCCGACCATGAGATCTGAGAAGCTGATGCGTCGTCGTACCGTCCACCGTGCCCTCAAGGGTCGTCTGCCAAAAAAATCCAAGCATTTCCACTTTGTCCGTCAACAGTGGGATCGGCCTCTCAGCCGTCTGCCTCTTCTTCGCGGCGGCGAACTTCTTCTAATCCGTCGTCTTCCTCCACTGGGAAATGTCCCAGCGCATCGTCTCCTCCATCCCCCGACTGGTCCTCCATCAAGTACGCCCCTCGACTACGGTCGCAACGTCGTCGCTTTACCAGAGTTTTTTTTTTGGGATGGGAGGACGTCGGAAAATGTTTGGCGGAGGGGCGAAGAAATTGGAAGATGGCAGATTAGAAATTGGGGGAGGGCATTAGGAATTTGAAAAGAGAGAGAGAGATTTAGAAATGAGGTATTGTGGATTTGTTGATTTGGGTTTTTGCAGATGGGCGTTTGAATTTGGAATTTGGGATTTTGTGATTTTAAAATTTGAAATGGATCGGTCTAAGGGCTGAAATGTGAAAATGGTGTATTGAGTATTTTATCACATTTTGAAATCTATTAGTAATTATAAAAATAATTGAAACCTATTAGCAATATTGTGATCATTTTGAAACCTCCTAGTAAATTTCTCATTAATATCTCATTGTGATCACTTAAATTCTTTTATATGTGTATATAATTATTTATTTTTAACATGTTGAGGTTTGAGGTTTTGGTTAATTTTAAATTGTGTTATTTTTCTATGTAGATTTTCTTATTTTTCTTCAAGTGAGGAAAATGGAGCGAAAGAGATAAAAAGATATGTATAATTCACTTTTTAATATGTATATTAAATGTATTTGATTCGATTAATATAAAAATATTAGTTCAATTAAATTTTGGAAACATATAAAAAATTTAAAAGTGCATTTAAGTTGTAATATATTATAAGTTGGGCACCCGGTGCAATTCCTGGCTCCGCCATTGTCTCTATCCTTCCCTTTCTCTCCCTTCCCTTCTCATCGTATGGACTGCATGTAATTTGCACCAAAGTCAACATGCTTTGTCTAACCGTAAGTTTCATAGTCAAATCACTCATCAACATTTCCACATCACTATAAATAGCCAAGGTTGCTTCGTATTTCAAGCCACCATCGCCATTTCTATCATTTTTCTTTCCATGTCTTTTTTATGTTATCTTTTTTTTATCTTCAAGTGTGGGAACATGTATTATTGCATTGTGTATGGAGTTGTCGGACGGAGCACCTGAAAATTTTTGGAAGAAAAGAATAATAAATGCCAGGTTTTGACTTATGAGTGCGCTTTTTAAAGTAGAAACATCTTTTGTAAAATCTCCTTGCGCTTGTGGTTATTGAGCCGATCTTTCATGCATCAGGTCTATAATATGAACTTGAATTATTTAATTAATTTCATTTATTTTTAATATATTTTTCTAAATCATTAAACTTGATCTGTATTATATTTTGAGTAGGGTCAAATGTTATGAATTAAATGCATTGTTTGGATTAGAATGATAAAAAAAGAAACTTATATTTTATTTTAGTTTAAATCTATTTTTATAATTATATTGGGATTTTCTTTTTCAAAAATTTATGTTTTTTAAGTATGAGTAGATTTTGTGTGAGACAAAGCCTAATTTTAGGAATGACGCAGAAATACTTTAAAAATAATAAACATTACTTTGTCCTAAGAGTTTGTAAATTATAGTTCTGTTTTTAGATTTAAAAAAATGAACAAATTAACTACACAATTAACCACGAAATTTTGATCTTCTTGTCCTGATTGTGTAAAGGTTGTGTAAGGTTGACCGGGTGAAAGACAATAATTGAAATTTAAAGAACTAGATAATTTTTTAAGAATAAAAAAATTGGCAAAAAAATAAAAAGTAAAAAGAATAGTAAATTTGGAGATATATAAAATGACGGTAAATGCAAGAAATAATACTCCATAAAATAAAAGATGTGCAAAAATATAGAAATTGTAAAAAATGGAAGCAAAAAGAGTAAAATAAAGAGTTGGCATGCTGTGAAACTTGTTCACCGTGAAATTAGTTTTTTTTTATAGGTACTCTTAGTAATATAAGTCACACCCTTCAGTTATCACTATGATACTCTCTGTTATAATATAAGTCACACCCTTCACTTTTATGAGTAATACTCTTTAAATTAAAAAGTAGGACCCTTTATAATAAAAAAATCACATTCTTTAATAATATAAGTCACACTCCTTAACCAGTTTCACCATAAAACTTGTTTACCCTGTACTTTGGCTAAAATAAAGGATGTGAATATAGAAATTGTATTGCGCTACTATGATGGGCTTGGCCTTTTCTTAGGTGCGGGAACCAATACTGCTATTATTCCAAATCAATAAATATGCTAACAATTTGAAATATATAGGCACACAAATACATATAATAAAAAATATTGCGCCCCAGTCGGAGTTGGGCCATGTGCGGGGCCGGCCCTGAAATCAAATAATCCTCCGAAATTCACTCAGATATCAAAATTAAGGCATCATCTCACCACTCTAAAAAAAATTAAACTAAACGACGAATTAAACTAACCATGTTAAAAATTAAAAAAGTGGAATACATAATAAAATAACAAAAAAGGAAAATTTGAATTGGTAATTACACGCCGAAAGAAAAAAAAAATGTTTTCAAGTTTAACTCGACAAACAACATGAATAAACTCGACAAAAAATAACACATAAAATTATTGTTATTATGAGAAATGGCCATAATACAAATTAATTATTATAATTTAATACTCCATTAGGGAGTTTATTTATACAGTTAGCTGGCTCCTTGTTTCAAAATAACATTGGAGATTAGTTGAAAAAATTTCCTGCAAGTACATCCAAGGGCAAAAAACACAAACATGCAGGTACCTGGAATTTTAATAGAATTACGAAAGAGATGTGCAATTAATATTTGTATTCATTTTGTTGAATTGGGAAAATCACGTTAAAACCAGTAGAAGGCTAGAATTGTAATAACACGCGGTTATAAAATCATTTGCATGTTATTCATCATCCAACTTTAGGGCGAATGAGAACATCATTCCTGAACGTTGAGACTTGAGAGAGACTAAACTAAATATACAGGAAAAATAATTGGAGCCAATAAAATTTCGGGTTCATAATTTTGTTGGGTATAATTGGGCCTGCTGATTCAATATTTCTAGGAATTATCTTTTTCACCATTTATTAACTGATTGGAATTTTTTTGGGCCCAAGCCCAATTTAATTTCATAGCAGACCATAACTAAAATCTGCTCTCAAATTGTCGTATTTACACTATTAAACCCTCTATATATATATATATGTGTGTGTGAGACTGAGTTATTATTGGGAAAAATAATAAAAAAATATTAATTTTATACCTTTCTATAAGTTTAGATTTTTAGATGAAATAAAATTCTTCTAGCTGAAAGAGAGACTTTAATATGAGACGAAATTCTTTCAGTTACCCTCCTCTTGTGAGTCTGTAGCTCGTGTAAGACTGTCAAAGACTCAAAATTCATCAAATTAAGTATTCATCCAGAAAAAAATAGACAATGGTTAGTGGATAAAAATACATTTAATTTTTTCACACACGCTATGTATATATAAAAATATATATTTATTTATTTATAGTAGTAAATGAATAAATTAAAGAAGTCCCAAATTGATATAATGTTGTACTAACTGTACCTCAGATCCA
Organism: Stenogyne calaminthoides; assembly: GCA_037126765.1. Lineage (NCBI taxonomy): Eukaryota > Viridiplantae > Streptophyta > Magnoliopsida > Lamiales > Lamiaceae > Stenogyne > Stenogyne calaminthoides. The sequence continues at coordinate 34,994,391 of JBBCBC010000009.1, forward strand.
AAGGCTGCAAGGCTGAGAGTGGCAGTCCATGAAATAGGTTTATGCCCCAACAAAAGGACCACCCTATCTTCACAAACCCTTTCCAAATCTATATATTTTTCTTAGTGTGGTCCAATTTAACATCCAACCATCACCAAACCTACCTACACCCCTATTCCATTTTCCAACCCAATTCTCTATTTTTTTTGTTCCTAAAATCATAATGTTATCTCGTGTCTTGTTGTACTACTATTTTGGGTTTTTCTTGACATGTTTTTTGTTCGAAATGTCTTGATATAATTTATTGAAAATCAGGGTGCATTAATGCGTTATTACTAAGAAAATACTAGTTATATATATTCTTCGACATTTTCCCTTTTTTAGGGGATGATATCATGGTAAACGAAATCACTGTTACGTAGACACTACAGTGATGTGCAATAATAAATAAATTAATTTAATAGTACTAAAATACACACCAAAGAAATAGACAATCACGTGTGTTGAGATTTGGACATGATGTGCATCACTGCGTCATTGGGGAGAAAAAAAAAATCATAAATGCTCATGTAACTTTGTATGAATCCACAAATGGTACTTTATATTTTTACTTTATCAATTTTAGTCATTTTAGTTTCAATTCTAGTCATTTTTGCCAGAAAATTAAAAATTTTGACTGAAAAATTACCGGAAATATTATGTAGCACACAAAATAATGCGAAAAAAATATTGAAATAACGGGTTCAATGAAAGGAAGAGAATAGTATAAGTTTCGATACTCTCCCCAACGTAAATCACTCGAAATTAGCCACGATAATGAATAAAATTCGTGATTTTGAAGTTGCGATTCACGGGGAAGGTGTAAACAAAACATGAAATTGATTGAGGGTTTTTTTTCCTTGATGAAAGAGAATTCAAATGAGAGTGGTGACGACCGTCAATATGACCAGAATAAAAAGTTAGGTCAAATTTTTTGATCAAATTTTAAATTATCCGGCGAAAATGACTACAATTGAAACCAAAATGACTACAATTGATAAAATAAAAACTTACAAGACTATTTTTGAATTCGGGCAAAATTACAGGACTATTTGTGATATTTTCTCCATCATTGGGTACTGTGGGATTCGGATGTATGAGGTGCAGCTGCATTAGATATATCTTCATATTTTATTAAAAAAAATAGATATTTTTATTTATTTTAAGAAATTAATTAATGCAATTTTTTTCCGTAATTTATAAAGAGAAAAAGCAAGCTGGTGTTTCATCTAAAAGTCCGAACTTCGAACTTATAAAGAGGTGCGAAATTAATTTGTTTATTTAAGGCCGAACTTGCAGAGACGTGCAGAAACTCGTGGGCCAAATTATTGTCTCTGCCCTCTAGGGAGGATTTTAAATGAGTGGAGTGTTTTCCATAGAAATTGAATCCAGAATCTGGGCTGGGTCAAAAACTCTGATATCATGAAATAATTTCATCTCATCTGAAAGTTCTAACTTGTAAAGAGGCGCATAATTATTTCGTTTATTTAATTTCGCTCAATATTTCTTTTAGTGAGGAGAGAGGAAAAATTTATCCAAATTTTGTGTATCTATTGTATGTGGTGAATTCATGATTGAAGTTAATAATCTTGATCATATTTCCAAAAATAAATATTGATCTAATGCTTGTACTTAGTTTTGTCTAGAATCGGTGAGTAAGTTTTGTGAGACAAACTTCACTTTAGCATTTAAACTTTATTTTACTTCAAAAATCATAATTTAGATAGAGTTATAAGTTCATGGATCATTTATTGAAATTCAGTCTCATGTAGGAATCAATCTCATACAATTTTTTTCCGTAGAGCCTAACAATCTTTTAACACCCTTTAATTACCAAATAATACAGGCTAGCTAAGGAACAATGGATCCGAGGATTCTAGGTATTTATAGTAAGGTCTTAATCGTCTTAATACATTTGTACCTCCATGAATTTAAAAGTACTATTTTACCTATTTAATTAGCCGAATATATCACTACGTACGTTGACATATAATATCGACCCATATTTATGCCACAAAAATTATAGCCTCGTAATGTTTTATATACAATCTTAATTTGCACTACATTTTTTTTTACCTCTCGTATATTTGAAAAAAAATATAAATATTAAATAAATTAGTATGTAAATAGAGTAGTACTAGTTCGTATACCCGCATATTTACGCGGGGTTGACATAATTTTGATGTAATAAAAGAAATTCTAATATATTTATTTATTTATTAAGAAAGATTTTGCAATTCAAAAATGTGAATTAATTTTTTTCTATTATGAATGACAAAATATTTATTATTAAAAAATTTAAAAAATATCTACACAAGATTTGATTCATATATTTTTCAGATAAATATTTATTATACAAAATCTTTGAAAATAAAATTTAATTGTTTATATATTTTACAAAATTTCTAAAAAAATCTAATTTTTTGAACAATTTTAAAGAGTTATAACTAATTATATCTACGCAAAATTTGATCTATATAATATTATCTTTGGAAAATCTAACTGTTATACTAATTAATTAGTATATAAACATAAAATTTGTATCCTCGTGCAAAAATGATGTACTTAAGATTTTTAATTTATGATTTACTGATTATGGGAGAAATTAAAAAAAATATTTCAATAGTATAAGAGAAAAATATTATGATAGGCAAAAGATAAGTTAATATGACATATTTAACTTTACGTAAATGAGTACATATATATATGTATACCTTTCAAAAATTTATATAAATAAACAGTATATTGAAGTTGTTCTATAGAAAGTATCGAGATAAAATTATCTTTATTTTCACACCTAAATAATCCGTGCAACATAAAAAAAAAATTCCCTGATATACAAAATAATTACATAATTACAATAAACATTCATAACCAATCCTTAACTCAAATTACTTACCTCAATAGTCTCTGCAATATAAAATAATAAAATCAGATTAAATAGAACATATTGGAAGAAACTCCTCCACAACTGATTCCAAGCTCAAATTACTTATGTCAATACTCCATGCAATATAAAAGAAAACTCCATGCAATATACAAAATAATTACACAATTGCAATAAACATTCCTAATCAATTCATAACTCAAATTACTTACCTCAATACTCCTTGCAATATAAAATAATAAAATCAGATTAAATATTCAACACAAAATCAGATTAAAAAATTCATAAAATTAGAAACGAATTCATAACTTAAATTACTTACCCCATTACTCCCTGCAATATATATAAAACGTGAATATTAATCGCTATGAATAAATTAGAAGAAACTCATCCACAACTAATTCAACACTCAAATTACTTACTTCAATATTTTATTTCCTTTAACCGTCGTCGCCATTGTTTTCGATCTAGAATTCGACGTCTGTCACAGTGATCATGGAATCCATGATGAGGAATCTGAACCTGGAAGAAGAGGAGGAAGAGGACTTGATCGTCGAACTGAACGATGTTGAGGAGGGGGCAGCGAACATTGAGTTATGTCTCGTGGGGCGATTCCTTAGTGATCCGTCCACTAATTTCAATATTCTGAAAAGTAGGATGGCTAGTGTTTGGAGGCCAAAAAAAGGAGTAACAATAAAAGAGATTGGATCTGGACATCTTATTATCCAGTTTTACCACTTGATCGACTTGAAGAGAGTAATGGACGGAGGTCCATGGACGTTCGGGAATTACCCACTGTTGGTGCAACGCCTCACGCTGGGAGTGGATCCAATTGATGTACCACTGAATAAACTGCCATTCTGGGTTAGGGTTGAGAAAATTCCTGCTGGTATTTTTACTGAAAATGTGGGGCGTATGTTGGGAAATTTCATTGGCAAGTTTTTGGAGTATGACGGATCGAATAAGGGGTCCGTTTGGCTAAATTTCATGCGAATTAAAGTTGAAATGGAAGTGACGCAACCGTTGAAACGGAAGAAGAATCTTAAACTAGCAAATGGGACTTCCTCCAGTGTAAATTTCAAATAAGAACGCCTCAATTTATTTTGCTTCATTTGTGGAATGTTGGATCACACAGAAAGTTATTGTGATCTCGCGTTTGAAGCAAATGGTTTTGAGATCTAGAGGAAGTGGGGACCGAATCTCAAAGTAACTGAGTGGAGCGGGAAACCTGATCGGGGTGATAAATGGCTAAGAGAGGGCACGGAGAATGAAGGCAGATTTGCGAACCATGATGTGGCAGAGGGAAGTGAAAGAAGAAAGGGCGTGGGTGATCGAAGGAGGGAAAATACGTTGATAGTAGTCAATCCAACTGGGGGTAAGAAGGGTTCTCATCCGAATTTCATGGAGGGTTCCTCGGGAACAGGGAAAATTAACATCAATCCCATGTTCGAAGCAAATGAAGAGGAGGAGAATAGCGAGGATGAGTCGGGTGAAGGGAAAAAATGCAAACGTCGTCTAATCAATGCTAACAGAAACCCTAACAGGGCTAATGACACTACGCAGATGGAAGAGACCGAGCTTGTGAGTGATGCTGGCAAGAACCATTTTTTAATGGCTGGTCCCGGTCACCGAGCCGGCCGGGATTAATGATTGCCTTCAGTTGGAATTGCAGGGGACTGGGCCATCCCGCTGCGATTCCTTATCTTTGTGAGCTCGTTAGGGTTTGTAGGCCGGATGTTTAATTTTTATGCGAAACTTTGTCGCACTCTGTTAAGATTGATGAAATAAAAGCTCGTTTATTTTATGATTGTGTTTTTTCTATTAATTCTGTTGGGCGTAGTGATGGGTTGTGTATCTTATGGAAACCCGCTTTGTGTTGTTCTGTTATTAGCTATTCTCAAAACCATATTGACTTACGTGTTAAGGATCCGGAGGGGGATTGAAGGCTCACGGGTTTCTATGGTTATCCGGAAGGGAGTAGACGAAGAAATTCCTGGGCGTTATTGCACCGTCTTGCTAGTGAATCCAACTTACCATGGCTTGTAATTGGGGACTAAAACGATATTTTATCTTCTGACGAAAAGAAAGGTGGTGCCCTACGTCAAAATTGGATGTTGAATGGTTTCTGAGAAACAGTACTCGATTGCAATATTTCGGATGTGTCATTAACAGGTTATCCATATACGTGGAGTAGGGGACGGGATCCAAACAACCGAGTCGAGGTGAGACTGGACAGGGCCATGGGCAACCAGTTGTGGCACTCTAGGTTCAATTTGGCCACTTTGACAATTTTAGTGGCTCCATTGTCAGACCATTCACCAATTTTACTTGACTCCTCGCCAAAGCTTGTTGAACGGCGTCCAAGAAGATTCCGTTTTGAAAATAAATGGTTGGAGGAACCTGATGCCGGTCGAATTATTGCTAAAAGTTGGGAAGGATTCAAGGACTTTGAGTTGATGCAGCGTTTGAAAGCAACAGGAGATGTATTAGCAGAGTGGGGTAAGCATGTGGCTATGGCATGGATACATAATCGAAAGGACATTGAACAACAAATTATGAATCTTCAAGGTAGGACTGATGCTAACTCCCCTCATGAGTTACTTGAGCTTAAACGAAAGTTGGCGGTGTTGTTGATACAGGAGGAAAAGCATTGGAAACAGCGGGCGAAGGCTCATTGGCTGAAAAGTGGGGACCTTAATACCCGTTTCTACCACCAAATGGCTACCACCCGAAAGAAGAAAAACAAAATTAATGGTCTCTTTGATGACAGTGGTCGATGGAGGACGAATGCAACGGGTTTGGAGAGTACGGTTCTCTCCTATTTTGACGAACTCTTCACCCCTTCTGAAAATCTCGCTGATATAAGCCAGGTTACGAGGCATATTAGAGGGTCTATAACAGAGGTTGATAATGCTATGTTGGAGGAACCCTTTGAACCGGATGCATTTAAAGAGGCGATATTCCAGATGCATAAAGATAAATCCCCGGGGCCTGATGGATTCAATCCCGGATTCTACAAGAATTTTTGGCATGTAGTTGGGCCTGATTTAGTTCAGACGTGCACCAATTGGTTGGAAGTTGGACGATTCCCGAGTGGTTTGAATGATACGACGGTGGTGCTTATACCCAAATGTGATAATCCACAATCTGTAAAGGACCTTAGACCGATATCACTCTGAAATGTGGTGTACAAAATCGTTTCTAAGGTCCTTTGCAATCGTCTTAAGAAGGTTCTCCCGGATCTTATTGATGAGTCGCAATCGGCGTTTGTTTCAGGGCGTATTATCCAAGATAACGTCTTAATTGCATTTGAAACAATCCATGCAATGCGGAACAGGAGGAAAGGGAAGTGGGGCGATGTGGCACTCAAGATTGATATTAGTAAAGCTTACGACCGAGTTGACTGGCGATATTTAAATGAGGTACTCAGGAAAATGGGGTTCTCGGAGAGGTGGGTAAATTGGATGAATATGTGTGTCCAATCGGTGTCATATTCTTTTGTTGCCAATGATCGAGTTGTTGGCCCTATAAGACCAGGAAGGGGTTTGAGGCAAGGTGATCCACTCTTTCCATACCTTTTCATTATTTGTGCTGAGGGATTGTTGAGCCTCTTACGGTGGCAAAATAGAAGGGGACATTTACATGGGAGTGCGGTTTGTCGTAGAGCACCACCCGTGTCTCATCTCTTCTTTGCGGACGATAGTCTTCTCTTTTGTCGAGCTACTAGAGAGGAATGCCAAACCCTAAAAGACGCATTGAACCTATACAAAAGAGCTTCGGGACAGACCATTAATTATACTAAATCAGGCATTTTCTTTAGTGCCAATATCCAACAGGATGTTCGTCAGAAGATTAAAAATATATTGGGAGTGCATGCTAGAATTAATACGAGTAATTATCTTGGTCTCCCCTCTCTTATTGGTCGTACAAAAACTGAAATTTTCAGGTATATCCGAGACCGGCTTTGGAATAAGTTGCAAGGATGGAGAAATAAGAAGCTCTCTAAAGCGGGGAAAGAGGTTCTCATTAAGGCGGCGGCTCAAGAAATTCCGGCTCATTGTATGAGCACATTCCTCTTGCCGAATACCTTGTTAGACGAACTTCATTGGATGCTCAACTCCTTTTGGTGGGGTCACGGTGTTGATCCAAAAAAAGTGGTAAAGTGAGAGTCGTGGGAGTCATTATGTGCACACAAGGATGAAGGTGGGATGAGTTTTCAAAATTTGCATATTTTTAATATAGCCATGTTGGGTAAACTTGGATGGCGTATTCTGAAAATGCCAGACTCCCTGCTTAGTCGAATACTTAAAGCTAGATATTTCCCAAGGAGTGAGTTCATGGAAGCTAATCTCGACAACAGTCCAAGTTACACATGGCGAGGCATTCATACGGCCAGAGATTTGGTTCGTCGAGGTACGAGATGGAAGATAGGCGATGGTGATAAGGTGAGAATGTGGGGGGATCCGTGGTTAAACGATGAAACATCATTTAAAATCAAAACATCGCCTGTTGAGGGATTTGAAGATATGCTTATTCGTGATTTTTACGTGCCCGATACCAGGAATGGGACGTCGAAGTCATTAGAGAGGCATTTTCTGACGATGATGCTAGACGTATACTCCGAACTACACCTACCCCAAATGGAGTGCCTGACTCTCTTATTTGGCATTACTCGCCAACTGGGGTGTACTCGGTGAAGACAGCCTATCACTTGGCAATATCTGTAATCTCAGGCAATGTGAGTGTGGGGGAATCAAAGTGGAAAGTTCTATGGAAGATGAGGGTTCCACCTCGGCTCAAGGAGTTCTTTTGGAGGTTGTGCAAAGGTTGGGTAGCCGTACGTGCTAAACTTCATCGTTGGTACCCAGGAGTAAGTGTTGAGTGTCCGGTTTGTCAAGGTACGCATTTGCAAGAAACCATCTGGCATTTGTTTGTAGATTGCCCATTTACGGTGGAGTGTTGGAAAGTAAGCACGTTGTGGGATAAAATAAATGGATTGTGTTATGAGGTGGAGGGACACAATGAACTATTTAAACGAGCCCTGTGTGAGTTTAATACGGATGAAGCTGAACGTTTAATGGCAGTGGTCTGGGCTATCTGGAGGCATCGAAACCAAGTAGTGTGGGAGGGGAACAAGTCAACACCAGTGCACGTCACATTTGCAGCGATGAGTTTCTTACATGAATGGAAAGGTGTGAGGTCGCGACAGATAGAAGGGCAGGGCCAGGAGCGTTGCATAAAATGGCACCCACCAAGTGAGCCTTTTGTTAAAATTAATGTTGATGCGGCTTTCTTCGAGAATAGTTCACAGACGGGTATCGGGATGGTGCTTCGAGATTCCAGAGCTAATTGTCTAGCTTTCCGATCCTTGCATCGAGTTGGGCTCATGAACACTAAGGAGGGCGAAGCCTGGGGTGTGGTTCAAGCTATAGAGTGGGTTGTGTTGATGGGAATAAAAGAGCTGATAGTGGAAACAGATGCTCAAGAGGTTAGTTCAGATTTTCAATCGGATTCTATAGATAATACTTTGTTTGGTGATATTGTTGGAAGGGGTAAGATGATAATTGCAGAGCATACTCACTACAAAGTGAGTTGGGCCTGTCGAAATGCCAATACTGTGACACATTCTTTAGCTCGGATGTCTCGCCTTTATGAGAGTCCGTATTGTTGGGTCGAGCCTCCAGACTTTGTGGAAGGCCTTCTTGACATGTGTCGTTCGTGCGTGTAACTTTGCTTTGTTTCGAAAAAAAAAAACTCCTTGCAATATACAAAATAATTACACAATTGCAATAAATATTCTTAAGAAATTCATAACTCAAATTACTTACCTCAATATTCTCTGCAATATATACAAAACGTGAATATTAATAGCTATGAACAGATTAGAAGAAACTCCTTAATAACTAATTCAATCTAATTCAATACTCAAACTTACCTCAATATTTCGTGCAATATAAAAAAAACTCTCTGCAATATACAAAATAATTACACAATTACAATAAACATAATCAATACATAACTCAAATTACTTACCATAATAGTCTCTGCAATATAAAAAAATAAAATAAAATTAAATATACAATACAAAATTACACACACAAATGCTTTACTCAGATTGACGTGGTTTCGCCTGAATCAGGAACGTGAATACTTAGATTAACAAATTCATCAAGTTAGAAGAATTACTATGATCATAAAAGAAAAAACTCATCCACAATTAATTCAACATTCAAATTACTTACCTCAATATTCCGTGCAATATAAAAAAAAATCCCTACAATATACAAAATAATTGCACAAAAAAAAATATTCATAACCAATTCAAAACTTAAATTACTTACTTCAACACTCCTTGTAATATAAAAACAAAATACTTCACAGGACATAAAATTTAACATTACTCCGTTCAAACAATCAGATTTAAATATATAAGACAAAATCGGATCAATAAATTCATCAAATTAAAAGAATTACATCAAATTAAATATACAAAATGTGAATATTTAGATTAACAAATTCATCAAATTAGAAAAATCACTATGAACAAAAAAGAAGAAACTCATCCACAATTAATTCAACACTCAAATTACTCACCTCAATACTCCGTGCAATATTAAAAAAAAAACTCCCTATAATATACAAAATAATTATACAATTGCAATAAACATTCATAATCAATTCAAAACTTAAATTACTTACTTCAATACTCCCTGTAATATAAAAAATAAAATCAGATTATATTAGATATAAGTGATGATCAAATTACAAAATTAAAAAAGAAAGAATTAAATATATATACAAAATATAAATATTGGACGTGAGATTAAAAAGTTCAGAAGAAATAAACATTACAATTGCAAAAGAAGTATAACCTGAATCAACGAAGTTGAACCAAGTAAAATCACACTAAAATTTCAACAAAGTCGGAACACCAAACACCAAAATTCGTACTCTGTAATTCTACATGTGGGCATGTGGATCTTTATATTGGGTGTGAGGATCTTTATAAATAGATATGATAAAAACAAAAGATTTAATTTAATAAGATAGATTAAAATTTTAACTTAAATAATTTTAATAATAATATTTAATGAGAGTGCACGGTTTTAAAATGAAATAATCTGATTGAATTGAACTTTACGTAAATTGACGTGATTTTACCACATAAGTTGAATCAGGTTTACCAATATATAGTATTAGGAATAGTGCTGCGAAAAAGCAAGAAAGTAGAAGATGATGATTGATGAAGCGGTGCTTAAAGACAAAGCGATTAGTGGGTTTAATGGCAGCATTGAAGGCCCACACTTCCACCAGCTTCTTTTATGGTCTCTTTCTTTTAATTTTTACAAATATATTATATTTTTTAAATTATTGTAATTCTTATCACATAACTATTTTTTCTCAATTTTTTTTTAAATGACAGTTCATAAAATTATAAACAAGTTAAAAAAATGTGATTAAATAAATAAAGAAAAGAAATTTATTTGAAAAAATCCAAAGAGCTTAGATTGTCACGTTAGAAATAAATTGCCGAGTAATAGTCATATAATTTTTTAAGAAATATTAAAAACATCAATTTTCGATTGTAAAAATTAGAAACTCGTGATAATACTATCACTTTTGTATTTAACTTTTTTTTAGATAATGTCTTTATATATTTATTAGAGAACAAATTTTAGTATATGTCTTTTTCTCATCAATTTTCAGATATTTTTGTGTTTTAAAATTTTGTTTTTGTTAAATACCGATAAGTATGTGTATTTGGCGTTACGGTATGGTCCATGTGGAAGGGAACATGCAAGATGAAGGATCTCATGCTCTTGCATGCATGGCCCATGTAGAAGGAAGCGTAGCCATCGAATTTTAAAAACCCAGAGACTTAATAGAGATATACCAGGATGAATCATTATTTCGTTTTAAGAGTGGGAAAAGGTCAGTCTCGTATATAATAGGTGCATTGTACACTTCATAGTATATTTTTAAAAAATATAATATTTGTTTTAATGTTATAAATTATATTTTTATATTTCAATGCAACAAGTTATAAAAATTTAAAATACATTTAACATTTTTAATAAGTAATGAGTCACAAAACAAACATATCACAAAAGAAAAAAAGTTGAGGGTGGAGGAAAGGCCCTCAAATAATAATAATCCGCCAACTGATCTCCCTTCATAGTGGTGGGCGTTTGGTTGGTTCGGTCGGCTTTTGGCTGTTTTTCAACCGAACCGAACAAATCAAATTACGCAAATTTAAACCAAAACCGAACCGAAATGATGAGTAACCGAACCGAACCGAATCGAATCGAACCGAACAAGAAATTCGATTTGTTTGGTTTAATCAGCTTTAACCAAATATTAACCTGAAATTCACAATTTAGTAATTTCCCAAACAAATTTTCAGCATTTCTAACTCTAAGATAAAATACAAATAAAACTAGTAGTTTCATAATAAATGGCCACACAAGTCTCAAATTAAAATCTCATTACAAATTCTTGCATAACTTATAAAAAATTCAATAAAAATATTGAAATTCTTGTAAATCCATGCATTGATGAGTTGCAAGGGAATGAAATGAATTTAATATGCATTAATATGAATTTAATATATTTTTATTATATATATAAGTGTAGTTTGGTTGGTTCAGTTTATTTGATTTTCTTAAAACTATAACCGAACCGAAATTGAAAAACCGAATTTTTAAAAAATTAAAAACGAACTGACCGAAAAAATCGAACAAGTTAGACCAAAAATCATTGGTTGGTTCGGAAATTCAATTTTTCGGTTTTGTGTCCACCCCTATCCCTTCATCCTCAATTTGACCACTTTTTTGTTGTTTTTTTTCTTTCTAACATTTCAAATAATATCTCAAAAATAATTAATAGTATACATTGTGTCTGTGATATCTGAAATTATTCATGATTAACTTCAAATGATAATTTGTTCTTCCTCCATCCCTGAACCCACGTCCCAGAAGACTTAACACAGTTAACTTTTACATGCGTTTTTGCGAACGAGTTTTATATTAATAATTGAAATGATAAGTGACTTTTAAGGGGCTATATAATAGAAGAGCGGCCCCTCCTTAAAAGTTATTTATATATCATTTCAATTACTAATACAAAACTCGCTCGCAAAAATGCGTGTAAAAGTCAATTATGCTAAGTTATCTGGGACGGAGGGAGTATATACTACATTAATCAACTTTTTTTTTAAATAAAAAACACTATTTGATAATTTATCATTAATTTAAAAAGAAATATTGAATGGAATGAGTACGGAGAATGAGTGAATGACAATATGTTATAAAGGTAGTCAAACCCAAGTTAAGTAAGTTTTGACTTACAGTATTAGTTAGTATCTGCAAAGGTATTAGTTGAGTTTACATCTTCCATCCACACCGCATTGTATAAATAGAGAGGACTAACTCTCTATCATTTACTTTTCCATTCCTTTCTGTTATGCAGTTACCCTAGAACACTTTCTTCCAATCTTGTAATCTTGATTCATCAATGAGTTTTATATTTTGTTCATGGATTCATCATATGGTATCAGTTTTTAGGTTATCGATCGATTTTGACGATCTTTTTGCTTCCGCATTTTTTAATTACTTCGCGTTCCTTTTCGCGATTTCCTCCGATTAAGGTCTATCCTTGATCAATTTCTGCGTGTTTATCACGATTTCTATGATTTCTTAATTGTTTTTGTCCAATTTCGCTTTTGATTTTGATGGCGCATCAAAATCCTACTGTTATCGATCCGACGTCTTTGAATCCGGCGCTAAATCCTTTATCGCCTTTTTACTTACATCATAATGATAATACGGCGGTTTCCATTGTTCTTGAGCTGTTAAATGGATCCAATTTCACCTCCTGGAGCCATTCTGTGAAGAGAGCTTTGAGCTTTAAGAACAAGGTGCCCTTAATTGACGGGACGATTCAACGGCCGGTTGAAGCAGACGATCGAGCGGTTTACTTGGCCTAGGTAAGGGCTAATGACCTGGTGTTGACATGGATATTGAATTCCATCGAGTCAGACATCAAGAAGACATATTTCACTGTTGTGAAGGATGTGTGGGATGAGCTACATGTTCGCTATGCAAAATCTGATCTCTCTCGGGTTTTCCAGCTTGAGAGGTCTCTGAACACCATCTCCAAAGGTACTAAATCTCTTGTTTTGTATTACAATCAGTTTAAAGTACTTTGGGATGAATATCTTAGTTTTAGGCCGGTTTTACGTTGTGCTTGTGGGGTTATGGATTCATGTACTTGTGAGATACTTAAATTTGTAATTAAAATCCAAGACCAAGATGTTGTTATGAAGTTTCTTGCTGGGTTGGATGATTCTTTTACTACCATTCGTAGCCAATTGTTTTTGGCATCCCCTTTTCCCCATCTTGCCAAGGTGTATTCTCTTCTTTTGCAAGAAGAGTCACAGAGGAATTTGCATACGTCGGTTGATAGTGTTGACTCTATGGCAATGTTGTTTAGAAATACAAACTATGGGAATAATCTAAAGGATAGAAAGAAAGGGTTGAATTACAGCCATTGTGGTGGTCCTGATCATACAATTGAAAGATGCTTCCAATTAATTGGTTATCCACCAGGGTGGAAAGGCCCAAGGGGTTCTAAGCCTGCTGATAAGGGTCATACTTCTGCCAATGTTTTGGTAACTAAATCTTCACAAGAAGAGATTACTGATAATGTTGTTAATTCTAACCCATTGTTCAATCAAGAAATGTTTGAACATTTTTAGCATTCATAAAGATGCAAAAAGGGGATGAATCAAAGCATTCTGCAGCTGCTGCATTCACATCCACTGGTGAGCAGTCAGGTATGCGTTTCTGTTTTAATACTTGTATTAAGACTACTAGAACAACCAGTTGGATATTGGATACTGGTGCAACAGATCATATGATCAATGATGCATCATTGTTTACTGCTACTTCTCAGCCTATTTGTGTTAAAATAAATTTACCTAACAATGAAATGGATGTTGCAACTTTTAAGGGTGATATAGTTTTAAGTGACAAATTGGTTTTGCATGATGTATTGTATGTTCCAGGTTTTCATTTCAATTTACTAACTGTTTCTCACATTACAAAACACTCTTCATGTATTGTTGTTTTCTTGTCTACTCATTGTGTGTTACAGGACAAGTTAACACAGACTGTGATTGGTACTGTTCAGCAAGTAGGAGGCCTGTATCATTTGAGATTTCCTACTGTTTGTTTGAATACTGTTTCTGATAGGAATATTTCTAGTTTTAGTCTTTTGCATTCTAGATTAGGACATGCTTCTTTGAAATGTTTGTCTCATATCAAGCATATAAATGTGAAAGATCAGGCTGATGTTCCTTGTGATACATGTCATTTGGCTAAACAGAAAAGGTTACCCTTCAATAATAGTGTTTCTTGTTCTGATGCTCCTTTCGATTTGGTTCACTGTGATGTTTGGGGTCCATTTTCCACTACTTCCTACACTGGTCATAAGTACTTTCTAACTATAGTTGTTGACTACAACAAATGTACTTGGATTTATCTTTTAAAAGCAAAGTCTGATGTTAGTATCTCTTTAACAAGATTCTATAACATGATTTCTACTCAGTTTAATAAGAAAATAAAGGTTCTTAGGAGTGATAATGGAACTGAGTTCTTTCTACATGATTTTTATAATAAAAATGGAATAATACATCAGACCTCTTGTGTGGAAACACCTCAACAAAATGCAAGGGTTGAAAGGAAACATCAACATTTACTCCAAGTTGCTAGAGCTTTATTATTTCAATCTTGCTTGCCTCTTCAATTTTAGAGTGAATGCATATTAACTGCTCCACATATCATTAACAGGATTCCTACTCTAATTCTCAACAAAAGGTGTCCTTTTGAATTATTGTTTGATAAACCTCCTGATTATGAGCATATGAAGGCTTTCGGTTGTTTATGTTCTGTTAGCACATTAACTGCTCATAGGCATAAATTTCATCCTAGAGCTACAAAATCTGTTATGATTGGCTACCCTTTTGGTACAAAAGGTTATAAATTGCTTGAGATATCCACTGGGAAAATTATTATTTCTAGAAATGTAAAATTTTATGAATCCATTTTTCCTTATTCAGACAAGAAAGGTACTGATATGTTTTTGGATAAGCTTTTTGCTGAAACTTTGTCTTCAGATACTTCTATGCTGCATGATGATGAGATTCAACATGTTAATAATGTTCATAACATATCTGATATTGATTATGGACTTGGTCCTGATATTTCTATTACTGGTTCTGAACATGTTTCCGTAATCTTCATGATAACACTTCTATTGATAATCACAATGAGTTGAATGAAGAAGTTTCTGAAAGTGTTATTAGCCATTCTACAAATGGTTTGCCTATTGAATCAACTGCTCAGGTAATTGAAATGGAACCCAGAAGATCAACAAGGGACAGACACCCTCCTGCTTACCTTCAAGTATATAAGACCTCTTTACCAGGTTCAATTTCTCATAATGCAAACATGGTAAACACTAAAGGAAGGTTGTATCCTATTTCTGATTATCTTTCTGTTAAAAAATTATCTTCTGTTCATACTCATTTTGTTGCTGCTATTTCTCAAATTACTGAACAGAGAACCTATAAGCAAGCAAATACAGATTCAAACTGGCAAAATGCAATGAATTTAGAAATTCAGGCTTTGGAAAGAACTAATACTTGGTCTTTAGTTTCTCTCCCACTTGGAAAACATTGCATAGGCTGTAAATGGGTTTATAGAGTTAAATATAAAGCTGATGGCTCTATAGAAAGATATAAAGCAAGATTAGTTGCTAAAGATTATACTCAAGAAGAGGGAATAGGCTATTTTGATACTTTTTCACTTGTAGCTAAAATTACTGTTGGGGAATGATTTGCACAGATCTATTCGGGGTGAATATTTAAATACAAATTTAATTCATTAATTATTACTAGCATGAATTAATCCTATATTAATTCAAATAATAATTGCAACAACATATCATGCATATAAAAAGCCACGTAAAACTTACGCATGCGGAATCTACGGGTTTACGTGAACGTACCTCTCGGGATGGCAGTGGCTTTGGTCGGACGGACTAACCAAAAGGACTTCCCAAGTATTCCCTTAGCCCTTGCTCGACAATCCGGTGGAAGGATACTCGCGAACAATTAACAAAAGGAAAAAATAAACTTTGTTGCACCACTTATGTGGATTTGCTAATATTTCCAGCACATGGAATTGTACTTGGGAATGAACTAATCATCCCCTATTTATAGGAGGGAGGGTGAACGAAATTTGTGTGATTTTTCAATGTGGGAAAAGACTTTTCTTGGTCACCAAGAAATCTTGAATATATCTCCTATATTCTTTTTTCCCATAATTAAAATATTCCACAAAAATCCCACCTCCTCTATTATGGTGATTTTCGAAAATATTAAGTGTGCAAGAATCCAAGATTTGGATCTTCTTGAATTTATGAGATATCCTTGTATTTCAAAAATACATATCTTCCATAATATCTTTTCAAGAAAATCAAGAAAATCTTTCTTGCCCACTATATTTCCAAAATTTGAAACATACTATATAGATAACCAAGTGGGAGATTTCTTGAATTAAATGAGATAATCTTGTATTCCAAGAATACATATCTTCATTCCATAACAAAATTCAAAAAAATCTTTCTCCTCTTTTATCCATAATTTTTTGAAAATAAGAGGAAAAAATTAAGCAACAATATTTATTTTATTTTAATCACTTTTTTTTTTAGTATTGGACTATATGTTGGGCTACTCGGGGGCCTTTTAGGAGAATTAAGATTGGACCTTCTAATGGATCTTGAATATCTAATATTGAGCCACAATATAATTCAAGCCCATAAATATTAATTAATCCCACTACATAATTAATATTGCACTATCCATCTTAACCCATATTACGGTCAATATGGCTCCGGTCATTATTTCCGTGTTTAAGATTATCTAGCCCATTAATTAATTCAAGCCACTGAAATAGCTTTCCATTAATTAATATCTTTTGTCCTTGGTCGAGGAACGGTTCAACATTATTATCCATACCGGAAACTAATTCCACTTGCAAGATTTGGTATGATAAAACTTATGAACCTCCCAAGGGCAAATCAAACAAAGCGTATTTCTGCACGATTCTTCAGTATTAAATCTTAGCAATCACATGTGACCAATAATATTGCCCAAGATAA
This sequence comes from Stenogyne calaminthoides, assembly GCA_037126765.1. Taxonomy (NCBI): domain Eukaryota; kingdom Viridiplantae; phylum Streptophyta; class Magnoliopsida; order Lamiales; family Lamiaceae; genus Stenogyne; species Stenogyne calaminthoides. The sequence continues at coordinate 35,011,519 of JBBCBC010000009.1, forward strand.
AAAAGTATTGAATCTCACTCGATTAAGCTACCCATGATAAGTCAAAGCAATAGTTACCAATCCCACGTGATCCTATTTAAGGGACGAAGGTTAAGAAACAACGAACCACTGAGGTCTAATTCTTCCTTGTTCAGTTCTGAAGAATTTATCCTCCTGTAGGTCCTATTCAGCGCATCAGTCATGCACTAGTGTAATCTCTTGGTCAAGACAAACCAATCTGAGCCTTACACCTCAACCTTTCGCGATGGTTGTTCATTTCCATCTAGGTCGTGAATGGCGTACTTTTTTTTAGTTACAAGGGGATCGTTAATTTAATCTTACGTGATCCGGTATCACTAAATTAACTACTGATGTAACACGTCATTTAATTATTGAACAGTTATGCAGTAAATATATATAACATTCAATCATATCTAAAGCATCAGTGATAAACAATTTATTTCAGTAAATAAGTCTGAAAATTCAGTTTCGATTATACAAAGTAAAAACATACTTTTCAGTATAATCCCAACAATTACTACAATAAGAATCTTACTTGCTATTGCTATTTCAAAAGGTTGGCATATTCATCAACTAGATGTCAACAATGCTTTTTTGCATGGAGATCTAGTTGAGGAAGTATACATGACCCATCCCCCTGGTTATCTTGAACATACTGACAACAGGGTTTGCAGGTTAAACAAAAGCTTATATGGACTCAAACAAGCTTCAAGACAATGGTTTCATAAGTTGTCTGTTTCTCTCATTGAATTTGGTTACATTCAATCTCTTGCTGATAGCTACTTATTTACCAAATATTCTGATGATCACTTTACTGTTTTATTGGTATATGTTGATGATATTATATTAACTGGTGACAACATTGATGAGATTAATAGAGTCAAACATTTTCTTGATAACAAGTTTACCATTAAAGATCTTGGCATATTGAAGTATATATTTGGTATTGAAATAGCTAGAAATGAACATGGTATGCATTTGTGTCAAAAAAAGTATGCATTAGATCTTTTAGATGAATGTGGATATTTGGGAAGTAGGCCTTGTTCTACTCCAATGGATTCTAAACAATCCTTTATTTCTGAAAAATCACCATTGTTACAGGATCCTTCTACTTATAGAAGGATTGTTGGTAAGCTTCTATATCTAACCATTACTAGACCTGACTTGTCCTACTCTATACAGACTCTTACACAATTTATGAGTCAACCCACTGATGCTCATTTAAGTGCAGTACACAGGTTGCTCAGATATTTGAAGACAAACCCTGACCAAGGAATTTTCTACTCAAACAAGAACACCTTCAAATTGCAAGCATTCACTGATTCAGACTGGGGAAGATGTGAAATCACCAGAAGGAGTATCACAGGATATGCAGTCTACATTGGAGAATCTTTGGTCTCATGGAAGTCTAAGAAACAACCAACAGTTAGTAGATCTTCAGCAGAGGCTGAATACAGAGCAATGGCATCAACATCTTGTGAATTACAATGGATCTTATATGTTCTGCAAGATCTAAAGATGTCTCATCCTCAACCAGCAGTACTCTACACAGATAGTAGTTCAGCATTTTCAATAGCCCACAACCCTGTGCTACATGAAAGAACAAAGCATATACAAATTGATTACCACTTTACCAGAGAGAAGATTTAAGAATGAGTCATCAAAGCAGTTCAAATTCCAACAACAAAGAACTTAAGTGACATCCTTACCAAGCCACTGGGACTTATTAATATACACTCCCAATTTGAGGGGGGGTATAAAGGGAGTCAAACCCAAGTTAAGTAAGTTTTGACTTACAGTATTAGTTAGTACCTGCAAAGGTATTAGTTGAGTTTACATCTTCCATCCACACCGCATTGTATAAATAGAGAGGACTAACTCTCTATCATTTACTTTTCCATTTCTTTCTGTTATGCAGTTACCCTAGAACACTTTCTTCCAATCTTGTAATCTTGATTCATCAATGAAATTTTATATTTTGTTCATGGATTCATCATATATGTCAATTTCCGTAGAAGTAAGTTGACATTAGTGATTGTGAAAAAGCAGAAGCAGCATCATGGAGAACTCCAGAAAGAAAAAAAAAACTCAAATTGATTTGATCACTTGAATATAGACAAGCGTGCGCAATTCTTGTGGTTGGATTTCAAGGTCGATTTACAAGCATGAAACATTGCATACTTAATTTGACATTTCTTCCATTCTTTCAAATTTATAGTAATTATAATAATGTAAACAGTTAAGGTTCAGGTTGATTGGGGGTAATAGAAGTGGATAATGGAAATCACTTCTATTGATGTTGCTTGGTAGTGTTGATGCACAAGTAATGAAAATAGAAATAAGTAATTGATTTTCCCACTCACTCAATCAACCTCACATGATACTCATTGTTGATATTCTAACCAAGCAATAACAATGCAATCAATAACCCTTAGTGATTGACCCCTCAATGATACCCATTATCATTGTCATTCCCGAGTTGTACCAAGTGAGCCTAAATTTTCTGTATATGTGATCCACATTTAGAACAAATATAAGGATGCGCACCAGCGTCGTGGACATGTTTTTTTATCTCTTAATATATTCATATGAATCATATTAAATATAAAATGCAACATTATCACTATACACATTCATGATTTATAATTATAGATAAAATTGATGTGAAGTCGACTTCACGTTGAATTCTATTTCTCTAATATTATTATTATGCATAAAAACTATCGATGTTAATAGATTTTATGTATAGAATTTGTTCACAAAAATTCTACTTATTTTTATATTAATTAAATGAATAATAAACTCATACACTTATTGAATTTATTTATATCTATCTAATAACAAAATAATGTACCAAACAATTATTACTAATTTTATCATGAGATTTTAGAAATATCAACAAAACTGATGTATCTCAATTGTTAGAGTTTTTTTTTTCTTCTTTACATGTGAAAGGTACAAGGTTCAATCTCTCGTATCTACAAAACTACAACACATATATACTATTTATTTTATTTTAAGTATTTTTAAAATTATTACTCCATTATTTTTTAATTACACCACACATATATAATAACAAAATATTAAATCAAAATAATAATAATAATTTAGTTAATATTTTGTTAAAATTACTTTAAAAAAAATTAAAGGGAAACAATGCTTTTGAGTAAAACTATTTTTAAATAAAAATTGGGAAAATAGGTTTTTTAAGTCCTTTAACTTTCCTAGATTTTGATTTTCGTCCTCTAGACTTTTTAATTTTGATTTTCGTCCTCTAACTTACACTTTTTCGATTTTTTAGTCCTACGACCTGCTACCACAGGTCACTTAGCAGGTAAATCTTACGTGGATTTTATTTTTTTTACCAGCTTGTCAATTTTCAGTGTGGCCTAAACACCATATCACCCCTAAATAATTGCTTCTTTATAAAGTAAATACCTGGACTTTGAAACGAGCAAACAAACACAAAAATTATATATCTTGACGCTTAATAATTTTTGGAAGATAGAGAATGGAAAAAAATGGAGAAATGAGAGACATAATAAGCTTCAATTGATTTTCAAGGTGTCGATGAATTTTCTCTTTCGACATTTACTAAGGGATATAATTGTTTTATTTTCTGGAAAAGGTTTGCGTGGTTTTTGTTTTGCTCTAGGGTTTCAGGTCTCTGTTTCCCGCCTGCAAGCCCAACTTGTATTTATAATTTTGATTTTGATTTTTTTTTTTAAAGGATGGGTCACGCTGAAAATTGATAAGCGGATAAAAAAAACAAAAATTCCACGTCAGATTTACCTGCTAAGTGACATGTGGTAGCAGGTTGCAGGACTTAAAATTTGAAAAAATGTAATTTAGAGGACAAAAATCAAAATTAAAAAGTCAAGAGGACGAAAATCAAAATCTGGCAAAGTTAAAGAACTAAAAAACCTATTTTCCCATAAAAATAAGTAAATTTGGCCGGCTACCAACAAATTTAAGGTAGAGAGCTTTTTTTTTTTTTTTGACAGGTAATTTCATACTACTAGTTTCATTTACAAGGACATTTACATCTTTCTTCGTGATCATTCTATGCGCATCCAGATTAATTGGCCAGGTGTCTTTTTTTTTTTCCCCCTAATTTCCACATTTAATTGGAATATATGTGGTATTATTTATGCTGCTAAGAGCCGACCAAAAACCAATTCCCGAATCCATATAATGTATTTCTACTTTCCCAAAT